>CM035842.1:284013209-284599386 GCA_020510985.1 Pholidichthys leucotaenia
GGTGTTTTAACACACATACACACACGCTCCATTCATTCCCATTCACACGCTCACACACTCACTCATGCACACCTGGGATTAATTATGTTCAGCCCATGCTTCCTCACACCGGCGGTCTCTTCCCTCGTTAGTATTATTATTACTTAAACGCTGTGTTAGTTGGAAGAGACCGCCGGAGCATTGAGTTTCATACACGGCAGCGTGTACCTCTGTGTATGCTATTTCCTTCGTTACGCTGTCAGCCTGCTTCACCTTCATCCACCGGACTGCACGGACTGCCCCGGATCGCTCCTGCACTGTAAATCCAGGTTTGTCTTTCACCTCATGCCAACTGCAGCTCAGCGGCACTAGGCATTCCCGTAGCCGGGCAGTAGAGCATCCAGAAGGTGTCCCTGTAAGTCTGGTGGCCTTAAGCCAGTCATTTCATCATTCTGTGCTTTTGCATGACTGTTTGCTGGACTCATTATTTGGGGTTGTTAATAAATTGCACAAATCTACTCCTGTGGTTGGGTTTTTCATTCCTTCCTGCGCTGCGTCAAAGCGCACGGGGAATTGTAACAGTTCGCAACAACAAGCCCAATACGCTATACTCCCGCAGCACCCCAGCACCCTTCATTATGTGAATTTTCATGTTATTTAGTCATGTGATTTAGATTTAAGACGGTGAGTATCCTTTGGTATGTTGATAGAAGTCTGAGGAAGGGCAGGTGGCCAGAAACATTATTAATAAATAAATAACTAATGGGAGCTTTTCAGTGTGTGGATCTTCTTTGAATTTTCATTATTTTATTTAGCCATGGAACAATTTATAAAATGTTATGTTAAGGCAGAGACTGACAACAAGGTGATACTGATTTTTCTAATATGCCTTTTTGGGGATCCAGCACCTGATCAGGTGGATCAGGTGATGTGCATATCATCTTTATTATTATTTTAAATTAAATAAAATGATGACTCATGAAACAAGTTGGAAACTTGAACTTGACAGGTTAATCAAAAGTGTTTGTCGCAACATAACTAAATAAGACATTAAATTTCAATCTTTTAACCCAAAAAATAAACGGCAAAAACTCAAACAGCAGCTTCTGCTGCAGCATGGAGGGCTGCTGTATCTCTGCATGTTCAAAACAAACTAGAGTAACATTCAACTCTATTAATGTAAAAAAGAAAAAAAAAAAGGAAAAAAAAACAAAAACTAGTCCATCCTGTTTGAAACCTTGCTGTTTCTAGAAGTTTAAAAGTTCAACTGGGCTTCAGATTAAAATTAAAAGAACATCTTCCAGTTCAAAATAACAGTATACAAACACTTTAAATTGCAGTTCAGGAATGTGAGCCTTCACTACACTTGTAGTTGTTTGCCAGGCACTGTGGTGCTGGCCGGCGCCTCAGGTGCTATGGCCTTCTGACGAAGAAGCACAGCATCAAAACTGGTGTTGGCTCGCTGCACAGCGTGGAGGAGGTTGCACTTGCTGTTGGGGGAATTATCGAGCATGACACTGTTAAATCTGTGACCTGCATGAACGCCACTGTTGTTTTGTTTTTGGAAAGGGTGAACCAGGTAAACACTTTGGTTGAAAGTGGAATCACAGTAAATTGGACGTTTGAGTCAATCATGCTGCTGTCACAGCCAGCTACAAAAATAACTCTCTAACGTCCCCCCATTTTTTAGTGATGAGCTTTTTGTCAGAAAGCTGTCCAAGTTTGGAAAAGTGGTCTTCCCAATCAGAAAAGTTTTGTCGGGCTGCAAGTGTCCCCTGCTGAGAGACGTCGTGTCCGACCACAGGCAACTCTTTATGATCCCCAACAATAAGGTGTAAGAATTTAATTGTGTGTTTCAGGATCGGGTTGATGGCTTTGATTATGTCCTTTTTGTAAAGTCCTCCACGTTAAAATGTTTTGAGTGTGGTGAAGAGGGACATCTTGCAAACTCCTGTCCTAACCATGCTGGTCCTGCCCCGAGGGACGTGACCGGAACTACCGCCAGTGGCTGGGGGGCCGTTCATGCTAAGCAGTGGGCAGCTTCAGCTGCTGACCAGCCCAAGTCCGGGTCAAGGCCGGCCGCCACTGGGCAGTACAGCATCTCTGTGCAGGCTTATGATGCCGGTATTACAGCTGAGGAACTGCCGGAGGTGAGACAGAGTCCGGACGAGAACAGCACTGTGGTGAGTGATGAGAGGTTAAAAGGGGGGGTGAAGCAGGTGAGGGGATTGGAGAAATGGGCGAGCTGGAAAATAAAGTGGATGAGATGGTAGATAGTGTTGTAGGTGAGAAAACAGGTGATTTGAGTGATGAAACAGTTGAGGCAGGTGGGGTCACGGGTGAGCTGGGCAAAGTTTGTGCTTCGAATAGTGAAATGAGAGCTTTGAGTGAGGGAGATAAAATAACTGAAGAGCTGTGTAAAGAAGCTGAGGTGGCTGGTGAATTGTGTGTGAGTGATGAATGAACAAGTTGACAGTGTGGGGCAGGTGAAGCATAAGGAGATCTGTGTGAGGAGGTGCTGCAGCTGATGTAGAAGATATGGAGGCGTGTGAGTCTGGAAAAGCTTCTCTTAAGCACCGTAGAAACAAAGCTCCACCTATGTCTGCAGGTGGTAAAACAGGTCTGCTGATGGTCAGACAGAATGTTGCAGATAGTGTAGCTCTGTCTGACAACAGTGACAGTGAGGCCTGTTTGTCTGACAGTAGTGTGTTTTCACACAATAGTACACAGCTGCCTGTTAGGAGGACTTGACCTGTTTTTACAGCAGACCAAGAGCATGAAGGGGCTGGATATACAGCAATATTTTCCTGATAAACAGCTTTTTATAACTCTGCCAGGCAGCTGATAAAAAGCAAAGCTGAAACAGACCTCACTGATTAGGAAATTTAAAGACTGAGAAAACAGATGAATAAAGTCAGAAAACAAATTGGCTTTCAATGGTGAAGTGCTATGAGATGAATGTTGTTGTGAAATGGTGCCATATAAATAAAGTTTAATTGAATTGATGATGAAAAATAATGTTTTCTCTTTTACTTTTCCTCTTGTTTTTTTTTTTCCTCTGGTTTTAATACTCCTCTAATTATGGATTTTTTTTTTAGGTGGGGAGTTTCCATGTAAATGGTGCAAGAGAACTAAAGAAAAGGGCACTGGTTTTTGAAACAGCAAAAATGAAGCACATTGATGTATTGTTTTTACTGGAAAAACACTGATCTGAGCATAGAGGCAGACTGGAGTAGAGAGTGGGAAGGAGAAATGATTTTAAGTAACAACACCACCACCAGTGGAGGGCTGTGTCATGTCTGTCATGTGTTTTCTGCCTGTTAAAGGCAGAAGGAATGAAACCCACTTGCAGAAATACATTGTCCGTGCTTTATTGTGCAGAACAAAATATAACAGTCCAAACACAGTGAGCCAAGGGAGTACAAGGAAGTCTCTAGGACGCGCAATAGGACAGGTGAGTCAAATATGGGGAAAAGATGTTCCAAGGCAGGCAGGACTGCATTCGGAGGAATGGAGGAGGAGCCTGAAAAAGAGCCATCTGGAAAGATAGACAGCAGGGGTGAAACAGTTTGTACTCACGAAGCGGGAGCTGTCCGAGTAAATCCATGAAGTCCACAGGCTGGAGAAAATGAGGGAGGAGTAGACAGATGTAGGCTACTAGGGAATTCACCTCAATCACCCGACAATACACAATGGCGAACTGAGATATTAAATACAACAACACTAACGAGCAGAGTGTATGTCGGTGTGGAGAGAGAGTGTGGAAGAGCGTGAATGGACGTCTGCACCAGTGAGTGAGTGTGTGTGGATGTGTGAGTGAATGAGTGTGAGAATGCAGGTGAAGATATAAGTGTGTGTGTGTGTGGGCGGGGGTGTGGGTGTGCAGCGGAGAATATAGCCAAAGGAAGACAGCTGGTAAGGAGTGGCAGGACAGAGGGGCGTTGCTGAGCTGTCACAGCTGAGCAGAGCTCAGAGCCTCCCAGGAGGAGCCTAGAGACAGGTAAGGGGAAAAAAACACCCTCCTGAGAGCATAAAAGCCACCGTGCCAAGTAGCTGGGATGGCAGGTCCAGCCCAGCCCATGACAGACCCCCTCCCCAGGGGTGGATACCATACACCCCAGCATACCATCAGAAAAGGAGACAACAACAACAACAACACAAGGACCCCCCCCCCCCCCCCAGGACACTAAAACAACTAACCAGGGTGGGAGGTGGGGAAACCAGGTCAGGTGGGAACACAACAAGGTAGAACAAGCAAACCCCGAGTACATACATCCCAAAACCCAGAACAACACTCCCCCCAAACCCCCAGAGTCCCATAGTTCAGGGGGCTGACCAAAGTCCCAGGCCCCAGGGGAGATGAAAGGAGGCCGGTCAAGTGACCCGACCTTGTCCAGAACCAAGCAGGTCGCCCGGGCGGGCGGTTCAAGTGGCCAGCCAGGGAAACTGGGCCACCGACATCCACGGCACAGTTCACCGGGTGGACGGCCTGAGTCCGAGAGCCACCAGCTCAGGAGAGAAGGCCCAGGAGGCGGCCTGCCCATGGGAAGGCCCAAAGTAGGAAGGGGAGGCCAGAGAAGGAGAGACCCGTCGTCAATGGACAGCAACGAGGGTGAAGCCCCTCTGCCCCTCGTGGCCCCGAGCCGGGGGACAGCTGTAGCCGTGATGGACCCAATCTGTGCCATAGCTGCACCCGTGGCAAAATCCGACAGCAGTGGATCCTTTCCAGAGACCCTAGACGCAGGCTTGGAGACAGGAAAGAGAGGAGGAGGGTCAGGGTCGCCGGCAGTGGTGGAACCCGGCGAGGCGAGCTCAGGTGCAGCTAGTGGATGCACCTGGCTGTCCTCATCAAGAGCCAGGCAAGAACGCTCAAATACAGACAAAAGGAAAAAACAATACAGCAGTTGCCTGAGCTCGAGCTCCACCGCCATCCAGGACTCCGACGAACTTGGTACCGCTGTCTCGGGCCCGGCCTCTGGATGGTCCAGCTCAGGTGCAGACCCTGCTGCAGCGGCCTCCACAGCAGGCATAATGGTGGTGGTGGCAGTCCTGAAGCCCCCAGTGGAATCCTCCCATGCAGGCTGCTACTCCGGCATGATGGCTAGGGGTCCACTCTGTGTTGACCCTTTTCTTGATTACCCAGGGCCACAAGTTCCTCCACGATCTGGCGACCTGGCTCCGGTGAGCACTCACAAAAATGGGGAGGTGACACGGAGGGGATCAGTAAGTCTTGGACAGTGGCAGCAGGGAGAGAGCTGTAACACCCACTAACACCTACTCACTTTAGGTGTAGTACCCTTTTTGGTAGTGTTGTGTTATGGCAATGTAGTTACCGTAACTTTTCTACCTGGACAAAAGAGATAATTGGGCCAGATCAGACCGATTACAGGTTCGTAGGAGCCTGGAGGGCGTAACAACAGAAAACTCACACACACGGTGTATGGAACTTGCAACTCTGTATATTTCTTTTTACAGATATGTACACATAAATAAAAACATAGCACTTGTAACCATAGTGGAAAAATTTAAAATAAAATACACCAAAATATATTTACACGATGTACAGTTCACTAGTGTCCGTTCCAGGTGATCAATTAGATCACCTTTAACAGTGGGTTAGATTCGGGCTTTGGCTTGCCATCCATATCTAGAGAATCCACTCTTCTGCTCCAGCCAGTCCAAACAAAAAACCTGACCTATAAAACAGGCCAAACAACAGGCTTACACTATGTTCTATAGCTCATCACAGAATATTTCCAATTGTTCAACAAATATTTTTTAAACACCTTTAAATCACAGGTTCAACATTCACCATTAAATACATTCAATGGCAAGGGAATTGGGACCTTTGCTAACCGCTACAGCTCAGAAAAATGCCTTTTCCCGGTGAAAAAACTAGCCGAAAATTAGCATTGGCGGTTAGCATTACAAGCTAGCGATTAGCATTCCCATACACAATGAATGGCACTTACCAAGCTAAGTGACATGTGCGTCAATGGGATTCCCACGCTCAACGGCATCAACAGCCTTTGGATCCCAATCTTAAAGTAGAACTGAACCCACCTTTTGGGTAGAATAGCAGATTAATTCCTTATTACCTATTGTATTTTTCAACACATAAAAGACATTTTTAGGCCGTGCGATGGCCAAGCTATAAACCGATAAACTTTTGCCTCTGGCTGGCAGTGCCAAACAAACCGGAATTAGTGCAGACGACGCTGCGTGACGTCACGAGTGTGATCCCTAAACAAAACAACAATGGCAGATGATAGCAGTTCCAGCAGTTCCAGCAGTCAAGAAAACCAGAGTTTTCAGAGTGAAGAGGCATTCAGGATCGGTGACGAGACAGAGGAGGATGCAGGAGTGTGGCAGGTGGCAGGCGTGCACAAGGGCGAGCCTGAGAGACAGCGACCTGATGCAACTGTGACAGCAGCTGGCAGACGGCGATGCAGAGGCGAGGTCCGCCGCCGGGGAATACACCTGTGCACAGGGGAGAGACTGGAAAGGCAAAGGTAGATATGTTTACGCTGTAGATCTTGCTGAGAGATGAGGGGGTTCCTCTGCAGCAAGAGGGCTGAAGGAATCAGACGGCTTCATGCCGAAGCCCAGGGCAGAGTGGCTTATATCCCACGCTGCTGACGAGGCGCAAGTGTGCGCGCAGCTGGTGCCGCTAATGAGCGGCGAGTTGTAACATATCCAGCCTGTGTTGTGTTGTAGCTTAGTTTTCTTTTTTCTCTGTCACATTTTGTCTTAGTTTTGTTTTGAATTGTAATTGCTCTTGCCTGTTTTCTCTTTTGAATTCTTGGATGGAATATGGGTGGGCAATATAAGCTGCGGCTTCAGCCATCACCCATTTCGGATAACTTACGTTGAATTGTATAATCAGATTTTTTGTTTTTTTGTTGTTTTTTTTTGTTACTTATTTGTACCCGTAGGTAGACTTGGTTTGCAGTCTGGTGACAAGCCACCGGCTGCTGGTCGCTGCGTGCGCGAGCGCCCTAAACCTACATGTTTTTGGTATGCGGGAGGAAACCGGAGAAATCCCGGAGTAAACCCGCGCAACACGGAGAGAACATGCAAACTCCACACAGCTCACTGTTGGTCGGGGGCTGGGATCGAACCCACGATCTCATGATCCCCGCGGTCCCCCGGCCGAGGGTAAAACTGTGCTGCCACAGTGCTAAACCACTGCGCCACCGTGCAGCCATATGAGTCATTGTTCAATTTGACCTTGTTGTTATATCATTCAGTTTCTTTCAACCTGTACTGTACTATCCGAAATAAATAAATTTATTCATTCATTCATTCCAAAAATTGGGCTATGTATTACAATACTTCTACAGACTATAGTGGCAATACACGAGAACAGAACTGGCCTCTGCATTTGACTGTGCTATTTATAAATACAGTGATCCCTCGCTACTTCGCGTTTCACCTTTCGCGCCCTCAGTGCATCGCGGATTTTTCAAAAATATTCATCAAAAATTCAAAATTGAGAAAAAATGGCACAAAATTTTCCCGAGCGCTAGGAGAAGGCAGGGAGACTACATTAGAACATCAGGTATCAACACGGAGAGCCCGCACAACTCAAAATCCACCTCTCTGACCACCGCTCCACTCCTCTCCGCCCACCTCTTCACCGCTCGGGAATCTCGCAAGCTGATTGGCCGAGACGTTTTACCTCGCAAGCTGATTGGCCGAGACGTTTTACCCAGCTTCTCTCCCTGCAGAGCGCCCATACCCAGCGAAGGAAGACCGCATTCATTGTTCTTTATCGCTCGTGTTGCTTAGTGGCACTTTTTGCTGTTCTCTTGTGCCTTTTTGTGCAAAATAGTGCTTGTGACGCCCTTGGGGGGGGGGTGACGCTACTTTGCGGTTTTTCACTTTTCGCGGTCGGTTCTGGTCCCCATTAAACGCGATAAGTGAGGGATCACTGTAATATCTATATCTAGAAACGCATCGTTTCCTGGTCGCTTTTCCTCCCCCTTTCTTTTCTTTCGTCGCCATGACAGCTTTCCTTGGCCACTGAACAGATCTTCCCAGGTGTTGGAAGTGTTTTGTAGTCGACTATCACGACAAAATGCACCAAAAACAACCAGTGTCGACGTGCTCGCAATGGTAAACATGGAGGACTGTGTCACACTCGTGACGTCACGCAGAACTCCGGCTGCACTTCCGGTTAATCGGCGGATTTGTCTGATTTTTCAGGGCGGGAAATTCAAAATTGCGATTTTCTCCAAGATTCCGGGATTTGTGGAGGGGGTGCCAATGATAAATTATCTTTATAATTGTATGTACTATCACCCAGTGCCGTTCAATGCGGTTCAGTTCAGTTCTACTTTAAATTTAACAAACGGGGCATTAGAATTTGCTAATACAGCAATGCCTCATTGCAGGTGTTTGTTCAGGCTTACCAATCTCAGGTTTTGTCCAAGGTAAAGACTGCTATCAGCATGCTAGCTCACCGTCTCCGTAAAAGAAGCGCGCTCTCTCGGTCGATGTCTGCTGCCACTGACAGCGCTCTGTGGATTACACACAGACCGAGGGAGGGCTGGTGTGACCCCATTGGCTGGCGTGACCCCATTGGCTGTTGCTGCCAAATAAAAGACGCAGCCATTAGTCGCTCAAAATGCCAAATAAAAATGTTTGGAACTTTATCAAAACTTTCCAGAAAATGTTCCTAACTATTTATGAACATATGTTATGAACTTATATTGTATTTATATACTCATCTTCAAAATATCTATTCCCATTGTGAAATGAGTGTCCCCCCTTCTTCTTAAAGCGGTATCGACATTCATAATTCCATCCACGTTTTTAACACTGGGTTACAGAGCGCTCAGGTGACTGTCCAACCTGAGGCTCTTCCCCGGGAGACAGACAAGATTCATCATTGTTTATGGAGATTGAATGTAAACACACTTGCCTGATCTCCCAGGTCTTGGTGGGAACTGCTGCCAGCAGCAAGCTACCATCCTCCCCTGTGTCAACTACAGTAACGGGCCCCTCAGAGAATGGAGGAGGACCTGGTTCCGGCGGCACAGGCGTGGGAGAGTCTAGGGAACCCCCAGCTGATCTCATGGCAGCGAGGGAAGACGTTCCGGCGGCGTGGGTTGCGGTCAGGGCTGAGATGGCTCAGGCTGGTGAAACAGCTGGCACGGAAATTGGCTCTGCCGCAGGGACAGCCGGGGGTAACGTCAAATCCACTGCCATCGATACAGAGGAGGGTTTCTTCCGACGTCCCGAGGAGGGGCTGTTCTTGCGCTGTGGCTGAGGCTCCTCTCAATCCCTTGGCTCCTCCGGCGTCTGGCTACATCCTCTCAGGACCAGCGAGAATTCGAGGGAAACAGAGACAAGGGACAGAGAAGAGGTGACAGCAGCTGACTGGGGAGCCCCAGTGGAAAGCAAAACCTGGAGCTCCTCCACAGGAATCTGGCATATGACATCAGGTGAAAGAGCGAGTGACTGTAATAACACTTGCCCGAGTTCCTGGCTGGTGATGACGTCAGCCGCTGTCTCAGTGTCCTGCTCCGTCTCCCCGGGAGTAGGACGATGCGTCAGATGAGGAGAAGCGTGCGCTGGGAATTCAACCTCCGGGAGTGCTTCTTTGGCTGCCTGTCGGGTGCTGCAGAGAACCCTGGTAACGCTTCCTCACAGCGCTATCGAGTCTGGCAGATCTGGGTGACCAACGGCACAAACTCCGGATATTTCCAAAGGCTGGGGCACGTCTGCATCACCCCGACAGCTATGTCCAACAAATAAAAATTTTCCTCTGGGGAGTGGTCAGCATGAGCCCAAGAAGTGAAAATCACTGCACGCTCCGCTGCTGCACACTTCTCTGGAATAAGTCCAAAAACAGCGAAGTTCATGCTGGAAGAGTGTCTGGACGAAAAACACAAAAAAGTGAAAAAGAAAAACACACTCACAACGCTTCTGCTGGGTTTCTACTGGTCAGGTGATTCTGTCATGTCTGTCATGTGTTTTCTGCCTGTTAAAGGCAGAAGGAATGAAACCCACTCGCAGAAATATGTTGTGCGTGCTTTATTGTGCAGAACAAAATATAACTGTCCAAACACAGTGAGCCAAGGGAGTACAAGGAAGTCTCTAGGATGCTCAATAGGACAGGTGAGTCAAACATGGGGAAAAAAATGTTCCAAGGCAGGCGGGACTGCATTCAGAGGAACGGAGGAGGAGCCCGGAAAAGAGCCATCTGGAAAGATAGACAGCAGGGGCGAAACAGTTTGTACTCACGAAGCGGGAGCTGTCCGAGTAAATTCGTGAAGTCCACAGGCTGGAGAAAACGAGGGAGGAGTAGACAGATGTAGGCTACTAGGGAATTCACCTCAGTCACCGGATAATACACAATGGCGAACTGAGATCTTAAATACAACAACACTAACAAGCAGAGTGTATGCCGGTGTGGAGAGAGGAGAGAGCGTGTGGAAGAGCGTGAATGGACGTCTGCACCAGTGAGTGAGTGTGTGTGAGTGAATGAGTGTGAGAATGCAGGTGAAGATATAAGTGTGTGTGTGTGTGTGTGTGTGTGCAGCGGAGAATATAACCAAAGGAAGACGGCTGGTAAGGACTGGCAGGACAGAGGGGCGTTGCTGAGTTGTCACAGCTGAGCAGAGCTCAGAGCCTCCCAGGAGGAACCTAGAGACAGGTAAGAGGAAAAACACCGTCCTGAGGACATGATAGCCGCCGTGCCAAGGAGCTGGGCTACAGGCTGGGCTTTTTATTCTCCAGGAAGTTTGCTCCAACTTCTCTGAAGGTTGAGCATTTTATCAAAGGCAGATGTCTTTTAGCCAAAGCAGGTTTTGAACATTTTACTGTGCTCTTTATCAGCATTTAGGCTCCAACCAATGGTGCAGAGAACAAGAGGTTTTTTTTTTTTTTTTTTTTTTTTTTTTTTTTACAAAAGATTAACGAAAAATTAAACAGTTGCAGCTCGGAGGAATTTTTATTATTGGGTGGGGATTTTAATTGTACTGAAAATGAGTTTTTAGAATGAAACCACACAGAGCCTCATCTAGCCTCTCAGCAGGTTCTGAGACAGCTGGTCTATTCTTGTGGCCTGGTCGATGTGTGGAGAAGGACGCACACTGACTGTCGACAGTACACATGGTCCTCCCTCAAAGAGGAGAGGATTTCTTTAGCCTGACTTGATCATCTATATTGTTTTAAACACAATTGTAATGTTTTTAAGTCCTGTAAAAATGTTATCAGTTGGTTTTACTGATCATGCACTTGTTGTTTGTCAGGTTATTATAAAGAATTTTTACTACTAGAGTGCATATTGGAATTTTAACTCGGTTTTAACATTTGATAAAGGTTTCAAAGAGGCTTTAAGATTTTTCTGGACTACTTTTAGACAAAGGAAAAAAAAGATTTTACACATCTTAGGCAATGGTGGGACAGTGGTAAGACAGAAATTAATCTGTTGTGTCAGCAGTATACACTCAATGTCACACATGACACCTGTAGATCTATCAGAGACCTGGAGATAGATATTGTGGAGTAGCAGACCTTTAGTGAGTCCACAGGAAATTGAGGATGCATTGAAGTCCTCAAAAAAAAAAAAAAAAAAAAAAAAAGACATTAGCCCAGCTGTTGGACACTAAAGTACAACACGCCCTAGTCCAGTCCCAAATTCAGAACATCACTAAGAAGGATGCTCCCTCAAGCTTCTTCTTCAGTCTGGAGAAGAAGCCTGGACAGAAAATGTAATCTGCTCCCTGGTCTCCAACACAGGGGAGGAACTGTCTGAGCCTGAACAGATCAGAAAGCATGCCATTGAGTTCTATTCCTCTTTGTACACCAGTGAGTACAGGGAGGACAATGGCCTTGTTGAGGTGTTCTGTGGTGGACTACCTCAGGTCTCTGAGGAGACCAACTCACAGTTAGACCGACCTCTTCAATTACCAGAATTGTACACATCCCTTCAGAGCGTGAGGGGAAGGAAGGCTCCAGGAATAGATGGTCTCACTGTGGAGTTTTTTTAAAGCTTTCTGGGACATGTTGCTACTTAACATTTTAGAGATTTTTAATGAACGTTTGTGGTAAGGCTCTCTGCTGACATCCTGTCGCAGGGCTGTTGTCAAACTCCTGCCAATAAAAGGAAACTTGCAGGACATAAAAAAAAAAAAAAAAAAAACTGGTGACCCTTGTCTCTCCTCTGCACAGATTACAAGATTTTGTCCAAGGCTTTAGCCATCAGGTTGCGAGAAGCTATGGAGCAGGTCATCCATCGAGACCAGACATACTGTGTACAAGGCAGGCCCATGGTAGACAATGTCTATCTAATTCGAGATGTTTTGGAAGACTCCACCTCAATGGGTAAAAATTCTGGTCTGATTTCTCTATATCAGGAAAATGCCACTATGTGGTGGAAGGACTGGACCCACTCACTGGACATAAGTTCCAAACAATGATTTTATTCAGCGCTGGCCACAATGGTGTAACGCGAAGGCTTTAAACAGAAAATAACAGTGCTGCTCGGAAGCGCAACTAAAGGAAAACAAGACAGACTGGTAAAGGCAGAGTATAGACAAATCAGGCAGAAGCGTGTTGATAATGCAGCATGACTCAACAAACCCAAACTGAACAAAAGCAAACACAGACCTTAAATACATACAACACAATCAGGAAAACATGAGACAGGTGGAGACATTGATTATGGACAGCTGAGGCAGCTGACTGTGACAGAGGGGTGGGGCTGCGCACACACACAGGAGACACAGACACCAGCAGAGAATTAGGGGAGACATGACTATGACAGACAAGAATTGAATCTAGGTCATAAATAATCATAATAATGATACACATCAGAACTGATGACGGAATACTAAAACAGAAAATGCAAAAAACAAGGTGAGGTCGTGGATTTAGTCTAAGCTCAAGAGAAATACAAATGATTGAAAATGAAGACATCAGACTCAATCCACACCATGACAGTTCCCCCCTTTTAAGGAGTGGCCCCCAGACAACCCAGAAAGTTACACCCCTTACAAAAAACAGAAAAGCACCCTCACAGGGTGGGCGGTGGAGGCTTAAAGCCAGGTGGGCCACAACCAACTTCGCCCTTCACGGAGACCAAAACCAAACATCTGAAAGGAAGCCCAGAAACAAAACCCCAAAGACAACACAAAACTGGACAGATGGTCTTCCAGAGTCCCAGAATAACCAGATACCAGAGAACAACATGGGCCAGAGGGCCTATCCAAATCCATGGGACCCCAGACTAGAGCACAGAGTGAGTCGGGTGGTCTTTCAGAGTTCCAGGGCTACCAGATCGGAGAACACAGGTAAGGGGTCCTATCCAAATCTATGGCACCCCAGACCAGAGCACAGAGTAAGTCGGGTGGTCTCCAAGAGTCCCTGGGTAACCAGATCAGAGAATCACCTGGGTCAGGGGGCCTATGCAAATCCAAGGGGCCCTGGACCAGAGGACAAAATGAGTCAGGTGGTCTCCCAAAGTCCCTAGACCGTCAGACTGGAAAGCAAGACAATTCAGGTGGCCTTCCAGAGTCCCTGGACCTCCAAACCGGAGAGCAGAGCGGGTCCAGAGATAACTGGGGTGGGGGGGCACTTTAAACTCAGGATACACTGACATTAAATCTTCAAAAAAAAAGCGAACAACTAAACCTTAAGGTCTAGAGACATCAAAGATGCCCTAACCTCAGGTGGATCCTGTACAGAAGCTAACCCAGGAGCTCTCTGCTCTGAGGCTAACCCAGGAAATGGAGACACTTCTGGCTCAGGGGAAACAAAAGCAGAAAACTCTGGCTCAGAAGGAATAAATGCAGAAACCTGCAGTATTGGAGACTCAGATTTTGGCATCTTAGGCTCTGGGAATGCCGGTGGAGACATACTAGGTACAAAACCCACAGACACAGACATTTCAGGGTCAACCCCCTCAGACACAGAGATTTCTGGCTCAGCCCCCTCAGATACAGAGACTTTCGTCTCAACCCCCTCAGATGCAGAAAATTCAGGCTAAACCCCCTCAGATACAGAGATTTCATGTGCAACAAACTTGATTAAACAAAAAGCTTGCAAAATTCAAATTAAACATGAAGCCTCTAAATTTAATCGCTTGGCCTCTGTTCCTCCTCATAATTTAAAAATGAAATGCAGTTTGTTAGATATTAGGTCTCTAACTCCCAAGTCTCTGCTAGTCCATGATCTGTTAATTGATCATCAGATTGATTTAATATCCCTTACACAGACTTGGTTAGGGCAAGAGGTTTATGTTGGTTTAAATGAATCAGCTCCCTCTGGTTATTTAAACTGTCAAAATCCCAGAAGTTCTGTTCATGGAGAAGGAGTAGCGACAATTTACCATTCCAAATTACTAGTTAATGTAGAGCAAAAAACATGTTATAATTCCTTTGAGGGCCTGGTCCTCAGTATTGGGCATTTTAGCAATTTTAGGTTAAACCCAATTTTATTTGCCATAGTTTATCATCCTCCCTCAGCCTACTCAGAGTTTTTATCCAAATTTGCCAAATTCTTGGCAGATTTAGTGCTGAAATCAGATAGAATAATTATATTAGGGGACTTTAATATACATGTAGATGTAGATAGTGATTGCCTTAATATGGCATTTAATTCAACATTAGACTCAATGGGGTTTTCTCAGAAAGTAGGAAATTCTACCCATTATCTCCACCATACGTTGGACCTTGTTCTGACATATGGCATAGAAATAGAAAATCTGGTAGTGTCTCCTCATAACCCTGTACTGTCAGACCATTGTCTGTTAACCTTTGATTTTACTATTTCTGACTATTTGGCTCCTAAAGAAAATTATTACTACAGTAGATGCCTCTCAGATGATATTGTTACCAAATTTATGCAGATTGTTTCCTCTATGCCATGTGTCAACACAACGGAAATAAGCTATGGAGAGCTTGCTCCTTCTGTAATTGATAGCATGGTAGATAGTGTTACAGCTTCTCTGCATCAGACTCTAAACATGGTGGCTCCTTTAAAAAAGAAAAAGTCTAATCAGAGATTTCTGATTACAGAAACTCGTAGCATAAAAAAGAAGACTCGTAAATTAGAAAGAAAATGGTGCTCCACTAAATTAGATTAAATCTATTTAGCATGGAAAAATCATCTTCTAATTTAAAAAAAAATCTCTTCGGAAAGCTAGAACAAGTTATTGTTCCACATTAATAGAAGAGAACAAGAATAATCCCAGGTTTCTTTTCAGTGCTGTAGCCAGGCTGACAAAGGACTCTGTCAGTCCTAGCATTCACTTAGAGCTTACTAGTCAGGACTTTATGAACTTTTTCAAGAATAAAATTTCATCTATTAGAGGTAAAATCAGTCAGGTCCTTCCCACCGTTAACTTAAATACATTAACTACTTCAACTCCTTCATCTGTTTGGATGAGTTTACTCCAATTGACTTTTTAGAGTTGGATAAAGTAATTTCCTCATCCAAGCCTTCAACTTGTCTTTTAGACCCTATTCCTACCGGGTAATTTAAAGAAATCTTCCCTTTTATTGGTAGCTCTATTCTTCAAATAATCAATTCTTCTTTAACATTAGGCCATGTACTGAAGGCTTTTAAAACTGCTGTAATTAAACCCTTACTCAAAAAGCCAACTCTGGATCCAGGAGTTTTGGCTAACTATAGACCAATCTCCAATCTGCCATTCATTTCAAAAATCTTAGAAAGAGTTGTTGCTATGCAATTATTTGACCACTTGCAGGGAAATGGTTTATTTGAAGAGTTTCATTCTGGGTTTAGAATCCATCATAGCACTGAAACAGTCTTTGTGAAGGTCACTAATGACTTCCCTATCACATCTGATAATGGACTTGTTTATGTACTTTTTAGACCTTAGTGCACCTTTTGATACTATCGATCATAATATTCTACTTGCTAGATTAGAAAACCATGTTGGACTTAATGGAACTTCGTTGCAGTGGTTTAGATCTTATTTATCTGATAGGTTCCAGTTAGTTCAAGTCATTAATGAGTTTTCTTCCAACTCAAAGCTCAGTCACGGAGTTCCACAGGGATTTGTGCTAGGCCCTCTTCTTTTTTAGTTTATATATGCTTCCTTTAAGCATCATTATTAGAAAGCACTGTATACATTTTGATTGTTATGCAGATGAAACACGATATATACCTGTCAGTGAAGCCAGATGATAGTAATCAATTAGCCAAGTTAGAGGCCTGTCTTAAGGAAATCAAAGCTTGGATCACTTGTATCCATCCATCCATCCATCCATCCATCTTCTACCGCTTTTCCGGAGGTCCGGGTCACGGAGGCAGCAGTTCAAGCAGAGAAGCCCAGACTTCCCTCTCCCCAGCCACCTGCTCCAGCTCTTCAGAGAAGATACCAAGGCGTTCCCAGACCAGCTGGAAGACATAGTCTCTCCACCGAGTCCTGTGTCTGCCCCAGGGTCTCCTCCCAGTGGGATGTGCCTGAAACACCTCAAGTGGGAGGCGTCCAGGAGGCATCCTGATCAGAAGCCCGTACCACCTCAACTGACTCCTTTCAATGAGGAGGAGCAGCAGTTCTACTCTGAGCCTCTCCCGGATGACTGAGCTCCTCACCCTATCTCTTAGGGTGAGTCCAGCAATCCAACGGAGAAAGCTCATTTCAGCCGCTTGTATCTGCGATCTTCTTCTTTCGGTCATTACCCAAAGCTCGTGACCATAGGTGAGAGTAGGAACATAGATTGACTGGTAAATCGACAGCTTTGCCTTAGAACTATGCTTCCTCTTCACCACAACAGACCGGTACAACGTCCGCACCACTGCAGATGCTGCTCCAATCCGTTTGTCCATCTCTTGCTCCATTTTCCCCTCACTCGTGAACAAGACCCCAAGATACTTAAACTCCTCCACTTGGGGCAGGAGCCTGTCCCCAACCCAGAGAGGACAATCCACCTTTTTCTGGCTGAGGACCATGGACTCGGACTTGGAGGTGCTGATTCTCATCCCAGCCGCTTCACACTCAGTGGCAAACCATCCCAGCAAGAGCTGTAGGTCATTGCTGGATGAAGCCAACACGACAACGTCATCTGCAAACAACAGAGATGAGATCCTGTGGTCACCAAGCATGACACCCTCCATTCCCTGGCTGTGCCTAGAAATCTTGTCTATAAAAATTATGAACAGGATCGGTGACAAAGGGCAGCCCTGGCGGAGTCCAACTCTCACTGGGAATGAGTCCGACCGAGTGTTGGCAATACGAACCAAACTCTCACAATGGTCGTACAGAGACCAAATAGCTTGTAACAACAAGCCCGATACCCCATACTCCCGAAGCACCCCCCACAAAAAACCACGAGGGACGCGGCCAAATGCCTTCTCCAAGTCCACAAAACACATGTAAACTGGATGGGCAAACTCCCACAAACCCTCAAGAATTCTCGAGAGGGTAAAGAGCTGGTCCGATGTGCCACGGCCAGGACGAAAACCACATTGCTCCTCCTGAATCCGAGGTTCAACCAACGGCCGGACTCTCCTCTCCAGTACCTTGGCATAGACCTTCCCAGGGAGGCTTAGGAGTATGATCCCTCTAAAGTTTGAGCACACCCTCCGGTCCCCTTTTTTGAAGAGAGGAACCACCACCCAGGTTTGCCGTGCCAAAGGCACTGCCCCCGACCTCCACGCAGTGTTGCAGAGGCGTGTCAACCATGACAGCCCAACAGCATCCAGGGCCTTGAGGTACACTGGGCGAATCTCATCCACCCCCGGGACCCGGTCACCAAGGATATTTTTAACCACCTTGGCGACCTCAGCCCCTGTGATAGGTGACTCATCCCCCTTGTCCCCAAACCCTGCTTCCTCTGTGGAAGGCATATCAGTGGGATTGAGGAGGAGATCCTCAAAGTATTCCTTCCACCGCCCGACGATATCCCCAGTTGAAGTCAACAGTGCCCCATCCGCACCATACACAGTGTGGACAGAGAACTGCTTTCCCCTCCTGAGCAGCTGGACAGTTTGCCAGAATCTTTTCGAGGCCGACCGAAAGTCTTGTTCCATGGCCTCACGAAACTCCTCCCATACCCGGGTTTTTGCTTCAGCAACCACCCGAGCTGCACTCCGCTTGGCCTGCCGGTACACCTCAACTGCTTCAGGAGTCCCTCAAGCCAACCAAACTTGATAGGACTCCTTCTTCAGCTTAATCGCCCCCCTCACCACTGGTGTCCACCACTTGTTTCAGGGGTTGCCACCATGAGATGCACCGACCACCTTGCGGCCGCAGCTCTGGGCCGCCGCTTCAACAATAGAGGTGGAGAACATGGTCCATTCAGACTCCATGTTTCCAGACTCCCTCGGAATGTGGTTGAAGTTCTTCCGGAGGTGGGAGTTGAAGACCTCCCAGACAGGGGCCTCAGCCAGACGTTCCCAGCACACCCTCACTATACATTTGGGTCTACCAGGTCTGAATGGCTTCCTCCCCTGCCATCGGATCCAACTCACCACCAGGTGGTGATCAGTTGACAGCTCTGCACCACTCTTTACCCGAGTATTCAAGACAGGCGGTCCCAGGTCTGATGACACGATAACAAAATCGATCATTGACCTGCGACCTAGGGTGTCCTGGTGCCAGGTGCACATATGGACACCATTATGCTTGAACGTGGTTTTCGTTATGGACAAACTGTGGTTAGCACAGAAGTCCAGTAACTGAACACCACTCGGGTTCAGATCGGGCAGGCCGTTCCTCCCAATCACCCCCCTCCACGTTTCACTGTTGTTGCCCACGCGCGCATTGAAGTCCCCCAGTAGGACAATGGAGTCTCCAAGAGGAGCACCCTCCAGCACCCCAGTCACAGACTCCAAAAAGGGTGGGTACTCTGAAACATCATTTGGTGCATAGGCACAAATGATGGTCAGGACCCATTTCCCAACCCGAAGGCGCAGGGCAGCAACCCTTTCATCCACCAGGTAAAACTCCAATATAGAGGTAGCAAGGTGGGGGGATACAAGAATACCCACCCCTGCTCATCGCCTCTCGCCCGGGGCAACTCCAGAAAAGGCCAAGCTCCAGCCCCTCTCCAGGAGACTGGTTCCGGAACCGGAGCTGTGTGTTGAGATGAGGCTGACTATATCTAGCCGGTATCTCTCAACCTCGTACACCAGCTCAGGCTCCTTCCCCACCAGAGAGGTGACAGTCCACGTACCAAAAGCCAGTTTAGAAAGCTTGGGATCAGTCCGCCAAGGTCTCCGCCTTTGACCGCCACCTAATCCACATAGCACCGGACCCCCCATGATCCCTCCTGCAGGTGGTGAGCCCACTGGAGGGCGGACCCATGTAACTCCCTTGGGCTGAGCCCGGCCGGGTCCCATGGGTGGAAACCCGGCCACCAGACGCTAGCCTTCAAGCCCCTCCCCCAGTCCTGGCTCCAGGGTGGGGCCCCAGTAACCCTATACTGGGCGGGGTACACTGAATCCTTGATCTAGAATTTATCATGAGAGTCTGTTGGATCGTTCTTAGTCTGGCCCTTCACCCAGGACCAGTTTGTCTTGGCTGACCCTATCAGAGGCAAATTGCCCCAGACAACATAGCTCCTGGGATCACTGGGGCACGCAACCCCCCCCCACCACCACCACCACCACCACCACCACGATAAGGTGACAATCCATGAGGGGAGGACTGTAATATCCTGCTATTAAATTCAGATAAGAATGAAGTCATTCTAGTTGGTACAAAAAAACTTAGAAATACCTTTCCAAATCAAACTCTTAGTTTTAAGATAAGATAAGATAAGATAAGCCTTTATTAGTCCCACAACGGGGAAATTCCAGGATTGCAACAGCACAGGGATAGCAACACTCAGAGCAACAATCAGAAGGCAAGAAAAAAAAACAAGCAAGCAAGAGCAGCTAATATACATATGTACATATTACTATAAAATATATACTGTATATAGACACACACAGACACACAGTGCAGAGCATTGTAGCTGGATGGAATAAATATATGAATATATAAACACAGTGCAGAGCATTGTAGCTAGATGGAATAAATATGTAAATATATAAACACCCACAGTACGGAGCATTGCAGCTAGGTGGAATAAATATGTAAGTATATAAACACACACAGTGCGGAGCATTGTAGCTAGATGGAATAAATATATAGATATATAAAAACACAGTGCGGAGCATTGTAGCTAGATGGAATAAATATATAGATATATAAATATGAACACACCCAGTGCTGAGCATTGTAGCTAGATGGAATAAATATGTAAATATATAAACACACACAGTGCAGAGCATTGTTGCTAGATGGGATGAAACAGCATAACCCTCTACTTAGTTATCCTACATGGTATGATTATGTGCCCATACATATTCTCACCCTCCATAGCGACCGGTATTTTCCTAGTTGTATGCCGGAGGGGACCATTGTGTAAGTCTATTGCATCTTTTGCATTTAAAAACTATTAGTTTGTTACGTCTTTTTGCTATCTCTGCGAGCAGCCCTGCTTAGGTTGTACAGTCTGACAGCCGTTGGTAGGAAGGACCTACGAAACCTCTCGGTTGTGCACCTGGGATGATGTAGTCTGCTGCTAAATGAGCTCCTCAGTGCATTCAGTACGTCCTGCATAGGGTGGAACTCGGACTCCAGCAGAGATGACGGTTTAGCCACCGTCCTTCTCTCTCCTATCTCCTCCACCGGATCAAGGCGCTGCCCCAGGACAGAGCTAGCTTTCTTAATCAGTTTGTTCAGTCTCTTCCTATCGGCTGCTGTAATGCCACTGCCCCAGCAGACCACTCCAAAAGTGATGGCTGATGCCACCACCGTGTCATAGAATGTCTTCAGCAGCACCCCTTGTACACCAAAAGACCTGAGTCTCCTCAGCAGGAACAGCCTGCGCTGTCCCTTCTTGTAGAGTGCGTCAGTATTGTGTGACCAGTCTAGTTTATTGTTCAGATGAACACCCAGGTACTTATAGGATGTCACCATCTCGATGTCTGTTCCCTGTATATTTACTGGTGCTGTGAGGGGCTGCCCATGCCTGCGGCAGTCCACCACCAGCTCCTTAGTTTTCCTTGCGTTGATCTGGAGGCAGTTCCGATGGCACCAGTCTACGAAGTCCTGGATGAGCCCTCTGTACTCGGCCTCATCTCCAATGGAGATGAAGCTAACGATCGCAGAGTCATCAGAGAACTTCTGTAGATGGCAGTGTGTTGTGTTGTGTGAGAAGTCCGCAGTATAAAGAGTGAACAGGAAGGGAGCCAGCACCGTTCCCTGGGGGGCCCCCGTGCTACTGATGATCGTGTCGGACACACAGTCCCGGGTTCTCACAAACTGAGGCCGGTTCGTGAGGTAGTCCAGGATCCATGATGACAGGTGCTGGTCCACCCCTGCGCGCAGCAGCTTGTCCTTCAGGATCATCAGTTGGATGGTGTTGAAAGCACTGGAGAAGTCAAAGAACATGATCCTCACCATATTCCCGGGCTTCTCCAGGTGGGACAGAGAACGGTGAAGGAGGAAGATCACCGCATCCTCCACCCCAATGCCATGCTGGTAGGCGAACTGGAGTGGATCCATCGCTGGTTCCACCAGGGGGCGGAGGTGAGCAAGGAGCAGTCTCTCCAGGGTCTTCATCAAGTGGGACGTCAAGGCCACCGGTCTGTAGCTGTTCAGGTCTTTGGGGTGGGAAGTTTTTGGTACAGGTACCACACAAGATGTTTTCCACAGCTGTGATACCCTCCCCAGCTTCAGGCTCAGGTTGAAGATGTACGTCACAATCCCACACAGCTGGTCTGCACAGGACTTGAGGAGCTTTGCGCTGATGCCGTCCGGTCCCGACGCCTTCCTCGCCTTGATCTTCCTCAGCTCCGTCCTCACCTGGGTCCTGGTCAGGGTCAGGATGGGGGGCTGTGTGTTGGGGGTGGGGGGGGTGTTGGTGGAGTGGGGAGTGGGTAGCAGGACTTGATTTCTTTAGAGGCAGCAGTGGTTGTTGTGCAGTCAGGGGGGAGGGCGGTTGGTCAAACCTATTGAAAAACAGATTCAGGTTGTTCGCCCACTCCCTGCCCCCCGTGGCCTGGGGGGAGGTATTCTGGAGCCCAGAGATGGTTTTGAGGTTTCTCCAGACCCCGCTGATGTCGCTCTGTTGCAACTAGTCCTCCATCTTCTTCCTGAAGCTGTCCTTGCCTTCTCTGATCTTTCTCCTCAGCTCCCTCTGTACGGACTTCAGCATCTCCCTGTTCCCCGACCTGAAGATCCTCTTCTTCTCTCTCAGAAGTGTTTTTATTTCAGGGTTGATCCAGGGTTTGTTGTTTGAGCAACACCGTATGGTCTTGGTGGGAACGGATTTGTCCACACAGAAGCTGAGGTAGCCCGTGAAGGTGTGAATGAGGCCATCGATGTCCTCACCATGTGGATCGTAGAGCTGCTTCCAGGCGGTGGCTTCAAAACAGCCTTTTGATGTGGTTACTCTTTCTCTGAATAGCTCTGTTAGGAACCTTGGAGTTATTTTTGATCAAGATCTGTTTTTCAGTTCACATATTAAAATTGTTTCCAGGACTGCCTTCTATCATTTGCGTAATGTTGCCAAGATTAGGAGCATCTTGTCTCAGAGTATTTATTTAGCAAATGCAAAGTCCTCAAGCCAAGCAGTTGCCTCCTGGTTTGCTGTATGGAGGGTGTGTAATCCTCCTTCCAGTCTTTGGAGTGGGCAAGCCTCTATGATGTGTTCCATTGTTTGCTCCTCTCCACATGCGCACAGTGGGCTAGGGCTACTGCCCCATCTGTGAAGGCTGGCCAAGCAGGGGCCATGTCCAGTCCTGAAGCGATTGAGTGTAGACCACTGTCTCCTTGGGAGGTTGGTGCCCGGGACCTGTTGGTTGGGGTTTGTCACCAGGTATTTGTTTGGGACCTCCTTGGTCTCCCATTCCTCTTGCCAAGCTGTCTGGATGGTGAAGTCAGCTGGGGGAGGGTTTTTCCAAATCGGCTGTCTGGATGGAAGTCGGGCAGTGGGTGGGGTGTAGATATCTGCATGGATTGGTAAGTGAGGAGAGTCTTTGGCTTTTTGACGCATCCTTTGAGTTAGTGCTGCTCGCCGGATGTGTGTGTGTGTGTGGGGGGCTATGTTTGACAGTACAGGGAGCCAGGGGAGTGGTGTTGAGCAGATAGTCCCAGTTATGGTTCTCATGGTTGTGTTGAGCTGGGTGTCTACGTGATGTGTGTAGGATGACCTGGACCAGACTGGGGCACAATATTCTGCTACAGAGTATGAAAGGGCCAGTGCTGAGGTGCGCAGGGTGGAGGCTGCCGCCCCCCATTTTGCACCAGCGAGCTTGCAGAGCAGGTTGTTTCATGCCTTCACCTTAGCAGCCATCCCCTTTAAATGTTCCTTGAAGGATAGGGTCTTGTCAAGGGTCACTCCAAGGTAGGTTGGATTCGAGGCCTGCTTGAGCTTGAGTCTGCTCAGGTGGATGTTTAGTTCTCTGGCTGCTTTTACATTGTGGAGATGGAATACACTGGAGATGGTTTTTGCTGGGCTTGGTTTTAGGTGCCAGGTTTTGCAGAACTGGTCCAGTTTGGCAAGATCTTCCGTGAGCACCCGTTCCAGTGGCTCAAAGTCTGGTGCTTGGAGTGCCATACAGATGTCGTCTGCATAGATGAATTTGCGAGATTTTGTAGTGGGCAGGTCGTTTATATAAAGGTTGAATAGGGTTGGAGCTAGAACTGAGCCTTGTGGGAGTCCGTTTTTCTGCGTTCTCCATGCGCTTGTGTTCTGACCGAGGTGGACTCTGAACCTTCGGTTGGTCAGCAGGGATTTTATAATTGCTGTTGCCCAGGCAGGGATCGCCTTTGTAAGTTTCAGGTGGAGGCCTTTGTGCCAGACCGTATCATAGGCGGCTGTACGAGAAACACAGCCCCTGTCTTCAGTCTGCTCTCAAAGCCATTTTCGATGAAGGTGGTTAGGGCCAGTACTTGTTCTCCTGTGCTGCGGTCCTTGCGGAAACCTGCTTGATCCACACTTAGAATTTCCTCTATTCCTGGGGAAATAAGTTGCAGTATTAGGCGCTCCATGATTTTATAAGGAACGCTGAGTAGGGAAATTGGGCGGTAGCTTGCTGGTAGTTTGTGGTCTTTGCCAGGTTTTGGTATGGCAATGACCTTTGCTGTTCGCCATTTCTTTGGGATCGAGTTTGTTTGTATGGTCCTTGTGTAGAGTTGTGTCAACCAGGTTAGGGCTTGGGGGCCAAGATTTTTCATGAATTCTGAGAAGATGTTGTCGTATCCTGCTGCCTTTCCACATTTCAGGCCCTGTAGGACTTTCTCCAGTTCAGCAGCCTCGAAGGGTTCAGGGTTTTTTTGGTGTTTTTTTTAGCTCAGTTGTAACTGCCCTTCTGGTGTCTTTGTCTTGGGGTGCTTTGGCGATAGTCAGTAGGTGGGATGCAACTTGATTGGGTGTGACAGATGCTCGGCTTTGGCTAGGGGGCTTCTGTGCAGCTCCTAGGCAACGAATGAGGCTCCAACATTTCCTGCTAGAGTGGGTAAAGCTCCGGTCAGCAACTATCTCCTCCCATTTCTTTCGCCGGGCTGTACTTAGCGATTCAATGAGATGGTCTGCTATCTCTGGGTCTCCTGATGTTTGATAGGATTGTAGGAGGGCAGCGCTTTCTCCGTCCAGGCATGGGACATAGAGGGGTCGGTAGCCTCGTGGGATTGCAGTGTGAGCAGCCTTGAAGATTGCGCTGCAGAAGCAGTTGTATGCTTCATCTACAGTGATGGTGTGGAGTGGGATGGTCACAGCACTCCGATCCAGGATTTCACTGAATTTCTTCCAGTTGGCTTTGCGGAAGTTCCAGCGCATCTTCCTT
Organism: Pholidichthys leucotaenia; assembly: GCA_020510985.1. NCBI lineage: Eukaryota > Metazoa > Chordata > Actinopteri > Cichliformes > Pholidichthyidae > Pholidichthys > Pholidichthys leucotaenia. Next base: position 284,038,011 of record CM035842.1, read on the forward strand.
GGGCTGTTTATGACTGGATGTTGTAGGCCAATGTGTACAAGCAGGGGCCGGTGTTGGCTGTGTGGAAAATCGTCAAGAATGAGGATCTGTGTAGGATATGGTGTCCCATTCAAAAAGCTGACCCAGCACAGGTCAGGAGAATAGTCCTTCTTCCACCTAGCAGAGTGGAAGGTTCCTCTTTGTTTGGGGTAACACTTTTGTTAGCTCTAGATTAGATTATTGTAATGCTTTATTATCAGGTTGTCCTAAAACATCTTTAAAAAGTCTTCAGTTGATCCAAAATGCTGCAGCAAGAGTTTTTACAGGTACTAGAAAGAGAGATCATATCTCTCCGGTTCTGGCCTCCCTTCACTGGCTTCCCATAGAGTTTAGAATTAAGTTTAAAATCCTTCTTCTTACTTACAAAGCTCTAAATAATCAGGCCTCTTTTTATTTAAAAGATCTGATACTACCCTATTATCCTAACAGAGCATTACACTCCCAAAATCAGGTTCAGGTTCAGGTTACTTTATTTGTACCCGTAGGTAGATTTGTTTTGCAGTCTGGTGACTGCAAATGCAGGATTACTTGTAATACCTAGAATCTCCAAAAGTACAATGGGAGGCAGAGCTTTCAGTTATCAAGCTCCTCTCCTGTGGAACCAGCTGCCAATCTGGATTCGGGAGTCAGACTCGATCTCTGTTTTTAAGAATAGGGTTAAAACCTTCCTTTTTGATATAGCCGATAATTAGGGAGGGATCATGTCCCCCTGAACCCTCCCTTAGTTATGCTGCTAATAGGTTTAGACAGTCGGGGCAGCTCCAGCAATGCACTGGGCTTCACACCTTTCTTCACTCGCAATTAAATATTTTTGCTGGTCATTAACATCTTTCTGTTCTCTCCCATAGATTGAGTCACCGTCGTGTTTTTTGCTCTCTACATGTCTGTTCTTTTCGTCTTCTCTATCCTCTCACCCCCCTAGACAGTCACAGCAGATGACTGCCCCTCCCTGAGCCTTGTTCTGCTGGAGGTTTCTTACTGTTAAAAGGGAGTTTTTTCCTCTCCACCATCAACAAGCGCTTGCTCACAGGGGATCGCCTGATTGCTGGGGTCTTTCTGCAATTGTGGGGGTTTCCCCTACATTTGAAAGTGCTATGAGATCACTGTTGTTGTGAAATGGCGCTATATAAATAAAGTTGAATTGAATTGAATTTTAGTTCATTTTTAATGATTATGGTTAAAGTTTTTTTTTTATTATAAATTAAATTAATTTACACTGATTTCCTGAGATGCACTAATATTAAGAATGATTCCTTATATTACTACGACAATAATGGAGGCAATTAAAAAAAGTAAGCTACTGCTGTATTTCATTAATTTATTGCACTAAACATGTTAGTCAGTAGAACTGAAACGGCTCAGCTCTCAGCAACCATCATCCAGGAGAGATTATTGTCCGGCATGTAAACTAACATTTTAACAGCACATGCTAACAGTGTGGTAACTTTTTCTAAATCTGACACAGCTGGACATTGAAAATAAAAAGCGCAAACATTCCTCACTAAAACTTGCTCACCTTACCAATTGGTGTTTAGAGTTAGCCCAACCCAACTTAAGCCATCCATTACTGGGATGGAGCTGCAGCGGAAACCCGCTGACAGGCGGTTGGAGCCAAGGGAACAGATAGGAGAAAGAGGGGGACACGGATGGATGCATCACTGAAGCGCTGCTGTGATATGAACTGTGCTTACAGAATCTACATTTAACTTTTCTATTAGTTTGTTTTCGATAAAATGCTCCCATACTTTGGAAAGTTCAGTTCTCACTTTTTTGGGACTTTCCTTCTCTGTTTCTCCATCGTGCGCTGCTCTCTTTCTTCTCTTGAACAGTTACAATTGAACATGTCCATAAACTTAAAAGTTACATGATGTGTCAACCATATAATTTATCTAAATGAATTTATCAGTGTGAAAATTTTAAGGTTAATGTTGCTAGTACACATTGGAGCTTTACTCCATTGTGCGTGCACTTTACAGAGATCAGAGAGAGGGGAACTGTAAATGTGCAATCATATAGAGATAGATAACATAAGGCCTTTTAGTTTGTTTAAAAGAAGAAGGCCTGGACTTGTTCTATAGGAAAGGTAACCTTCAGTGACTTCTGCTGTGATCTGGCACTATAAAGAAAATGAAATTAAATAAAATGAATTTGATATTCAATGTGGGGTAGGGGTGCCATTAAGGGGGCAGATTCCCCCCCCCCCCATATAACAGTTGGGGAAACATTGCTTCAGCATGTACAAAATAGTTATACACCATTAAGACCACTTTGCTAATAACTGCTGTCTTGAATAGTTCCTGTACACGTGGTCCAGTCTACTTCTGAGCATTTTTTTCATCATGAAGTGCAGAGTTTGTCCTCAAATCCACAAACACTGCATGTCCCCTTTCAGCTTTAAAAGATAGCCCTATCTTTCGAATGTCACTGATATGGTAAGTCAATACTGATGACAAAATATGGTGTTTGTCTAACGATGTTTTTCAGGTAAACGGGCTCTGGAAAATGCTTCCACTCAGCCTAAACAGTGGCACTGTTAATATTACAAGCAACCCTGCTGCTGTTGTTCTGGCAACCAGGTTTGGTCTTTCTGTTTCATTCGATGAAACAGGAGTGGTCCATGTCACCCTTCCATCCACGTACTCTGATAAAGTCTGTGGCTTGTGTGGCAACTTTAACAACCTTAAAGAAGATGACTTGCGCATGTCTAATGGTACATATGCACAAAGTGCTACAGCTTTTGCTGAGAGCTGGCAGAAAGGGAATTCCACCTGTCAAGCCATTCTATTGTTTCCTCAATGTGACTCCCAGAAGAAGGAAGAGTATGCCGGTGAACTATACTGTGGAGGCCTCCTTTCGAGTACTGGACCGTTTGCAAAATGCTTCTTAGCCCTGGAGGCTGAGAGCTACTTCAGGAGCTGTGTATCTGGCATGTGTTCTTCTCATGGTGACTCAGCAGTGTTGTGTGAGACGCTGCAGGACTATGCTGATATCTGCCACAAGGCTGGAATTGCCATACCCAAGTGGAGGAACTCTACCTTCTGCCGTATGTATCTTTACTGATTTCTGCTTTTTATTTTTTTAGCTCATTCCAGTGAAGCTGAAAGGAACTAATGCTATGACGTGGCGTCCGTTGTCCTTTCTTCGATCCAATCTGTCCATCCACATTACACAGGAATCACTACTCCTTATGGGCATTTTGCCCTGATGGTCACCAAACTCACTCACAAAGATCCTCCGGTAGATTTGCATCCAACTTGAGATGAGATGAGATGAGATTCAACTTTATTGTCATTACACATGTATGAATACAAGGTAACGAAACGTGACTTGGCATTTGGGCACGCTCTGCAGAGCGCATCCAAGGCCGGGGCAGCCGCTAGGCGCCAGTCAAGGTCAAGGTCAAAGGTCAAAATAGCTGCATTTGTGATCTCAGAAAACTCATCCAAGGAAATTGCCTTGATGGTCACCAAACTCACGATCCTCAGTTGGGTCTGCATCCAAGTTATGCTCAAGGTCAAGGTTAATGTCAAAGGTCAGGAGATCTGAGTGGTGGCCTTGTGGTAGAGCACCTGCTCCTCAGCCGGGAGGTTGTGGGTTCAAGCCCTCGCCGGGTCATACCAAAGACCAAATAAAGATGGTACTTCAGGCCCTCTAGCTTGGTATTCAGCATAATATAATTTGGGAAGGAAAAATTGTAACCCACGGACAACAGATGGAAATTAGCCACTGGGTACAATGTGGCAAGTTTACATTGATTGATAACAATGTCCATCAACTTGCACGGTCCTTAAAAACAACAATTTACAATAACAGCACTCAAAAACTGTTACTCCTCCTAGGCTAGTGACCTTGACTTTATGCACATCCTAGATGGGTCTGTATCTAGGCTGCGATTAAGGCCAAGGTCAATTGCCAGGAGATCTGAGCACCCCTGGGTGATTTCTTCAGGTCGGAATGAGCTACTCTGAATCACTGATGGTCTGGTGTTCCTCTGCAGCAAATAAAAGCTGTGATAATGCAGTGATAGTTAAGGTCATACCCTCTTCTCCCCCAGCCATTCAGTGTGGTGAGAACAGTCACTATAACTCATGTGCTGATGGGTGTCCTAAGGTGTGCTCCAGCCTTGACATAGCAGGCTCTTGTGGACGCTGTGAGGAAAGATGTGAGTGTGATGCTGGCTTCAAATTCAGTGGGGGAAAGTGCGTCCCAGCAGAAGACTGTGGGTGCTGGAATAATGGGAAACACTACAAGGTAAGTGGGGTAGATGTGCACAAGCTAATTTCTTTATTCTCATATTTCACATTGCTGTACTTTATGCACTCAACTACTATGTCGCTGCAGAAAGGAGAAACGTTCATAGGAGGCGATTGTGTGAGACAGTGCCAATGCATGGGTAACAACGCTACGCAGTGCTCAGCAATCAAGTGTGCAAACAATGAAGTGTGTAAGCTTAAGAATGGCATCAAAGACTGCTTTCGTTCCAACCTGGCCACTTGCATTGTGTACGGTGATCCGCACTACGTCACCTTTGATGGAAAAGCATATACCTTTCAAGGCGGTTGCACGTACACCCTGACAACCACGTCTGCTGGACGAAATGCTGTCCAGTTTTCTGTGTTTGGACACAACATGTATCCTCGCCATCAGAACTTCACCAGGTCCAAATTGGAAGCTGTGTCATTGCAGGTTGAGGATCTATACGTCACTCTGAATCAAAGTGGAGAAGTGTATGTAAGTTCTGTATGCGACTCTTTGCTTTGCACATTCATAGCAGTTTGTGCACCAGAGAAAACGTGTCAGTGCTCTGCTCTTATTATCTGCTGTTATCCACTAATCAGTGTCTGGCTTTCATGTCAGCACTCGTGCTTTTATGGATGGTTATTACGATCTATCGGATCATTCTGGGAGGTCTGTTATTTGTTACTGTCATGGATTTTCTTAATTAATAATTCACCTTTGTAGATCTGGTGAATGAATAAGAACACTGGAGATTCATTCTATCTTGACAAAGAAAGGATGATGTCACCAGCACTGCACATAGAAAGTCCAGTGAAATGTTCAGGATCACGACACAGCACATGGGTTCTTAAGCAGCAACACAAACAAGATAAGAATTTTTTTTGAGAACGCTGAGTGAGAACACTGAAACTCAGTGGCTGTCAGGGCTAGGTCTACTCAGCTGGAACCTCAGTGTCTCATAACATAGGACAAAAAGAACTGACCATATGCTGATAAACTATGGGGGACAGAATGAGAGGACAAACTGTAATGATGATTTGATAACATAAGAAATATCTTCCACATTACTTACAGATTCTATGGAGCTGATAGCACCCTCGTAGCACAAACTACATCGGCAGAAAAAAATAGTTTGAAAGGTGTAAACGACTGACAAAAATTTATTGATTGCAAGTAATTAATTGTTCTCTCATTAGGTGCAAAACAAGAATGTCCAGCTCCCCTATTCAGTCACTGGGAAATACGGCTCAGTGCGAATCTACATGACAGAAAACTTTTTGAAGTTGGAGACGAGCTTTGGCCTCAGAATGGAGTTAGATGGGCAGTACAGGCTGTATCTGCAGGTGGATGAGGTGTACAAGTATGGTGTCCATGGACTCTGTGGCACCTACTCTGACTACCAGGGTGATGACTTTACAACACCATCAGGCAAAGAAGTTTCAGACCCATTTGAGTTTGGTAACAGCTGGAAGATGCCAAATGATAAAAAGTGAGTCATCACATATTTTGTTCATGTAAAATGGTCTTTTGGACATTTAAGTAGCCAATTCATTCCATTTCCAATTTTAGCAGTAGCAGACTGAGCTACCAGCAAAAAAAAAAAATGAAGATTACAGCCTCACACACAGGCACACAAAAACTATCTTCTGTTGGTCTAAAGCAGGGGTCTGCAACCTGTGACTCTGGAGACACATGTGGCTCCTTTCGCCATAGCTGGTGGCTCCCCAAGGCCTCAAGGGGACAAAAACAAAACAAAAACAACTAAACTTCTAAGACAAGAAAAAAGGTTGCACATTCATGAGAAAAAAAATTGCAGTTTTTTGAAGAAAAACATACCCATCAATTTGCAATTTAAAAAAAAAGTCACAAAATTTCAGGAAAAAAATACTGGAAACAGTAACAAATTTAATACAAATGTAAAAAAAAAATGAAATAACTTAAAAAAATGTACTACATGTATGAAAATAGCTGAAAATTTATGTCAAAAAGATTGGAAAATTAGTGCCAAAAGCTGCAATTTTTTTGAGGAATAATCCTAAAAAATTTGCAAGCAAAAAAGTCACACAAGATCTGCAAAAAAAAATCATAAAAAGCTACAACTGTATTAGAAAACTGTCACAAATTTACATATAAAAATGGCCACATTTAACAAATTTACAAAAAGGCCAAATTTTTGAATAAAGGACAAGATTGTACAAAAATATTAACATTTATAATAATAATAATAATAATAATAATAATAATAATAACATTACTTTTAATTATGGGCAATCTCAAAGTGCTACAACATAAAGTAGAATTAAAGTTAAAAATACTATTCAAATATGCTTAAAAAGATATCTACGAGTAGGAAAAGACCCTCTTAAATAGATGGGTTTTTAGGCCTTTTTTTAAGGTGTTGATTGTTTGTGGCGCTTTCAGTTAATCAGGGAGAGAATTCCACAGGTGGGGGACTGCCGAACAGAAAGCTTGATCTCCCATGGTGCAGAGTTATTGAAAAAAGTTGAAATTTTATTGGTAAAAATGTAACTAATTTATATGAAACCTTTAATTTTAGTCACAAATGTATCAAAATTGCAATGAAAATATGCCAAATTTCTTAAAAAAAGCAATAGACGCAAAAGAAAATGCAAAAAATGTAACAAATCTTATAAAATCATGAGTTTATTGAGGAAAACATCCACACAAGTTTGCAAGAAAATAGTATTTTTTTTTTTCTTTTTTAACCAAAAAAGGTTGCAATAGGGTAGCAAAGTTACCATTACCTTTTACCTTAATCCGGAGTTATAATTTTGCTGTTTTCCCTTTTCTCTCTGGATCAGATATTTTTGTGGCGCATGCAGATTTTTTGAGAAAAAATCAGGTTACTGACCCCTGGTATAGAGACAAATGGAAAAGCAAGTATGCATAATTAATGCACCAAGCCTACAAACTGGCATGCAACGTGTTTCATTATGCATTAGAGGTTGTCATAAAATAGATAAAACGATCATTTCCTAAAAGCTAAACCTGTGATAAAAAGTCTAAATTTTCTCAGGTGTATTTCCCATCCAAATCCGCCGAGGCTCTGTGATCGGGCTGAGGAAGACAAGGCCTATGATGCGTGTTCAGCAGTTTTGCTGGATGCTTTCCAATCCTGCCATGAACACGTTCACCCAAGCATCTATATCACAAGTTGTGTGTATGACTACTGTGACACAAGAGGTGACCGACACACTTTCTGCGAATCGTTGAAATCCTATGCAACTGCATGCTATGTAGTAGCAGGAGTGAAACTTCCTCACTGGCAGGCTGCCACAGGCTGCGGTGAGTTGAGTCGCACATGAGGATCATGACACAGTAAAGTGTTGTATACTGTATCTGAATATGCTTTTTGTTCTTTTACTGAAAAAATCTTGTGTCCTCAGTGAAATGGGAAAAGCTGGATAAAATATGTGACAATTAAACATGAAGCACAGATTGTTCCTTGGAGGGTCAAAAAAGTTCACGTGGTTGACTCATAACCTTTGTTTTTGTTCACATTTCAGAACCCCCAACCACTACGACTCCTCCAACAACTCCCAGCACTCCAGGTCAGACTGGTGGGAGCATCAAGGGTTTGGGAAGGTTTATTTGTGCCTGGCTTGGATGATGGCCTATTCCAATTTATACAACAGTTAGTTCCTAGGGAGCAATTTGGACAATGGGGAGTCCAGGAGTTACTCATTTCCATGATAATCACACTCTGATGTTTCACTAAATATATATCACTCGACTTCAAACGTGTTCTCGTGACCGTTAATCACTCTCCGTTATTTATTTATTTTAATTATCCATCCATCCATCCATCTTCTACCGCTTTTCCGGAGGTCCGGGTCGCGGAGGCAGCAGTTCAAGCAGAGAAGCCCAGACTTCCCTCTCCCCAGCCACCTGCTCCAGCTCTTCAGAGGGGATACCAAGGCGTTCCCAGACTAGCTGGGAGACATAGTCTCTCCACCGAGTCCTGGGTCTGCCCCGGGGTCTCCTCCCAGTGGGACGTGCCTGAAACACCTCAAGTGGGAGGCGTCCAGGAGGCATCCTAATCAGATGCCCATACCACCTCAACTGACTCCTTTCAATGTGGAGGAGCAGCGGTTCTACTCTGAGCCTCTCCCGGATGACTGAGCTCCTCACCCTATCTCTGAGGGTGAGTCCAGCAATCCTACGGAGAAAGCTCATTTCAGCCGCTTGTATCCGCGATCTCGTTCTTTCGGTCATTACCCAAAGCTCGTGACCATAGGTGAGAGTAGGAACGTAGATTGACTGGTAAATCGACAGCTTTGCCTTAGAACTAAGCTCCCTCTTCACCACAACAGACCGGTACAACGTCCGCATCACTGCAGATGCTGCTCCAATCCGTCTGTCGATCTCTCGCTCCATTTTCCCCTCACTCGTGAACAAGACCCCAAGATACTTAAACTCCTCCACTTGGGGCAGGAGCCTGTCCCCAACCCGGAGAGGACAATCCACCTTTTTCCGGCTGAGGACCATGGACTCGGACTTGGAGGTGCTGATTCTCATCCCAGCCGCTTCACACTCAGCGGCAAACCGTCCCAGCAAGAGCTGTAGGTCATTGCTGGATGAAGCCAACAGGACAACATCATCTGCAAACAACAGAGATGAGATCCTGTGGTCACCAAGCATGACACCCTCCATTCCCTGGCTGCGCCTAGAAATCCTGTCCATAAAAATTATGAACAGGACCGGTGACAAAGGGCAGCCCTGGCGGAGTCCAACTCTCACTGGGAATGACTCCGACCGAGTGTTGGCAATGCGAACTAAACTCTCACAACGGTCGTACAGAGACCGAATAGCTCGTAACAACAAGCCCGATACCCCATACTCCCGAAGCACCCCCCACACAAATCCACGAGGGACGCGGTCAAATGCCTTCTCCAAGTCCACAAAACACATGTAAACTGGTTGGGCAAACTCCCACGAACCCTCAAGAATTCTCGAGAGGGTAAAGAGCTGGTCCGATGTGCCACGGCCAGGACGAAAACCACATTGCTCCTCCTGAATCCGAGGTTCGACCAACGGCCGGACTCTCCTCTCCAGTACCTTGGCATAGACCTTCCCAGGGAGGCTGAGGAGTGTGATCCCTCTAAAGTTGGAGCACACCCTCCGGTCCCCTTTTTTGAAGAGAGGAACCACCACCCCGGTTTGCCATGCCAAAGGCACTGCCCCCGACCTCCACGCAATGTTGCAGAGGCGTGTCAACCATGACAACCCAACAACATCCAGGGCCTTGAGGTACTCGGGGTGGACGAGATTCGCCCCGAGTATTTTAATTATTTAGTCTGTCAATTCAGTGGCTTCTTTTTGATGAGAAATGCAATACTGTGTTGATACCTAAACTTCCACAGTGAGGTGCTGTTTGAAAAGAAATCATCTCCATGACACTGAAGTCCTATCCTTGTAGCAGTCACACTACAGTTATATGAATATCAGGGCTGTAGTCGACTCACCACATTCTGAGGCCATGTCCAGGCCACTACATTATTTCAGAGGCCATCTTCAAAGTGCTTTGCAAAATTTGCATTTCGCCCTGTTTCCTTTTCCCTTTCTCCTCATACTCCTCATGATCAGTGAATCCAAACTGAACAATTCGTGATTTGCAGTGTTGGAGGTCTCAAGTCTGGCCTCAGCTTCAAGGCCATTTTTTCTCGGCCTCGGAGGGTAATAATTTGGTCTTGTCCTCAGCTTCGAGACCTATGGCCTTGGTAACTTGGGCTGAGGCCAGCTCAAGGCCATGCAATGTCAACATTATTTATTTATTTTTCATTTTTTCTATATTCAGTTCTCCTTAAATGATTTTCAGATATTACTTTTTGATAAATATTATCAAAATCCACCTCATAATTTTGGGAATTGTAACATTTTTCATAATCTGACAATGAGCTCCCCACCTCAGCTGCCGAAGATTTGGTATCACCCAGCCTGTTCTTTCCCGGTTTCTTGCTGTCAGTCAGTGACTAAATCAGGTTTGATAGTTTCAAAAATAAATGTTACATTCCTCATTATAGCAAAACCATCAATATTTTGCCCCGTTTCTTCAGCAAAGCTCCTTATACTGTCAGTGTCCTGCCCCTACCCTGACAGGTGTGTGCCATGTCTTGGTGTGCTGCTCCACTGAGTTCCGCAGGAGGAGCAGTTTGCTTCGGTGTGTAGTCAGACTTGGCGCCATCCTTGTATCCCAACTTGAGGGTGTGCACTGACTGTCAGGACCTGGCTCTCACGAGCCAGAAAGGAGATGCGAGGGCGACCAGTGAGTTAGCGTAATTTATTAACATAAACACACAACGTACAAAATCACAAAGTAAAGAGCCACGAGGGGCTAAAACACACACACAACACTAGATAACGAACAGCAAAGTAAAGAGCCACGTGGGGCTAAAAAACACACAGAACTAAGGATAACACACAACCCAGGGAGAAAGGCTAGAGAGGCGGCGAGGGAAAAACACACGCCGAGTCGCAGCACTTACTTTGGGGATAGCGCCGAGGTAACGGCGGACTGAAGCTAGATGTAGGAGCTAACAGTCGTGGAAACACAAGGCACGTCTTTCCATAGCGAGGTCGCAGCAACGAGTAACTCTCGGCTGCTCGCTTAAGTGGGGGAGATGATTGGGAATAGGAGACAGTTGTCCCAGCGCAGCTGAACTAGACAGCTGGGAATCAGCTGGGTGCTGTCAAAGTACGGGCCTTGGAAGACCCGGCACGGACTACCACGGAGCAGGAGCGACACTGGACAACCTGAACGCAGAGAAGGATAGCGTTCAGGTCGTGACAGTACTCCTCCCCCGAGCCGCGCCTCCTGGAGCAGGCTAAACCCCCCCTCCCCCCCCCGAGGGAAGACCAGGGAGGGCGGTGGGGGCCAGACCTGGGAGAAAGTGAGGGACAAGGAAAAGGAGGCAGGGAAGAAAAAAAAAACCTAGGTACAGTATAGGACCAGATACTATAGTAATAATTTCAAAAACAGGAAAAAAGAACCATCACCCCCTCCCCTGCAGAGGCCAGACGGTCTATGCAGGTGACCGCAGGAGGTGGGGAGAACAAACTGCAGAAACATAGCGACATAGTCATGGAAAAAAAAAGGTTCACAATAACTTAGGGCGAGGACAATGCAAAACTCATGTCCCGACGACCAAAAAAAAACTACAAAACTCAGTGAACATAAGGTTGCAGAAGACCACACATGTAACCCCGGCCAAAAACAGAAAATATAAAGGAACAATCCGGGCACAAGACCTAAAAATAAAGCCTGAGGCCGCTAACTGGCATAAAGATACAAAAAAAAAAAAAAAATCAACTCCTCAAACACGAATTAGCACAACACAGAAAATCAAACAGTCTGGAGGAGGATATAAATGCAGACGAACAAAAACTACTCTTAATAAGGCCAGGCAATGTGAGGCAAAAGCTACTTAAAGGACAAATTAGAATAAGAATACATACAGGGATCGTAAGACAAAGAAAATAGTCTAAGGAAAATTCCTGGTTGGAATGACACCACAATAAGGACTCTAGCGCTGAAAGTTCCTCGATGTCCTGAATGAAATTAAATAATGAAGGGCAAATAAACAAGGCTATGAACAGTCAGTCAATCCTTCAGGAACGACAGCAGGTGGAGCGAGGCAGGCGATGACAGCTTATCCGGCGGGTGACCCGAACTCCACCAAGCCAGGAACCACAACACCAGTTCGGGCGGCCTACCTGAGTCCCAGGCTAGGAGACACAGTCTCTCCGGAGGCCGACCCAAATCAACGAACCAGCCAGATGGCTCCCCAGGCGGTTGTCCCGTGACCTCAGACCATGGAGAGCAGAGGGAGAAGTCTTGGTGCAGCTTCCTCCCTGAGGGAAACGGCAGAAGGAAACTGACCCAGGTGGGAAAAACCCCAACAGTAGTAGGGGGAGAGGAGATGGAGGCAAGGGGCAAAGTCAGCCTGACATCTAATGATAACAAGGGCAGGGGGAAACTGGCCCGGGTGAGAGGAACCCCAACAGCGGCAGGAGGAGAGATGATGGAGGCAAGGGACGAAGTCAGCCTGTCAGGCGAACACAATCCTCCAGCTTCCTCACTGACCTTTACCCGGACCGGGGCAGCACCCCCGGTGGACCCCGATCGGGCCGGCGAAACACTCCTGGTGGACCCCGATGGGGCCAGCGAAACACTCCCGGTGGACCCCAGCTGGACCGGAACAGCACTCCCGGTGGACCCCAGCTGGGCCGGCGAAACACTCCCGGTGGACCCCGATCGGGCCGGCGAAACACTCCCGGTGGACCCCAGCTGGACCGGAACAGCACTCCCGGTGGACCCCGATCGGGCCGGCGAAACACTCCCGGTGAACCCCGATCGGGCCGGAACAGCACTCCCGGTGGACCCCAATTGGGCCAGCGAAACACTCCCGGTGGACCCCGATTGGGCCGGCGAAACACTCCCGGTGGACCCCGATCGGGCCGGCGAAACACTCCCGGAGGACCCCGACTGGGCCGGAACAGAACCCCCGGTGGACCCCAATCGGGCCGGAACAGAACCCCCGGTGGACCCCGACTGGGCCGGAACAGCACTCCCGGTGGACCCCAGCTGGACCGGAACAGCACTCCCGGGCGCAGCATCTGAGGCGAACACCGTGCAGAGAACCGGAACCTCTGAGGTGGCACCCAGAGCAGGTTCGTCTCCGGGGACCCTGGGGAGAGGCTCAGAGGGACAAAAGGAACCGGGATCAGGATCACCGGCAGCGGCAGAGCCCGGCTAGACAGGCTCGAGTGCAGCAGACGGCTGCACCCGGCCCGCCCCCCCGAGAGACAGGCAATAATGCTCCAGAGAATGAATGAAAGAGGGAAAATAGAGCACTCGCCTGATCTCGGGTTCTACCGCCATCCAGGACTTCGATGCTCCGGGTTCAGTGTGCAGGACTCTGTCCTTTGGCTCCAACTCGACTGCGAATGGCTCCGCAGCCGGCAAGATGGTTTCCACAGTCAAACGACCTCCAAGCGCCGAAAACCGCGTCGACAGCCCGCCTGACGTGGAGGCAGGAGATCTGGACTCTGCTGGGCCGAACCATTCTTCCGTGGAGACCCGGGGACGCTTAATCGTCGGCGCTGGCTCCAACAGGTAGTTCGACCTTCTCCTCCGCCCATGACGTGGCTGCGGGGCTGGGGCAAAACCTTCCAGGTCCGCAGGCCGCCTCCTCCTCGCACGGCGGTGTACACCTGGCACCGGGGCACACTCAGGGGGAAGAGACACAGAGGACGCAGGTTCATATTCAACTTTTGCAGCGGGAGGAGAGAGCTCAGGGGACTGTGAACCCTGAACTCCTCCCCCAGGAATCAAACAAGGCAATTCACTCATAATGGAAGGAGGATGAAAGGACACTTGCCTGATTCCCGGAGGGCCGGTGGAATCCGCTGCAAGGGACTTGAGTCTTTCCTCTCCCAGCCGGATAGAAGTGGGGAACCCCCCGGACAGACGAGGTGGTGCTACTCGCACTGGATCGGGACCGGGAACACCTGGAGATGAATTTGCGCCATTCTCAGCAGCCGGAGTGAATGACGAAGAGAGGGGAGAAACAGCTGAGGAGAGCCGGGGGCCCAAAGCTGACGGGACAGCGGGAAGAGCGGGCCCAGGAGTGGGAGCAGCTGATTCGCTTCTTCGGCAAGACACGGGAGCTACAGCAGGCTGGGAGGCGGAATTCATGTGGTTTCCCGGAGCGGGATCCGGACGGGGCTCTCACTGAGATGAGCGGGGGATTTGGGAGCGACGTCTTCTGAATGTGAGATCGGGGAAACGCCGCTCCTGTATGGAGACCGAAGCCAACAGGTCAGCGTATTCCGGATAATCGTTCAGCTCAGGGTTCTTCTCAACCAGCCTGACCGCTGCTATCACGTGCTTCATGGCTACGGGGGGACAGGCGGTGGAACAAGCGGCTGCCACTCGTTCCGCAATGCGAATCGCTGTCATCCTCAACTTCTCCGGGGGAACCCCGGTTGACGTCACACTATCTTGGGGATCACCCCTGGGTGAGGCGAACTCCTGGACTGGATCGGCGGCAGGAGCAGGATTCCGAAGCGAGGAGCGATGGTGTCCTGTCTTTGGCTTCCTGCCGGGGTTCTCCTCCAGCCTACGGAGTCTCTCCCAGGCCACAGAGATGTCTGCCCTCCTCGCCTTAACCTCGGGAAGATGGAAGTAGCGAGGGAAGTTGTTAATCATATTCTCGGCGAGCTCCAAGCGCCAGCGTATCTCGCTGGGAGCATCGTAGAGGTCCGTGGTGAACAGCGTTCCATCCACGAGGTCCAGAGCCTCCGAGAGATCGTGGCCTGGGTGCCGCATACGTCTCCTGGAGGGAGACATGATACAAGCCTGCCTGCACCCAGAGGGAGGAAAAAATGACGAGTCCCACAGCAAACTCACGGTCGCGGCCGTCTCAGTCTGGCTGCGACCTACTGTCAGGACCTGGCTGTCACGAGCCAGAAAGGAGATGCGAGGGCGACCAGTGAGTTAGCGTAATTTATTAACATAAACACACAACGTACAAAATCACAAAGTAAAGAGCCACGAGGGGCTAAAACACACACACAACACTAGATAACAAACAGCAAAGTAAAGAGCCACGTGGGGCTAAAAAACACACAGAACTAAGGATAACACACAACCCAGGGAGAAAGGCTAGAGAGGCGGCGAGGGAAAAACACACGCCGAGTCGCAGCACTTACTTTGGGGGTAGTGCCGAGGTAACGGCGGACTGAAGCTAGACGTAGGAGCTAACAGTCGTGGAAACACAAGGCACGTCTTTCCATAGCGAGGTCGCAGCAACGAGTAACTCTCGGCTGCTCGCTTAAGTGGGGGAGATGATTGGGAATAGGAGACAGCTGTCCCACCGCAGCTGAACTAGACAGCTGGGAATCAGCTGGGCGCTGTCAAAGTACGGGCCTTGGAAGACCCGGCACGGACTACCACGGAGCAGGAGCGACACTGGACAACCTGAACGCAGAGAAGGATAGCGTTCAGGTCGTGACACTGACCATTTTGTAATAGGTTTGTAGAAATAATTGATTAATAATGGTGTTGAAGAGTCTGTGATGCTCTGTGGACATTTTCACAGACTCACCTGCTCTTTGTTCTGTTAGCTCAGGTGCTGCTCGTACACACTCACAGACAGCTAAACACATGTTCTTGTTCATTTAACAGGAGCTGTTGGGGATGGGTTCTGTCAGAGTGAACTTGAGTATAACACTTTCAAGCTACAGGATATTATGAAGATCCAAATTGCTGTTAGCCATACTTGCCATGTTTTTGCCTTTTGTGGGGGTGGCTGTGACACAGGTGTAGTATGGCCGACCACTGATCGGAGGGTCAGGGGTTCGATTCCCACTCCGGCTGCAGTCTGCATGTCGAAGTGTCCTTGAGCAAGACACTGAACCCCCAGTTGCTCCTGTCAGGCGGTGGCCCTCGCGAGCCACCATAAGACGCCACACCGTCACCAGAGAGTTGTGCAAGAGTTTTTCTTAACGGTGAAGTTATAATACACAAGCTGCTGAGGCAGTGACACACACAAGTCTACACACACTGGGAGGCGTAAGGCTAAACAGCTCACTTACAGGTCCACAGGAGGCGACGGTCAACCCACAGACAGACAAGGTAGAAAAACAGTCCAAGCATATGTAGCTCCGACGATAAGAGACGGACACTGCTGCAGGGATGCGGTCGCTAGCGTGGGTTTAAGAAGCCCATCACTAACGACCACAAATGCAGAACAGCTGTTCAGGACTTGACAGCTGAGCGGAAGCCTCCCCGAGCGCTGTCACAATAAGAGCTCGAAGAGCTAGGATAACAATGCCGCTGTCAAGCCCTGACAGGAATAGCCCGAGCACAAATGACATAGTGCTCTGGTCGTAACAGTAGCTCCCCCTCAAAAGACGGGCTCCGAACGTCTTGTAACACCCCAGCCCCTCCCCCCCCGCCCCCCCAACCACAGGGCAAGTGAATTGAGGAACAGGCAAGGAGGGAGCCAAACAAAACCCAACAAGACCCCAAACAAAAAGGGAAAAGAAGAACACATCCCTCGACATATCCATCAAATTCCCCCCCGGAACAATGAAGAAAAAAAAAAAAAACAAAGAAACAAGGCAGGAATACAATACAAGGGGTACAAACCATACAGAGCATCATTACCTGACACCGAAAGCTTTCCCACAGAGACCACAGACAACCCGTCTAACTCCAGAGTACATAACCCCACATGATGTAGAACTCAAGAGTACAGATCTCTTCAAACGCAAACTTTAAAATGCCACAATAATACTCCCAAACCACCCATGTACATGAAACCCAGCCACAATCCTCAAACACACGGTATCTGTGGAAAAAAAAAAGGAAATACGTGCTATAGCCCCTCAACAAGAAGAGGGGAGGAAAACAAAAAGCAAGAGCATGCTGAAAACATACATGAGGCAATCTCAATTGCTCTAAATAACCTTACATCGTATAGTCCCAAACAGAAGACGATCGGGGGAGATCAAACGCCCCAGGCAGAGCTCCAGCGACCTCCCTGCCTCCGATGGCCCACGGATAGTCACACAAAACAGTACATGGTCAGGCGGCCTGCCCCAGTCCCAGGCCCCAAGAAACAAGTCCTCCGGTGGCCGTACCAGGCCCCCCAGTAGCAAACACAGTTTACTGGGTGACCAACCCAAGGCGCCAAACCCACAAAGTAGTTCCTCGGGTGGTCGACCCGCATCCCTCAGCCACCAGAACCAAGGAGGAATAACGTGTGGCAGCCTGCCTGGCGAAGAAATGACATGAGAGCGCCAGCCTGCCAGAAAAAAACCTCCAACGGCCTCCAGCGCTGACGACCCCAGCTGGTGGCTCCTGAGAAGGGAATAATCTAGACAATGGGTCCACATCACATCAGGCGGCAAAGGGTCTGCGGCTCCTCCACCGATCTCGGGCCAGACCGAAGCGATCGTCGCAGCTCCGCCTGTATCAGATCCCGATTGGATCACAGCTGCACCCGCGTCGGACCCCGATTGGGTCACCGCCGTACCAGCGTCAGACCCCGATTGGACCTCCTCGAAACCCGATTGGGTCACAGCTGCACCTACATCAGACCCCGATTGGACCTCGTCAGACCCCGATTGGGTCTCGTCGTACCCCGATTGGGTCGCAGCTGCACCTGCGTTGGACCCCGATTGGACCTCATCGGATCCCGATTGGGTCACAGCTGCACCTGCGTCAGACCCCGATTGGGCCTCGTCGGACCCCGATTGGGTCGCAGCCGCACCTGCGTCAGACCCCGATTGGGCCTCGTCGGACCCCGATTGGGCCGCAGCTGCACCTGCGTTGGACCCCCACTGGATCTCGTCGGACCCCGATTGGGTCGCAGCCGCACCTGCGCTGGACCCCCGCTGGATCTCGTCAGGCCCTGATTGGTTCACCGCTGCACCCGCGTCGGACCCTGATTGGATCACAGCAGCACCTGCGTTGGGCCCCCACTGGATCTCGG
Source organism: Pholidichthys leucotaenia (assembly GCA_020510985.1). Taxonomy (NCBI): domain Eukaryota; kingdom Metazoa; phylum Chordata; class Actinopteri; order Cichliformes; family Pholidichthyidae; genus Pholidichthys; species Pholidichthys leucotaenia. The sequence continues at coordinate 284,055,812 of CM035842.1, forward strand.
CAGGCCCCGATTGGGTCATCGCTGCACCCGCGTCGGACCCCGATTGGGTCACCTCAGTCCACGCGTTGGACCCCGACTGGATCTGGACGGACCCCAACTGGGTCACCGCTGCACCCGCAACGGACCCCGACTGGGTCACCTCAGCCTACGCGTCGGACCCCGACTGGGTCTGGACGGACCCCGACTGGGTCGGTACTGCACCGGCGACGACCTCCATCCCCGAACTTGGGACCTCCAGCCCCGTGACCTCGACAGACTCCAAACTGGTTAAGCTGTGGAGAGGCTCAGAGGACAGGAGAGGACCGGGATCAGTCTCACCGGCAGCGCCAGAGCCCAGCGAGACGAGCTCGGGCGCAGCAGACGGCTGCCCCTCGCTCGCCTCCCCATAAGGCAGGCAAAAATGCTCTAACACACCACAAAGAAAAACAAAGAAGAGCACTTGCCTGCACTCGGGCTCTGGAGCCGTCCAGGACTTCGACGATCCAGGTTCAGGTAGAAGCTCGTCGTCGGGCTCCCACTCGGCTGCATCGGGTTCCACAGCCGGCCTGATGGTTTCTGCAGCTGGATCCTCCCGCGCTGATGTCCACACCGATAACCCGCACGGCGTGGTGGCAGGGGACCCTCGACCCGCTGGCTCGGGCTGCTCTTCTGTGGAGACCTGGGGACGCTTGCTCGTCGGCTCGGGCTCCTCACCGCAGTCCGCTCTCCTCCTCTGTCCAAAACAAGGCTGCGGGGCCGGGATAATTCCCAGAGTCACAGGCCTCTCCCTCGTTCGACGGCGTGGATCTAACGCCGAGGTCCACTCCGCAGGGGGAAACACAGAAGCAGCAGGTTCAGTACAGATAACTACAGCTGGAGGAGGAAACTCGGAGGGCTGCAAACCCCGAGCTTCACCCCCAGGAGTCAGACAAGACAGATCACCATGATAAGGAGGAAAGTGGATTTGAACTTGCCTGTCTCCCGGAGGGAGGATGGTGCCAGCTGTAGAGGACATTGCTCCTTCCCTCGCTCGCTGGGTGGTAGGAAAGGACCCATGGACGGGGCTCGCCGGTGCAGGACTCTGATCACACACAGCAGCTGGAGAGAGCGTCAAGGACGAGGGAGCGGCAGCCGAAGCGGGCCGGGCACAGCATGCTGACCGTACAGCAGGGGGTGGTGGCCCAAAAAAAGGGACTGCAGGAATTCCCTCTTTAAGTGACGCCAAAGAGACAGCTGACTGGTTGAATGGGTCATTCCAGCGGCCCGGAACTGGATCCGGAACAGGAGCTTGCTGAAGATGTGCTCGGCCGCGGTGCCGACGCCTACGCCGGCTCCCAGATGGTGCGAACCTCAGAAATGGATTGAGGACAGGATCAGGATCCATAGGCCAAGAGCAGGAGTGCCTCTTCTCTTGCTTCTTGCCGTGCTCCTCCTCCAACATAAGGAATATTTTGCGTTGCCCGGCGATATCTACCCTCCTCGCGTCGACTTCCGGGTGGTCGGCGTAGCGGGGAGAGAGATGACGAAGAGCGTCTTCAGCTGAGTCCAGGTACCAGTGTATGCCGTGATCGTAATCCAGGAGGGAAGCAGAGATGAGCAACTCATCCACAACTTCCAGGATGCCCGTCAGCTCGTGGCTCGGACTCCGAGCGCGGCCCCTCCGCGACGGCATTCCTCACACACACCGTACCCAGACAGGAAAAGCAAATGTCCAAAAAACCCTAACTCACTGGTGAAAGGCGTCTCGGGTTGGCGTCACCGTAAACGCCGTTTTTTGGCAGCAGTGTACTGTCAGGCGGTGGCCCTCACGAGCCACCATAAGACGCCACACCGTCACCAGAGAGTTGTGCAAGAGTTTTAGAGAATAGAGAACAGTGAAGTATGGTAAAATCACCAGAGATGAGCAGGAGAGCATTTGGGTGCTATGTCTGCAGCCTGCTGGTGACTGAGTGGATGACGTCACATGCTGCCTCAGTGCTCACAGAGGGGGGAGCATAAGTAGTAATTGCGATGACATGTGAGAACTGTCTAGGAAGATATGGCAGTCACATGCTAATACCTAGCAACTCATTGTCCTTGCTGCAGTGTTGTTCTTTAATCGTGATGTGTCCAGGAGTACACCATCTGTTATTCACATACATTATCAGCCGCCTGCCTCTGCTCTTCCTACTATCTGGTGTCCGATCTGGCTGTATTAAGTGGAAACCCTCTAGTCCGATGTTAGCATCTGTTGCTAGTTCTGTTAGCCACCTTTCAGAAAACAATATGATGCTAAAGTCTCTGAAGACGCTCTCATACCAGGACACAGCCACCAGTTTGTCTGTCTTGTTAAGCAGCAATCTCACACATCCCATAATAACAGATGGTACGACGGGTCTGCATCTTATTTTCCTTGCACGTTGCTTCACTCCAGCATGCCATCCCCATCATTTTTGCTTGATTTCTCATGGGATATCTGGTCTTTGTGGTGGCAACATGGAGCAGCCCAATGCTAACAGCCAACTCCTACTGTAAACAATGACTCCTCCACTCACCGGGTCGGCAGTCATTGGCAATATGAGCAGAAAGATGGCTAATATCAATGCCAGTGCGGCAATATATGTGTCCTTGGTATCCGTGATGGATACGGGTGAACAGGATCAGAAAGTTGTGCCAACAAAAAAAGGATAGTAAATAAAAAAAAAAATGAGAAAGAGACTCAGCATTGAGTCGCTGCTGCTGCAAAGGGTTGTAGACTTTTTCCGGTTTTGGAATTGCCCAGCCAGAGTCCAGACCTGAATCCGATCGAACATCTGTGTGGTGATCTGAAGAGGGCTTTCCACAGGTGATGCCCTCTCAATCTGACAGATTTGGACCGTTTTCGCAAAGAAGAGTGGGCATATATTACCACATCAAGATGTGCCACGCTGATAGACTCCTACCCAAAAAGACTGAGTGCTGTAATAAAAGCCAAAGGCATTTCAACAAAGTATTTTTTCCCCCTTGTCCTGTCCGGAAGCTAGGCAAGCAGAACAGGGATCTGTCACCCTTATTATGCCAAAATAGATTTACTTTGCCAAGAGGAGCTTATACAGTACTTAACTGTGTATTGTATATTGTTGTAAAATCCTCCTGTAATAACTTTTAATAACTTTTAATACTTTATTTTAATTATTTTACCCATGGAAGACCCGACGGGATGGGGAAGAGGGAAATGAAGTGTGTGGAGGGGGAAAGAAAAGGGAGGGGAACAGACAAAAAAACAAACCAACAACTAAAACAAACAGAAGACAAACTGCTTCTTCCACTGAAGATGTTTCAACATGAGTATGGTTTCCACACCTGTTAAAGGAGCGACACTTGTGCGTGTACGTCTGCGTGCATATATATGAGAGCGCGTGCAAAATAAGTGTGTGCATGTGAGTGGTTTGTCAGGAAACATACGAAGCGGGGGGCCAGTCGCAGCAGCTCTTCCCCTGGGAAACCCGAGCAGGCAAGGCAGCGCCACCAACCCCTACAGGGCACAAACGTCCGAGGTCAGCAAGCCCCAGGAAAGCCAGGCATCCGCCCCTGGAGGGATGATCGAGGGAGGCCAGGTGGCCGGCGCAGCGAGCCCACACCCCTGGACCCGCCAAACCCCTACCACCCCAGTGGGGCCAATGCCCACCCCCAGGCCCCAGGTACCAGGAGGCCAGCGACCCCACCCCCCGGCGCGATCCCCTCCCAAGTACCCCCACAGCGGGCCCACCCCAGCGCCACCGCCCCACACCCCGGGGACCCCCATGCCCAAAGAAGTCCCCCTGCCCAGGGGAGCCCACATTGCCGAGAGGCACTACCCCCCTTAATCCAGCACTTCCCGACTTGCAGACACGCCCCTCCCCACACCTTCACACCCACCTGCTCCCATGCACACCCATATGCACTAACTCATTCTCACTCATCCGGACAAACCCATTCTCTCTCACACCTGTAACCATTCAAACACACCCCTCATTAACCTTTGCTTCATAAGGCGACTGCAAAGCAGATGCAGTGAGCCTGAATGCACACCAATGCTTGGCAGTGGCCGGAGAGACCACTGGCGCAGGCCACAGAAGTAGAGATACAAAGTATTAGTTTAAGAGTGTACACACAGGTCTGGATGACAATGCTCCACCTCATCAAGGTCACACCATTTGGGAATTGCTGCTGGAGGCTGGGGTAACTCATAAAATGAGTAGTGGGGGGATGGCGCGTTGCTGTGATTAGAGTCTTGGGTATGTCAAAAACTAGCAGCAGCACTGATTTAATTGCATTAGTATTTTTTCATGTAGGGTCAAAATTACAACTTTGCATCCTTTGGGAATCGTCGAGACAAAAATGTACAGTGGTGAGAAAAAGTGTTTGCCCCTTCCTGATTTCTCATTTTTTTTGTATGTTTGTCACATTTAAATGTTTCAGATCATTAAACAAATTTAAATATTAGACAAAGATAATATAAGTAAACACAAAATGCAGTTTTTAAGTGGTGTTTATTATTAAGGGCAAAAAAATATCCAAACCTACATAGCCCTGTGTGAAAAAGTGACACCCCCCCCCGTTAAAACGTAAATTAACTGTCGTTTATCACATCTTCAGAAAGATGAGTTCAGTTTCTCTAGCAACACCCAGACCTGATTACTGCCACACCTGTTCTCAATCAAGAAATCACATAAATAGGACCTGCCTGACAAAGTGAAGTAGACCAAAAGATCATCAATAGCTAGACATCGTGCTGTGATGCAAAGAAATTCAGGAACAAATGCGAAACAAAGTAGTTGAGATCTTTCAGCCTGGAAAAGGTTATAAAGCCATTTCTAAAGCTTTGGGACACCAGCAAACCACAGTGAGAGCCATTATCCTCAAATGGCGAAAATATGGAAGAGTGGTGAACCTTCCCAGGAGTCGCCAGCCAATCAACATTACCCCAGTGACGACTCATCCAAGAGGTCACAAAAGGACCCACAACAACATCCAGTGAAATACAGGCCTTACTTGCCTCAGTTCAATTCAATTCAGTTCAATTCAGCTTTATTTATAATGCACCACATCACAACAAAAGCCGTCTCGTGGCGCCACAGTGCAGAAAAACAAAAAACAAAAAAAAACACACAGTCATAGAAAGACCCAGCAATCAGATGATCCCCTATGAGCAAGCACTAAGCGACAGTGGAGAGGAAAAACTCCCATTTGGAAGGAAGAAACCTCTAGCAGAACCAGGCTCAGGGAGGGGCAGTCATCTGCTGCGACTGGCTGGGGATGAGGGGATAGGGAGGATGGAAAGGACAGACATAAAGAACATAGCAGTAAGATGCCAAGTACAGTATTGGAGGTCAACCAGCAGTATGGATCACATAACAATAGAACAAGAGTGGGGTTAAAATACAAAAACCTTCCTTAAACGAAAGCTATTTTAAAAAGGAAGGATTTTATCCTGTTCTTAAAAACAGAGACCGAGTCTGACTCCCGGACCCAGAGTGGTAACTGGTTCCAGAGAGAAGGAGCTTGGTAGCAGAAGGCTCTGCCTCCCACCGTACTTTTGGAGATTCTGGGCACCACTAGTAAGCCAGCATTTTGGGACCATAATGCTTTATTAGGATGGTAAGGTAATATCAGATCTTTTATACACTGCCGTTCAAAAGTTTGGGGTCACTTAGAAATTTCCTTATTTTTTGAAAGAAAAGCACTTTTTTTCAATGAAGATAACTTTAAACTAATCAGAAATACACTCTATACATTGCTAATGTGGTAGATGACTACTCTGGCTGCAAATATCTGGTTTTTGGTGCAATATCTACATAGGTGTATAGAGGCCAATTTCCAGCAGCTATCACTCCAGTGTTCTAATGGTACAAAGTGTTTGCTCATTGCGTCAGAAGGCTAATGGATGATTAGAAAACCCTTGTGCAATCATGTTAGGTCTGCAATGCTGTAATTGCTGCAAATGGAGGATTCTTTGATGAAAGCAAAGTTTGAAGGAAAAAATTATTATTTCAAATACAAATCATTATTTCTAACCTTGTTAGAAATAATGATGATGACTGTATTTTCTATTCATTTTACAACTCATGGTGGTAAATAAGTGTGACTTTTCATGGAAAACACAAAATAATTGTCAGAGTGACCCCAAACTTTTGAACGGTAGTGTATATTGGGGGGCTAGATTGTTAAGAGCTTTGAAAGTAAGAAGAAGGATTTTAAACTTGATTCTGAATTCAATGGGAAGCCAATGGAGGGAGAACAGAACCCGGGAAATATGATCTCTTTTTCTAGAACCAGTTAAAACTCTAGCAGCAGCATTTTGAATCAACTGAAGATTTTTCAAAGATACTTTAGGACAACCAGATAGTAACGAATTACAATAATCTAATCGCAAACTGACAAAGGCGTGAATCAGTTTCTCAGCATCACCCAGAGACATGATGCTCCTGATCTTGACAATATTGCGCAGATGATATAAGGCAGTCCTAGAAACAGTTTTAACCTGTTGAACTCTGTTTAACTTCCCTAAAAACGCCTAAAAATAACATGCCCAAAGTAAATCAAAAGCTGTTCTTCAACCCTTTGCAGCATGTTCATGGGGTTAGTCTCATTTAAAAGAAAACACTGATTTTTTTGGCAAAACAGTCATAATCTCTCTAAGTACTCCTGCCACTGAGTAACAAGAAAGTTCGCCTGGGTGTTTTTTTAGATACAAATGCTTGCAAATAACATACAGGTGATAGAGATACTGATACTGGCTGGAAAACACAACAGGAATGTAGAACCAAGTGTTTTCAAGCTCAGGTCAACATTTAAAGATACCACAAAAAATGAATATATTACACAGCATTTTTCTCAGGTTGTAACAAGGCTGTGTCTGGACTGGAAGACTGGAAATACAGCTTTTTTTTTCAGTGAGCACTGAGACGCACTAAGATGCAGAGACGTGATCGCCTGCGGCATTCACAGAGTTCAAGGGGTTAATATGTGAATTAAAGGACAAATCCTGGTCAGAAATCACTCCAAGGTTCCTCACACAACTGTTCAGAGTGAGGGTGGCCGCATCTAAATTAAAGGCATAGTCTGAAAAGGAATTTCTAAGATGTTTTGGGCCAACAACAATGACTTCAGTCATATCAGAGTTCAATAGTAAAAAATTACAAGTCATCCAAGCTTTGATGTCCTTAAGACAGGCATCTAACTTGGCCAACTGATCACACTCATCGGGCTTCATTGACAGGTATAGTTGTGTGTCATCTGCGTAACAGTGAAAATGTATACAGTGCTTTCTGATGATATTGCCCAACGGAAGCATATATAGACTAAAAAGAGTAGGGCCCAACACAGATCCCTGCGGAACTCCGTGACTGAGCTTAGAGCTGGAAGAAAATCCATCATTGACATGGACAAACTGAAATCTATTAGACAAATAAGATCTAAACCACTGCAACGGAGTTCCACTGAGTCCAACAAAGTGTTCCAATCTATCGAGTAGAATGGCATGATCGATAGTGTCAAAGGCTGCACTGAGATCTAAAAGAACAAGAACAGAGACAAGTCCATTATCAGATGCAGTCAGGAGGTCATTAGAGATCTTCACTAAGGCAGTTTCAATGCTGTGATGAGCTCTGAACCCAGATTGAAACACCTCAAACAAACCAACTCCCTGCAAATGGTCAGATAATTGCACAGCAACAACTCTTTCCAAGATTTTAGAAATGAAAGGCAAATTAGAGATTGGTCGATAATTGGCCAAAACTCCAGGATCGAGCGTCAGTTTTTTAAGTAAAGGTTTAATTACAGCAGTTTTAAAAGCCAGTGGAACATAACCCAGAGTTAAAGAAGAATTAATGATAAGAAGAATATGGCTACCAATAATTGGGAAAATAATTTTAAATAACCTGGAAGGAATAGGGTCCAGAAGGCAAGATGAAGGCTTAGATGAGGAAATTATTTTATCCAACTCTAAGAGGTCGATCTGAGTAAACTTATCTAAGCAGATATCAATTGAGGGAGATGCAGTAGTTAATGTACAAGAGTTTACGGTAGGAAGAATATGACTGATTTCATCTCTAATAGATAAAATTTTAAGATTGAAATAGTTCAGAGAGTCCTGACTAGAAAGCTCAGGGGGGATGCGAGGATTGACCGAGTCATGGCTCTTTGTAAGCCTGGCTATAGTGTTGAAGAGAAACCTGAGGTTATTCCTGTTCGCTTCTATTAATGCAGAATAATAGCTTGATCTAGCTTTTCTAAGAGATTTTTTATAGATTAAGAGATGATTTCTCCACGCCAAGTAGAATTCATCTGAATTAGTTGAGCGCCATTTTCTTTCCAATTGACGAGTTTTCTGTTTTAAGCCACGAGTTTCTGAGTTAAACCAAGGGGTAAGAAATCTCTGGTTAGACTTTTTCTTTTTTAAAGGGGCTACCAGATCTAGAGTCCGATGCAGAGAGGCAGTAACACCCTCAACCATGCTATCAATCCCGGATGGAGCAGACTCTCCATCACTTATTTCAGGTGTTTCTGTTGTGCTGACCCATGGCATAGAGGAGACAATCTGCAAAAATTTAGCAACAACGTCATCAGAAAGACATCTTCTATAGTAGTATTTTTCTTTAGGAAATAAGTGATCAGAGATAATGAAATCAAAAATTAACAGACAATGGTCAGACAGTACAGGATTATGAGGAGACACAACCAGATTTTTGATATCTATACCATAAGTCAAAACAAGGTCCAATGTATGATGGAAATAATGGGTAGAATTTTCTACTTTTTGGGGAAATCCCATTGAGTCTAAAATTGAATTGAAAGCCTTATTAAGACAGTCACTCTCAACATCAACATCTGAATAAGCTGTGGGAGGATGATAAACTATGGCAAAGAGAATTGGGTTCATGCCAAGATTGCCAACAGGCCCCACACTGAGGACCAAACCTTCAAAGGAATTAAAACATAATTTCTGCTTAACATTAACTAGTAATTTAGAATGGAAAATTGCCGCCACTCCACAACCACAACCAGAACCTCTGGGGTTATGACAGTTTAAATACCCAGAGGGAGTTGATTCATTCAAACCAACATAGTCATCAAGCCCGAGCCAGGTCTCTGTGAGGGATAGTAGATCGATCTGATGATCGATTAATAGATCATGGACCAGAAGAGACTTAGAAGATAGAGACCTAATGTTTAATAAGCTACATTTAATTTTTAAACTTTGGGGCTGGATTAGAATTTTACCAACATTTTGTTTAATCAATCTGGGAAGTTTATGCATTCTATTTTTTTTAAACTTTTTTATTAACTATAGAGGGAGCAGAAAAAGGTTCTCTAAGGGAGGAGACAGGGGCAAAGTTGAAAGGTGGTGGAAGAGGAGGAGCTGCAGAAGTGCGGGTGTTTTTCACGTTGTGTTGTATTTGTCCTGGGTTACAATATTTAGGGCAACGGGAGACAGACTCAGTCTCTGAAGGATTATAAATCAAAGGCTGATCCAAACGGTAAAGACCACCCGAGTTAATGGGATCGATACAATACGTGGGAACAGGACCAAAAAAGGGCAGTTTGTCAAACCCAGAAACTTCAGAGTGAGTAAACACACCAAAATTCAGTCACTGTACCAGAAAACACCAAATAAAATAGAGAAGATTGTCTGTTAAAACACGTGCACCAAGTCTATTTGGGTGGATGCCATCAGGCCTCATAAGTGATGGGCGATTCCAAAATAAGTTAAAATTGTCAGCAAAACCAATGTTAAAAATAGGACAAGTAAAACACAGCCAAGAATTAAGACTGAGAGTTCTGCTAAAACGATTACAGCCTCGTCTGAGAGGTGCCAAAGGCCCAGAGATGAGCACACGTCTGCCACAGTTCATGAGAGTGGACAGAAGGCTCCCGAAGTAACTTTTTAAAATCTCAGATGCTTCATCTGGGATGTTATTGCATCTCACATGCACAACGACAGTTTGTACATGAGGGAATTCATTCAGCAGGTCAGGGATAAGAGCCTCAATGTCAGAGACTCTAGCCCCGGGAAAAAATCGAGTCACACAGTACCTGCTTCTGACGTTCCTCACGACTGAGTCACCAATTACCAGCATCGTCTGGGGGGGGGGGGGGGTGTTTGTCGGTGGATTCTGATGTGGAGAGGAATTGTGAAGAGGATGATATTGTTGTTGCGACGGCGGGGAGTATGCGCTCTTTTCTTCTATCTGGAGCAGGTGTGTAATTTGACACACCCTGGGTGGTCTTTATCCAGGGTTTGCGGACATGAGCCGCCGCTGAAGGAGAGGAGGGAGGATGAGGGGCGTCCACGGGCGGGCAGCCAGCGTCCAGGCGGGGAAAATCCTCCAGGGAAAGGATATCAAATCTGTTATCCAAGGACAGCGGAAGAGAAGAGGCACGGCCCATTCCGGTCGAATGACGATGGCCATTAGCTGGTCGAACCAAGGTCCAGGGCGCAGATGGAGGATGAGAGGGACCAAGCGAAGCTTTTGGTTTAGCCCCGAGATGAAACCAGTGTTTGTTGCTGAGGCCATGGTCAGCTGCGCAGGCTGGAGCAGGTGTGGAAGTAGGTGGAGACGCACTGAGCTCACCCAAATAAGTAGCAGTTTCCGCCATCTGCGAGGCAGTAGCTGAAGCTGATGATCACCCGAGAATGATGGTGTCGATGTGGCCTTCGGCCTCCCAAGTCTTGTAAAGATTTGAGAGCCTCGTTTCCAGCTCAGAGACCTTATCGAGGAGCGATAAACAGCGGGAACATAACAGAGAAGGAGCCATGGCGTTCCAGGCGCTGAGCGAGCCAAAAACAGCTACTCGTGCGTCCGAACGGACTTTTAGGCGAGGCCAATACCGAGGTAACAGTAAATAAAAACTGATAACAACAAACAGGGATAAAAAACAAAACAAAACAATAAAATTGATAAAAACAATCAATAAAAACAAACAAAAACGGAGAAAAAAAGTACTCTGATGTAATGAGTGTCAGATGCAGCTGTCAACCGTTTGGATCAAACATCTGAAGTTCAGGTCAGTGTTCATGACTCCACCATAAGAAAGTGACTGGGCCAAAATGGTCTGCATGGCAGAGTTCCAAGACGAAAACCACTGCTGAGCAAAAAGCATAAAGGCTGGTCTCAGTTCTACCAGAAAACATCTTGATGATCCCCAAAACTTTTGGGAAAATACTCTGTGGACTGACGAGATAAAAGTTGAACTTTTTGGACTGTGTGAGTCCCATTACTTCCAGCGTAAAAGTTACAGAACATTTCAGAAAAGGAACATCATACCAACAGTAAAATATGGTGGTGGTAGTGTGATGGTCTGGGGCTTTTTTGCTGCTTCAGGACCTGGAAGACTTGCTGTGATAAATGGAACCATGTATTCTGCTGTATACCATAAAATCCTGAAGGATGTCTGGCCATCTGTTTGTGACCTCAAGCTGAAGCACAACTGGGTTAATGACAGTGATCCAAAACAATGATCCCAAATACACCAGCAAGACCACCTCTGAATGGCTTAAGAAAAGCAAAATGAAAACTTTGGAGTGGCCTCGTCAAAGTCCTGACTTAAATCCAACTGAGATGGTGTGGCATGATCTTAAAAATGTGGTCCATGCTCGAAAACCCTCCAATGTGGCTGAATTACAACAATTCTGGAAAGATGAGTGGGCCAAAATTCCTCCACAGCGCTGTAAAAGACTCATTGCCAGTTATCGCAAATGCTTGATTGCAGTTGTTGCTGCTACGGGTGGCCTAACCAGTTATTAGGTTTAGGGGGCAATGACTTTTTCCACACAGGGCCATGTAAGTTTGGATTTATTTATTTTTTTGCTTAATTTTAAACACCTTAATTTAAAAAGTGCATTTTGTGTTCACTTGTGTAATCTTTGTCTAATATTTAAATTTGTTTGATGATCTGAAATATTTACCTGTGACAAGCATACAAAAAATGAGAAATCATCAAGGGGCAAACACTTTTTCACACCACTGTACATGCAAAAAACTCCTATAAAATCCTCACATATGCCACTTATAAAAAAAAACACATAAAAACTTAATTAGATATTTTCTCTATAATACCTGGTGGAGTGATGTAGTATTGTCTTATATCAGTGACTTGAACATGTCAGAGATTAGCAATAACTGATTTCATTGCATTAGTAGTTTTTGTACAGTGTAATTATGCATTATGCTTTGCATAATGTACTTTGCTGCTGCTCCGGCTGTGCTTAGCACATACACATGCAACAAATTCATACATGACCTCCACGAGTACTAGTACACCTACAGGGACAGTATAGTACCATTCATGTACTAGTACATGTACATGGAGGATTAATCTTTTCGCTTGTCGATACATGTACAGTAGGTACTGTTACTGCATGCACATTTACATTGTGAGCGAATCAACAATCAAAAAGATTCATCCGCCTCAGCCAAATCTTACAACTGCACATGATACCAGTCTACGGGAAAGCCAGCGATAATCGAAACAGAGGTAGCAACAAGGGTGTGTCTTTGGGTAAAACATTGGAAGTGTTTTGATCTCTACTCATATAGGGATTTTCTTCTTCTTTTAGATTTGATTGGCGGTTGGCAATCCGCTTACAGCTGCATTACCGCCACTGACTTGATTATCATCACTCTACATCTTTGTATAAGGAGTTCTGAACAACTCCTTATGTGTGAAAAAATTATCCACCCTTGGACATAAAGCAAAAAGTCAGCATATGTGTCCTAGTGTAGAGGAAGAGTGCAAAGTCTTTAAAAAAAGGACAAGGCTAATTTACCTCTTTATTTTGCTATTCTAATATTAATAACAACAGTAGTCAAAAGAATTTCAGTCATTTACCAAACATATCTTCATCCTTGGAATGGTCTATTTATGCTACTATGAAACAGCAGACCTACTTAATACCTATTATGTGTTAATTATTTCAGCACTGGCAGAAATCAAGCAAGCAAGTTTTAACTATTGTTGCCTGGTCACCGTGTGCTGCCTGTGTCACCTCTCTCTCTCTAATCATCAGTGTTGTCTCTCTCCCTCCCTCTTTGTTCATCCTGCTGCTCCCACACTCATGCTCCTGATGTAAAATAAGCTCAGTTATTGTTCAAATAGTTCAAAAGAGGTACTTCACTGACAGTTTTGGAGAACTGAATTCCTACTAGATTTTCCCACATCAAAAAACTTGGAAAGATGTAAAATGTTTTTTTCCCATCTTACCCTCATAGCAGCATCAACTGAGGTTAATGCAGCCGCTGAATGTGGATGAGGCCTAATCGAGTCACCTGTGATTAACCACCATTATTCTTAACTCATTTTATTTTGTTTTTAATCAATTGTGGTGATTAACATACTTATTCTGACAGGATTAATGTTTATTCATTAATATGTCATATCACCACTTAACTCTGTGGCTATTTCTCACCAAGCAGATGAACTAAAGACAGGTGTGTGACTTAGTCAGCTAGACGGGTAACAGTAACAGCCTGCAGAGACATTATGAACACAGCACACCACACCCTGTCATTAACACAACATAAAGACCAACTTTGCTTGAGAGAGAAAAGCTGATAATTTCTCAAAAATTATCAAAATAGTCAAAGCACCTCTGGTGTATATTAAAAATTATATTTTATTTTTCTCTCCCTTTTCAAGAATCACAAGTACAGTAGACCTTGAATGGCAAAGATGATTTTAGCACTGACCTTTACTGGCCTATACTTACTTACTTAACTTAATCCTCACCTGGCCACTTACATGATCATTGTGGCCAATCATCTGAAGGCAGGGCGATCTTGGGCTAGGGCGATGAGGTCAGCCAGAGGTCTTATCATTGCAATCTGGGTCATCGAGGACAGTCTGGGCCAACCTTGGGAGCAATGCCAGTCCTGGGGGGGTGGGGGGGGGTGGGGGGTGGACCAGGGCTGGCGGAGGGGGCCTGCATTGCTGGTGTCCCATCTTCCAGCCTAGCCATGTGACCGAGGAGCCACAGCCTCCCTTTTCTGATGATGGTGGAGATGGGGATAGGACAGCCTGCCCTCCTGTAGACCTCATCGTTTGTGGTGTGGTGGAACCATCGGATGCCTAGGATGTTACAGAGGCAGGTGCAATGGAATGTATCCAGATGGTGGGTGGTCGTGGTGGAGAGGGTCCAGGTCTCAGACCCGTAAAGGAGGACAGTTATCACACAGGTATTAAAGATTCTCAGCTTTGTGGTCGTGCAGATCTTCCCGCTCTGCTAGACTCTCTGGAGGTGGCCGAAAGCACTGCAAGGCAGCTGCAGGCGGTGGAAAATCTCTGGGTCTGATGAGCAGGAGCATGTGATCTTAAATTCAAGGTAGACAAAGTCGCCGACAGTCTCAACTGGCTCGTCTTTGATGGTGATGACTTGTGGTTGTGGTGGGAAGAAGTCTGACAGTGACTGGATCTTTATCTTTGACCAGCTGATGGTAAGGCCCAGGGGTGATGCTTCCTCTGCAAGCAGCTCCAGTGCCTCAGCATTTATGTCTATATGCATGGCAAAAAGTACCATGTCGTCCACATAGCACAGATCTTTAAAGTCGGAGTGGAATTCAACTCTGAGATTGGGGCAGCATTCCATTGCATTCTTGACCCAGTAGTTAACCGCAACATTGAAGAGGTTTGGCGTGGTGGTGCATCCCTACTGGACTCCAGAAATGGTGACAAAAGGGTCTGACATCTCACCCTCGGCACGTACCCTGCAAATGGTGTTGGTGTAGAGATCCCGGAGGATGTTGATGTACTTGGGTGGGACTCCAATACCATGAAGGAGTTGCCAGTGGGTGTTCCTTTCCAGGGAGACGAAGGCAGCCTTGAGGTCGATGTAGGCCACATATAGGTATTGGCGGTACTCCCTCCGTTGCTGTGCCAGGACACTCAAGGCAAGGATGCAGTCCACTGTAGATTTGCGAGGGGTGAAGCCGGCCTGCTGGTGACTGCGCTTGGCAAGGAGCAGGTGGCGGAATCCCGGCTGACGTCTTTCTCCGCTGGAGATGACCCCTGGGTGGTGCGAATTCCTGGACTGGATGGGGGACAGGAATGGGATCCCAAGATGAGGAGCGAGGATGTCTCCTCTTCGGCTTCCTGCCGGAGTTTCACTTCAGTCCACTGAGCTTCTCCCGGTGAACAGAGATGTCTGCCATCCTCGTCGTGATTTCAGCATGGTCAGCGTAGCGAGGATGGCGGGTAATAGCCACCTCAGCGAGGTCCAGGTACCAGCGTGCATCGTTGGGAGTGTCGTAAATCCGAGCAGTGGAGAGGATACCATCGATGTCGATGAGGGCCATAACCAGCTCGTAGCCCAAGCTCATCACATAGGCCTTGGGCGGCACCATCTCCCAACACACTGATACAAGAACAGGGGGAAAAACTACACGCCCAAATTAGGCAAACTCACGGTCACCGGCATCTCGTTTAGCTGCGACCTACTGTCATGGAGCGGTCCTCGCGGACTGCTAATAAGGCACTATAGGCAGCCGTAGAGTTTGCACATTTATTAAATAAGGACATACAATGCAAAATAATAAGCCTCATGGGGCAAAACACAAATAAAGGTTTCATTAGACGCTGATGATAAACAGAGGACTAGGAAGACTGATGGGAGACAAGGATACAACACTTGCATATGAATAGCGAGCGTGGAACCTAACGCTGAAAGGAACTGCTTCTGGCGTAGGGAAACCGGTCTGGAAAAGGCGAGGTCGCAGCCCTGAGTGACAGAAGCTGCTCCCTTAAATAGGGTGAGATAATTAATCAGCTGATGAGGCGTCAACAGCTGACCAAATCAAGGCCAGCTGTCACTGCTGAGCTCTGCTCTGACAGCCGGAAGCCCCACAGAGACGCTGTCAAAATAAGAGCACAGAGAGCCCACAAGGAATTACTGCATGACCCGAACGCGGACGAGATCGGCGCTCAGACCATGACAAAAACATGGCAAGGAGGGCTAAACAGCCATTTTGATCTTCATAATATCCTGTATCTTGAAACTGTTACACTTAAGTTGGCTCCGACAGGTCCCGTTAAACGAACAAGTCCGTGTGTTTAGTTCTCTGGAAGTGTGCTGCAGGAAGCAGCTGAGCTAATCAGAAAAGTGAGCAGGTGAATCTGTGAAAATGTCCACAGAGCATCACAGACTCTTCAACAATATTATTAGCCAATTATTTCTACAAACCTACAATAAAATGGTCAGAGCAGACCCGCTAGTTGGAATACAAGGAAGGCTCAAGTCTGACAACACACAGAATTCGGTTTGCTTCCAAAATTCTTGCAGCAGCACACCAAGACACCGGCACACGCCTGTCAGGGGAGGGGCGGGACACTGACGGTATGAGGAGCTTTGCAGAAGACAGTATATAAACGTTTTTGTTAAAATAAGGAATGTGCCATTCATTTTTGAAACTATCAAACCTGGTTTAGTCAGTGACCAATGGGCAGGAGCTGAAAAAAAACAGGCTGGGTGATACCAACCCTTTGGCAGCAAAGGGGAGAGCACATTGTCAGAAAAATGTTACATTTCTTTGCTTGTTAACAAAATTAAATAAAAATAACAAGTTATTCATACCAGCTTGTAGATCATTTTATTCATCACTATTACATGATTACTGGGGGGTTATATTGGCTGGATTTAATTTTTGAGGGGGTTACAACCCCCTTTCCTCCATAAATTACACCTACCCACCTTATTCCTGGGGGTGCCGGTGCAGGAACAATTATGGGCGGAGCTTCCAGTTTCAGCTGACGTAGTGTTAAATCAACCAGTAAGAGTGGAGTAGCAGGGACATTTAAAATAGCATTTTTAAAAGTTTTTCAAATTCATTTTAGTGTATAGTCCACATATGTGTTTTGCACTCAAGTGGCAGCTCATTTTAGAACTTGTAGTTTTTTGTATTTTTGAATGTTTTTGCGTAGTTCTGGTACTTGCTGTTGTTTCGTGGTGTGAGGCTCCTCACAGATAAGCACAGCTAAATCTGTGGCTTCCACAGCAATGAGTAGATCATGCACTGAAAACTAAAGGATTGTTCATGTGATCGGCGGTACAGACACAGCAGCACCAGTTATGTTTTCACTTGTATGAATGTCACAGATCTGACGTTTTACCCCGAATTTAAAATGCCCAAGCACAGTGTTGTGGTTGTTTAAGATAAGATAAGATAAGCCTTTATTAGTCCCACAATGGGGAAATTCCAGGATTGCAACAGCACAGGGATAGCAACACTCAGAGCAACATTCAGAAGGCAAGAGAAAAAAAAAATGGCTCTGACTAGACTCTACATCTGTTCTGACGTAAATTTGATTATGTCAAACATATTTTAACAAAATGCAGCTGACTTTATTGCGGTGGAGACATTGATATTATCTCAGAGCTTTTATTTGTCGACAGCATTAGCATATTACCAACGGCGCTAACAAACGGAGCTACTATCTGCCAGGCCACTTTTTAAGGTCATCTTCCTATCCCTAGATAGTCGTGGGAAGTGGTATGTTAATATTATTGTTTTTGAGGCGCAAAAAGACGAATTCCCGCATTTCTAATGCCAAAGTAATTGCTTTTTAAAAAGGAAAAGTGTCCCGTTTCAGTGACAACCATACGTTCTAAACTAGTACTGGAAGTTGTTACCATAATTCACGCAAGGCATCTAGGGGCCTAGGAATAAGGTGGATAGGTAGCTATAAAAGTGGAGCAGCATTGCCAAATAATACCCCAAATTACTCTGAAGATTTTGATTTATATTTATCAAAAAGTAATATCTGACAATAATTTAAGGAGAATTGAATCTAGAAAAATAAAAAAAAAATGTTGAAATTGCATAGCCTCGAGGTTGAGGCTGAGTCATTACCCTCTGAGGCTGAGGCCAGCCTTGAGTCCTTCAACACTGATGAATATGATTATTAATAGTTAATAACTGGAATTAACAATTATTGCATTAGCTCGTTATAACACTATATTGGGCACCACCCACCTTTGGACAGAGTGGTGGGGAGATTATGAACAAATAATTAAGCTTAGGAATTTACTAAGCTAAGCATTAATTAATAATTTAATTAATTGTTTGATCAGTCTCATAATCGAAGTGTCAGTTTTTGACACTGACTCTAGAGTCTGGATAGAGAAAGTACACTGGTGAACAATTTAACAAGTTTAATAAAGAAAACTAAAGTGACAATAGACAACTGCATAGCTTGTAAAATGGGAAGATAACCTCAGGTAACATGAACAGTGGTAATTTTACATATATGAAGAAACAACGATATTTACAGGTCATGCATATGTGGAATAAGGTTGAAAAGTGATTGTGTGGCTGAGTAGAGAATTTGTGGCAAAAACTAAGTATATTGTACAGCTAATGAAAAGGAATTTGGGAAAAATGTTATGAAAAAGAAAAAAAAGATTAACTTTACATTATGGTCAAAAAGGAACAGTAATTACAGATAAGGTTATGGCTAAGGTGGGTAAGTCTGTACCAGGAGTTAATGCTGTTTGCTGTCTTACTTTTTTTGGATTTGCTGGGTTTGTAAGAGACCCAGACCAACACAGAACAGAATGGTCAAGCCTCAGGGTGTCACAGGTGCTGGAGGATTGGGCTTTAGTAGCCCTGCTTTGTCCCACCTGGGCTGGAGATAGGCCTGGGTGGCAGGTGTCCTCTCTGTGGTTCTGTGCCCAGGATGTCTTTACTGAGGAATCTTCTTTGAGGTGGGGGCCCAGCCCAGGGCCTGCAGCTTGGGTCTGCTTGTGTCTCCTTGGAACAATAGAGTACCCACTTGGACAGTGTTGGACTTAGGAGGTCAGCCAAGAAAAAAGCTTTAAACTGGATTAGCTAGGGGTGCTCTAAAATGTGTGGTTATTCTTGAGTTCAAGAAAAGTTAAGGTTAAAGAAAAATGAAATCTTGAGTCACTTCGGGAACAAAAAAGAAAAAATGAGTATTAACTTCAACTGTTCACTGCTTTTGCAAGAAAGAGAAACCAACAGGAAAAATTCTAAAAGATAAAAGTGTGTCTAAAGCATGCTCGGAACAAAGAGAAAGCTTCATTTTACCTTGGGTAAAACAGAGACCTGTATGGAACATTTGGAGGCCCAAAGGCCAGGCAGAGAGAGAAGCTTCTCTTTTGCTGAGAGTCAGAAGGGAAAAGTGGGTGATTTCAGGTTTGAGTATGAGATAAAATGGAGCAGATTCACACATAGGGGCAGTCTTTACTGTGATCTCACGAATCAGGGATTGGCATGATTATCTCTCTACCCAATGTGTGAGCTTGCTCGCCCAGATGGGATGCTTCTCTGTTTATGTACATTAGCCTGCTCCGGTTTGAAGATGAATGGGTGAAGCAGAGATTGGTTTGAACTAAATTCTTACAAATGCTTAATTATCACAAAACTAGGCACAAGTAGTCTAAAACACATTTCTTTGTGATTTGGCTACCCTAGAAGAATTCATAATGAGGGAGAGCATACACAAATAAAATATCAATAACAAGATAATACAGCAGAGTCAGAAGATTCCCAGGAGCTCTTCTCTTCTTCAGTGAGGCAGTCACAGCTCCCGATTCCTGCAGAAAACCCTTTGTTCTTTCAGCTCCTCATGCCTAGGCATGAAAAGTCTGCGTGGTTAAGGGAGAGTCATCTCTGGAATGCACCCAGGAGCTCTGTGGGGATGATGAGATTTGGAACAGAGTAAAAACAGGCTTAAAAGTCCATAAACTGACCAACAAAGTCCATGAGGGAGTTTCAGAATTAAATCAAGCTTGAGTGTGCTACACCCTTTAAAAAACAAACAAACAAAAAAAACTTTATTTAGTTTACAAAGGCCTATGCTTGTAGTCAAGCTATTTCACGTCTGTTTTTTTTTTTTTTGTTTTTTTAATAGGCAAACTAGAGTTGGATTTATTGTCTCAATTAGTAAACCACAATACTTTTATAGTGATGGACTATTTAATTTGAAAATACCAAGAAAAAACAAGCAACGTGTGCTGAAGCCAAATTGCTTGCATTCTAACTAGCCACCTGCATGATCTTACAGTGACCAAAAACCTACAAAACAGGTGACCAGTATGTATTATAAACACAGACTTTTGCACTGGATAGTATTTAATTTGTTTACATGTGTGTGAAATGACAACAGACCTACTCCTTTTTATATGATGCTGATTGAGGTGCTTAGAAACAGTTACCTTGCCACATTTATAAGTCACTATTTCTCTCGGCGGAGCAAAATAAATAGTTAAACATCCATCCCGCCATCTTCTACCACTTTTCCGGGGGTCTGGGTCACGGAGGCAGCAGTTCAAGCAGAGAAGCCCAGACTTCCCTCTCCCCAGCCACTTGCTCCAGCTCTTTAGAGAGGATACCAAGACGTTCCCGGGCCAACTGGGAGGCATAGTCTCTCCAGGGTGTCCTGGGTCTGCCCCTGGGTCTTCTCCCAGTGGGACATGCCTGGAAAACCTCAAGTGAGAGGCGTCCAGGAGGCATCCTGATCAGATGCCCAAACCACCTCAACTGGCTCCTTTTGATGTGGAGGAGCAGCGGTTCTACTCTGAGCCTCACCTGGACGACCAAACTCCTCACCCTATCACTAAGGCAGAGTCCAGCAGCCCTAAGGAGAAAGCTCATTTCAGTCACTTGTATCCGCAATCTCATTCTTTCGATCATTATCAAAAGCTCATGGCCATAGGTGAGGGTAGGAACGTAGATTGAATGGTAAATTTACAGCTTTGCTTTACAGCTCAGCTCCTTCTTCACCACAACAGACCGGTATGACATCCGCATCACTGCAGAGGCTGCTCCGAGCTGTCTGTCAGTCTCCCACTCCATTTTTCCCTGAGTTGTGAATAAGACCTCTTCTTTCTGTGTCAGATGTTTAGCTACACCTCTGCCTCTTTTAGTGATAACAGTAAATGTATTAAATGTTGTCTTTTTGAGGCGCTCAAGGTGAGGTTGTCTGATTTGGAATCCCGGCTCCACTGCATTGAAACACCGTCTGCGCCAGTTAATCTTGATGGATGGCCCTTAGCTGCAGCAGAGCTCCCTAGCATAGGACATCCTGCTAGCGGTCCTCCGGTCCTCCTCAGGAGGGAGGAGACTGGGTGGGTGATGGTGAGAAGGAAGCCTAGTCGCAAAGCCCCGGTACACCACCAACCTGATCATGTTTCAAATTGTTTTTCCCCGCTCAGCGACACACCAGCTGAGGAAAAAACTCTGATCATTGGCGACTCTGTAGTCAGAAACGTGAACCTAGAGGCTCCAGCGGCCATAGTCAGATGCATTCCCGGGGCCAGAGCAGGCGACAACTAGTCAAATTTGAAAATGCTGGCTAAAAGTAACTGTAAATACTCTACAATTGTTATCCATGCCGGCATTAATGACATCCGACTCCGGCTGTCAGAAGTCACAAAATTGTACGTGGAATTGGTGTGTGACTTTGCCAAAACAATGTCTGCCTCTGTAGTATTCTCTGGGCCCCTCCCCAATCTGACCAGTGATGACAAGTTTAGCCGCTTGTCATCCTTCAACCGCTGGCTGTCTGTGTGGTGTCCTGCAAACAATGTGGGCTACATAGAAAATTGGAGCTCATTTTGGGGAAAACCTTGTCTTATTAGGCGAGACGGCATCCATCCCACTTTGGATGGTGCGTCTCTTATATCTAACAATCTGGCATAATTTTTATCCAAATTTCCAAAACCTTGACAACTCAGAGTTGGGACCAGGAAGCAGAGTTGCAGTCTTACAAGCCTCTCTGCAGCTCCTCTTCATCCGCCACCCCTCAACTTAGCCCCTATCTTCCCCATCAGAAAATCATTGTCTGCTCCCTCCAAAGTAAATAAAAATATAATGTATAAGCATCCCAAAGTAATTAAACAAAAAGTTGGTAAAACTCAAATTAAACATGAAGCCTCTAAATTTAATGATTTGGCCTCTGTTCCTCCTCATAATTTAAAAATTAAATGCGGTTTGTTAAATATTAGGTCTCTAACTCCCAAGTCTCTGCTAGTCCATGATCTGTTAATGGATCATCAGATTGATTTAATATCCCTTACAGAGACTTGGTTAGAACAAGAGGATTGTGTTGGTTTAAATGAATCAACTCCCTCTGGTTATTTAAACTGTCAAAATCCCAGAAGTTCTGGTCGTGGAGGAGGAGCAGCAATAATATACCATTCCAAATTACTAGTTAATGTAAAGCAAAAAAACGCATTATCATTCATTTGAGGGCCTGGTCCTCAGTATTGGGCATTTTAGCAATTTTAGGCTAAACCCAATTTTATTTACCATAGTTTATCGTCCTCCATCAACATACTCAGAGTTTTTATCTGAATTTGCCGAATTCTTAGCTGATTTAGTGCTGAAATCAGATAGAATAATTAGAGTAAGGGACTTTCATATACATGTAGATGTAGATAGTGATTGCCTTAATATGGCATTTAATTCAACATTAGACTCGATGGGGTTTTCTCAGAAAGTAGGAAATTCTACTCATTATCTCCACCATACGTTGGACCTTGTTCTGACATATGGCATAGAAATAGAAAATCTGGTAGTGTCTCCTCATAACCCTGTACTGTCAGACCATTGTCTGTTAACCTTTGATTTTACTATTTCTGACTATCTGGCTCTTAAAGAAATATATTACTACAGTAGACATCTCTCAGATGATATTGTTACCAAATTTTTGCAGATTGTTTCCTCTATGCCATGTGTCAACACAACGGAAATAAGCTACAGACAGCTTGCTCCTTCTGTAATTGATACCATGGTAGATAGTGTTACAGCTTCTCTGCATCAGACTCTAGACTTGGTGGCCCCTTTAAAAAAGAAAAATTCTAATCAGAGATTTCTAACTCCTTGGTTCAACACAGAAACTTGTAGCTTAAAACAGAAGACTCGTCAATTAGAAAGAAAATGGCGCCCCACTAATTTAGATGAACTCTGTTTAGCTTGGAGAGATCATCTTTTAATTTATAAAAATTCTCTGAGAAAAGCTAGAACGAGTTATTATTCTGCATTGATAGAAGAGAACAATAATAATCCCAGGTTTCTTTTCAGCACTGTAGCCAGGGTGACAAAGAGTCAGGACTCTGTCAATCCAAGCATTCCCTTAGAGCTCACTAGTCAGGACTTTATGAACTTTTTCAATAATAAAATTTCATCTATCAGAGATAAAATCAATCAGATTATTCCCACCATTAACTTAAACACAGTAACTACTATAACTCCTTCAATTGATATCTGTTTGGATGAGTTTACTCCAACTGACCTTTTAGAGTTAGACAAAATAATTTGCTCATCCAAGCCTTCAACTTGTCTTTTAGACCCTATTCCTACCAGGTTGTTTAAAGAAGTCTTCCCACTTATTGGTAGCTTTATTATTCAAATAATCAATTCTTCATTAACTTTAGGCCATGTACCGCAGGCTATAAAAATGGCTGCAATTAAACCCTTGCTCAAAAAGCCAACACTGGATCCAGGAGTTTTAGCTAACTATAGACCAATCTCTAATCTCCTTTTCATTTAAAAAATCTTAGAAAGAGTTGTTGCTATGCAATTATTTGACCACCTGCAGGGAAATGGTTTACTTGAAGAGTTTCAATCTGGGTTTAGAATCCATCATAGTACTGAAACAGCCTCAGTGAGGGTCACTAATGACCTCCTTATCTCATCTGATAATGGACTTGTTTCTGTACTTGTCCTTCTAGACCTTAGTGCAGCTTTTGATACTATCGATCATAATATTCTACTTGATAGATTAGAACACTATGTTGGACTTATTGGAACTTTGTTGCAGTGGTTTAGAGCTTATTTATCTGATAGGCTCATGTTTGTTCATGTCAATAATGAGTTTTCTTTCAACTCAAAGCTCAGTCATGGAGTTCCACAGGGATCTGTGCTAGGCCCTACACTTTTTAGTTTATATATGCTTCCGTTAGGCAGCATTATTAGAAAGCACTGTATACATTTTCATTGTTATGCAGATGACACACAATTATACCTGTCAATGAAGCCAGATGATAGTAATCAATTAGCCAAGTTAGAGGCCTGTCTTAAGGAAATCAAAGCTTGGGTGACTTGCAATTTCCTGCTATTAAATTCAGATAAGACTGAAGTCATTCTTGTTGGTCCAAAAAAACCTTAGAAATACCTTTCCAAATCAAAGTTTTAGTTTGGATGTGGTTGCTATTTCTCTTAATAGCTCTGTGAGGAACCTTGGAGTTATTTTTGATCAAGATCTGTCTTTCAATTCACATATTAAATTTGTTTCTAAGACTGCCTTCTATCATTTGCGTAATATTGCCAAGATTAGGAGCATCTTGTCTCAGAGTGATGCTGAGAAACTGATCCACGCTTTTGTTAGCTCTGGATTAGATTATTGTAACTCTTTATTATCAGGTTGTCCTAAAACATCTTTAAAAAGTCTTCAGTTGATCAAAAATGCTGCAGCAAGAGTTTTAACAGGTACTAGAAGGAGAGATCATATCTCTCCGGTTCTGGCCTCCCCTCATTGGCTTCCTATAGAGTTTAGAATTAAGTTAAAAATCCTTCTTCTTACTTACAAAGCTCTAAACAATCAGGCCCTTTTTTATTTAAAAGATCTGATACTACCGTATTGTCCTAACAGAGCACTACACTCCGAAAATGCAGGATTACTTGGTAATACCTAAAATCTCCAAAAGTACAATGAGAGGCAGAGCCTTCAGTTATCAAGCTCCTCTCCTGTGGAACCAGCTGCCAATCTGGATTCGGGAGTCAGACTCGATCTCTGTTTTTAAGAATAGGGTTAAAACCTTCCTTTTTGATATAGCCTACAGTTAGGGAGGGATCATGTGTCTCTGAACCCTCCCTTAGTTATGGTGCTAATAGGTTTAGACAGCCGGGGGATCTCCAATAATGCACTGGGCTTCACTCCTTTCTTCACTCTCAATGAAATATATTTTTTTTGCTGGTCATTAACATCTGTTTGTTCTCTCCCATAGATTGAGTCCCCATCACGCTGTTTGCTCTCTACATGTCTGTTCTTTTCATCTTCTCTATCCCCTCACCCCCCAGCCAGTCACAGCAGATGACTGCCCCTCCCTGAGCCTGGTTCTGCTGGAGGTTTCTTCCTGTTAAAAGGGAGTTTTTCCTCTCCACCATTGCCAAGCACTTGCTCACAGGGGATCGCCTGATTGCTGGGGTTTTTCTGCAACTGTGGGGGTTTTCCCTACAGTTGAAAGTGCTATGAGATGACTGCTGTTGTGAAATGGCACTAAATAAATAAAGTTGAATTGAATTGAATTGAATACTTAAACTCCTCCACTTGGGACAGGAGCTCGTCCCTAACCCAAAGAGGGCAACCCATGCCTTTTCTGGCTGAGCTTCATGGACTCGGACTTGGTGGTGCTGATTCTCATCCCAGCCGCTTCACACTCACCAACAAACAACCCAGCAAGTCCCGAAGGTCATTACTTGGTGAAGCCAACAGGACAACATCATCTGCACACAGCAGAGAGGAGATCCTATGGTCACCGAACAAGACACCCTCCATTCCTCGGCTATGCCTACAAATCCTGTCCATAAAAAATATGAACAGGATCCGTGACAAAGGGCAGCCCTGACAGCGTCCAACTCTCACTGGAAACAAGCCTGACTGAGTGTTGGAAATACAAACCAAACTCTCACAACGGTCATATAGAGACCGGATAGCTTGTAGCAACAAACCCAATACCCCATACTCCCAAAGCACCCCCCACAAAAAACCTTGAGGGATGCAATTGAATGCTTTGTCCAAGTCCACAATACACATGTAGACTGGTTGGGCAAACTCCTACGAACCCTCGAGGATTCTCAAGAGGGGAAAGAGGTTGTCCGATGTGCGTTGGCCAGGACGAAAACCACATTTCTCTTCCTGAATCCGACTGGCAACCAATGGCTGGGCTCTCCTCTCCAGTACTCTGGCATAGATCTTTCCAGGGAGGCTGAGAAGAGTGATCCTCCTAAAGCTGGAACACAGTCTTCGGTCCCCCTTCTTAAAGAGAGGAACCACCACCCTGGCTTTCCATGCCAAAGGTACTGTCCATGACTTCCATGCAATGTTGCAGAGGCATGTCAGCCATGACAGCCTTACAACATCCAGAGCCTTTAGGTACTAAAGGCAAATCTTGTCCACCCCCGGGGCCTGGCCACCAAAGAGTTCTTTAACCACTTCTGCTCCCTCAGCCAGCAACCTGTTCATCCACAAGTACTGCTTCCTCTGCGGAAGACATGTCAGTGGGATTGAGGAGAGTCTCAACGTATTCCTTCCACCACCTGACAATATCCCCAGTTGAAGTCAGCAGCGACCCATCGGCACCATACTCAATGTGGACGGGGTTCTGTTTCTCCCTCCTAAGTTGCTGGACAGTTTCCCAGAATCTCTTTGAGGCTGACTGAAAGTCTTGTTCCCTGCCCTCATTGGACCCCTCCCACTCCCAAGTTTTTGCTTCAGCCACCACCTGAACTGTACTCCACTTGGCCTGCCGGTACACCTCAGCTGCTTCAGGAGTCCCACAAGCCAACCAAGCTCGATAGGACTCCTTATTCAGCTTGATGGCCCCATCACCACTGGTGTCCACTACTTGGTTCAGGGGTTGCCACCCCAAGATTCACTGACAACCATGCGGCCGCATCTCCGGGCAGCCGCTTCGACAATGGAGGTGGACAACATGGCCCATTCAGACTCAGTGTCTCCAGATTCCCTTGGAATGTGGTCGAAGTTCTTCCGGAGGTGGGAGTTGAAGACCTCTCAGACAGGGGCTTCAGCCAGATGTTCCCAGCACACCCTCACTATACGTTTGGGTCTACTAGGTCTGAATGGTGTCCACCTCTGCCATCGGATCCAACTGACCATCCAGTGGTGATCAGTTGACAGCTCTTCACCTCTCTTTACCTGAGTGTCCAAAACATATGGTCGCAGATCAGATGACATGATAACAAAATCGATCATTGACCTGTGACCTACAGTGTCCTTGTGCCAGGTGCACATATAGACACCCTTATGTTTGAACATGGTGTTCATTATGAACAAACTGTGATTGGCACAGAAGTCCAATAACAGAACACCACTCGTGTTCATATCAGGCAGGCTGTTCCTCCCAATCACACTACTCCAAGTTTCACTGTTGTTTCCCATGTGTGCATTGAAGTCCCCCAATAGGACAATGGAGTCTCCAAGAGGAGCACTCTCCTGCCCCCAGAGACTCCAAAAAGGGTGGGTACTCTGAACCATCATTTGGTCCATAGGCACAAATGATGGTCAGGACCTGTTTCCCAACCTGATGGTGCTGGGAAACAACCCTTTTATGGACTGGGGAAAACTAATGTAGATGCAGCAAGGTGTGGGGATACAAGAATCCCTACATCTGCTCGCCATCTATCACCCGGGGACGCTCCAGAGTAGGCCAAGTATAACAGGTAGAACTGCACCTGTGTGTAGGGGATAACTATAAGCTTCTCCATATGGTTGGGAGATCAAAGAATCTTGTTCCGATACCCTAGCCAATTAAACTCACATTCAGTCTGTATTTAGTAAAAGGGGCAAGCTACAGGATTAAAAGTGTCCCGGGCCAAACCTGGAATGAGGTTTTTCACCAAGCGTGGTAACTGGGACCTGTGTAGTGAACCTGACCCATGATTGTACTTCCCTTACAAACCAGTAGTGGGTGCAAGTTACCCCTACTCTTGAGAAGAAAAATGATGACCAGTCTATGTTGTCACTAAAACAAAATAGGTTTATTTTTCAAAGTTATTCCTAACAAATCCATCCACTTGTGGGAAACTACCATACTAGAAAAAAAAAAAAAAAGATTTGAGACCTTCTTTATACCCTCACACACAGTACTTTATTTGATGCTGTATACAGGCTTCTAATCATGAACAGTTTGCACCATGAAAACAAGCCAGTGATAAAGCAGATTAAACAAAAATGAAATAAAAATACTGTGATTTACTCAGGTCCACAGGAAAATCAGTATGATCACATATTACAGCAGGCTTAACTCTGTATCTCTCTCAAATAAGACCAAAGCATGCACAAAAAATGAACTTTTCAGCATCAAGCAAATTCAGACAAGAATGCAGCATTTATCGGCCTGCTATTCAGTTCTAGAAATTACCAGCGTTACTCGGTCTGCATGCAGCCCAACGTTTGTGTGGAGAGTCTTGTGGCAGGATAAAAAAAACAATTACTCAAGCCCTGGACCAGTTATCCACACTTTCCTGTTCTGTCCCGGATGTCCAGTTCTCAAGGAAAAAAAAAAAATCAGTTGTCCGATGTCCAAAAACCGGCTCCAACAGGTAAACGGGAGGGGTAGAGGACAGCAGTGGCTACAGTGACCTCAAAGGCAACATCTGTCTCCACCAGATCAGTCCATACAGTACACCAAGCACATGTTACTCCCTCGACAAAACACAGAGGAAAAACGACCATAAAGAAACCAAAGCTTGCAGACAGCTTGAGTTAACCACTTTTACTTGAATTTCAAAAGAGGACAGGTGCCGCCGACGATATACGAGCAAGAGCACACACTTGTTCTTCGTGTTGGTTACGCAAGCTAGCTGGTAGCAGTAGCTGTCCTCTTCAGCTGGTTGTCGCTCCTCTTCGCCCAGTGGACACAAACACTCCACTAACCAGCACTTATCACAGCTACTGACTACTGCAGCAATGTGCACACACCACAACACACTTAGCGCTACTACCTGGACGCACAGAGGCTCTCTCCACAGCTTGAGGCACAGTTCTCCTCCTTGGCTCTGGCTCCCAGCTGCTCTGCATGGCATCTCCACCAGCACGCTAACTCACAGTCCTCCCCCACTGTCTGCGCGCAAACATCATCCAGGCAGCTGATTGGCTGGGAACTCGAGTATTCAAAAGAATAGTTCAGAAGCATTAATGGGGGATGAGAAAAGTTTGTGACAGCTTTATTTCTGTCTTGCTACATCCCCCTACACAAGCTCCAGCCCCTCTTCAGAAGACTTGGTTCCAGAACCAGAGCTATGCGTTGAGGTGGGCCCGACTATATCTAGAATAGAATAGGGTTTATTGTCATTTTACAGTTGTACAGTACAACAAAATTTTGGGTGCTCCACCAGGCTACTGGGCAATAAAATAAGAGAGAATGATTAGATAAAACACAGTTATAGAACACACGATTAAACCCACTACTGAAAATAAAAATATACACAGGTATGGTAGAGCTTCGTGGGTGGAAGTATGTACAAAAGAGTGCGGAGTTCAGAACACACAATTGAACACACAATTGAATAAAATGGCCCAAGGATTATGGAAAATACAGATACCAGTGGTTTGACAGAGGGGTCAATATCCATGAAAGTCTGGAGTGCAAAGACAAGTGTGTGATTGTGATAATTAAAAAGGTACTCAGTTCTGTACATGTGAGCATTCAGAGGGAGGAGGGTGGGGCCTCTGACTGTTTCCAGTTCGGATGGCCCAGGGGAAGAAATTGTTTGTCAGTCTGGAGGTGTGGGACCTGATTGATCTGAAATGTCAAGAGGGAAGCAGGTCAAACAGGTGGTGGTAGCCGGTATCTCTCAACCTCAGGCACAAGCTCAGGCTCCTTCCCCACCAGAAAGGTGACATTCCATGTCCCAGAAACCAGTTGAGGAAGCCGGGGATCAGATCGCCAAGGTCTCTGCCTTTGCCCGCCACCTGATCCGCATAGCACCGGAACCCCCATGGTCCCTCCAGCAGGTGGTGAGCCCACTGGAGGGCGGACCCATGTAGCTCCTTTGGGCTAAGCCCAGCAGGGCCCAATGGGCAGAAACCCGTTCACAAGATGCTTGCCATCGAGCCCCTTCTCCAGGCTTGGCTCCGGGGCGGGGTGCCAGTAACCCCATATCAGGCGGGGTACACTGAATCCTTGTTGTAGCATTCATCATGGGAGTCTTTTGGATCGTTCTTAGTCTTGTTCTTCACCCATGACCAGTTTATCTTTGGTGAACCTACCAGAGGTGCATTTCCCCAGACAACATGGCTGCACGGTAGTGCAGTGGTTTAGCACTGTGGCAGCACAGTTTACCCTCGGCCGGGGGATCGCGGGGATCATGAGACCGTGGGCTCGATCCCAGCCCCCGACCAACAGTGAGCTGTGTGGAGTTTCCATGTTCTCCCCGTGTTGCGTGGGTTTACTCCGGGATTTCTCCGGTTTCCTCCCGCATACCAAAAACATGTAGGTTTAGGGCGCTCGCGCACGCAGCGACCAGCAGCCGGTGGCTTGTCATCAGACTGCAAACCGAATCTACCTACGGGTACAAATAAGTAACCAAAAAAAACAAAAACAAAAAAAACATAGCTCCTGGGATCACTGGGGACCCCCCCCCCCCCCCATCGCGATAAGGTGGCGATCCATGGGGGGACTGGTTAAACAAACAAATTATAATATTTTGTCCTAGACTGCTGTCATTTAATAAACTGTGCTTGTAGAATTGTTGTATAAAATCAACATTACACTTGAGGTTGTGCGGTATCATGAATACCATAATTGAATGAATATAACTGCAGTGATTCGTTGTAGGCTTGACACAACTTAACTGGAACATTTTTTTTAATGTTTGATGCTATAATCATTTTATGTTTGATGCTGTTCTTGTACATACTATAAAATCTGACTTTGTGAGCTGTGATATATTCTATGTGACAGACATTTAATGTATATTTTACTTAATGTATGTTCTGTTTATATAATTTTTTTAATAGTTTGTCCCATAAATTGCAACTTTGAAAAAAATCTCTGTGGGTGGGAGCAACTCATAACGGATAAGTTTGATTGGACGTGGCATTCTGGATCCACACCAACAAATCAAACTGGGCCAAACCATGATCATACCACTGGATGTAAGCTTATTTATGACAGTATAATTACTTTAAAATGTCTTTTTCTTAATGTTCTTCTGTCTTTTTTATGATTCTTGTTTATTGAGGCATTTTCATTCTGTTTCTCTAGCTGGTCATTACATTTACTTGGAGGGAGACAGTGCAACCCGAGGGGACTCTGCACGACTGTTAAGTCCTGTGTGTCATTATAATGGCCCACTGTGTATGCAGCTCTGGTACCACATGTATGGCTCAGCCACAGCGATGGCTCTCAATATCTACCAGCTCCTAGACAATGAAGCTGTGAAGATCTGGTCTATGAAGAACGACCATGGACCACAATGGCATCCTGGATATGTTGACATTAAAGGTTCTAATTCATTCCAAGTAAGCACAGCAATATACAAATGAGTGAACGTGCATGTGAATTGAAGATTTGCAAAAATTTACACTTTCTGGGTGGGGGATCTTGTTTTGGCTTGTTTTTTGTATGCCCCACAAACGCTTCAGATCATCAAACAAATTTAATTATTTGACAAAGATAACCTCAGTAAACACAAAATGCAGTTTTTAAATGAAGGTTTTTATTATTAAAGTTTAAAAAAAAATCCAAACCTACATGGTTCTGTGTGAAAAAGTGATCCCCCCCCCCCCCGTTAAAACATAAATTTACTGTGATTTATCACATCTTTGGAAAGCTGAGTTCAATTTCTCTAACCAAATCCAGGCCTGATTACTGTCACACCTGTTCTCAATCAAGAAATCACTTAAATAGGACCTGCCTGACCAAGTGAAGTATGTAGTTGTTGGAAGAATGCAGTTCAAGGATGGATAATTTTTTCACACATAAGGAGTTGTTCAGAACTCCTTATAAGAACTCCTTATACAAAGAAATAGAGTGATGAAAATCAAGTCAGTGGTGGTAATGGACCTGTAAGCTGATTGCCAACCGCCAATAAAATCTAAAAGAAGAAGGAGTGAAGTAGACAAAAAGATACTCAAAAGCTAGACATCACTGCTGCAATGCAAAGAAATTCAGGAACAAATGAGAAACAAAGAAATTGAGATCTATCAGTCTGGAAAAGGTTATAAAGCCATTTCTAAAGCTTTGGGACTCCAGCAAATCACAGTGAGAGCCATTATCCACAAATGGCGAAAAAATGGAACAGTGGTGACCCTTCCCAGGAGTGGCTGGCCGGCCAAAATTACCCCAAGAGCGCAGCGACGACTCATCCAAGAGGTCACAAAATACCCCAAAACAACATCCAAAGAACTGCAGGCCTCACTGGCCTCAGTTAAGGTCAGTGTTCATGACTCCACCATAAGAAAGAGACTGGGCAAAAATGGCCTGCATGACAGAGTTACAAGACAAAAACCAGTGATGAGCAAAAACATACAGGTACATCTCAAAAAATTAGAATATCATGAAAAAGTTCAATGTGTTTGTCACTCATTTCAGAAAGTGAAACCCGTGTATTATATAGATTCATTACATAGGGGGTGAACTATTTCAAGTGTTTATTTATTTTAATTTTGATGATTATGGCTTACAGCCCATGAAAACCCCAAATTCAGTTTCACAGAAAATTAGTATATTACATAAAATTAATTAAAAAAAATAGTTTTTAAATAGAAATGTTGGCCGACTGAAAAGTATGTCCATGTACACACTCAATACTTGCTCCTTTTGGACTAATTACTGTATCAATGTGGCGTGGCATGGAGGTGATAAGCCTGTGGCACTGCTGAGGTGTTATGAAGGCCCAGGCTGCTTTGATAGTGACCTTCAGCTCGTCTGCATTGTTGGGTCTGGTGTCTCTCATCTTCCTCTTGACAATCCTCCATAGATTCTGTATGGGGTTTAGATCAGGAGAGTTTGCTGGCCAATCAAACACAGTGATGCCATGGTCATTAAACCAGGTTTTGATACTTTTGGCAGTGTGGGGGGTGCCAAGTCCTGCTGGAAAAAGAAATCAGGTTCTCCATAAAGCTTGTCAGCAAAGGGAAGCATGAGGTGCTCTAAATTTTCCTGGTAGACGACTGTGCTGACTTTGGTCTGGATAAAACACAGTGGACAAACACCAGCAAATGACATGGTTCCTCAAATCATCACTGACCGTTGAAACTTCACACTAAACTTCAAGCAACTTAGATTCTGTGCCTCTCCACTCTTTCTTGAGACTCTGGGACTTTGATTTACAAATGAAATGCAAAATTTACTTTTATCTGAACTGAGGTCATCTGCTGGTGTTCGTCCACTGTGTTTTATCAAACCAAAGTCAGCGCAGTCGTCTATCAGGAAATTTTAGAGCATTTCATGCTTCCTTCTGCTGACAAGCTTTATGGAGAACCTGATTTCATTTTCCAGTGGGATTTGGCATCTGCCCACACTGCCAAAAATATCAAAACCTGGTTCAATTACCATGGCATCACTGTGGTTGACTGGCCGGCAAACTCTCCTGACCTAAACCCTATAGAGAATCTATAGAGTATTGTCAACAGGAAGATGAGAGACACCAGACCCAACAACGCAGATGGGCTGAAGGTCACTATCAAAGCAACCTGGACCTTCATAACACCTCAGCAGTGCCACAGGCTGATCACCTCCATACCACGCCACACTGATACAGTAATTAATCCAACAGGAGCCCCGACCAAATATTGAGTGTACACATGGACATACTTTTCAGTCGGCCAACAATTCTATTAAAAAAACTATTTTTTAAAATTAATTTTGTTTAATATTCTAATTTTCTGAGAAACTGAATTTGGGATTTTCATGGGCTGTGAGCCATAATCATCAAAATTAAAATAAACAAACACTTGAAATATATCACTCTCCGTGTAATGAATCTATATAACATATGGGTTTCACTTTCTGAAATGAGTGACAAAAAATATTGAACTTTTTCATGATATTTTAATTTTTTGAGATGTGCCTGTAAAGGCTTATCTCAGTTTTGCCAAAAAACATCTTGATGATCTCCAAGACTTTTGGGAAAATACTCTGTGGACTGACGAGACAAAAGCTGAACTTTTTGGAAGGTGTGTGTCCCATTACATCCAGTATTTCAGAAAAGGAACATCATACCAACAGTAAAATATGGTGGTGGTAGTGTGATGGCCTGAGGCTGTTTTGCTGCTTCAGGTCCTGGAAGCCTTGCTGTGGTAAATGGAACCATAAATTCTGCTGTCTACCAAAAAATCCTGAAGGATAATGCCCGGCCATCTGTTTGTGACCTCAAGCTGAAGAACCACTTGGGTTCTGCAGCAGGGCAATGATCCCAAACACACCAGCAAGTCCACCTCTGACTAGCTTAAGAAAAACAAAATGAAAACTCTGGAGTGTCCTCGTCAAAGTCCTGACTTGAATCCGATTGAGATGCTGTGGCATGACCTTCAAAAGGCGGTTCATGCTCGAAAACCCTCCAATGTGGCTGAATTACAACAATTCTGCAAAGATGAGTGTGCCAAAATTCCTCCACAGCACTGTAAAAGATTCATTGCCAGTTATTGCAACTGCTTGATTGCAGTTGTTGCTGCTAAGGGTGGCCCAACCAGTTATTAGGTTCAGGGGGCAATCACTTTTTAACACAGGGCCATGTAGGTTTTGATTTTTCCCCTTAGTAATAAACGCCTTCATTTCAAAACTGCTTTTTGTGTTTACTTGTGTTATCTTTGTCTAATATTTAAATTTGTTTGATGATCTGAAACATTTAAGTGGGACAAACACAAAAAAATGAGAAATCAGGAGGAAATCAGAAACACTTTTTCACACCACTGTCTGTATGATATAGTAATGAGAGAAAAAAATGACTTCCCTACTGCTCCTAGATCCCTTGGACCCCACAGGAAAATGCTAGTTATTTTATAATACTGTATTTAATAAAGTATAATATTTTATTTATTTATTCATTTTTAATTTCAGATCATTCTGGAGGGAATTCGAGGCGCTACTGTACAATCAGATCTGGCCATAGATGACATTTCTATTCATTCTGGCTCATGCACAGGTGAAAAAGACTAACTGTAGTGTATGAAGATAATGATAAAGTAATTGAATTAACCAAACAGCTGATGTTATTGTTGTGCCTTTGTTGATTTGTTTGGTGCTGCAACGCCAGCTGCTGAACGTGATCTAAATACAACAGCTCCCCCAAGTGTTCCTGGACCAGCTACTGCAGCTGCAGAACCACTTGCACACCCAGGTAGAGTGATAATCATATCACCACTTTCACATGACCAGGGGCCCCATGTACAAAGACTTGCTTGGATTTCCTACTGAAAGATGACATATGTTTAATTCAAGAAAACGCTGTAAGCAAAAAAATCCAGATGCATGAAAATGTCCGTACGCAGGAATCCAACCACATTTCCTTTGTACATTCCAATCTGCTTGAAATTGAATGGATGTGAGGAAATACCGGACTGCTCCCTTGACACACCTGCATTTGAATATGCAATTAGATTCAAATACATATGCAAATAGATAAATACAAGCCCTGCACATTTGATTCTCCTGTATCCACGATCAAAAATAATGGATTTAATGGAATTTCACTGACTGTGAGTTAGAGGTGCTGCTGAATGAGGTAGAGGCAGGTGAAAACATTTTCTTTGTCACACTGTCCTCTGGCATTAGCGCTGGATACAGGGAATTTAATAGCCTGATCACAGCCGTAGAAGATTAATTTACTGTTTCCTTTATTCAGACAGGGATAAGAAGCGGATGTTTTTAACTTTGACAAGTGTAGACCAACGTCTGCAGTTGTCCTCAGAAGCATCAGCTGATCATTGTGATTTGTACCATACATAACTCAGTGGTTAAACTGCCAGCATTCAAAGCAGAAGGCTGCATGTATGAGACCAGCTGTGATTTCTTTTAGGGACCCCAAAGGAAATAAGTGTGCGCACTTTTTTGTGTCATCGCACTGTTTTTAAATGTATGTTGTATCTTTTATACAATGTTATTCTAAACGATGCATAAATTAGTCAATTTGTGACCAGCCCGGAGGATCAGTTGGTTGAATTAAAGGAAAACAGTCATGAAAAGGAAGACAATATGAACCTATTTAGTGGGTAGCCAAGGTCACCTGTCAGTTTAAAGCAGATCATATTAGACTCCACAAGTACATATTTTATGTCCAAAATGCAACTCTCATCCTTTATAGTTATATACACCTTACATGGATTACACACACTACTATTGTAAATGAATGAAGTGCGCCAGGGAACGGGTAAGACTGCTGCATTTCAAACTTTACGCATGTGTTTACTGACATAACTACTGTACAAAAAGAGGCAATTGGGGGCTTGGTAGAATGCTGCAAAACTGTTGTTTAATCAGCAAAAAAGAAAGCCACTTACTCAAACGACTGAGCTGTAATGAAGCCTTGAAGACAGGGTGACATTTGGGGGCGCACAGGCGCATTGTGCATGAGGTGGGTTATTATTAGGACAATTACATGTATTTACTCACCAAGAAGCCACATATCCACACAGTGCCAGCTTGCAGTTTGTTCCCAACAATGCTGTTCATTAGAAACATTAGGAAAACTGGCTCTTGCTGCCAATTGTGCTTTGATGTTGGCCTGTTCAACTGCATTGTATGGGAATATTGTGTACCTGGGTGACAGCCAGATAATGCCATCCCACATAGCTGGCATAGCTCGGCTCAGGGTTGACTGGGACATTCCCGATGGGTCTGCCAGCTCCCTCTGGAATGCCTGTTTCCAGAAACCCCAGAGTTGTCATAACCTGCACTGGGACGGGCAGCACGGCTTTTCACTGTGTCACACTCCAAGAGCGGCCATAGCTCTGAGCACAGTTCCACAAGGACTGCCCGGGGAAACCTAAACTGACTTAAAAGCCAGTCATTATCCTGAGCCAGAAAATCTTCTGTCTCTAAATACCTTTTCTCTTCTCACTGCAAGATTTGCAAACTGATTCTGCCAGCTACAGCTTTAATCAATTTGAAATAATATTACAGGAAGAAAAGAAAAATAACATTTAATAGTGTGGGTGAGATTTTCATGTTATCTGTCTCTTTTCATTTCAGAGAAAGTGTAGCAGGAGGGGCCAAGGCTGTAACCATGAGGGCCTCATGGGTTTGCTGATGATAGCAGATGCTGAGGGATCCATTCTGAACCAGGGATGACCTGAACGTGGCCACGCGACACCTGAATTACAACAATGATTCCATAAACTTTCACATATAATGTTCATAAAATATGATTGAATTGTGTTGTTCTTTCCTATACACCTGCACTTGAAGAACTACATTAATAGAGATCAGTTTAAACAGAAGACTTGTTTCCAATTATACTGTAATCTAGAAATTTATAATATAGAGATTGGATCAGATATCAGAAGGTACTTATAAATTTGTTATGCTTATACATTTTAGTTGATTTATCCAAGGTTATACTAATAAATAAAAGCCTTTTGAAATGTTTCAGTCTCAACATTTGAAGTGTTGAATTTGAATGAAAATTTTGTGACTTTTTTTTTTTATTTTGTATTGGAAATTTGCTGTAATACTGAAATGGTTTAAAAAAATTATATATATATATATATATATATATATATATATATATATATATATATATATATATATATATATATATATATATATAATTCCAGCCCTTGAGCCACATGTTTAAAAAGTAGGGTTTTTTATATATATAATATCACTTGATTGAACGGTTGTAACATTATTTCTAATGATTTTAATTTTTCATTCAATTTCAAATTTTTATTTTTAATATTGAGGTGTTGCGATCCTTTTTTTGTTAAATAATTTCAGTATTTTATTTAAATTTATGCATTTCATTTATGGTTATGAAGCTAGAATCCTATGCCAACAAGCCAAATTTTCCACAGTTCAACCTTGAAATATTTCAGAAAATGAGCTCTCAAGACCTTCACTAACTTAAAAAAAAAAAGAGGAGAGCTGGGTTAGAGCACTCAGATCTAAGACCTGGAACATAGTTTATATGGTACAGGAAAGGCTTTGAATATTAAAAAAAAAAATCCACCTTTTCCTTTCAAAGCTTTACAAACATTTCTTGAAGAACCTGTTTAAATTCAAACAAAGAGCTCACAAGAACATTGTGCACCATCTTCACTCTTTAGCACAAGCCTCTCTTTTTAAGGCAGTGATGCGATTCCTGACATAAATTTTTACTCCAGTCCAGTTTTTCTCCTTCAGTGCATACGGTTCTGCGTTGATGCACTGAATACAGTCGTTCTTTTGAGGTACCTTGCATGTGTTGATGAAACGCATTATGTGTCTTTCAACTGCACGTACTTCACTGTCCTCCCACTTACGTTTAGGGTTACTTCGTTTACCTGTGGAAAAAAAAAAAGATAATGGGGATTTCAATACATCATTATTTAAAAAGAAATTTTGTTATCTGAAACAAAGTTCACAAATGCTGTGAAAAAAATACTTGAACAAATGCACTATATGCATTCAAAGTGAGTGTTACTACTTTTAAGTTAACATTAGCCTCTCAACTTCTGTTTGTCAGTGATATTGGTAAACAGAGTTTTAGTGTGAAATAACTTCCATTCATTGAATTTGAACATTTAGCTTGGTGACAGTTTGAGGGTGTGGGGAGCGTGAAATGAAGAGGCTGAATTATTTCTCAATTCAGGTTTATTGCAGAATCACATCCCCAGCTTTTCTCTCAAGAACAGAAGAGAGTGAGCTGCGTCAAAACCCTCGCTCTTATACATGAACATCAAAGTCAGAATTACACATTGCTGTCAAAACCCCCACTTGACAATAATTCTTCCCTTGAGTCCTTTAGTCCTCCGTCTGGCTCCAGAGGGTCAGAAAGTCCTTTCAGAGTCTTATAAGGGTACCTCCATCTTCCTGCCATTATCCACAGGGGGTCCAGACGTATTGTCCCATCCAAGACGTGAGGTCAATCAACACATGCAGTCCTAAGCTTCTCTTTGTGCTTATACATATGTTGTATGTTGGCAAAAATATATGACTCACATAACCCCCCCCCCCCCAAACGTCGAAAAATGGACAATAAAGCATATTTCACACAACCTGGTAAAATCAACAGCATGATAAAAACACACATCAGTCCATACGCTGTCTGGGCTTCAACCGTCTTCCAAATTTGCTGTAAGCAGGCTTCGGAGTCCCTGCGGCACCGTCCTGCAGAGAATCTGCTAACTGAGGAAGACAGTGGTTATTTGATCCCTGCGAGGGCTCCAGGACGTGCTTCCTGGGGAGTCTGCCACGTCGAGGTGCCCTCGCCACTCGTACAGACTCGTCGTTCATCACAAAAGCAGGCTTTAGTCTGTCAATACTAACTATTTCCTTTCTGTCCCCCAAATCTAGCACAAAATGCTTATCACCTGTCTCCAGCACTCTAAATGGACCATCATATGGCGGGCGGAGGCTGGGTCGCTGAGCCTCGTGCCTGACAAAAACAAACTCGGCATTTTTTAAAGCTTTGGGAACAAAAACACGCGGAAAAGTGTGATGAACGGGGCCCGGGAGCATGTCTGCTCCCGTGCCGATCAGTGGTCCCAGAGCCGGGGGGCGCCTCGGCGCCGGATGTTCTGGTAGAAACTCACCGGGCAGCCTGAGAGGTTGTGCAAAAACTAACTCCGCTGGGGAGGCATGTAAGTCCTCCTTGGGTGCAGAACGCAACCCCAATAAAACCCATGGTAGTTTGTTTACCCAATCTGCATCCGTAAGCGACGCTCTGAGGGCTGCCTTCAAAGACCTGTGAAAACACTCGCATAAACCATTAGCCTGGGGGTGATACGGGGTAGTGCGGTGAATTGTCGCTCCTAAGCTGCTGGCCATCGCTGACCAAAGCTCAGACACAAATCGAGGTCCCCTGTCGGACGTAATGTCCGATGGGACCCCGAAACGTGCTACCCAGGCCGTCAAAAATGCGCGAGCCACCTCTGCAGCCGTGGTCGATGCTAGTGGGACCACTTTCGGCCAACGTGTGGTTCGGTCCACCATTGTCAAAAGATGTGTGAACCCCTGCAACGACGGTAGGGGGCCCACGAGGTCGACATGCACATGATCAAATCTCTTGGCCGGAATGTGGAACGGTTCTAAGGGGGCTTTTGTGTGCTTGTGAATTTTGGCCCGCTGGCAAGCCATGTAGGTTCTTGCCCACTCTTTCATGTGCTTGCGCAGGCTCGGCCAAACAAACTTGTCTGCTACCATTTTCACAGAAGCGCGCACCCCCGGGTGCGCCAGGGAGTGAACTGAGTCAAAAACGCGGCGGCGCCATGTGGCCGGTACTACCGGGCGCGGCCGCTCGGAAGAC
Source organism: Pholidichthys leucotaenia (assembly GCA_020510985.1). Lineage (NCBI taxonomy): Eukaryota > Metazoa > Chordata > Actinopteri > Cichliformes > Pholidichthyidae > Pholidichthys > Pholidichthys leucotaenia. Next base: position 284,095,939 of record CM035842.1, read on the forward strand.
ACATCGCAGATTAGGGGGGGCATACCGGTTTGCAAAATCCTGCTCTCCAGCCTTAACCCTGTTGGTCCAGACTGGAGTGCGCACACGTCCGCATCTCTGCCCTGCTCCACTGCCATGGCTGCATAATCTATCCCCACGTGAACTGGGGCCGCGTGCGCTTCCGCGCTGTTATTTTGCCCTGCGGCTGCGGTAGTATAATCTACCTCCGTGCGGATTGGTGCTGTTACCGCACGAGAGAGGCAGTCTGCCACTACATTGAGTTTACCCGCTATGTGCTGAATATCAGTAGTAAATTCGGAAATTGCGGCCAACTGCCTCTGTTGCCGGCCCGACCAAGGTTCCGAAATTTTGGCCATCGCAAAAGTTAGAGGCTTGTGGTCGACAAACACGGTGAAACACCGACCTTCCAGCCAGAACTGGAAATGGCGAATGGCTAAGTGGAGCGCTAACAGCTCCCTGTCAAAAGCGCTGTATTTCCGCTCGGCGTCGCGCAAGGATCTGCTGAAGAAGGCCAGCGGCTGCCAAACCCCTGCAACATGCTGTTCCACAACCGCCCCTATGGCCAAATCTGATACGTCAGTGGTGAGCGCTATGCGGGCCGTTGGGTCTGGGTGAGCGAGCAGCGCAGCATCTGCAAGGGCTTTTTTCACCTCTGCGAACGCGCGCTCCCGTTCCGGGGACCAATCGATCATATTGGAGGGTTTTTGTTTTTTAAGCGCGGCATATAATGGTTGCATGAGCTGCGCTGCGTGGGGTAGGAAACGGTTATAAAAATTTACCATTCCTAAAAACTCCTGTAGTGCTTTGACTGTTTGTGGCCGGGGAAACTCCGCCACTGCGCGCACCTTGTCTGGTAACGGAACCGCCCCTTCTGGGGAAACGCGGAGTCCCAAAAAATCGATTTGCGCCACGCCGAACCGGCACTTGGCCAGATTAATTATTAGCCCGTGCTCTCCCAACCTCTGAAAAACTGCTGTGAGGTGTTTTTCGTGTTCCTCCTCAGAAATGCTGGCGACTAAAATGTCGTCGAGGTAGACAAACACGAAGGGGAGATCGCGTAACACAGCATCCATCATGCGTTGAAAGGTTTGCGCAGCGCCTTTGTGGCCAAACGGCATGTGTAAAAATTCAAAAAGTCCAAACGGGGTTATTACCGCTGTTTTGGGAATGTCCTCGGCTCGGACTGGAACCTGATGATAGCCGCGGACCAGGTCTATTTTAGAAAAAATGCGCGCCCCCGCTAGATGCACCGAGAAATCCTGGATGTGTGGGATTGGGTAGCGGTCATGCGCTGTGGCATTGTTTAACCTGCGGTAATCACCACAAGGTCTCCACGAGCCGTCAGCTTTAGGGACCATATGCAGTGGAGAGGCCCATGGGCTCTTCGAACGTCGAATAATGCCCAACCTTTCCAGGTTGGCGAACTCCTCGCGCGCTATGGAGAGCTTAGCTGCATCCAAACGCCGAGCTTTTGCAAAGACAGGTGGGCCAGCCGTGGTAATAAAGTGCTCCACCCCATGTTTCGCAACTGTTGCCGAAAATGTGGGAACTGTGAGCGCTGGAAACTGGGTGAGGAGTGTGTGGAACTTACCGCCTGCTGTGGCGACGTGGGCCTGCACTGGTGGAGGGGACACTCGAGCTGCACAAGGGATTGAATAAAAAGATTAACATTAGCATTAGCATTAACCAAGCGCCTGTTGGCAAGATCAACTAACAAACCATGTGAGCACAGAAAATCAGCACCTAACATGTTAAAACTCACCGCCGCTATAATAAAAGTCCATTCATAAGAGCGGCCGTACAAGGACAGAAGCAGAGTCCTTTCTCCATAGGTCCTGATGCTCGAGCCGTTCGCCGCCATTGCCCCGTCACCACGTGGGCCCGCCAGCCGGTCAGCGTAGGTCGGGGTGATGAAACTCACTTGGGCTCCGGTGTCTACGAGGAAGTGCCGCCCGGAGTTCGCATCTGTGAAGTAGAGCAGCTTATTTCGTTCGCCGAGAGCCGAAGCTGCTACCGACTCCCGGTTCTGGCGTTTCCTGAGGACTTGAAGTTGCACGGCGGCACACATCTGTGCGCCTTCTCTGCGAAGCGCCGATGGTAAAAACAGAGGCCATCTCCTCCGCTGCATCGGGGCTGCGCCACTGCCATCGTTGGTGTGATTGGTTCCGCTGCCTCCGGCTCTCCGCTGCTCCCGGTCGCCGCGCCAAGGTCTGCCGCTGCCGTGGTGGCTGTCTGCTCACCGCAGGAGTCAAGGAGCCGCTGCGCCTCTCGGGCCAGCGCACGGAAGTCCCGCTGGGTCACACAACGCATGCTGGACAGGGACCCTCTCATCTGCATCGGGAGGTTTCTCAGGAAGATGTGCTTAAAAAGAAAATCGTCGTTGTCTGTGTCTCTGAGCTGCAGCATGTCTTCCATCAGGTCGACTGGCCTGCGTCCTCCCCGGTCGTGCATAGCGAGGAGTCTTCTAGCCCTCTCCTCGGGTGAGGGCGTGAAACACCGGATGAGTGCAGCCTTCAGTTTGCCGTATTTGTCGACGGCGAGCGGTTGCTGTACCAGGCTCTGCACGCATCGCGCTGTGCGGTTGTCGAGCTTTGCGATGACGTGGTAGAACTTAGTGTCATCCGCCGTTATTCCCCCGAGAGCGAACTGTGCCTCGGCCTGGAGGAACCACGAGTCCGGGTTGTCCTGCCAGAATTCTGGTAGCTTTATGGAGACAGCGCTCTCTCGGGCAGACTCCGACGAGTCTGGGTCGGGGGATTCATCTCTAGGCATTCTCACGTTACTGGTCACCAATGTGGGGAGCGTGAAATGAAGAGGCTGAATTATTTCTCAATTCAGGTTTATTGCAGAATCACATCCCCAGCTTTTCTCTCAAGAACAGAAGAGAGTGAGCTGCGTCAAAACCCTCGCTCTTTTACATGAACATCAAAGTCAGAATTACACATTGCTGTCAAAACCCCCACTTGACAATAATTCTTCCCTTGAGTCCTTTAGTCCTCCGTCTGGCTCCAGGGGGTCAGGAAGTCCTTTCAAAGTCTTATAAGGGCACCTCCATCTTCCTGCCATCATCCACAGGGGGTCCAGACGTATTGTCCCATCCAAGACGTGAGGTCAATCAACACATGCAGTCCTAAGCTTCTCTTTGTGCTTATACATATGTTGGCAAAAATATATGAGCCACAGAGGGCCCTATTTTGACCGTCATCTGTGCACTTTTCAGACAGACTTTCCGCTGTGTCCCACTGTTTTTGTTATTTTCTGTCAGTGCATTGTTTGCTTTTTATGCCTTGCATCATGCCATCAAATTACCAGCAGACAGTGCACCCACCATGCACTCGGAGGAGGTGCCTCATTTCAAAGAGGAGTGGCGGCGCACGATCTAATGTGCATTACACTATTATAGTGCATTTCATCAGAATCCGCTTTTGATCAGGAAAAAGGAGATCTATCGTCAGAAGTGCATTGCTTAATGATATTTCAGTGGCATGTTTTGACATCGTGCAGCTCTGGAGCTCAGGAAACGGCGTGTGCTTGGATAGTCATTGGGCTGTATTACAATGACGGGGTCGGCTGATCAGTTGTCTGATGCAGAACGCGTTTATGGGTGTTTCCAAGTTCATTTCCTTAGAACATCGTAAAAAAAAAACCTTTCCACTGGCGCATGACGCAGAGGCCGGTCTAATTATTCAGAGGTGTGTTCTGGATAATCCGATCCAAAGTGATCCTTCCCATCCCATTAATGGAAAGAGGTACATTGTGGAGTGTGTCAATAACGAAGCGGATTTGAAGCAGACAGTTTATTACACATCTCACACATAAGCATAGTCAGAAAGAGGGCATCTCAGACAAGACTCTTCTCTTAAATACTCAGGCCCTCCTTCAGGAGCTTCTACACATCAAAGGTCACATTGCATTCACTTCCTTAATCCTTTAACATCCTCCTAGCAGTCTCTGATACACAAAAGATCAATCTGCATTCGTCTGATACACAAAAGATCCTACTGCATTCGTCCTTCACACCTCCCTGTTATCTCCCAGGGAAACTCTGGGAAACTCTACTCTTTTGTTCTAGTCTAAGATGCTACACCATTATGCACTCTCTAAACGACCCCCCCTAGCGTCTTGGATAGAATAATAGAATGACAGTCCATATGCTGTGGTAAAATCATTAAACATCAATCCACATGCTGCTTGGGCTTCAGTCTTCTCCCGTATCTGCTGTAACCAGGATTCACCGCCTCAACGGCGCTGTCATGCTGAGGGGCTGATGAATGCTGGGGGGTTGATGATTGAGGGGTAAAAGTCTGTGCATATGGGTGCTCCGGGGAATCTTTTCTCTGGGAAGCTCCCCGCGGAGGTCTTCCACGCCGAGGGGCCCTCGCCAACAACACTTGCTCGTCCGCCACAACAAAAGCGGGTTTGAGTCTGTCTATGCCAATTCTTTCCCTCCTACCCCCCAAATCTAGCAAAAAATGCTTGTCCCCTGTTTCCAGCACTCTGAACGGTCCATCATAAGGTGGGCGCAGTGGGGGGCGATGTGCATCGTGTCTGACAAAAACGAACTCCGCGTTTTTCAAAGTTTTAGGCACAAAAACGCGCGGAAAACTGTGGTGAACAGGGCCCGGCAGCATGCTTGTGTCTATGCTACGCTGCAACAGCTGAGACGGGGAGCTGCCCGGCGCGGGATTATCTGGGAGAAAATCCCCGGGCAGCCGAAGTGGCTGTGCAAAAACGAGTTCAGCTGGGGAAGCTTCCAAATCCTCTTTAGGCGTAGAACGTAACCCCAATAAAATCCACGGTAGCTTGTCTACCCAATTTGCATCCGTCAGTGATGCCCTGAGAGCCGCTTTCAATGACCTATGAAAACGTTTGCATAACCCATTAGCCTGTGGATTGTACGCGGTTGTGCGGTGAATTGTGACACCCAGGCTGCGGTCCATTGCCAAGTCACGAGAGCGTGCCCAAATGCCAAGTCACGTTTCATTACCTTGTATTCATACATGTGTAATGACAATAAAGTTGAATCTCATCTCATCTCATCTCATTGTTGACCAAAGTTTGGAAACAAATTGAGGGCCTCTGTCAGACGTAATGTCCGACGGGACTCCAAAATGCGCCACCCATGCTGTTAAGAACGCGCGCGCCACCTCCTCGGCCGTGGTTGCCGCCAGTGGAACCACTTCCGGCCAGCGCGTGGTGCGGTCCACCACCTCTGGTCCTGGTGGTCTAAGGATGCGGGTTGGCCACCTGAAAGACTGTTTCGCTGGTTCTGCGTCCTGGGTCGGCTGCCAGAAAGACTGCTTTCCCGGTTCTGGGACTTGGGCAGGCCACCCGGACTGTTTTTTTTTTTTTTTTTTTTTGTCATTTCTCCTGATGTGGAGTTGGGATGCCAGGAGGCCACCTGAACTGCCTTTTTTTTTTCTTCTCTCTACCTGCCGGTATCCCTATACTTGTGTTTTCATGGTGTTTTGGGGTTTTTTTTGTTTTTTTTCTGTCATTCTCGTATATTGTGAAAGAGTTTGTTTTTCCTGCCTTATGATCGAGTGACTGTATACACTGATATTTTTGTGTTCACCCTTCCGCTGCACTCGAGCAGGTTCTAAGTTGAAGTGTACCAGTATTTTTGTTTTCACTTGTTCACCTAGTTTTTGTTTCATGATTTGTGTTGTTAAGCGAGTTTAGCTGCACTATTATGTGTAATTTGTTCTTTGTTTGTTTTGTTTTTTTCCTCTGTATTTTTGCTAGTGGACATTGTGCTTGTTTAGTTTCGAGTTTCTCTCCTTCCTAGCCTGTTTCCCCCTCCGCCCACCCGAAATTGGTCTGATTAGCTTTCTGGTTGGGAGGGGATCCATGGGTGTCACTATGGGCACCTGGAATGTGCCCTTTGAACGGGGGGTACTGTTGTGATCCGAGCGCTGTCCTCATCCGTGCTCAGGTTACTCAGTATTTTCCCTTTTTCTCCCAGATTATTTTGGTTTGGTTATTATTGTTCTCTCAGGGCTTTTATTGTGATAGCGCTGTGGCCGAACTTCCAGCTGTCAAAGCCGAGTCAGCACTGTCACAGCTGATCTTTATTTCAGTAATTACGTTCCCCCTTTCCTGTTTGGTTCTGTTACTTTGGGTTTCGGTATTTAAGGAAGCAGCTGAGGCTCACTCCTCGCTGCTACCTACATCTGTGTACCAGGACTGGAGTCCCAAACCCCAGCTCCAGTCTTTCCTCTGTGTTTGAGCCGTTTTCGCACCAGCATTTGTAAGTGTATGTTCTTTAGTGTCAGGTTCCGCCCTCGCTACGCACTTACAATTGATGTCAGTGTTTGTTATTTTGTGCTCTAGTTTAATGTATGTATTTTGCCCCATATGGCTTTTTACTTTGTTACTTTGTTCCTTTCTTTAATAAACAAGACAAACTCTCTATTGGCATCTGGCACCTCATTAATGCCCTGAAAGGGGCATACATGACAATTATTGCCTAATCTATAGACTCCACAATTAAAATGAGAGTGTAGATGGAATAAAAAAAAAAAAAAAAACTGGTGTTTTGTTTTTTTGTTTTTTTTTGTTACTTATTTGTACCCGTAGGTAGATTTGGTTTGCAGTCTGGTGACAAGCCACCGGCTGCCGGTCGCTGCGTGCGCGAGCGCCCTAAACCTACATGTTTTTGGTATGCGGGAGGAAACCGGAGAAATCCCGGAGTAAACCCACGCAACACGGGGAGAACATGCAAACTCCACACAGCTCACTGTTGGTCGGGGGCTGGAATCGAACCCACGATCTCATGATCCCCGTGATCCCCCGGCCGAGGGTAAAACTGTGCTGCCACAGTGCTAAACCACTGCGCAACCGTGCACCGTGTGTGGTGTGGTGTGTGTCTATGACTGTTACATTATCCCAGCGCTGCCGTTTCCTGAGCTTTGGAGCTATGTGATGTCAAAACACACCACTGGAATATCAAATATCAAACAATGCACTTCTGACAATAAACTTTTATCCTGATCAAAAGGAATTCTCATGGAATGTACCATAACAGTAACTTGCATTGGATTATGTGCCGCCGCACCTGTTTGAAATGAGGTGCCTCCTCCGAGTGCATAGTGGACACACTGTCTACTGGTAGTTTGATGGCGTAATGCAAGGTGTAAAAAACAGACAGTGCACTGATAGAAAAACACTGGTGTATGGCAGAAAGTCTGTCTGAAAATGGCACAGATGACTGTCCATGCACACTCAGCTGATTTTTCAGCCCATACTGCACCGTTTGTTCATAACTAACTAAGCATTAACTATGATTGATGTTTCCTTATTAGCAAGTAGCATTACTATCGGGTGCATTTTGGCTCACAATCACGGGCTTTGGTCAGTGCAAAATCCATCTTCAACCGTCATGATCACAATTCACTTCAGATAATGCGCCTCTTTGCATTAAGGGGATGGGAAGGAGCGCTTTGGATGGGATTATCCAAAACACGCCTCTGAATGATTAGATCGGTCTGTTTGTGTCATGCGCTCTTGGAAAGTTCCTTTTTATGCCGTTGTGATAAGGAAATGAACTTGGACATGCCCATAAATGCGTTCTGCATCTGTTACAACTGATGATCCGAAACCATCGGTATGATGTGGCCCTTAAAGGCCAAATGTCACGTAACAGGGTACTTTAAATATCTTGAAACTAGATATAAAAGGGAACCGATCCGTTCGGGTCTTGGTGCATATGCTTCAGTAACAACGGAATATTCGTTAATTTAAAACTGCCGCGCTTGGCCTGACACGGCCCCTGGAATCGCCTGGGGAAGAAGGCGGAAGTGACGAAATCGATTGTACCCTAGTTTGATGCTTGGGGTATTTCAATTGATTGTTTATATGGAGACTGGAAGGTTGAAGTGAGCAACAAGAAAGAAAAAATTGGATATTTCACCCATACCTTAAAATGGGACTATCAGGGACAGCTGGGTAATAAGGGACACTTCTCTGGGAAATGTTTTCATACCTGTCAAGTGAGACGTTTTCGCCGTACTTCAACACCGTAAAAAGCGGCTATAAGGAACGGCGGAGCAAAAAGGGACACCTCTCTGTGAAATGCCCCAAATGCAACTCGTGTTGTTATTGTCAAATATTTTAAGGATTCATGGATATTTGACAATAACAACACCACTCAGCGTCCGGCGCAAAATAAAAAAAAAAAACAGAATTCTGTATTTGTCAGGCGATCTCTGTCTGTTCTGCAACCGCTGCACAGCTGAACGTGTTAAACCATTGTCCTAATGACTTCTCATTGTAGTGAGAATAGCTCAAGCTGAGCGATCAGCCCGCCCAGACAATTAAACTAATGATTGACTCCACACTTCGAACAGTAGTGAGAATAGCTCAAGCTGAGCGATCAGCCCGCCCAGACAATTAAACTAATGATTGACTCCACACTTCGAACAGTAGTGATAATAGCTCACGCTGAGCGATCTGCCAGCACGAGCTGTGGGGGATCACACACAGGAGTGCTCCTCAAGACACTCAATTTTTTTTCCAGTATATTTTTCTTTTGGGCGTACAGAAATGGCAATAAGCCCGTTTTTGCTAAAATTGCATTTTCCCCGTATTTTCCTTAAAATATTTGACAATAACAACACGAACTACATTTAAAACATTTCCCAGAAAAGTGTCCCCCACAGCCGCGCTTGGCACCAAAATACGGCGAAAACGTCTCACTTGACAGGTATGCGCCTCCATTTTCATATTGATCTGGTCAATTTCTTGACAGCAGCGGCTCTCCTCCACTGTAATAATAATGGCTTCCGAAAAATCAATATTTATGGGGCGCCCTCGACAGACCCCCTTCGGCTTCGCAATTCTGGAGGCGATTAATGTCCAGTTCAATGACATTTTCCACCGGTTCTGCTCTCTGGTCATCGTTGGAACTGTTGTCATCAGACAAAGCATCTGATTCCGTCTCGGACGGCTCGAACCGGTAAGGTTCTATGCCTCTGTCACTGTCTGAACCACTGACAAAAAAAAAGACAAAAAAAAAAAGACAAAACTAAACTAATTTGTTCACAATCGCTGTCACTTTCCGTCATGATTGTCCAATGTTGATAAGTGTGAATGTGGATAGGCAGGGCATCCAGGGTACAACTGGTGATGTCAAAAACATTGGCGTGGTCTGGACTGGCTGTCACAAGCCAGCAAGCAAGGTGGGGCCTTCACCTGGTGTATTTTGTGCAATTATGTAAATACAGGTGGGTGATATGGTCTCCGGTATGAATATTTGGTTTAAGCTATGTGTATTTTATCTAAATTCGTTGTCATTTAGAAAAAAAAATTACGTGACATTTGGCCTTTAATGTCACTGTTCAGTTGTGCAAAAGTACACCAGCTGATCAAACTTTCATTTTAGTGCCATACTTCCCCATTGAGGCCATGAATCCTTAAATATCTTTATATACATGATCTGGAATATGTTCAGTAAGAACAGTCTTCGCTGCATATTCCAGAATAACATGCTTATTTAGTGAAATCACTGGTTTAAAGTGGAGACTTCCAGTAGGTGTGTCGTTTGTTATAATCCTCTCATTACGAATTAGACCAATTACAATTTGGATGATCATTTATTAACCTGAAATTATTTTTTAAGGTTGTTAAAATATGACTTTTTTTGTAATCACAAATCAAAAGCCATTGCTGAATGGGTAGCATTACCATCTCCCAATCATAAGGTAGACAGTTTAATCCCTAGCATGTCAAACTGTACTTGAGTAAAACACCAAACACTAATTTAATAAAACTGGAGGAATTTTATGTAGGACAGCTGCTCCATGACTGCATGTGTGAAAGCGAGAATGCCAAACACACTGTAAAACCCTTTGTAGAACCTTGTTATAATGACCTATATACATCTGTACCATCTATCCACAGTACCACAGACCAGATTCCAGATGAGAATATTACTTTATGAAGGGCTCAGTGTCACTCAGCACACGGGCTATGTTTTTGTCATTTTAGGCTTATGTATACATTCAGCAGGAGGAATCAAGGAGTAGCAGACACAGTAGTGTGGGGAAGTCTTGAGCCATCCATCATTTCTTCAGATATGTGTTAATTAGGTGAAGTACCTTACTGAAACAGGTGAACACAAATGGGATACATATTTCACAGTTCACATATTTTTAAAATACCACGATAAATTTGGAAACAACAGTTGTGATATGAATTTTTTTTAGTTTCATCCCCGTGAGTGGTTTTATTCTTCAACACAGCCTAAACCCTCTTAGACAAGCTTTCTTGTCATTTCTTCAAGTAGTCTTCAGGAATACTTCTCCAGGCTTCTTGAAGGAATTTCCAAAGCCCTTCTTTGGATGTTGGCTGCCTTTTGCTTTGTTCTGTCAAGATGATCCCACACTGCTTCAATAGTGTTGATGTCGAAGCTCTGGAAAGGATTAATCACTCCACAAGACCTGTTGCCACTGATTTTCAGTACAGTTCTGGTATCATTTGGCATACCTCCGCTTTTTCTCTCAATTTCCATTCCTTAAGAATTGCTTCTTGGAGACCAGTTCTGATCAGGCATAAATGTGGTTATTTGCTCAGTTGTCTTTAACACAATTATGACTGAATGAGATGAGATGAGATGAGATGAGATGAGATTCAACTTTATTGTCATTACACATGTATGAATACAAGGTAACGAAACGTGACTTGGCATTTGGGCACGCTCTGTAGAGCGCATCCAAGGCCGGGGCAGCCGCTAGGCGCCAGTCATTATCATGACTCTATCATGGATCAGTATTAAGTAGCTTAAACAAACAACACATTCATCTGAAAATGACTAGGTACAAGGACTGGATTGAAAATGAGTGAAAAACAAAAACTTTGAAAGACATTCAGAAAGATGGAGAATCTCTGATCAAGACCACTTTAAAATATCACAAAGTAAGGTTCAGGTTACTTTAAATTGTACCTGTAGGTACAAATATAAAGTCTGGATGCTGGGAAGGAAAATGTAAACCATTTAGGAGTAGCTCAAGACTTTGGCACAGTACTGTACCTTCCCCAAGAACCTAGCAAGAATTTAAAAAAAAAAAAAAATCTCTACCTTGTGTAAGCGAAGCACTGGAAGAGGTGATAGGGAGTGAAGATGTAGTTGCTGGTGCCTCATCGTAATCCTCATCTGTTGCCTGACTGCAGGGTTTTTCTGTTGCCTCTGTGGCTGAATACACAGTTTCCTGTTCATCACTTGAAAAGTCCAGATCTTGTGAAACCACTTTCTCTGTGAAATAAAAAAAACAAAAACAAAAACAGACTCAGTAATTGTTTTAAGACAAAATACAAGAGGTCAGTTCTGATTAGATTGCTCACGTTATTGCAGTTGCATCCAAACAGCAATGTTTTGCATGACCTAAACCTGTACATCTTCCAGGGGAAATATGTAAATATGTGTGAAACTAATCGATAGGGTGCTTCAGCCTAACTTATCAAATACAATATAAAAAGTATAATAATGTTCAGTACTTTTGATACAGTTCTCTCTAGATAATAACCATAGGTTATTCTTGCATATGAACCAAACATCTTCATAATATAACATACAGTGGTGTGAAACAGTGTTTGCCCCCTTACTGATCTCTCATTTTTTTGTATGTTTGTCACGCTTAAATGTTTCAGATCAAACAAATTTAAATATTAAACAAAGATAAGTAAACACAAAATGCAGTTTTTAAATGAAGGTGTTTATTATTAAGAGAAAAAACATTCAAACCTACATGGCCTTGTGTGAAAAAGTGATTGCCCCCTAAACCTAATAACTGGTTGGGCCACCCTTAGCAGCAACAACTGCAATCAAGCAGTTGCGATAACTGGCATTGAGTCTTTTACAGTGCTGTGGAGGAATTTTTGCCCACTCATCTTTGCAGAGTTGTTGCAATTAAGCTACATTGGAGGGTTTTTGAACATGAACCGCCTTTTAAAGGTCATGCCACAGCATCTCAGTCGGATTCAGGTCAGAACTTTGACGAGGCCACTCCAATGCCTTCATTTTGTTTTTCTTAAGCCATTCAGTTGTGGACTTGGTGGTGTGTTTGGGATCATTATCCTGCTGCAGAACCCAAGTATGCTCCAGCTTGAGGTCACAAACGGATGGCCGGGCATTATCCTTCAGGATTTTTTGGTAGACAGCAGAATTCATGGTTCCATTTACTACAGACAGTCTTCTAGGTCCTGAAGCAGCAAAACAGCCCCAGACCATCACAGTACCACCACCATATTTTACTGGTGGTATGACGTTCCTTTTCTGAAATACTGTATTACTTTTACACCAGATGTAACGGGACACACACCTTCCAAAAAGTTCAACTTTTGTCTTGTCAATTCACAGAGTGTTTTCCAAAAAGTATTGCGGATCATCAAGATTTTTTCTGGCAAAACTGAGACAAGCCTTTATGATCTTTTTGCTCAGCAGCGGTTTTCGTCTTGGAACTCACCCATGCAGGCTATTTTTGCCCAGTCTCTTTTTTATGGTGGAGTCATGAACACTGACCTTAACTGAGGCAAGTGAGGCCTGCAGTTCTTTGGATGTTGTTGTGCGTCTTTTGTGACCTTTTGGATGAGTTGTCTTGTGGTAATTCGTCTTGTGGTAATCTTTGTCACGCCGCGCCATTCATCAGCGGCGCCACCTGCTCACGCACCTGACGATCATCAGCGGCGAGGGATAAAGGCCGTCTCGCCCGGAGGCTCGGCCTGAAGCCGTCAGACTTCGTCCCTCACCGTTGTGAGCATACTTCCCTTCAGCGTCACCATTTTGGTAAGAAGATCGCTTACCTCTTTTCTTCAGTCTTCTCCCCTGTGCACAGGTGGATTCCCCAGCGGCGGACATCTCCTCTCCATCGCCCAATCCTCGCTACTGTACGGAGCTCTCCAGGTGGCTGTCTTCCGGGCTTCGCCCCCTTGTTGTGCCAACTGTCCTGACCCACCAAGTAAGTCCTTCTCTCGCCATAAATCCCTCCTGTGTTGGTGTATGCCCGTCACCCTCTCCCTGAGCTCTCTCCATAGGGTTGCTCGGCTGTACGGTCACCTGCCTCTGTGCCTGGAGCAGACACCATCACCAACACATTTACATCCCGCAGACACGCACTCATTCACTCCTGCTGTTAATAAACTCTTTGAACTACTCTAAGCCTGTGTGTGTGCGTCTCCTGAGCCGTGCGTTATGTCAATCTTGTGGCTCTTGTGGTAATTTTGGTTGGCCAGCCGCTCCTGGGAAGGTTCACCACTGTTCCATGCTTTTGCCATTTGTGGATAATTCATCTTTATTTATTTCAATTCAGCTTTATTTATACTGCGCCACATCACAACAGAGGCCGTCTCATGGCACCAGAGTGCAGAGAAAAACCCCACAGTCTCAGAAAAACCCAGCAATCAGACGATCCCCTATGAGCAAGCACTAAGCGACAGTGGAGAGGAAAAACTCCCATTTGGCAGGAAGAAACCTTTTGCACAGGGGTCAGCAACCTTTACCACTCAAAGAGCCATTTGGACCCATTTCCCACAGAAAAGAAAACACTGGGAGCCACAAAAACCCTTTTGACACTTAAAATGAAATAACACTGCATATAACTTTTTTTCCCTTTATGCTATGTATAAACAAACTATAATGTGTTGCATTTATGAAATCAGGGAACTCCTGCAGAGAAAACAAAATTACATTTCTGCATGCAACAAAAACATTTTGAACTCCGAAAAAAAAAAAGACATTGGGTTGAAGGTTGACACTGGGTTGAAAGGAGAGTGCTATTTCTAGCACTGATGACTCCTGATCCTTTGATAAAAATCTCATAATTCCGCTGAAAACAATACCGAAAGCTCAGAATTCCAACACGAACCAGCGATGTGATTTGGGATTGGGTAAGTTATCTGAAAAGTCAGCAGGGGGTCTGGGGGGCATAGTCCGGGGCAGAACCCTGGCGGGGTGGGGGCAAGGGGGGCAAAGCCCCCCGAAACTTCTGGGTTTTTATGATTTTTAAGTACCACAACTGTGCTTAAATGGCATAAAACAAACAGCTGAATGCCACTTATTAATGTATAATATTGACTTATGTTCCAAGAAGATAGCATTCCTAAAATATTCCAACAAGCATTATCCATCACATGCTTTAACACTTGATCAAATCAAAATCAGTTAATTTTATCTGTTCCATAATAGAAATAAAATTCCAACATACCATTACTTTTTATAATTTCAGCATTTGTTTCAGATCACCAGTTTCAATCTCCATTGAGACTTGAGCAGTTCATTTTGCACAATCACTGATGTAGCCAAGTCTGAGAAATATTCGAAAGTTATGAGTCAATGTCCACTGTGCACTGTCAATTTCAAACTGTTTGGAATCATAAAAGGGGATGGTTAACTTTTATTACCGTTTCCTCCCTCGCGCCAGCCCAGCTCATACAGCCGTTGTACGCCGCCAGTAACAGAGAGTTAATGACTCTCCACCTGGCCATACCGATTACCGGAAGTGGCCATACGCCACTTCCAGTCCTGCCTGAAAGGGCGCAGCTTCACTGCGTTCGTGGACCACAAGCCGCTAACGTACTTAATGTACTTCATCTTCCTGGAAGATAAAATAAAGCGGAATTCGGAGAATTAGCAGAAAATCACATCCCTGAGAACACGCCCCCATGAATCTTTGAAAAAGCATACAACGAGCCATTTGATTGGTCCAATCGTTTGCAACTATCCAATCGCAGGGCTGTCAAGCTACTAGCTTGAACACAACACATCCGGGTTATCGCGGGAGACGACTTCCGGGGAAGCGCCGAGCGCTTATGTAATCGTGTTGATTTTCGCTGACGGTGATTAAACTTTAACATGTTTTTTTTTTTAGATTTTACAAGATTACCTTAATCTTCAAATTTGGAATGACATTTTAAAAACTAATGAACTAAAATAAAATACATTTTAATTAAATACTCATTATTTATTTTCCAAAGCCACAGGGAGCCGCAGCAGAGGGATGAAAGAGCCGCATGCGGCTCCGGAGCCGTGGGTTGCCGACCCCTGCTCTAGCAGAACCAGGCTCAGGGAGGGGCAGTCATCTGCTGTGATTGGCTGGAGGTGAGGGGATAGGGAGGATGGAGAGGGCAGACATAAAAACATAACAGTAAGGTGCCAAGTACATTATTGGAGGTCAACCAGCAGTATGGATCAAATAACAGCAGAACAAAAGTGGGGATAAAAGACACAAAATCCCTCCTTAAACGTAAGCTATATTAAAAAAGAAGGATTTTACCATGTTTTTAAAAACAGAGACCGAGTCTGACTCCCAGACCCAGAGTGGTAACTGGTTCCAGAGAGAAAGAGCTTGGTAGCAGAAGGCCCTGCCTCCCACTGTACTTTTGGAGATTCTGGGCACCACAAGTAAGCCAGCATTTTGGGAGAGTAATGCTCTATTAGGATGCTAAGGTAACATCAGATCTTTTATATATTGGGGGGCCTGATTATTAAGAGCTTTGAAAGTAAGAAGAAGGATTTTAAACTTGATTCTAAATTTTATGGGAAGCCAATGAAGGGAGGACAGAACCGGAGAGATATGATCTCTTTTTCTAGAACCAGTTAAAACTCTAGCAGCAGCATTTTGAATGAACTGAAAATTTTTTTAAGGATACTTTAGGACAACCAGATAATAACAAATTACAATAATCTAATTGAGAGCTGACAAAGGTGTGAATCAGTTTCTCAGCATCATTCAGAGACAAGATGCTCCTGATCTTGGCAATATTGCACAGATGATAGAAGGCAGTCTTAGAAACAATTTTAATATGTGAATTAAAGGACAAATCTTGATCAAAAATAACTCCAAGGTTCCTCACAGAACTATTGAAAGTGAGAGTGGCGGCATCTAAATTAAAGGCTTAATTTGAGAAGGAATTTCTAAGATGTTTTGGGCCAACAAGAATGACTTCAGTCTTATCAGAGTTTAATAGATTCATGGCTTTCACTGTGGTTTGCTGGAGTCCCAAAGCTTTAGAAATCACTTTATAACTTTTTCCAGACTGATAGATCTCAATTACTTGGTTTCTCATTTGTTCCTGAATTTCTTTGGATCGCAGCATGATGTCTGGCTTTTGAGGATCATTTAGTCTATTTCACTTTGTCAGGCAGGTCCTATTTAAGTGATTTCTTGATTGAGAAAAGGTGTGGCAGTAATCAGGCCTGGATGTGGCTAGAGAAGTTGAACTCAGTTTTCCAAAGTGTGTAATAAACCACAGTTAATTTATGGTTTAACATGGCGGGGGGGGTCACTTTTTCACATAGGGCCATCTGGGTTTGGATTTTTTTTTACCCTTAGTAATAAACACCTTCATCTAAAAACTGATTTTTGTTCTTACTTTTGTTATCTTTGCCTAATATTTAAATTAGTTTGATGATCTGAAACATTAAAGTGTGACAAATATACAAAAAAAAAAAAGAGAAATCAGGAAGAGGGCAAACACTTTTTCACCCCACTGTACACTCATACCTTCAGTGTCAATCTTAATGTCCTCGAGGGTTTGACCTTTATACTGTGAGAGAGTCCCCTTCTCCACTGTCATAAGGACTTTGCTCATCTTGGCATGTTGAAGCGTTCCTTCAGGTAGGTGGTAATACTGCCTGTGCACACGAATGTCATCACCCAGAAAGTCAGCAAGTTGGTCTGCCTCATTCTCTTGAAGATTAAGCACCTGAGATATTGTTGCTATATGCTTCTGGAGCTTTGTTGAGGTTAAGACTCCAGGATGGTTTGCACCACTTTCCCTAGCAAATTTTTGGATGCACTCTCCACCTCGGTAAGCTGATAATGCTCCTGGTCTAGGGAATATGTATATGTTCTCTTTGGGGACACCACATAACACACAAGTTTCTACTAGGAGCTCCATTGCCAAGACCACTGATGGTTTCAAGAGCACAGGGACTCCTCTTCTTTATTTTCCCCTGATTTCTAGTTTAATAATAAAAAAAAAGGCATTGGCTTGCTTGCTACCGGATAACCATGAAAACCGGTACTACCTGTGTCATGGGTCGGGCCGTCGGCAACTCAACCGGCATCCCCACCCTTCCGAGGGCGTGGAGGGTGAAACAGGTCATCCTGGCAGAACTAAAAACAATATCTGCCACAGGTCTGTGGCGGACCACTCCCAGTTACACAGGGTGAGACTGGACATCCTGGCAGATAAACACATCTGTCACAAGGTCTGTGGTGGACTGTGCCAGTCGGTGCATTGTGACATGCACTACACAAAGAGTAGAGATAAACAAACCTATCATCTGGTCAGTCACTGCAACAGATACTGGAGTCAGTTTGTCTTGGCTTGTCCTTGCCACTGATATTACCTTTATCTGCCAAGAATGTGCTGCTAGTCAAGCAAAAGCTAGCAGTACTCAAATACTTTGCAAGCAGTTTCATGAAATGGTCAATCAGAAAGCAACTCATACCGGCTTGGACGCCGCCCGGGCTAACAAGGTCCGCACTGATCTGTTCACACTCTGACAGGCAGCGAAAAGTAAGGTAGGAGCAGGAAGACAAAAGAAGAGGAAAACAGCAACCTTGTGTGTAGCAGAATGGAATGTAAACACTCTGTTGGACAGAAAAACATCACGGCGCCCAGAAAGACAGACCGCGCTTGTGGCCCTGGAAATGAACAGGTACAATGTAGACATAGCTGCTCTTAGTGAAACAAGATTACCTGGATATGACAGCTTGGAAGACCATGGGTACATCTTCTTTTGGAGTGGGAGATCAACTCAAGAAAGGAGAGAATCAGGAGTGGGCTTTGCAGTTAGAAAGGAGATAGCAGCAATGCTTGATGAGGAACCGGTGCCAATCAACGACAGGATAATGACTATGAGACTTCCACTACAGCGGAAGATGTATGCCACACTCATCAGTGTATATGCCCCAACAATGACCAACACAGAGGAGGTGAAGGAAGAGTTCTACAGTGATTTACGTGAGACTATCAGGCATGTACTGACTGATGACAGGCTGATACTCGTTGGAGATTTTAATGCCAGAGTTGGTTCGGACGCTGAGAAATGGAAAGGAGTGCTAGGCAGTCATGGAGTAGGCAAGTGCAATGCTAATGGAGAACTTCTACTTGCACTATGTTCAGAGTACAACCTTGTGATAACCAACACTCTGTTTAAGCACAAGGACACACACAAGAAGACATGGATGCACCCAAGATCCAAGCACTGGCACTTATTAGACTACATCATAGTCAGACAGAGAGACAAGAAGGGATGTATTGGACACCAGAGCAATGAGAGGCGCGGACTGTGGCACTGATCATGATATGCTGAGATCTAGATTAAGGATTTGGAAACGAAAACAGCACTGCAGGTCGGTTGCGAAGCCACCACGGAAGCCAAACACTAGTGCACTGAAAGGCCAAAAGAAGCAGGAAGAACTTACACAGGAAATGGATGAAAACTTGAAAGACTGGGACACCAACAACTCAGAGAATGACATAGAGGAGAAATGGGCAACACTGAAGGATACGGTGTATCAGACTGCGAGTGATGTATTAGGCTACCCTGAGAGGAAACATCAAGATTGGTTTGATGAGCATGATGAACACCTGAAGAAACTACTAGAAGCGAGGAATACAGCTAGGCAGGAAAACCTACAGTGTAACACAAGGTCGAAGAAGAAGAAATACTCAAAGGCTCAGAGTGAGCTACAGAAGTACAACAGAGAGATGAAGTCCAACTGGTGGGATGAAAAAGCGGAGGAACTTCAAACTGCAGCAGATAGGAAGGACATGAAAACATTCTTCACAGATTTGAGAGAAATCTACAGCCCTAAACCAAGAGGACTGATCCAACTAAAGGCTATGGATGGTGAAACAGTTTTGCAGGAGAAAGACAAGATCCTGGACAGATTTGCAGACCACTTTGACCAACTACTAAACAACCCTGGAGATCTCAATGAAGAGGCTAAAGAAGCTCTAGTGCAGTGACCAGCTGTATCAAGTCTGGATGAACCACCAAATTTTGATGAACTAATGGCAGCTATCAGGACAACACAGGATGGTAAAGCTCCAGGAAGGGATGGAATTCCAGCAGAAGTGTGGAAATTTGGTGGTGTTCAGCTGACCAACTGCCTGCACAAGCTCATCCAAGAGATATGGGATGCCCAGAAAGTACCTCAAGACTGGAAGGATGCAAGCATTGTGCCTTTGTTCAAGAAAGGTGACAGGAAGGATTGTGGAAATTACTGAGGTATATCACTACTAGCCACTGTTGGCAAGATTATCTCACGTGTACTACTTAACAGACTCAGTGAACACATCTCGCAGAATGTACTACCGGAAACCCAGTGCGGCTTTAGAAGTGGAAGAAGCACAACGGACATGATTTTCTGCTTGAAACAGGTTCAAGAAAAGTGTATCGAACAGAACATGCCGCTTTATGTAGTCTTCATAGACTTCAGTAAAGCCTTCGATACTGTTTTGCGACAAGGACTTCGGCAGGTACTCAAGAAATATGGTTGTACAGAGAAGTTTGTCAGCCTGATTGAGGCACTCCATACAGGTATGCAAGCAAACGTGGCAATGAGTGGTTCAGTATCTAAAGACTTTTCAATAAGCAACGGGGTGAAACAAGGGTGTCTGCTGGCACCTACACTCTTCTCGCTATATCTGGCAGCCATGCTTGAGGTGGCCTTCAAAGACACTTCAGAAGGAGTATACATTCAAACAAGGAAAGAAGCAGACTTGTTCAATGTGGCACAGTTTAAAGCCAAGAGTTAGACATCGATAAAGAGAGTAAGAGAAATGCTCTTTGCCAACGACAGTGCTCTAGTTGCACACAGCATGGAAGATATGCAATCTTTAGTGGAGAAATTTGCAAGAGCAGCTAGCCAATTCAGCCTCCAAATCAACATCAAGAAGACAGAGTGCCTTTATCAACCACCAAAGTTCCAATTATCAACATCACTACCAGAAGAGATCAGCATTGGTACAGAGCCACTAGTCAAGTGCAAGACTTTCAAGTATCTAGGGAGTACTGTTTCAGAGAATGCTAGGCTGGAGGATGAACTATCTTTCAGAATGGGAAGAGCGAGCGCTGTGTTTGGAAACTTGAGGGAGAGACTGTGGAACAATTGACATTTGTCAATCCGTGTGAAATGCAAAGTGTACAGAGCGACATTACTGGCTACTCTATTGTACGGTGCTGAAACTTGGACTGTCTACAGAGTGCAGGTGAAGAAACTCCACGCGTACATGATGAGACACCTTCGAGCCATAATCAACATCTCATGGAAAGACAAGATAACTAACTACTAACTAACTAACCTGCACTTATATAGCGCTTTTCTAGTCACAAAGACCACTCAAAGCGCTTTCATTAATACTAACCCTCTATTCTAAGGGCCTATAGGAAACAGATATCTAGGGACAATTTAGAACAGCCAATTAACCTAACATGCATGTTTTTGGCATGTGGGAGGAAACCGGAGAAATCCCGGAGTAAACCCACGCAACACGGGGAGAACATGCAAACTCCACACAGATCACTGTTGGTCGGGGGCTGGGATCGAACCCACGATCCCACGATCCCCACAATCCCCCGGCCAAGGGTAAACTGTGCTGCTGCAGTGCTAACCACTGCGCCACCGTGCAGCCATAACCAACATAGAAGTGTTGAAACGAGCTGGTCTACCATCAATGGAGGACATGCTAATACAGATGAACCTGAGATGGCTTGGACATGTTGATAGACCACCAGCGTCTCCCTCGGCAGTTACTCTACTCACAGTTATGCAAGGGCAAACGCAATCAGGGTAGACCAAGGCTCAGATTTAAAGACACTGTAAAAAGAAACTTGAAGAAGTTGGACATAGACAGGAGTTCCTGGCAGCAGAAGGCTAAGGACAGAGCTGTGTGGAGGAATCTGATCAGACCTAAATGAAACAGTCATTGTCGCCCATGACAGACTGCTATGATGAATAAAAAAAAAAATAAAAATGACATTTTGATCTCAAGTGGGGTCATACAAGCAGCCATGCCCTCATTGACTTCTGACTTTTTCCTTGCTTTGAAAGTGGACATCTCCATTCTTGATACCTCTCCTTTTCTTCTGTTGAAAATAATCACCTGAGCAAGAGTCACTTTGGCAAGTGTTGCATAGCTGTTAGCAGAGGGACTGAGTTTCAGCATTCTCTCAGCCATGGCTTTAACATTCTCCCTGTGGGTGTCAAAACATTTAACATCTTCAGTGAAGGGTAATATCTGTGATTCATTCCACTTTGACTCTTTCATAGTGGCGGTTGCACCTCTGGTGATCAGTCCCTTCCATCTGAAATTTTTGATGGTCTTGAACTCTCTAGCAAACTGTACAAGGTTCCAGTTTCTGTCCCCTGAGGCCAAGTTGTCACTTTCTACAAGCTCTCAGATTATACCCAGACTGTTGCCAATTTTGAGAGCTAAGGTAGGCTTGCCGAACGTGTTGTTCTCTGGATTATACACAGCCAACTCTTTCACTGCAGATATCATATGACTGAAGTTCACAGGATAAATGAGTTCCTCTGCCTTCTTGATAGGAGTATTCCTTTGAGCTATGACTAAAAGTCGTCCAAGTTCATGAAGTCTTTTCCGAATGTAGTCATGTCTGTTTTTTCTTGATCCATTTAGATCAAACAGATGTTGTCCAAACTGCAGGTGAAGTTGGTCATTTTGGATGATCCGAGTGACTTTATCATATATCATACTGGAAATCACACTTTTTAAGCCCTCACTAATGTCACAAATGACAGCAGTTTTCAGAGCACATTTTTATCAAACTCGCTGCCTCCTAGTATCAGATTCATCAGCTTCTTTCTTCCCAGGGAATATTTTCATATGCTTCCACAATGTTTTCTTGGCATAGAGTCCCTGGCACTGGAAACAATGAATAAAATCAATTGCACTCCTGGACTGTCATGGTCTGTAGCAGGCCTGATGCTCCCCAGCTCCATTCTTCACAAAAGTGGCATTATAGGCAAAGTTTCAATGTCTTCTAATAATGTTCAACTTATTGTGTCTCTCTTTTGAATTCTCGGGATACTGAAAAGCAAGAGCAACCTCTTCTACATTGCCTTGTACAGCCTCTATGTGTCGTGCAATTTTTGTTGTTGGCTGAAGGCAAAAGAGGCCGTAGTTCCTCTTCTTATACACACAACGATTTCCAGAATTTGAGGAAGGTAATACTTTGAGTCAAATCTGTTCAACTCTGCTTTTCTTTGGAGTACTTGTGTAGCTCTTTAGTGGACTCTGGAATGACATTTTTCTCTACGAGTTCCCTTCTCAGGGCTGATTTTCTCTACTTTGCTTTTTTTTTTTTTTTTTTTTTTTTTTTAAGGGGGTTTTCTAAACCAGTGTCTTGTTTTGCTGGAGATAAGAGAGGATATCGCAGAGAGGGCAGGGGCTTTTTTGCAACTTGATTTAGTGGTGTGTCTTCATCGGCTTCAGAGGAACTTCCTTCTTCTGAGTCTGGAGCATAGTCAATGTCACTATAGTACGTGTGCTCAGATTCATCGAGGGATGATTCCATACATGTAGTGGCCTTAAGATATAAACATGAAAACCTCTTAGCAGGAGTGGTATTTCAAGGATACAATTGATCAAATTTATTAACAAAAAGGCATTTAATTAAGAGCTTCAACATATCTACAGGTACATCTCAAAAAATTAGAATATCATGAAAAAGTTCAATATTTTTTGTCACTCATTTCAGAACATGAAATCCATATATTATATAGATTCATTACACAGACAGTAATATATGTCAAGTGTTTATTTTACTTTTGATGATTATGGCTTACAGCCCATGAAAACCCCAAATTCAGTTTCTCAAAAAATTAGAATATTACATAAAATTAATTTTAAAATATTTATTTTTTTAATAGAAATGTTGGCCGACTGAAAAATATGTCCATGTGCACACTTAATACTTGGTCGAGG
This sequence comes from Pholidichthys leucotaenia, assembly GCA_020510985.1. NCBI lineage: Eukaryota > Metazoa > Chordata > Actinopteri > Cichliformes > Pholidichthyidae > Pholidichthys > Pholidichthys leucotaenia. Next base: position 284,118,898 of record CM035842.1, read on the forward strand.
CTCCTGATGGATTAATTATTGTATCAGTGTGGCGTGGCATGGAGGTGATCAGCCTGTGGCACTGCTGAGGTGTTATGAAGGTCCAGGTTGCTTTGATAGTGACCTTCAGCTCGTCTGCATTGTTGGGTCCGGTGTCTCATCTTTCTCTTGACAATACTCCATAGATTCTCTATGGGGTTAATGTCAGGAGGGTTTGCTAGCCAATAAAACACAGTGATGCCATGGTCATTAAAGCAGGTTTTCATGCTTTTGGCAGTGTGTGTGTGTGTGTGGGGGGGGGGGGGGGGTGCCAAGTCCTGCTAGTAAATAAAATCAGCTTCTCCATTAAGCTTGTCAGCAGAGGGAAGCATGAAGTGCTCTAAAATTTCCTGGTAGACGACTGCGTTGACTTTGGACTTTATAAAACATAGTGGAAAAACACCAGCAGATGACCTCTGTTCAAATAAAAGTAAATTTTGCATTTCATTTAGAAATCAAAGTCCCATAGTCTGGAGAAACAGTGGAGAGGCACAGAATCTAAGTTGCTTGAGGTTTAGTGTGAAGTTTTCACAGTCAGTGATGATTTGAGGAGCCATGTCATCAGCTGGTGTTGGTCCGCTGTGTTTTATCAAGACCAAAGTCAGCGCAGTCATCTACCAGGAAATTTTCGAGCACTATCTGCTTCCCTCTGCTGACAAGCTTTATGCAGAACCTGATTTCTTTTTCCAGCAGGACTTGGCACCCCCCCCCCCCACACACACACACACACACACTGCCAAAAGTATCAAAACCTGATTAAATGACCATGGCATCACTGTGTCTGATTGGCCAGCAAACTCTCCTGACCTAAACCCCATAAAGAATCTATGGAGTATTGTCAAGAGGAAGATGAGAGACAGCAGACCCAACAATGCAGACGAGTTGAAGGTCACTATCAAAGCAATCTGGACCTTCATAACACCTCAGCAGTGCCACAGGCTGATCACCTCCATGCCACGCCACATTGATACAGTAATTAATCCAAAAGGAGCCCTGACCAAGTATTGAGTGTGTACATGGGCATACTTTTCCGTTGGCCAACATTTCTATAAAAAACTTTTTTTTTAAATTAATTTTATGCAATATCCTATTTTTTTTTTTTGAGAAACTGAATTTGGGGTTTTCATGGGCTGTAAGCCATAATCATCAAAATTAAATAAACACTTGAAATATATCACTGTCTGTGTAATGAATCTATATAATAATAATATATGGATTTCACTTTCTGAAATGGGTGACAAAAAATATTGAACTTTTTCATGATATACTAATTTTTTGAGATGTACCTGTATTGTTAAAAAAGCATTACTGGAGTTCTGGAAAATACCTGTCTTACTACTGACAACATCACTGAGTGTTCGACAGAGATTCTCGGATCTCTGAGAAGCTGATGAGGTTGGAGCACATGCAGGAGGGGCTCTTGTCTTAAAATTGGGAGACAAAACATTCCCTTGCATTTCTGACCTTACAAACAAATAAGGTAAAAAAAAAAAAAAGTTCGACCTAAGAACAATTTTTTTTTTTTTTTTTACTTTAATTACAGATAAAAGCAATGAAGAACACTTTCACTTCTGTTGATGGTGCATTCAACAACAAAAGGGAAACTGAAATTTCCAACTTTTGGCAGGGGAAAAAAAAAAAACTATACCCATAAAAGACATAGTTGGATTTCCTTGCCAGGACATACAAACAAGCAATTTACTGGTAGAGCATTATTAGCTCCTTTATTTATTAAGTTGATAATTTTTTTTGTGTGTTTTTTAAGGAAGCAGGACAGTTTTTCCCCTGATCACAGGGGCATGATGTAATAAATGGCTGTAATTCAACTCACTGAATGAGATATTTTCAGATCACGGGGTCCAAGATATGATTAAATTTAGTTTAATTTATAATTGCATGTTTTAACACTTATTCTGACAACATCAGCTGGTTCAGTGAGGACGATATATCCAACTTTTGTTGAAATTCAATATAGCACTCAGTTTTACCTGTGTTATTGCTGCTTGCTGCCCATCGTGCAATGGATCCCAGGTCATCGATTCATCCAGGCCCGGGTTACCTGATGAGTTTGGTGTCAATTAAAGACAATGCAAATCAATTTATTGCATACAATATAAAATTTTTCACTTTTACTGCCACAATCACACTTAATGTACAAAAAGGACCAGTGCCAAACATGGAATATTTTGACAGCTTCCCTTTTCAACCCCCCTCAAGTATGAACTTGCAAACATAACTGAACATCATCCTGCTGAGAATGCACTTTAAGAGCGTCATCCACTGGGGAATTTAGCTCAAGTAAAGTGGAAGAATAGACATAACAAAAGATGAGAAAGAAACCTTAGGAAACATGTCTGCAAGTTAGTCAACTAAAACACCCAAAGGAAACAAAGAAATTCCACACAGAAGAGCCATACATCAGCTGGGAATCATACCAAGGACACAAGCTATGAGTGCAAACCATTGTGTTGCGGTGATTCCCCACCCCATGCACTGCTGACATTTAATCACTATAGGTCTGGAAAATTCAGCATTAGAAAAAGAAGAAGAGGAAGAAGCCATCTCTACTGTCATGCAGTCCATAAAGCCAGTCATGAACAGTACAATGGAATTACGTTTCTCCTATGTACAATGTTAATCACATGTATAATCAGAGGGGTCGCTGCCATGCAAGGTGCTGCCACAAACAACTTCTCCTTCCCCCATTCTATTATGCTGAGCACCAAGCTAGAAGGTGAGAAGTACCATTTTATATGGTCATTAGTATGACCCGGCCGGGACTTGAAGCCCCAACTTCTTGGTTGTGGGGAGGAGGCTCTATCAACTAGACCACCACTCCGGTGGCCAGAAAAAACTCTTTATTCAGTATCAACACATTTACAGTCAAGTTTGTGCTTATACACCTGGTAAGAAGAGGTGAGCACGGAACAATTTCTTTAAAATGTTTAAGTATATTACTCACTAGACTAGAGCATCAAGTTCTGCCAATTCATGAACAAGTTTTGCACGTTTCAGCAGAATCATGGTGTGCCATTTTTCTTTTGAATTTTGCTCATACTCTGCACTTAAGTGATGATTGAAACATTCCTCATGGTGCTGTCGCAATTTGGCCAGTCGTGACTGTAATAAAAAGAAAAACACAAAGTATGTGAGCTGAGAGTGGAACCAAAACAATGAGAAATGAACCAAAACACAAGAAAAAATAAAAATATAAAACCAATTACGTCAATTGCTGATCTCCTTTTTATCACTGGATCACTACTACTAAAGTTGATCTCATCAACTAGGGAAGCATCCAGAAGACCAAATAATTCCTAAAGTTAAAAAAAAGAAAAAAATATACTCGAGAAATATCTAATATTTTGAAGGAATAAATAGTGTTTTACAAATTTCTGATTATGTTTGATCATTATTCTGGTATGATATTTAACCACATGTATACTTACTCTCAGAGTTAAGTATGGACTGTTTTTGTGACTGAACATGCTGAGTCAGCATGTGACCTTTGATTAGGGATTGGTGCCGACAAGTCTATAGTGGTGTTATGCTTGACACCGCCAACTGGACACTGACTTGAGCAATATAATGCAGAAGTGTTGGGAGCAGAGTGTCGAGCACTGTGTCAACATGCCCACAGTCACGTGACTGTCGCAAGCGAGGCGTCATTATGTTGGTCACACCACATGACTTGAGGGTTTGCAGGAAGTTTGAGAGGGGATTTTTTTTGTTTGCTTTGTATTGTTTGTTCCTGCCATCCAATTTTAAATAGACCTCGGATGGCCAAATGCTTAAAAAAAAGTACTGAGATTTTTTTTCAGGTTTTTCAACTCTGATGCAGTTCTAATTATCAGTCACTTGATGGCAGTCTTTATTAGATGTTTCATAACACTGTCACTCATGAAGCAATTGCCTCAAAGTTGCTCATTGTTTCATGAGGCCTCAGCATTAACAGCACTACCAGTCTACAGCCAAAGACCTTCCAAATGTCAATGGTTTCTCTGTGTCCTAAATTTTCTGCACACCTGGGATGCTGTTGCAAACATTTCATATATCTGTCACCTTAGTAGGGTCATGACACTGAGATTATGGAACTTCTTTTTCTTTTGGCTGCTCCCTTTAGGGGTCGCCACAGTGGATCATCTGCCGACATCTCACCCTATCCCTTCATCTGACATGGTTTAGTGACCCAGTGACAAACATAGACTCCGAATTGATACAGTTAAGTTTATTAACAACAGGAATAATGTGTGAGTGTGTGTAAATGCAGGCAGGAAGTGCAGGGGACAGAGCGGAACACCATACGGCCTGGCAACCCTAGCAACACACAGAGAGTATTGGTTAATGGAAGCCACTGCTGGAGGGGGACAGTTACACTGTGGCTTACTGTAAGAGCAGATGGTGAGATGCCCAGGTTCAGCACGACAACTGTGGCCAGGAATACAGTGCCTTCTGAAGAAAGTGCAGCTCCTGCGGGTGAGTGTCTAGGGAGTGTTGGCCTGGTGGAGGAAAGGAAGGAATCCGCCGCCAAGGAGGACAGAGGAAGATTCCGCCACCACTGGGATGCCGCCTGTGCACAGGGGACTGGAAGACAAGGTGAGCAGGAAGTTGCAGCTTACGTGAGTGGCTGGAGGAATTCTCCGGCAACGGTGAAAGCAGGCTGAGGCTGAGACTACGACAGACTGTGGAGTTTGGAGATGAAGCTAGTCTGGAGCACAGTGAGACATCTCCGCGCCACAGTCTCGGGCAGCACTGTAGAAATAGGCCATGGCGTGATGAAGACCAGGTGTGCACGCAGCTGGGAATGATGAGCAGACCAGACCATGATATCATCTTCCTCTGTAACACCAAAACGCTCCATGTCCTCCTCCACTACATCCATGAATCTTCTCTTTGGTCTTCCTCTTTTCCTCCTGCCTGGCAGCTCCATTTTCAACACCCTTTGTCCAAAATATCCACTATCCCCCCTCTGCACATATCCAAACTATCTCAGCCTGGCCTCTCTTACTTTGTGTCCAAAATGCTCAACCTGAGCTGTCCCTCTGATATACTCATTTCTAATCTTGTCCCTCCTTGTCACTCTCAATGAAAATCTCATCTTCAACTCTGCCACCTCCAGCGCCACCTCCTGTCTTTTTGTCAGTACCACCGTCTCCAAACCACACATCATAGCAGGTCTCACTACTGTCTTGTAAATCTTCCTTTTCAGTCTAGCTGCTATCCTTTTGTCATAAATCACAACTGACAATCATCTCCATCCACTCCATCCTGCATGCACTCCATTCTTTACCTCTCTTGTGCATTTTCCATTACTTTGGATGGCTGAACCTAGGTACTTAAACCTAGAGTCTTAGATTAGGTAACATGTATTGTCAATTTAAGGGAGACTTTGACCAGAATTGAGTAGGCATTTCCATCATATACAACATTGTGAAAGAAGATTAAAACCTTTTCATTCCACTATCACAATGCTGTGGTCTCTTCATCATTACATTCAGTTAGAATTATTCTAACATTTATTTGTGATTTAAACTTGACTGGGGACATTTGAACCAATTCCTACCTGAGCTGTCGTGCTTTAATCACCAATCTGCTCGCTGACGTCAGGTGTTAATTTCTGCTAGAAATACAAAACAATGCAAAATTAAACAGATAGAATATGCAAAATATCAGCTAAAATATTAGTCATCAGTCACGGAATACTTTTAGGGACATTTCTAACACACACACAGGTTCAGGTTCAGGTTACTTTATTTGTACCCGTAGGTAGATTTGTTTTGCAGTCAGGTGACATCCATATTTACAAACCACAATTACATTCAACATAAACACAAACACAGGCACACATGAAGCTGACTATAAACATGATAAAAATACTCAAGGCTCCATCAATCAGGATATAAGACAAAGAGATGAGAGAAAAAACAGAGATAAGACAGAAGGGTCATGTTAAAAAGTTAAAGACTAGTCAAAGAGGTTAAAAACTCAAAAGTCTAAAACCCAATAAAAGATTTAGAACCCAAATAAAAAACCTACAAAAATAAGTAAATATAAAATGAAATTAAAAAATAGGTAACTAAATTATGTGCAATATATTGTTACAACTTGTTCAACTCTTTGACAGCAGCAGGAACAAAGCTGTTTTTGTAGCGCTGGGTTTTACTTTTTGGGACAGCAAACCTCCGTCTTGAGGGAAGAAGCTGAAAGTGGCAGTGCAAAAGGTGAGAGTTGTGGCAGCATGAAATAATAAGCAGCGAACTGAGAGTTTTTAAGGGTGTTTATTTATCATTCATCCCGCCATCACAGAACTCACCCCGGCACTGTATAAGCGTGCCAGAGCGAGCCCTCAGGCTCTCGTAAGCAGACAGGCTATGCGTGTAGTCAGAAGCAGTGGTCAGAGAGAGAAAGAGTTACAGAGTGATATGCAGCTTAAATACCCCACTACAGACAATGCATGAATGGCACATTAACATCACAGTAAACGGCCGGAAGGCAATGGGACATTTGCATCACAGTACAGAGCAGGAAGGAACATTTGCCTTTGAGTCATACATATCAGCAGCAGGATACTGGCAGGAAGTAGCTAGACAAAGGGAGGCTGCCTATTGATCTCAATACACACATCTCATTGTCCTGCTAATTGCTCCAGCTGAGCGCTCTGCTTGTCTGTAGGCTGTGGGGGTGACCCACAGGAGTCATCATTTAAAATGGAGGTAGCAATCCTCTGTATCTGCCTGGTGTACAAGGATGTCAGGCTCAGCTGTGACACACCAAGCAAACGACTGGACCATCTAACTACCTGATCCAAGCATTTCCTCGGTTTCAGTTTTATCTGAACAAACCATGACACTAAAGAAAAGGATAAAACAGATTCAATAAAAGCCCGATAAAACATTGTCATTATGGTTCGGTCAATTTGGAAGCGTGCAAGTTTCCTTAAACAATGCAAATGTCGCTGACCCTTTTTGCACACCCTTTCACAGTTCTCTTCAAAGTTTAAATTACTATCAATAATCGTCCCAAGATATTTGTAGGATTGTACACATTCAGTGGTCTGGCCTTTTAGTACGGTGACTTCGTGCCTGGTAGTTTTCCTCCTAAAGTCAATAATCATATCTTTAGTTTTTGTCGTATTCAGCTGCAGGTAGGAATCCTCACACCAGTGAACAAAATCATCAACTACTGGGCCATGGCCACTCTCACCATCCTGGAGGAGACTGACAATAACTGAATCATCAGCATACCTTATAATGTGTCTGTTGTCATGTCTGCTCCGACACATGTTTGTGTACAGGATGAAGAGTAGTGGTGACAACATACACCCCTGAGGAGAGCCAGTAGAAGAGCACTTTTGGTCAGACAATGTACCATTGACCCTTACTCTCTGTGTCCTGTTGGTTAAAAAAAATCCAGAATCCAACCCACCAGGTTATTGCTCAAATCAAATTGTTGCAGGAGCCTTTCAACTAAAATATGAGGTTGGATTGTATTAAAGGCAGAAGAAAAGTCCACAAATAAAAGCCTGACATGTGTCCCATTAAAATCCAGATGTTTAAAAAGCATGTTAAACAGAGTGGCAGTGGCATCCTCCACTCCTCTGTGAGGCCTATAGGCAAACTGCAGAGGATCCAATGCATGCTCAGTCTGCTTTAGGACCTCAAATCTGACCAGTTTTTCAAAAATTTTCATTAAAATTGAAGTCATAGCAACTGGTCTAAAGTCGTTTACCATTTTAGGATAGCTGGATTTTGGAACGGGGACAACCATGGCATCTTTCCAGATCTTAGGCACATGTTGTGTCTGTAAAGACTTATTGAAAATGTAATGAAATACAGGACTCAATTCATGTGCACAGGACTTTACCAATCGCCCACATATATTATCAGGGCCCTGACTTTTGTTCACTTTTACAGCACAGAACGCCCTTTTAATATCCTGCACCTCAATATTAAAGTGCTGATTGTCTTTGAGTTTCTGTTTCAAATCTTGGTTTTCTGTGCTAAAATCAGAGGAATCAAAATGACCATAAAAACAATTAAGAGCATTAGCCAGCTCTGTTTCAGAATTAAAACCATCTAAAAACACACGATTACTGCGCTCTGTGCTCTGAAGGCCAGCAATAGTTTTCATACTGGCCCAGGCTGAACCAAGTTTCTTTGTTGCCATCTTGCTTTCCAACTCTGATTTATAATTCTGTTTTGCTCTTAAAATTTCAGACTTCAGCTCTTTTGTGGCAACCTGTAGCTCAGAAACAACCCCTGTTTAAAGGCAAGTGCTTTCCTCTGTAAGCAGGCTTTAACTGATTTTGTAACCCATGGCTTGTTGTTGGGATATATTTTGACATGTTTACGTGGAACGATCATATCTCTACAGAAAGCCATGTATGAGCATGTGACGTTCACCAAAGAGTCCAAATCATCCCCGCAGGACAGTGTGAACACCTCCCAGTCTGTACAGTTAAAGCATTCCTGGAGGCAGTGAACTGAATCCTCGTGTCCACACATCTATGTCTCTGGTCTTCACCTTGCCTCTTCTGAGAGCAGTTTTATATGTGGGCAGCAAATGTACACAGTTGTGACCTGAGGATCCTAAAGGAGGAAGGGGAAGTGATTTATAGGCCCTCTCTGTGGATCCATAGCACAGGTCCAATGTCTTTTTTTGCCTGGTTGGGCAGGAGACATACTGATAAAAGTTTTTAAGTGTCTTCTTTAAAGAAACATGGTTAAAATCCCCAAGAATAAAGTTTGGAGCCTCTGGGGAAATCGACTGCAACTGCTGTACCACATCAAAGATGGTGATGGAGGCGGAGTCAGCGTCCGCTCTCGGGTGAATGTACACAGTCGTTATGAAAAGTTGGGGGAACTCGCGGAGCAGATAAAAGGGGCATAGCGATACGGACAGCAGCTCCACATCGGGTGTACAGATGCGCTCTCTGACCGTGACGGATGTGCAGTACTGTTTATTAATGTATAAACATACGCCGCCCCCTTGACGTTTCCCCGTTACCTCTTCCTGCCGATCTGAGCAAAGTGGGGCTCCAAAGCCGTCAATCCACAGGTCCGCATCTGGGTCATGCGCCATAAGCCAAGTCTCCGTGTAAGCCATGACACAGCAGTTCTTGAAGTCCTTCTGATATCGTACATTCCCTTGAATTTCATCCACTTTATTTCTCAGGGATTGTACGTTCCCCATAATCATGGAAGGAAGAGGAATGCTGTTAAGCTGACGTCTCCTCAGGCTTAATCTTACGCCTCCACGCTTTCTGCGTTTCCTCCTCTTGTCTCTCTTTAACACACACTCCAGTTAATCTTGATCGGGGGCATTTGAACTGATTTCTACCTGAGCTGTCGTGCCATAATTGTCACGGTGGCCCTCGCGAGCCACCATAAGATGCCAACAAGTCACCGGTGAGTTTGCAATGACGTTTTATTGTGAACACGAACAAAGGTTAATACACAAAGTGACAGAAAGGAATGAGCCACGGTGGGCTAAAACACACAACACTGGATGTAGAAGCCGCATGGCTGAACAAGCTCACTTATGGTTCCAGGTTAGGACGAAGGATGATCATAGACGTGGGATAACAAGGAATATTGGCGTCTGAGACGAGGGACGCTCGCTCGATGTCTGATGAGGGATGTTTGACGGAGACTGCTGCATCAGGCTGCATTCAGCGCCCGCTTTAAATGCCGGCCAATAATGAGCCCTGAATGCACCACAGCTGGCAGGCTTTGATAGCAGGAAGCTCTCCTGAGCGCTGTCACAATAAGATCCCGGGGAGCCAGAAGGTAATCACTGCTGTCAAGCCTGCAGGAGATGACGTATGACCCGAGTGCAGACGAGATCAGTGCTCGGATCATAACAGTAATCACCAATCTGCTCGCTGATGCCAGGTGGTAGTTTCTGCTTGAAAAGGACGCAGTAAATAAATACAGTATAAACAAAGGAAAGTGTTCTAAGATTAAAATGACCAGCATGATTATTATTAACAATAACTGATCTTTTTCATCATTTGCATGTTAAACCACAATAACTGTTATTTCACTTATGTATGATAAATGAGTTTACCTGCTTGCGCCAAGGCCAGTCTGCATTCCCGTAGTTGTACGTTATTTCTTCCCCTGGGGCAATGTCTCTTAGGGCAAACAGGCAAAGATGTGGCATCCAATCAAAATCAATAGTTTTCATCTTGCAATTAGGATTTTGATGGTCATTTTTCACAAGTCTTCCCAGTGACTTGTCTTCAACCGATACATCAAGACTTGATGAAGAGGATTAGAAAAAGAATTAGTTAACTAAGTGGTCTGGATGCAGTGTTGAGCATTTTATATTCCAGTTAATTAAAATACATCAATCAAACCTTTGTTTTTAAGATAATACTGTGGTGTTAAGTCTCTTGCATCTATTTTTTTCAGTGATTTGGACAATATACAGCAAGTAGGCCATGCAAAGCTTGTTTCTTGACACCTGTATAATGAAATTGAAATACAACTTCAAAGGATAACACATATTATATATTATTACTTACAATCAACAGTTCCCCTCCCACTCAAAATCAAACAAGAATACAAGAATACTTCCTCTGTGTCACTGTACTTCTTTGTTGGAAGATGAGGAGGCTGTTTAAGAAGTTTGCCACAATATTCAAGCACAAAGTCTTCTTTTCTGGAAACCTCTGACATACACTCCTCGACCTTTAAAATAAAAAAAAAAATAACTTCACTATTTTTGTCCTCTGGAGCAGCTGACACCAATCATTTTCAGCCAAAACTAATCGAACATCAGACCCATCAACAACATTCTTGTTGAAGCCTGATCTACTTCATTGGTTAAACTGCAACTTGGTGGTTGTGTTTACGACAATCCATGTACTTAATAGTTTGTGGAAATGTGTGTTTGAGAAGTTATTGATCAATTTAATTTAGTTTCTGAGACATAAATTCAAAGGAAATAATTCTGAGCAGTGCTCCTAGTTAACATTTTTAAATCAATGCATCATAGTAGAGCAGAGTACTGCAGGACGAGGGCCCCCCCTCATCTGTGATGTCTCCACGGGCCACCTGCACCCAGTGGTCCCACGCGCTTGGCGAAGTCGCGTTTTTGAGTCCGTTCACTCCCTGGCACACCAAGGAGTGTGCGCATCAGTCAAAATGGTAGGAGCGATGTTCGTCTGGCCGAGCCTGTGCAAACAGGTGAAACAATGGGCGGCAGCCTGCGTAGCGTGCCAATGAGTCAAAGTGCACAGGCACACAAAGGCCCCCTTGGAGCCGTTCCACATCCCGGCTAAGCGGTTCGACCATGTTCACGTGGACCTTGTGGGCCCCCTCTTGCCATCGCAGGGGTTCACACACCTCCTGACGGTGGTGGACCGCACCACGCGCTGGCCTGAAGCTGTCCCGCTAGCTTCCACCACGTCCGCAGAAGTTGCACACGCTTTTTTGACGACATGGGTGGCACGTTTCGCCCTTTCCCCTTCGGACATCACATCCAATCGGGGCCCGCAGTTTGTTTCTGACCTCTGGTCCACCATGGCCTGGAGCCTGGGCATCACAATTCATTGCACGACTGTGTACAACCCCCAGGCCTATGGGTTATGTGAGCGTTTCCATAGATCGCTTAAAGCAACGCTCAGGGCTTCGCTTACGGATGCAAATTGGGTAGACCGCTTGCCGTGGGTTCTATTAGGGTTGCGTTCAGCACCAAAGGAGGATTTGGCGGCCTCCCCAGCAGAACTGTTTTTTTCCCAGCCGCTGCGGCTCCCCGGGGAATTTTTTGCCGGATAACCCCGTGCCGAACATCGATCCGTCCCCGCATTCACGGCATAGCGGAGGGGCAGGGACGGTACCCGGCCCAGCCCACCCCTGTTTTCCCCGCACTTTTGTGCAAAAGAGCTTGAAGGACGCGTCGTTCGTATTTGTCAGGCAGGATGGCCAGTTCAGAGTGCTGGAACCCGGGGACAAACATTTTGTGTTAGACTTGGGGGTCGCCGGGAGACAATCTGTATAGACAGGCTTAAGCCCGCCTTTGTTTTAGCAGATGAACAGGTGGCGTTGGCCCGAGCTCCTCGGTGCGGAAGACCCCCACTGAGAACTCCCCAGGTAAATATCTCGTCAGATCAGTCACACGAGCATGCTGAAGGTGTCCCCCCCCCATTGTCCCCCCACAGATGGACGCAACCCCAGGAACCCCCCACCGGCACAGCAGCGCCTCAGAGCCGAAGATCCCCCGTTACAGCAGCTATGGACGGAGGCTGAAGCCCAAAGGGCATGAGGGTTAAAGCTCAGTCTGAGAGGCTGGGGGGGCGGTGTGGGAAGCCACTCAGCAGTTTTTCCTCAGTAGTTTTCCCTCAGACTGAAGGGCATGACAGTTCAAAGGTGCTCGGGGACAAGGAGAATTGTCATGGGGGGTTGATATATCAATACAGCACCTCAGGTAGTGGAGGAGTGTTAATATAAAAGAGAGTGCCTGCAACCTGTGTTTTTAATTTTTTGGATTCTGGTGGATGTGAGAGGAAGAGAATAACGTTTCATCTGCTCTGAACGGTCGGCCTGATTATTCCTCTCTCCACAACATTTCCTTTTCCTTCTCGCAATTTAAATTTAAATAATCCCTTTACATTACATTCACCCTCTCTTCCTGTGAATATGTCTTGAATATTTCCTGGCAGGTGATTATATTTTGTTTTAAACATGATTTGTGCTATTTGATATTCTACTAAATGTGATAGTTGTGATATTTTTTTTTTTATTTAAGTTTTTGTAAAGGGTATACAGGTCGTTACAGCAATGCATTGTTTACATTTTCATCACATGTTCCCTTATTTTCTGATATCTGACAACATTGGAAGATTAATTCTTACAACACCCCTTTTTTTTTTAAAGTGAAAGAAAAAGTGAAATTAAAGAGAAAAAAAAAAAAAAAAAAAAAAAAAACCAGCAAAAAACAAACAAAAAGAAAAAGTAAGTAAATAAAGGTAAAAGAGCATCTGAGTAGCGTTGGAACAAAGAGCGGAACCATTATTGAAATGGTATTTGTCAAAGATTAAATCTAATGGAAGACACATATGCGATCCAGGGTTGCCAAAAGTTCATGAACCCATCCATGTCCTGTCTCAGTGCGAATGTCAACTTTTCCATCGAGTAAATGTCTTGGATCACGTTAATCCAATCTTCAGGTGTAGGACAGTCCTTCAACATCCATTTTTTAGTTAGAGCTTTTTTGCTTGCCAATATTAAAACATTGAATAAGTATTTTTCTCCTCGTCTTTCCAGTGAGTCCGGTAGTAAACCCAAATACAAAGTTACAAAAGAGAAGGGAACTGTAATTTTGAATATTTTCCCCAATATTGTCTGTACCTTGGTCCAATATTGGTGGATAACTGGGCATGACCAAAACACATGAAAATGATTTGCAGTCTTTTCACCACACAAGCGCCAACAGTTCAATCCCTTATGGGTAAATTTGTTTTGTGCAGGTGTTCTGAAAAATCTTACCAAGTTTTTCCATCCAAATTCTCTCCACTGCAGGGATGAGGTACTTTTCCATTGCTGTTTATTTAGCTTTTCCCATATTTCCAGTTGTAAAGTGAAATTCCCCTCTTTTTCCCATCTCTCTTTTATATAAGATGTGTTGTCTCCTTTTAAGTCTTGAAGACCTTGGTATATTTTAGAAATGTATCTGATCCCTGGGATCCCTTTATATGCCATTAAGAAGACCTTCAGAACACCTGACTGGGCCCTTTCCAAATCCTCCTTTTTAAGTATATTGTTTATGTGGTGTCTAAGCTGGAAGAACCTGTAAAGGTCTTGATTTATTAGGCCTTGTTTTTTCAAATCTTCAAAACTTCTTAAGATTTGCCCTTTTAAAAAATCGTAATATTTTATCAGCCCTTTCTCCTTCCACTTTTTAAATCTGGTGTCTGTTTTATTAGGAGTAAAGTCTTGATCATAGGCAATCCATTGCAGAAGTCGATAGGGCTCTTTAGTTTGATTCTCTCTGACTATCTTAAACCAAATTTTTAGCGGGGTCTCTATCCACGGGTTAGTGTTATTCAAAAGCTTAGGTAAGGCATTGTTCCCTATTATCGCCTGTAGGGGGATGTCACTTGTTATTTGGCATTCGATCTCCTTCCATTGTGCAGTGTAGACTGGGTTACATATCTCTACTAAAGTTTTAATTTGTGCGGCTTTAAAGTAGTCCCTGATATTTGGCAGCGCGAGCCCACCTTTGTCTTTGTTTAGCTGTAGGGTTCTATATCTGATTCTAGGTCTCTTGCCCTGCCATATGAATCTTGAGATCCTTCTGTCCAGCTCTTGCCATGTTTTTTTGGGAGGTTCTACCGGTATTGTTTGGAAAAGGTATAGAAGACGTGGAAGTATATTCATTTTGACTGCTTCAATTCTTTGTGCAGTACCCAAGAATGGTATCATATTCCATCTTGCTAGGTCAGATTTTATTTTTGTCACCAGTGGATCATAGTTTAGTGATATAATTTTGTTGAGTTGTTTCGGGATATTGACCCCCAGATATTTCATAGATTCCGACTCCCAGTTAGTTTTGAGTTTGCTTAGTGAATAATGATTTGGGTCATAGTCAAATGTTAAAATTTGGGTTTTATGCATGTTTAATTTGTACCCCGATAAATCTCCATACTCTGAAAAAACTGAGGTTAGTTCTGGTAAAGAAGTGTCCGGCTGCCCTAGGTATATTAAAATGTCATCAGCAAAGAGTGCTATTTTATGTTCCTTCTGACCAAGTGTAATACCTTGAATTTTTTGATTTTGTCTTATCCATTGGCTCAGAGGTTCTATGAAGATTGCAAAGAGCAGTGGAGACAGGGGGCAGCCCTGACGACATCCTCTTTCCAGTTCAAAAGATGATGATAAATTACCGTTAATCCTTATTTTAGCTGTTGGTTTTTTATATAATGCCTGTATAGTTCTAATGAAGTTGTTATGAAAATTGAAACTGGATAAGATTCTATATAGAAAAGACCAGTCAACCGAATCGAATGCTTTTTCAGCATCTAATCCCAATATGACTGCATTTAAGTTATATTTTTTTATATGATGAATTATGTGTAAAGTGCGTCGAATGTTGTCTTGTGTCTGTCTTTGTCTTATAAAACCTGTTTGGTCTAAATGAATTAGGTCTGTCTGTATATTTTCTAACCTTTTGGCAAGGATAATGGTAAAAAGCTTATAGTCCTGATTTAGTACACTGATTGGTCTGTAGTTGGAGCACTCTAGTTTATCCTTTTCAGGTTTAGGTATAACTGCAATGACCCCTTCTCTCCAGGAGGGGGGGATTTCCCCTGTGTGGAGGACATAATTAAATGTTTTCAGGAGGAGAGGAGATAGTTGCTGTTTAAAGGTTTTGTACCACTCTGCTGTATAGCCATCAGCTCCTGGGGATTTGTTAGCTTTAAGTTTCATAATTGCTTTTTCCAATTCTTTAGGATGTATTTCTGACAGTAGTGTTTTATTTTGTGACTCCGTAAGTTGGGGAAGGTTTAATGTGTTTAGGAATGCCTCGGATGCATTTTTCTGTTTTTTGTGGGAGTATAAGTTCTTATAGTAATTCTCGAAGCTTTTAAGAATATCCTGAATTCTGAATTTTATTTCCTTTGATACTGGGTCTCTGATTTTGTAGATTGCTCTTTCTGTTTGATGTTTCCTCAATTTATAGGCTAGCAATTTTGCCGATTTACTGCCTGCTTCATAGTATTTTTGTTTCAAAAATGTAAGTTTCTTCTGGATTTCTATTGTGTAGATCTCATTTATTTGGTTTTTAATTTCCTTAATCTTGAGCGAGTCAGTAGAATGAGTGTTGCCTTTGTGTTCTTTTTCTAGGTTCCTAAGTTCTGACTCTAATGTGGATAGTTTTTCTTGTCTTAGTTTCTTTTGGGTTGCCAGTTTTGCAATAATCTTTCCTCTTATTACAGCTTTGCATGCATCCCACAGTATTAAAGGGGATACTTCTCCATTATGGTTATCTTCCAAATATCTGAGAATATCTGATTCCAATTCATCTTTCAATGGTCCTTTCAGGACATTTGAATTTAACCTCCAAGAAAATGTATTATTTGTGTATTTTTGGATATTTAAGTCCATGTAGATCGGACTGTGGTCAGAGAGATCCATCAGTCCTATTTTACATGTTTTTACTCTTCCAATGTCTCTATTAAACATAAAAAAAATAGTCAATCCTTGAGTAAGATGAATGTGGAGTTGAGTAAAATGTATAGTCTTTTACACTGGGGTTGAGTTCCCTCCACACGTCACAGATTCCCATTTCTTTTAGTAGCATCCGAGTCTTCCTGTTTTGGGTGTTATTTTGATGTGGAGAATTACCAGAAGCATCCCAGTATGGATTCAGTCTAAGATTGAAGTCCCCACCACATATCACTAAACCTTGAGCTTTAGTTATCATTAGGTCGAATACATTTTTATAAAATTTCCAGTTAGCCCCTGGGGGAGCATACACATTCAGCAGGGTGATATCTTCTCCCTCTAGCCGCCCAGTTACCAAACTGTATCTCCCTTCTTTATCTTTGTGTTCTGATTTTTTTTCAAATGTAATTTTGGTTGATATCAATGTCGCTACTCCCCTCCTCCTCCCTGACTTATATGAAGATGAAGAGATCATTTTAAACCCTTGTCTACTGAGTTTATTGTGTTCCACGTCTGTTAGGTGGGTTTCTTGTAAAAATATTATTCCTGCTTTGTCTTTTTTCATTTTGCCTAGAATCTTGGATCTTTTAACTGGATTCAGGATTCCTTTTACATTATATGAAATTATTTTGGTTACACCCTGTTTCTCCATTGTGTTGTTTTGTTTAGTATAACTGT
Source organism: Pholidichthys leucotaenia (assembly GCA_020510985.1). NCBI lineage: Eukaryota > Metazoa > Chordata > Actinopteri > Cichliformes > Pholidichthyidae > Pholidichthys > Pholidichthys leucotaenia. The sequence goes on from CM035842.1 coordinate 284,135,763, forward strand.
GTGGTGGCCCTCTTTTGTGCTACTCAGAAACTGAAAGAACATTAAAAACAAGAAAAACATTAAGAACATAGTGTATAAAACTTTAAAACAAAAAGCTGTCAGAAGAACTTCCTGAGCTGAGGTCTTTTTAAAGACCCTGTAAGAGCCTTGATGGAGTGAAGGCCCTGAGGGAAATTCCTCAAACTCTGTTACGTGATGAGGGCCCTCTCTTACCCCTGTAAGTTGTCCCATGCTTTTAACGTGAGTTTCAGAACCCAATCCAAACTTGTAATGATTTTTTTTTTTCCTTTTATGCCTAAACCCTGTGAAATTGTGTGCACCCTCCCACCCCCATCACATCAAACATTCACGCAAAAACAGTATTTGTTAGTATGAGGAGAACATGTGGATTATTGTCACATTTCTATTTTAACAATTTTTTTTTTTTTCTATTAAAAAGACTTATTTGTTTCAAATATTATGACTGTTCCATGAAATGTTTTACCACATGCTGAATACGCATCTCCTTTAATGTTTGTTACCTTGTATGAGGGGGGTTGGAAGTGCGGATTGATTCAAGAGAAAAAAAAAAAAAAAGGTCGCTATTCCAACCTGAAAACGGACAGTTTATCCGCGACGCTCTGGCGCTGGGTTTCCCGCTGCTGGTCCGTGGATTTTGAAGGTCTTTGTGTTGTCCATGTTTGCGCTTTGATCTTCTCACTCGGGTCTGCTGCGGGTTTAAATACCGTTACCGGGAGCCCTCTTTTCGCCATGTCAGCTGTTGCTTCTTCCGCCGAATTATAGAGACATGTTTCTTCGCCGTAGAAGACCCTTAACTTCACAGGAAATGGAGTCTGAAAGCGCAATTTCTTCTCTCTTAACACCTTTTTCGCGTCATTGTATTCCCTGCGCTTTTTAAGGACCTCCGGGGCGTAATCGTGCTCCACGAAGACTTTTCTCTCCTGGTGCATAAATCCTTTTTTCTGCCAGGCCAGTCTTACAACCTCTTGTTTTATTTTGAAATTGGAAAATCTTACCAACACCGAAGGTGGGGGCGCTTCCGCCGCCGGCCTAGCGGCTAATGAACAATGTGCCTTTTCTATCTTCAAGTTGGTGGTTTGTGGAATATCCAATTTCTCTCTTAATAAGGATTCCACGCATTCTGCCATTGAGTTAAAACCGTTTTCGGCTCCTTCTATCAGACCATGAATTCTTATGTTGTCTCTTCTTTGTCTTCCTTCTTGGTTGGCTAGCTTAGCCTCTATAGATGCTTGTCTTTTGCGTAGGTCCAGCACAGAATCTTCGAGCACTTTTATTCGTTCCTCTGTTTCCAAGATTCGGTTCTCGGCCTGGTCCACTCTGCTGTTTGTCCTTTTCAATTCTTCTCTGAATTCCCGAAATTCGGCCGTAACTTCTCGGCAAAATCGTCGTAGCTCCTCAAATAGTGATTTCAGGCTAACCTTTTTGTTAGCTATCACCAGTTCCTCGTCTTCTGAACGGAGATCTTCCAGTTCAGATTCTCCGGCCGATACGTGTCCTGGCCTGGAGAATTTCAGTTTCTTCTGTTTTCCTTTAGACATGATGATTTTGTCTTTTGATTTTCACTCCTCCAAAAATCCGTTAAGTTTGATTTTCAAGGTGTTATCTTGGATTGGGTCTGAGAGCTTCAGTGTTAAGCTGCAGTCGCCATGGCGTCCAGACCGGAAGTCAGTTGTGATATTTTTGATTGTAAAAATAATTTATTTGTATGATTCTGATTCCCGGCATTGTGAATAATTCTTATTGCTCTTTTCTGGAGAGGGATTAGTTAGCAGATTGTGCTGTTATAGTTACTGCCCCAAACCTCTGCACTGTAACTCAGATATGGTAAGACCAGAGACCAGTACACAATGCGGAGTGAATCATGATCAAGAACCAACTTTGCTTCATTTAATATTGCTATGCTTTGTGCTATTTTGGAGTGGATTTAGTTTATGTGATTTCCAATTAAGTTGTAGAAATTTATTTTTCCCAACTTTATCAATGGAATCACTATCTACTTGAATTGTTGTCCGTGAATTCAATTTACTGTTCTCAAATATCATTCATTTTGTTTTACTCAGGTTTACTGACAATGAACCGTATTTTTGTCAAACCATATTTTTAGTTTTCCCATTTCAGTGTTACAAGCTGCAAGCAGTGCATCCAAATGGTTTTCAGTACAGACGATATTAGTATGTCGGCAAATAAAACCATTGTCAGTATTTTTGATACACTGCCTATGTCATTGATGTAGAGAATAAAAAAATTTGGGCCCAGCATTGACGCCGGGGGAACACCACAAATATTGTTTAGTTTTGAGGAGGAACAATCACCAAACTTAAGAAACTGTTTCCGCTTTGTGAGATAACTCTTTACCCATTCTAGATCCACACCCCTAATACAATAATGCTCCAATTTCATTAACAATGTGTTGTGATTTATTGTATCAAATGCTTTTTGAAAATCTATAAATAGTCCAACTGCTTGCTTCTTTTGATCTGTGGAGTTTATAATTTCTTCAACCGAGTCTAAAAGTGCAAGTGATGTTGATCTGCTGGCTCTGAATCCGTACTGGCTATCACTGATCAGATCATGTTTGTCTATGAATTTTTACAGTCATTTATGAAATAGTTTTTCAAGAATTTTTGAGAACTGTGGTAATACTGAAACCAGTCTGAAGTATGTGAAGTGATACTGCCAGATTTGTACAGAGGTATAACCTTCGCTATTTTCATTTGTTCTTGAAATCTACCAGTGTGAAAAAGATAGATTACAAATGTGTGTCTTTGGTTTTGCAATAACTTCAGTGACCTTTCTTTTACTGAAATCATGTCAATGTCATTACAGTCAAGAGACTTTATGTTTTTACATTTCTTGACAGCGTCAATAATTTCTCCTTTTACCGGTTCAAGAAACAATGAACAGGGATTCCTACTAATTAATTCTTCCATATTGAATTTTGATACTCTTTCTCAGATACATTTTCTTTGGCCAAACTAGGTTACGAAAAATGTATAAAAATCATTGGTTATAACATCCATATTGTATTCTTCCCTGTCATTATAGTATATAAAATACTCTGGTAGCCCACTTTGTCCTGTTCCATTCTTAATAATACTATACAAGATGCCCCATATTCCTTTAATATTGTTTCTGTTATTATTTTTTAACTTTTTATAATACACTTTCTTGATATTCTTTAAAATAATAGTTAATTTATTTTTACATTTTTTTTAATATTCATATTCTGCTTCTTTAATTCTCTGTCTTATATAGTATTTATAAGGCATATTTTTCTTTTTACAGGCATTCTAGATTCCCTTTGTTATTCATGTATGGATGGACAAAAAACATTTGTCATTATTGGTTTGGATTTTTATTTTGACGTTTTCTGTTCACCCCTCATGGATCGTCACCTTATCATGGTGGTGGGGGGGGGGGGGGGGTTTGCATGCCCTAGTGATCCCAGGAGCTATGTTGTCCGGGGCAATTTGCCTCTGGTAGGGTCACCCAAGACAAATTGGTCCTGGGTGAAGGGTCAGACTAAGAACTATCCAACAGACTCTCATGATAAATACTAGAACAAGGATTCAGGGTACCCCGCCCAGTATGGGGTTAACGGGGCCCACTCTGGAGACAGGCCTGGGGGAGGGGCTTGACCGCTAGTGTCTGGTGGCCGGGTTTCCGCCCATGGGATCTGGCCGGGCTCAGCCCGAAGGAGTTACATGGGTCCGCCCTACAGTGGGCTCACCACCTGCAGGAGGGATGATGGGGGTCCGGTGCTATGTGGATCAGGTGGCGGTCGAAGGCGGAGACCTTGGCAGACTGATCCCAAGCAACCTAAACTGGTTTTTGGTATGTGGAATGTCACCTCTCTGGTGGGGAAGGAGCCTGAGCTGGTGCATGAGGTTGAGAGATACCGGCTAGATAAAATCTGCCTCACCTCAACACACAGCTCCGGTTCCGGAACAAGTCTCCTGGAGAGCGACTGGAGTTTGGCCTACTCTGGAGTTGCCCTGGGTGAGAGGCCACGAACAGGGGTGGGTATTCTTGTATCCCCCCACCATGCTGCCTCTATTTTGGAGTTTTCCCTGGTGGACAAAAGGGTTGCTTCCTTGCGCCTTTGGGTTGGGAAACAAGTCCTGATCATCATTTGTGCCTATGCACCAAATGATGTTTCAGAGTACTCACCCTTTTTGGAGTCTCTGACTGGGGTGCTAGAGGGAGCTCCTCTTGTAAACTCCCTTGTCCTACTGGGGGACTTCAATGCGCACGTGGGCAATGACAGTGAAACCTGGAAGAGGGTGATTGGGAGGAACGGCCTGGCCGATCTGAACCCAAGTGGTGTTCAGTCATTGGACTTCTGTGCTAACCACAGTTTGTCCGTAACGAACACCATGTTCAAGCATAAGGGTGTCCATTTGTGCACCTGGCACCAGGACACCGTAGGTCACAGGTCGATGATCAATTTTGTTATTGTTTCATCCAACCTGCGACCATATGTCTTGGACACTTAGATAAAGAGAGGTGCAGAGCTGTCAACTGATCACCATTTGGTGGTGAGTTGGATCCGATGGCAGGGGAGGATGCCATTCAGACCTGGTAGACCCAAACGTATAGTGAGGGTGTGCTGGAAACGTCTGGCTGAGGGTCCTGTCCAGGAGGTCTTCAACTCCCACCTCCGGAAGAACTTCAACCGCATTCTGAGGGAGTCTGGAGACATGGAGTCTGAATGGGCCATGTTCTCCGCCTCTGTTGTTGAAGCAGCAGCCCAGAACTGTGGCCGCAAGGTCGTTGGGGCATCTCGTGGTGGCAACCCCTGAACCAAGTGGTGGACACCAGTGGTGGTGGGGGGGCATTAAGCTGAAGAAGGAGTCCTATCAAGCTTGGTTGGCTTGTGGGACTCCTGAAGCAGCTGAGGTGTACCGGCAGGCCAAGCGAAGTGCAGCTCGGGTGGTTGCTGAAGCAAAAACTCGGGTATGGGAGGAGTTCGGTGAGGCCATAGAGAATGGCTTTCAGTCGGCCTCGAAGAGATTCTGGCAAACTGTCCGGCAGCTCAGGAGGGGGAAGCAGCTCCCTTTCCACACTGTGTATGGTGTGGATGAGGCTCTGTTGACTTTGACTGGGGATATCGTCGGGCGGTGGAAGGAATACTTTGAGGATCTCCTCAATCCCACGATACGCCTTCCACAGAGGAAGCAAGGCTTGTGGACGAGGGGGATGACTCGCCTATCACAGGGGCTGAGGTCGCTAAGGTGGTTAAAAATCTCTTTGGTGGCCGGGCCCTGGGGTGGATGAGATTCACCTTGAGTACCTAAAGGCCCTGGATGTTGTAGGGCTGTCATGGTTGACACGCCTCTGCAACATTGCGTTGAGGTTGGGTGCAGTGTATTTGGCATGGCAAACCGGGATGGTGGTTCCTTTCAAAAAAGGGGACCGGAGGGTGCACACTCCTCAGCCTCCCTGGGAAGGTCTATGCCCAGGTACTGGAGAGTCCGACCATTGGTCGAACCTCAGATTCAGGAGGAGCAGTGTGGTTTTTATCCTGGCCATTTCACATCGGACCAGCTCTTTACCATCTCAAGAATCCTCGAGGGTTCGTGGGAGTTTGCCCAACCAGTTTACATGTGTTTTGTGGACTTGGAGAAGGCATTCAACCACGTCCCTCATGGTTTTTTGTGGGGGGTGCTTCGGGAGTATGGGGTATCGGGCTTGTTGTTAAGAGCTATTCGGTCTCTGTATGACCGTTGTGAGAGTTTGGTTCATATTGCCAACAATCAGTCGGACTCATTCCCAGTGAGAGTTGGACTCTTCAAGGGCTGCCCTTTGTCACTGATCCTGTTCATAATTTTTATGGACAGGATTTCTAGGCACAGCCAGGGAATGGAGGGTGTCATGCTTGGTGACCACAGGATCTCATCTCTGTTGTTTGCAGATGATGTTGTCCTGCTGGCTTCATCCACCAATGGCCTACAGTTCTTACTGAGATGGTTTGCCGCTGAGTGTGAAGCGGCTGGGATGAGAGTCAGTACCTCCAAGTCCAAGTCCATGGTCCTCAGCTGGAAAAAGGTGGATTGTCCTCTCCTGTCCTGTCTCCTCTTGGAGACAGGCTCCTGCCCCAAGTGGAGGAGTTTTAGTATCGTGGGGTCTTATTCATGAGTGAAGGGAGAATGGAGCGAGAGATTGACAGACGGATCGGAGCAGCATCTGCAGTGATGCGGACGTTGTACCAGTCTGTTGTGGTGAAGATGGAGCTAAGCTGTAAGACAAAGCTGTCGATTTACCAGTCAATCTACGTTCCTACCCTCATCAATGTTATGGATGGCTCTCACGAGCCATCAACGAGACGCTGCAGGCAGCCGTTGAGTTCGTACGTTTATTAAATAAAGACAGAATGACAAAATAATGAGCCTCGTGGGGCAAAACACAAATAAAGACAAGACACTTACATATAATCAGTGAGGACGGAACCTGAATACTGGGAAGAACTGACTTCGGGGTTAGGGAAGCCAAACTGGAAGGCAGGCGGGGTCGCAGCCCCGAGCAAACAGAGCTGCTCCCTTATATAGTGCTTAACTGATTAACCAGCTGATGAAGGATCATCAGCTGATTGGAATCAGGCAGTCCAGCGGGGCTCCATTGACAGCCGGAAGCCCCGCTGAGATGCTGTCATAATAAAAGTCTAGAGGCACACCAGAGGAGAGAACGGAGAACTACCGCACAGCCCGAGTGCCGACAGTCAGCACACGGACCATGGCAGTTGCCCCGTTCCCGACGTGGATTCTAGACGCGATGTAACATCGGGCTCCTCCCTACTGGGAGGCCAACAAGACCACCCCAGGGAGGGAGGAGGGGGAAAAAGGCCGAGGAGGATTAGACCCTGGCGACAAGGGTGACGACAGAAAATACAACAAGAAGCAACTAGAGAGCATGGGAAAAGCACAAAAAAATACTCCATAATGCCCAGGTGGACAACAGACAGAATAATAAATGCAAAATAAAGGAATCCTACGCCTACAGGCCACAAACAGAAACCCGGGTCTATAGACCAAGATACAAAGTACCAGAGGAAACACATATCATCCCCCAGCAGAGGAAGGGAGGGAGAGAAAAAAACAAAAACAAAACACTAAATAGCGTTGAAACCCTACAGTTTAAATCCATTCAAATAAACTGCTACAGGCCACAAAAGGACATCTCCCAGCCTACGGAAAGAACAATCACAACAGGGGGGGGGGGGGGGAACACACGTTAGGGAGCGGTGAAATACACAGTTCATTAACAAAACACCAGCACATCCCAAAAGGTTACAGCAGAGCAAAGGCAAAAAACCAGGGATGCTGGCAGGCTGAGCACAATGGCATGAAAGCCAATAGTTCGGGGGGCCACCCTGCATCTAGCGTCCAAATCGCTGGCAGGGGGAAAAGGAACAGTTCGGGCGGCCTACCCCAGTCCCAGGCCAGGAAACACAGTGCTTCTGGCGGCCGGGCCAGATCCCCGAACGGAAGGGAAAGTTTTTTGGGTGGCCGACCCAGAACGCCAAACAGGCGAGGCAGTCCTCCAGGCGGCTGAACCGCATCACTCAGCCACCACGACCGCAGGGGAGAAAACGAAGATGGCCTCCCTGGAGAGGGGGGAAACGAGGGAGATCCAAGCCGAATATGGAGAACCCCAACGGCACCCGGTGGAGATGAATTGGGGGAAGGATGATGGGCCAGTCCAGCGTCAGGCAGCAGATGATCTGCAGCTCTCTCACCGACCTTGAACCAAACCGACGCTGCGCCCCTGCTGGACCCCGATTGGGCCCAAGCTGCACCCAAAACGGACCCCGATTGAGCCAGAGCAGCACCCATGATGGACCCCGATTGGGTCACGGCTGCACCCACGTTGGACCCCAACTGGGCCGGCGCAGCACCAGGGACGACCTCCAAACCCGAACCCGGAACCTCTAGCACAGCGACCGGGATTGACCCTGGGAGAAGGCTCAGGAGAAGAAGAACCAGGATCAGGATCACCGGTAGCGACAGAGCCCAGTGAGACGAGCTCGGATGCAGCGGACAGCTGCACCTGGCTCGTCTCCCCGAGAGACAGGCAAAAATGCTCTAGAACAGATAGAAGGAAGACAAAATAGAGCACTTGCCTGCACTCGAGTTCTGTCGCCGTCCAGGACTTCAACGATCCAGGTTCCGAAGGCAGAAGGACGTCCTCTGGCTCCCGCTCAGCTACTACGGGCCCCGCAGCCGGCATGATGGTTCCCACAGCCTGAGGACCCTCTAACGCTGATGACCACGCTGACGACCCGCACGGCGTGGCAGCAGGAGATCCTCGACCTGCTGAGTCAGACCACTCCTCCGTGGAGACCCGGGGACGCTTCAACGTCGGCGCAGGCTCCAAACTGCAGTCCGCTCTCCTCCTCTGCCCATGACGTGGCTGCAAGCTGGAACCAGTCTCTCCAGGGCCGCAGGCTCCCTTCTTGTCTGGCAGCGTAGGCCTGGCGCCGCGGAACGCTCGGGGGAAGGAGGTAGCAGGTCCATTACTAGTTACTGCAGCAGGTGGAAGGAGTTCAGGGAACTGTGAACCTCGAACTCTGCCCCCAGGAATCAAGCAAGGCAATTCACCCAATGTGAGAACAGAATGAAAAGTCACTTGCCTGATCTGTAGAGGCCCGATAGAACCCGATGCAGTGGACTTCGTTCCTCCCTTTCCCCACTGGATGGTGACGGAGGGTCCCCGGAAGGACGAGGAGGAGCCGCTCGCGATGGACCGACAACGGGCTTCGCCGAAGCAGGACTCATGGCACTCACAGCAGCCGGGAAAGACGTCGAGGAGGAGGGGATGACAGCCGAGGCGATCTGGGCACAAGGAGCTGATGGGACAGCAGGGAAAGATGACCCGGGGGGAGAGGCTGCGGGAATTCCTTCCTGATGAGACACCGAAGAGGCAGCTGACTGGGAGGTAGAGTTCTTTCGACGACCTGGAACAGGATCCAGACGGGGTTCTCGCTGAGTCTTACTGTTAGCAGTGTGATGGCGGTTACCGGCAGAGGGCAAGGCGAAGGAGAGGTTGGGGAAATGCCACTCCTGCGCGGAAACAGAGGCGAGCAGGTCGGCGTACTCTGGATAATCACCTAGCTCCGGATTCCTCTCCACCAGCCTGACTACAGCCGTCACATGCTTGATGATCTGGGTGGGGTGAACGGCGGAGCGAGCTGCAGCCACTCGGTCCCAGATGGAAACAGCTGTCAGTTGTAACTTCTCTGGGGGAATCCCGACTGACGTCTCACTCCTTAGGAGATCACCCCTGGGCGGTGCAAACTCCTGGCCTGGAACGGGGACAGGAAAGGGATCCCAAAGCGAAGAGCGAGGATGCCTCCTCTTCGGCTTCCTGCCTGAGTTTCTCTCCAGCCCACAGAGTCTCTCCCGGTGCGCAGAGATGTCTGCCTTCCTCGCCATGACTTCCGGGTGATTGGAGAAGCGAGGAAGGCGGTTTATAATTGCCTCAGCGAGGTCCAGGTGCCGGTGTACATCGCTGGGAGTGTCATAAAGGCCAGCAGTGAAGAGAGTTCCATCAATGTAGTCGAGGGCCTCCACCATCTTGTAGCCCAGGCTCCGAGCGCGGCCCCTGTGTGACGACATACTCTCCCAGCACACCAGTACCCAGACAGGGAAAAACACAAGTCCAATTAAACAAACTCACGGTCACCGGTGTCTCTTTGGGCTGCGACCTACTGTTATGGATGGCTGTCACGAGCCATCAATGAGACGCTGCAGGCAGCCGTTGAGTTTGTACGTTTATTAAATAAAGACAGAATGACAAAATAATGAGCCTTGTGGGGCAAAACACAAATAAAGACAAGACACTTACATATAATCAGTGAGGACGGAACCCGAAAGCTGGGAGGAACTGACTTCGGGGTTAGGGAAGCCAGACTGGAAGGCAGGTGAGGTCGCAGCCCTGAGCAAACAGAGCTGCTCCCTTAAATAGTGCTTAACTGATTAATCAGCTGATGAAGGATCATCAGTTGATTGGAATCAGGCCGTCCAGCGGGGCTCCATTGACAGCCGGAAGCCCCGCCGAGACACTGTCATAATAAAAGTCTAGAGGTGCACCAGAGGAGAGAACGGAGAACTACCGCACAGCCCGAGTGCCGACAGAGTCAGCACACGGACCATGACAACCTATGTTCACAAGCTTTGGGTAATGACGAAAGAATGAGATTGCGGATACAAGCAGCTGAAATGAGCTTCATAGGATTGCTGGACTCACCCTCAGAGATAGGGTGAGGAGCTCAGTCATCTGGGAGAGGCTCAGAGTAGAACCGCTGCTCCTCCACATTGAAAGGAGCCAGTTGAGGTGGTATGGGCATCTGATCAGAATGCCTCCTGAACGCCTCCCACCTGAGGTGTTTCAGGCACGTCCCACTGGGAGGAGACCCCGGGGCAGACCCAGGACTCGCTGGAGAGACTATGTCTCCCAGCTGGTCTGGGAACATCTTGGCATCCTCTCTGAAGAGCTGGAGCACGTGGCTGGGGAGAGGGAAGTCTGGGCTTCTCTGCTTGAACTGCTGCCTCCACGACCCGGACCTCAGGAAAAGGGGTAGAAGATGGATGGATGGATGCATGGACGTACACAATCACAGCAACATTATAGTATAAGTTTTTAAGCCTTACATCTTCACTGTTCACTCTTTCTTGTCAAATTTGTCTCTTTTCACTGCCTTTATTTTGTTTGCAAAGCGGTGTGGTGACTGACTGGTCGTGATGTCGTGCATTATCCAATAAGCATGGAGTCAATCCGAAACCCTGCTCACACTTCCTGAAGCAAGGGCATGAAAAGACAGAGCGGTGGCTAAACTTTTATTGATAAAAATTACATATTTTGACTGAGCAACTCCATACATGGGGATGCACACCCTCGTAACCTGAGGAAACCACGTATAAAATCTGAGGTCAGTCTGACGGACGGTTTGGGAGATATCAAAGGAACACACACACAGAGACAGACACATAGACAGAGGTCTTGAATTTATAGATAGATGACGGACAAAAATAAACTATTTAGTGGTGTTTATGCTTAAACAAATGCTTTAAAAAAGCTTTATTTTTATGCAACTCCAAACTGGCTGTGCCTGTGTTGATGACCTACTCCCTCATCAGGTGTACCTGTGTGCAATTCTGTGGTGCTCTTGGTGGATGAGTGGTCATTATTGAAATGAAGTGACTGTGTCTGTGTTCATAATTTGGCATGTTGTTAGTAAATCACTGGCAACAATTGGTCACTCCCTTAGGCGCTCTGTCTAAATTGCACAGTCACTAATTTGCACTGCCTTTGTCAATCTGCCCCCAAGAAGGCAAAAAATAGGCAATTAATCACAACACAAAATGTGGGCATGATCGTAGGACCCAGCCCACACCATGACACTTTTAAAAGAGCCAGTTCTCATGCCGTGTTGCTTAAGTTAATTTATTACCAGCAATAATGTCAAGTTATACATAAAATGAATTACTAATGTGCAAAACATACATTATATCAAATGTTTATTATTTACGTATATGGCTTATTATACTCATCATGGAACAGAGGGCTTCAAAAACACATTTTCAACTACAAACCAAGTACCCATCTGAATGTGCCTCCATATGAGATTTGAGTCGACCTTATAAACAGGACCGTCATTGACCATCACCAGAGGAGGCGGCGGCTTGGATGGTGGGCAGAGGGGGCTGGTGAAAAACAGCTTCACCTGAGAGACATGAAAGGTGGGACATATGCGGAGAAAATGGGGAGAGAAAGGCGAACGGCAGCCGGATTTACAATCTGAGAGATGGTATAAGGACCAGTGAAATGGGGGGAAAGCTTCCTGGAGTCTGTTTTCAGGTTAATGTGTCTGGTGGACAACCATACCTTCTGCCCCACACGGCAGGGAGGGGCCAGGATCCTCTGACGGTTGGCAATCTCAGAGTTACGGTCCATGGCGCGGCAAAGAACAGCCCTAGTAGCCCTCCAGAGGCGCTGACATCCTCTGATATGTGACTGAACAGAAGGTACGGCAATCTCTACCTCAGTGTCAGGAAACAGAGGTGGGTTGTATCCCAAGGACGCCTCAAATGAAGAGAGACCAGTAGCAGCAGAGGTGGCAGAGTTGTGAGCATACTCGATCAAAGGTAGGTATGTACTCCAGGACGCAGGATTGGTTGCTGTGACACACCTCAGCGCTGCCTCCAGTTCCTGATTGGCTCGCTCGCACTGGCCGCTACTCTGGGGGTGATACCCTGAAGACAATCTGACTGTTGCTCTGATGGCCTTACAGAAGGATCGCCAAACCCGGGAGATAAACTGGGGACCCCGGTCTGAAACCACATCCACAGGAATACCATGGAGGTGGACCATGTGGAGGACAAAAAGGACAGCTGTCTCTTTGGCAGAATGAAGCTTGTTCAGGGAAACGAAGTGCGCTGCTTTTGAGAATCTGTCAACAATAGTGAGAATGACCATGTGTCCAGCAAAGGGAGGAAGACCTGTCACAAAATCCAGTGCCACATGGGACCAAGGCCTGCTGGGGATCAGTAGGGGATGTAAGAGTCCGGAAGGTGGGGAAGAAGATGATTTACCTGTGGCACACTGGGGACAGGCCTTGATTAACTCATTCATGTCCCTCCTCATAGATGGCCACCAGAAGGTCCTCTGCAGGTGAGAAACAGTGTGCGACACACCTGGATGGCACATAACCTTGTATGAGTGCAGTCAATCGATGACCTCCCCACGGACCAAGGAAGGAACATAGCTCCGGCCCACAAGGCCCCCACCTGGATCAGTGCTCTGCGGTCTCTTGACCCTCTCCTCGATTTCCCATGAAAACATGCCTACCACACGTGAGGGGGGATGATGGGATGCAGCTCCAGCGAAACCGTGAGGAGAACTGCCTTGAGAGGGTGTCAGGTCTGGTATTCTTGGACGCCGGGAGGCAGGTGATGGTAAAATTAAATCTGCCAAATAACAGGGACCAGCGGGTTTGTCTGAAATTTAGCTGTTTAGCTGCCCTGAGATACTCTAGATTCTTGTGATCGATCCAGACCACAAATGGCTGAGAGGCTCCCTCCAACCTGTGGCGCCACTCCTCCAAGGCAAGTTTAACTGCCAACAACTCCCGGTCACCAACATCATAATTTCTCTCGGCTGTGGACAAGCATCGGGAGAAATAAACAAAGGGATGGACCTTATGGTCGGTGGTCCAGAGCTGAGATAGAACCACCCCCGCCCCGGAGTCCGATGCGTCCACCTCCACCAGGAACTGCAGCTCCACATCCACCTGGGCAAGGATAGGGGAAGAGGAGAAGTGAGATTTCAGCTCAATAAATGCATCATCGGCCTGCTTGGACCAACGAAATGGGATCTTGGTGGAAGTGAGATGAGTGAGAGGCTGGTCAACCAAACTGAAATTGTGGATGAAGCACCAGTAGAAATTGGCGAATCCTAAAAATTGTTGTAACTGCTTGCGGGAGGAGGGAACAGGCCAATCCATGACCACCTTCACCTTGCCCGGGTCAGCCTAGATCTCCTTATGAGTGATGATAAACCCCAAGAAGGTGATTGAGGATGTATGAAACTTGCACTTCTCAGCTTTGATGTACAGCTGGTTCTCCATCAGCCGCTGAAGGGCAGTCGTAACATGCACCCGGTGCTCATCTAGAGAACGAGAGAAAATCAAGATGTCATCAAAGTCAAAGTCAAAGTGCTTTTATTGTCATTCCATTGCTAATAAACAATGCAACGAAATTGAGATACTGCTCCCTAAAAACAAACTATCACACTCACAGTTCAGTCATGCATTTAATATTCTCGTAATTGTTATGACCCGAGCGCGGCTTCTGATCGCGCTCGGGCTAAGTTATGTTTCGCTGCCGGCCTTGACAGTTGCGGGCTGTATTCTGGCCTCACCGGGCTCTTATTGTGAAAGTGCTCGGTGGGGCTTCCGCCTGTCAACGGCCGGTCAGCTGATTGTAATTATCGTCGTTAGTGCTTCGCCTTCTTTAGCCCGGCACTGGCGGCGGTAAGACGCAGCAGTGTCAGTCGTTCTTCGTCTGAGCTACGGATGCTTTGGACTGTTACCTACCTCGTCTGCCTGTGGTTGACCGTCGCTTCCCCTGGACCAGTAAGTGAGCTGTTAGCCTTACCCCTCCCGGTGTGAGTAGACCTCTGTGTGTCTCTGCCTCAGCAGCCTGTGTAGTCATTACTCCATCAACCTTGCCTGTGTATGACCGTCTCCTCCTATGGACCTGTAAGAGAGCTGTTTAGCCTTACGCCTCCGGATGTGTGTAGACTTATGTGTCATTGCCCCTGCATCTTGTGTTGTTACTTTTCACCGTAATAAAACTCACTGAAACTCACTGATGACTTTGTGGCGTCTTATGGTGGCTCGCGAGGGCCACCGTATGACAGTACACTGCTGCCAAAACGGCGTTTACGGTGACGCCAACCCGAGACGCAATTCACCAGTGGGTTTGAGTTTTTGGACATTTGCTTTTTCCTGTCTGGGTACTGTGTATGTGAAGAATGCCGCCGTGGAGGGGCCGCGTTTGGAGTCCGAGCCACGAGCTGACAGGTGTGCTGGAAGTCGTGGATGAGCTGCTCATCTCCGCTTCCCTGCTGGATTATGACCACGGCATACACTGGTACCTGGACGCTGCCGAAGATATTCTTTGTCATCTCTCTCCCCGCTACACCGACCACCCGGAAGTCGACGCGAGGAGGGAAGACATCGCCGCGCAATGTGAAATATACCTGATGATGGAGGAGGAACGCGGCATGAAGCAGGAGAAGAGGCACTCCTGCTCTTTGCCTATGGATCCCGATCCTGTCCTCGATCCGTTTCGGGAGTTTGCACCATCTGGGGGCCGGCGAAGGCGTCGGCGCCACGGCCGGGCGCATCTTCGGCAAGCTCCTGCTCTGGATCCAGTTCCGGGCCGCCGGGATGACCCCCTCAATCAGCCAGCTGCTGTGAGTGAGCTGAGTCCTGTGCCGGTGGGCTCCGTCCATGGGTCCTTTTCTACCACCCAGCGAGCGAGGGAAGGAGCAATGTCCGCTACAGCTGATACCATCTTCCCTCCGGGAGACAGGCAAGTCCAATTTCACTGTCCTATTTTTCATAGTGATCTGTCTTGTCTGACTCCTGGGGGTGAAGCTCAGGGTTCGCAAATCCCTGAGTTTCTTTCCCCAGCTGTAGCCATTTGTACTAAACCTGCTGCCTCTGTGTCTCCTCCTGCTGAGCGGTCCTCGGCGTTAGTCCCACGCCGTCGAACGAGGGGGAGGCCTGCGGCTCTGGGAAATATCCTGGCCCTGCAGCCTTGTTTTGGACAGAGGAGGAGAATGGACTGCGATGAGGAGCCAGTGCCGACAAGAGAACGTCCCCAGGGGTCCTCAGGGATGCAGCCCAAGTCAGCAGGTCGAGGGTCCTCTGCCCCCACGCCATACGGGTTATTGGCGTGGACGCCAGCGCGTGAGGATCCAGCTGCAGAGACCATCAGGCCGGCTGTGGAACCCGACGCAGCCGAGTGGGAGCCCGGCGACGAGTGTCTTCTTGAACCTGGATCGGCGAAGTCCTGGACGGCTCCAGAGCCCGAGTGCAGGCAAGTGCTCTTCCTTGTTTTCCTGTATGGTGTGTTAGAGCATTTTTGCCTGCCTCATGGGGAGGCGAGTGAGGGGCAGCAGTCTGCTGCACCCGAGCTCGTCTCGCTGGGCTCTGGCGCTGCCGGTGGAACTGATCCCGGTCCTCTTCTGTTTTCTGAGCCCCTCCACAGCGTTACCGGTCCGGAGCCAGTCAAGGTCACGGGACTGGGGGTTCCAGGTTCGGAGATTGCGGTCGTCGCCGGTGCAGTCCTGACCCAGTCGGGGTCCGACGTGTGGGCTGAGGTGACCCAGTCGGGGTCCAACGCGTGGGCCGAGGTGACCCAGTCGGGGTCCGACGTGTGGGCCGAGGTGACCCAGTCGGGGTCCGACGCGTGGGCCGAGGTGACCCAGTCGGGGTCCGACGTGGGTGCAGCGATGACCCAATCGGGGTCCGACGTGGGTGCAACGATGACCCAATCGGGGTCCGACGAGGTCCAGTGGGGGTCCAGCGCAGGCACGGCTGCGACCCAATCAGGATTCGAGGGGGTCCAAGTTTTGGTTGTCCCCCTCTCAGGAGCCACCAGCTGGGGGCCGTTAGAGGGTTTTGTTTGGCAGATCGGTGCTCTCCTGTCTTGTCGTCATTAGGCGGGCGGCTGCATGCAATTCCTCCACGGTCCTGGTGGTTGTGGGATGCGGGTCGGCCACCTGAGGAACTGCTTGGTGCGTTCGGCGTCTTGGGTTGGCCACCCAATAAACTGTGTTTGCTACGGGGTGACCTGGTTCGGCCACCAGAGGACTTGTTTCTGGGGGCCTGGGAGTGGGGTAGGCCACCTGATCATGTACTGTGCTTGTGGGACTATCTGTGGGCCCATACGGTGCCTAGTCATGTCAAGTACGTTTAGCAATTTATTTTTTGTTGTTTCACGTAGTCATAGTCATAGTCAAGTCAAAGCAATTTTAGATTGCCTCATGTCTCTTCTTTTTGAAGGCCACAGTCTAATCATAGTCAAGTCATAGTAGAGTCATTTTTGGGGGTTTCGTGACCAACCTCCCAGGACCTTTTTTTCTCACTGGATTTAGCATTCTAGACCCATTTTAATGAAAATAAGCTCCGATGTACCTCCCAAAAATTACGGGAAACCTTTTTTTTGCCCAAAATTCAAAATGGCCGCCAAAATGCATACCACCACCTATATCTAAGTAACTAATTCAGCTAGGAGGTTGATTTTGGTGTCTAGACATAGGTTTTTGGGGTCAAGCATTCCATTAATGCTATTAGTTTACTTGTGAAACAAACCCATCACGATGAAATCCAATATGGCCGCCAATATGGCCACCGATTAACATTTTTTTTGTTTCTTGACTACTAAGGCACCTAGAAAGCTGATGTTGGTGTCAAAACAGAGGTTTAAGGGGTCATACTATCTGTTTATTCCAATAAAAGTGTGTTTAAATGATTACATAATCGAGAAATCCAAGATGGCGGCCGGCTGTCATTTTCACATGCAATGGACTTTTTCATATCCGTCACCAAATGAGCTAAAAAAAGTCAAGTGAGGCTCCTGTGAACCATCCATTGTGTTCATTAGTGCCCTCATTGTCTATCAAGCTCAAAATGGCCCCCAGCTGCCATCTTGGAATACACTTTACGCAGGCACATTTTCTCTAGACCTTATGTTAATACCACGCAAATGTCCAACTCAATTACATGTAGTCCACTATCAATCACCACATCACATCATACTAAGATGTCCAACTACACATCACTATCACTACTTGATTCACTATGAATGAATGAGTCACTGTATGAACTTGCGCTATCTGAAGCACTGTCTTCACCACTGCTGCTCTCCTCACTGTTGACTTCTGTGTTCGGTTTCGGCATTGACAGGGGAAGTGGCGGTTGAGTCGATCGTACAGGTAGACATAGACCATTCACCAAATGCCACCCATGACCGATTGGTGATGGGTGACTTTGAAGGTGGAAGTTCGTCAGCAAGTACGCAAGGTAGTTTGTCCTGAGGAGGTGATGATGCAGACTGTCTGCGTCTGGTATTAATCTCATTGTGTTTTTTTTCTTTTGTCCCCTCCACTTGTTAGCCCTTGCTATCCCTGGTGTTACGCTGTTAGAATCCCCATAGACAAAGCGAATTACAAATTTTTCTAAATTACTGATAACATTCGGTGGGCATGGGAGGTGTGCGCCACATGATGAAAGTAACTTGTGTGCCTCCTTAGATTTCGCCAAGCGTCCTACTATCAGCAATTTACTTGCCCCGAAGAACCCAGAGTTATGATCACACCCGCTAATGACATGTACTGAAATGATGGATTGAGATATTTCTTCACTACACAAACGTTTGGCATCAATCAGTTGATGTTTGCGTTTTATGCACAAGATCCCCGGTGTCCTATGAGCCACATATGCTGCCTGGACATAGTTGTCAGTGTCTTCTGTGTCAACCACGACTGCTGCTTTGTAGCCCTTTGACCGTAGCACACTATACATGGTGAACATGGCAGTGTCTGCTTCTGCTTGAAAGCATACAAATTCTGGCAATTCCTCACCCGTAGTCAGATTCTGTGCATAGCTGCTGACCACACAATAGACTATCTCGGTCTCTGTAGTCTCTGCCGCTCTCTGGAATTCCCTTTTCAGAAAAGCCTGTAGAGGGATCTTGTTTGCAGGTTTACCTAGCAGAGCATGGAACTCCTTACTTGAGGGAAACTTGTCCTCTGCCTTCATAAACACGTTCTTTACTGGCATCTGGTTCTGTCGATGTATCCGTTCACTGTCCTTAATGCTATAGTCCTGTTCGTATGAATCGTTCACGCAAATGACCCTTTCTGCATTCGGGTGCCTACGCAGGACAAAATCCACCATTTTCTGTGCATAGTCGCCCCAGGTAAACTTGGTACCGTCCCTCTTCTCCCTGTCCTCAGTTGTTGGTACCGCAAGGTGCCAAATGAGACCCATGTCAATGAGGGATGTATATACTTCAGGTTCTGGAGTCACAGTCATTGTCCATTTTTGCAAAAGTTTGCTTTTCTGTGACTTGCGGAATGTTCCATTGGCATTGAAGATCGAAAGGCATTCAGGTGTGACACGATGTTGCATGACATCTTCAAGTTTCAGTGTCCCGCTACTGTCAACTAATCCAACAACTGCGGCCATTGCGTCCCGCTCCATTCCCTCCGCCTTTCCCTTTAAATTCTCTGCTACTCCTCCATTCAGTTCTTGACTAGAAAAGTTCTGTCGCTTGCTACGAGGAACTCTGTCATTCAAAGACTTGGTTTTGGAATACACCCTCTCATCCATGAACTCCTTAACTTTACTTCTACCATCCTCCTTGGCCGATGCAAGATCAACAACAAGTGAATCGGAAGCTGGGATTCCTGACTGAAGGGACCGCAGTGTCTGGTTAGTATGGTCGAACGAATCACACTCAAACTCATTAAGACAGGAACTGATGTCTTGCACGGCTTGTTCATCCTTTCTTATTCTACTCGATGAGCAATCAGCATGCTCGGATTTCCTATGGCCCTTGTGATTAGCATGAAAATGCACAGCTCTTCTCACTCAATTGACGTTATTCACGTTCCTAGTGTTTGAAAGGAGTTGCTTCTCATTGTTCAGAATGGCCAACCAACCAGACTTTAGCTTCGAACCCTTATTCATCGTTGACTCAATCCATATGTCCAGAGCAACACAGGAATACGGATTTCCTGTCATTGACTGTGCGAACATACCATCATTCACCATCATCAAACAATCAGGCTCCTTTTTATTTAAAAGATCTGATACTACCGTATCATCCTAACAGAGCACTACGCTCCCAAAATGCAGGATTACTTGTAATACCTAGAATCTCCAAAAGTACAATGGGAGGCAGAGCCTTCAGTTATCAATTCAATTCAATTCAATTCAATTCAATTCAATTCAACTCAACTTTATTTATATAGCGCCATTTCACAACAACAGTCATCTCATAGCACTATCAACTGTAGGGGGGAACCCCCACAGTTGCAGAAATACCCCAGCAATCAGGTGATCAATCAGCAATCAGCAATCAAGCTCCTCTCCTGTGGAATCAGCTGCCAATCTGGATTCGGGAGTCAGACTCGATCTCTGTTTTTAAGAATAGGGCTAAAACCTACCTTTTTGATATAGCCTACAATTAGGGAGGGATCATGTGTTTCTGAACCCTCCCTTAGTTATGCTGCTAATAGGTTTAGTCAGCCGGGGGACCTCCAGTAATGCACTGGGCCTCACTCCTTTCCTCACTCTCTATGAAATATTTTTTTTTTGCTGGTCATTAACATTTGTTTGTTCTCTCCTATAGATTGAGTCCCCATCGTGCTGTTTGCTCTCTACATGTCTGTTCTTTTCTTCTTCTCTATCCCCTCACCCCCCAGCCAGTCGCAGCAGATGACTGCCCCTCCCTGAGCCTGGTTCTGCTGGAGGTTTCTTCCTGTTAAAAGGGAGTTTTTCCTCTCCACCGTCGCCAAGTGCTTGCTCACAGGGGATCGCCTGATTGCTGGGGTCTTTCTGCAACTGTGGGGGTCCCCCCTACAGTTGATAGTGCTATGAGATGACTGTTGTTGTGAAATGGCGCTATATAAATAAAGTTGAATTGAATTGAATTGAATTCATAAACGCAGCCCGTTCTACGGGAAGGGTATCAAGTACTGCTATGAAATCTGGGAGATGTCGTCCATACTTGTCATTGTCATAGATTTGCATCCAAGGTAGCATGAGCTTGAGTGAGGACTTATACTCATTCCAGTTGCTTGTTCTCAGAGCGTGGATATTTTGGGTCAGGGCTTCCACCATTTCCATGAAGGATAACCAGTATTCCACCAAGGGGGCACCCTCAAAATCCCTGAACAGCGTCTCAATGAGATCTTTCACCTCCGCATTGTTCTCTAACTCAGTGTGTACAGCCGCAAGTTCCTGAGCATCAATCTCATGTCTGAGCCTGGCAAGAGCTGACTTTACCTCTTCGGATAGAGGAGAACCTTCCAAACGCTTGTCTAGGGCATGATGGACTAGAGTCTCGTAGAACAGGGGAAGACAGCGAACTCCGCGCTTGGAATGCTTTCCACGAAGGGCTTGATCTATCGAGCCGTCTGCTATAACACCTGCAGCTACCAATACATCAGAGATGCCGGATCCATGGAACCGTTTGTATATCGTGTAAATGAACGACATCTGAATGTGAAAGGCAGCCATGAATGGTAAGATCTTGGCAAACTGTTGTGGGTTTTCGCTTTTCAGCTCCAGCATTAGCACATAGACGGGATGGTCACCAACGATTATGGCAAAAGGCATCTTCTTCTCCTCGATTGCTTTTGCGAGCTTACACAGTACATCATAAAGAACCGTCTTACTGGGTGGGTCAGGGTAGGTCATGTAATATATCGCTCGACTCTTCTCATCAGCATTTGACATTCTGGCTTGAAACCCTGAAAACCCTGGTACTGTCTGTTCCTCTGGTTTAGGACGTGTTCGGTCATCCTTAGCCCTGGCCAATGCATGTATTACACCGCGCCCTCTATGCAAGGATGTATCTTCAGGAGGGTTGTTGTCTGCAACTCTTTCTCGAATAGGCGGTTCCCCACGCTTAACTGTCTTGTATGGGATGGTGTGTTGCATGTCGCTACCAATCTCCTTGAGAGATGTTGACAGGAACTGAGGTGTCATAAGTGTCCGATCCTCCTGATTCTCCGATGGTTCATCAAATGTCTCTGGCTGAACAAACATGACATTAGTGCGATGCGCCTGGCCAGCACCAGTCAATTTATCACTCTTAAAGTCATCATTGTCAACTACAGCGATTGCAGGCTTCCCAAAGGTAAGTTCGGAGGGACAATTCGGGGAGGACTTGAGATCACTGAACACCCAGAAGTCTCGCAACATGAGGACGTCATTGTAGCTGATGCCTAGGCCATCTTTGTGCAGCAGGTCTACGAACTCTCTACTTTTGGTCATTCCATGTAGCAAGACAGAGAGATTCACCTCAAAGGAAGTGCGCCTTCCTGTGATGTAGCTCATGAGGATCGACCCAATGGTCCGGACAGATGGGTTGTCATCAACTTCTGATTTACTTGGGTGTTTTAGCCATGTTATTAGCTTTAGGAGTAGCCCATTTAGGTCCTCCTTTTTCTCCAACTCTAATACATATGGAGGCCAGGGAACAGTATCAGTCGCTTCAACTTGCTCTTTGAGTCATACTGCCACGTTCTTCACCAACTGATCCTCGCTTATTCCTAAGGAAGATAGTGCTGCTTCTACATAGGTAGCTGCAGCTTTCTTGTCATATACCAGTTCACTCTCATTTAACCGACTACGTCTATGGAAGCCAATGTCCTCCTCAAATTCCTTTATAAGAATTCCCTTCACATAATTCAACTTTACTTTTGCGTCATGTCCATGATTTAAGATAATTTGTTGATAGTCTTCCAGTAGACTCTGCAATGTCCGAAATTCATGTTCATCAAAGATCACCTTACGAACATGATCGAAGAAGATGGCTTGTGCTTCTCGCAGATTTACATCCTGCAGGTGTTGAGTGACTTCTTCTGTAAGAGGCTGGGAATCGGGAATGTAGTGTTTCCAGCAGCCGCGATGGTAACGGATTTCCCACCTGCAAGCTGTTTCACAGTCTGGAATGGATGCAATCAGCGTGTTGAGCCTCGACCTCAGGACCGGATCATTCAGGTGAACAGTGTGTAACTTGAATTTTCTCCAGGCGTCCTTTGTTGATATTAGGAGCAATTGTTTCCAGTCCCGGTGACTGCTTTTCTGTGGTCCCTTATTGCACCACACGCATAGGTTCTTGTCATGCACAATACCAATGCTGGACCGGAGCCTCTTCGGTGAAAAGAGAGAAGCAGATGGAGATGGATCCCCCTGAACTGATTGATTGTCTCTTTCAAGATCTACCTCTAATTTATGCTTACGTTTCTCGGCTTGAGATAGACAACGCTTGTTAGATAACGTGGTGTAACATGTCTGGTGCATATAATGCCCTTTTGGCCCTTTGGCCCAATCAATATTCCCACATTGAAACCGATCAAGTCCTTTCCATCGTAGAGTTTTTTCACGAATTGAATTCCATTTTTGGTCCTTGGTATTATCCAAAGAGTCACTTTTGGTACATGGTTGACCACAACGTAGAATGCATTCGTATTCACCGGAAGACGTTGATGGTAATTCATCGTTGTCACTTGCAGTATCCATTTTATCCCTCACTTTATATGAATAAGTGTCTGAAAACAAAAACAAATTTGTCATTATCAGAACAGAGGAGAGAAAAAGGAGGGATGACAAGACCTAGAGTCAAAGGCCCTTGTACTGTCTACTGTCATTACGGTAGCATTAAGCAAGCAGCATGGTCAATATGCTAACATTACCTGACTATACAGTATGGAACAAGATTCAGAATTCTAACCTCTCCAGATAAGTTTAAAGCTAAATTTATACATACCTGGCAACCTTGGTTAAATTGGAAAGATTAGGACTACATATTATGGCAGCACAGACGTTACAAAATCACTGCATCCTCTCTCTTGCTATGCAAAAAGGAATCAATGAATCAAGCATAGGATTCCGGGAATCCTAAGGGGATTACCCAAGTGTTCCTCAGTGAAATCACTGAATCAATGCAGGAGCTTTCTAATAATTATTAAAAATGAATGTAAGGATACCTCATTTGACATTTTTAGCTCATTTGGTGACGGATATGAAAAAGTCCATTGCATGTGAAAATGACAGCCGGCCGCCATCTTGGATTTCTCGATTATGTAATCATTTAAACACACTTTTATTGGAATAAACAGATAGTATGACCCCTTAAACCTCTGTTTTGACACCAACATCAGCTTTCTAGGTGCCTTAGTAGTCAAGAAACAAAAAAAATGTTAATCGGTGGCCATATTGGTGGCCATATTGGATTTCATCGTGATGGGTTTGTTTCACAAGTAAACTAATAGCATTAATGGAATGCTTGACCCCAAAAACCTATGTCTAGACACCAAAATCAACCTCCTAGCTGAATTAGTTACTGAGATATAGGTGGTGGTATGCATTTTGGCGGCCATTTTGAATTTTGGGCAAAAAAAAAGGTTTCCCGTAATTTTTGGGAGGTACATGGGAGCTCATTTTCATTAAAATGGGTCTAGAATGCTAAATCCAGTGAGAAAAAAAGGTCCTGGTAGATTGGTCACGAAACCCCCCAAAATGACTCTACTATCAAAGCAATTTTAGATTGCCTCATGTTTTTTTTTTGAAAGCCATAGTTTAGTCATAGTTAAGTCAAGTCAGAGCAATTTTAGATTGCTCCATGTTTCTTTTTTTTGTAAGCCACTGTCTATCTATAGCTAAGTTATGTCAGAGCAATTTTAGATTGCCTCATGTTTTTTTTTTGAAAGCCACGGTCTAGTTATAGCCAAGTTGTGTCAAAGCAATTTTAGATTGCTCCATGTGTGTTTGCTTGTATCTCTTGTTTTGTTTGTGCTTAGGTTGCCTCATGTGTTTTTTGAAGGTCATGGTCTAGTCGTGGTCACGTTATGTCAGAGCAATTTTAGATTGCTCCATGTGTGTTTCCATGTATTTCTTGTTCCATAGTTATCGTGCGTTTCCATGTATTTCTTGTTCCAAAGTTATCCTGCGTTTCCATGTATTTCTTGTTCCATAGTTACCGTGTGTTTCCAGATATTTCTTGTTCCATAGTTATCATGTATTGAGGTTGTTTGGGAGTATGATTTTGGCATGTTAAGTTTGGGTTTTTGAAGAGATCCTTACTTTGAGTTCTTTACCACGTGGGATTATGTACTTTGGAGTTAGACGGGTTGTCTGTGGTCCCTGTGGGAAGATGTTCGGTGTCAGGTGCTTATGCTCTTTATGGTTTTGTATCCCTTGTATTTTTTAGTCATGTCTTGTTTTTTCTGGTTTCGTCATGGTTCTGGGGGAAATTGATGTATTCTTTTTCCTTCTGGTTTTGGGTCTTGTTCATGGGTTGGTTCTCTCCCTCCACATCTGTCCCCCAACCTCTCACCTTGGGGGGGCGGGGGGGCAGGGTGGTTCCTTGGGGCGTTCGGAGTCCGCCCATGGAGGGAGGGTACTGTTATGACCCGAGCGCGGCTTCTGATTGCGCTCGGGCTAAGTTATGTTTCGCTGCCGGCCTTGACAGTTGCGGGCTGTATTCTGGCCTCACCGGGCTCTTATTGTGAAAGTGCTCGGTGGGGCTTCCGCCTGTCAACGGCCGGTCAGCTGATTGTAATTATCGTCGTTAGTGCTTCGCCTTCTTTAGCCCGGCACTGGTGGCGGTAAGACGCAGCAGTGTCAGTCGTTCTTCGTCTGAGCTACGGATGCTTTGGACTGCTACCTACCTCGTCTGCCTGTGGTTGACCGTCGCTTCCCCTGGACCAGTAAGTGAGCTGTTAGCCTTACCCCTCCCGGTGTGAGTAGACCTCTGTGTGTCTCTGCCTCAGCAGCCTGTGTAGTCATTACTCCATCAACCTTGCCTGTGTATGACCGTCTCCTCCTATGGACCTGTAAGAGAGCTGTTTAGCCTTACGCCTCCAGATGTGTGTAGACTTATGTGTCATTGCCCCTGCATCTTGTGTTGTTACTTTTCACCGTAATAAAACTCACTGAAACTCACTGGTGACTGTGTGACGTCTTATGGTGGCTCGCGAGGGCCACCGTATGACAGTAATTACAACAATAAATAGTGCTTGAAACAATATTACCTAAAAGTTGAATACAGTATGTACATAGCAATAATAAAAACATACTGAGCGATAAATATATAAGACCAGCTTATACACACAGGGTTATTGCCACAAAATAACCTGAAATAACATAAAATAATATCAGCAATCTGTACGTGTTACATAAATCCGTTCAAAATAAGTACTGCTGCTGGGAAAAAAAACTATGATTAAACCTTGTAGTCCGGGTTTTATGGGATCTGTACCGCTTTCCTGAGGGGAGCAAGTGAAAGAAATCATGGCCTGGATGAGAGCAGTCTTTAATGATGGCAGTAGCTCTGTTGAGGTACCGAGACCTGGAAATCCCTTCCAGAGAAGGGAGAGAACAGCCAGTGATTTTTTGCGCAGTCTTGATCACTCTCTGGAAGGCTTTGCGGTCTGCGGCTGAACAGCCCTCATACCAAATCGTGATGCCATATGACAAAATGCTCTCAATAGCAGAGCGATAAAATAAAACCATGCTGGGATAGGCTCCAGCCCCCCCGCGACCAGAAAAAGGATTAAGTGGAAGAAGATAAATGAATGAATGAATGAACTGTGCATTCAGGCCATTCTTCTTGAGGAGCCTCAGAAAGTGTAGACGTTGTTGAGCCTTTTTTATCTTAGCTATAGTATTAACTGCCCAGGTAAGGTTGTGAGAAATATGAACACCCAGAAACTTAAAAGCCTCCACCCTCTCCACACACTCCTTGCCTATATATAGAGGAGGCGGCTCACTGCTATGCTTCCTAAAATCAATAATGAGTTCTTTTGTTTTTTTTTTGTATTCAGTAGCAGATTATTATCTGAGCACCATCTCACCAGTTTCTGGACCTCATCTCTGTATGCGGACTCATCTCCTCCTGATATGAGCCCCACTACTGTTGTGTCATCTGCAAACTTCACTATAATGTTTGTGGGATGAACAGGTATGCAGTCATATGTGTACAATGAATACAAAGTGGGGCTCAACACACAGCCCTGTGGCGAACCTGTGTTAAGCATGACTGTAGAGGAGGAATGGGGTCCGAGTCTAACAGTCTGTGTTTGGTTTGTTGGGAAATCCTTAATCCAGCTGCAAGTGTGAGTAGGCAGACCAAGCTGAAGCAATTTGGTGATGAGAATGTTGGGAATAACTGTATTAAATGCCAAGCTATAGTCCACAAACAACATTCTTACATAGCTCCCCTTGTCTTCTAAATGGCTGAATGCCGAGTGGAGAGCTATAGCAATAGCATCTTCAGTGGACCTGCTCCGCCTGTAGGCAAACTGGTATCGATCAAGGTCTGGGGGGAGACTAGACAAAAGATGTTTCAATACCATTTTCTCAAAGCACTTCATAATAATGGGTGTTAATGCTACTGGTCGATAGTCATTCAGACTGCTATTAATATGTTTTTTAGGCACAGGAACAATCCAGGTAAACAAAAACAAAAGAGTTCAGAAAGTCCCTCAGAACGTCATTGATGAGCCGTTGGAAAACAGCTGGCATGTCAGTCAACCCAAATGGCATCACCAGGTACTCAAAATGGCCACTAGGTGTACGAAACCCAGTCTTCCACTCATCATGGAAGGGATTTCTAGGTCTTGGTACCTCAACAGAGCTACTGCCATCATTAAAGACTGCTCTCATCCAGGCCATGATTTCTTTCACTTGCTCCCCTCAGGAAAGCGGTACAGATCCCATAAAACCCGGACTACAAGGTTTAATCATAGTTTTTTTTCCCAGCAGTAGTACTTATTTTGAACGGATTTATGTAACACGTACAGATTGCTGATATTATTTTATACCATGTAGGATAACTAAGTAGACGGTTGTGCTGTTTCATCCCATCTAGCAACAATGCTCTGCACTGTGTGTGTTTATATATTTACATATTTTTTCAACCTAGCTGCAATGCTCCGTACAGTGTGTTTATATATCTACATATTATGCCATCTAGCTACATTGCTCCACACTGTGTGTTAATATATTTACATATTTATTCCATCTAGCTGCAGTGCTCTGTACTGTGTGTTTATATACTCATATATTTATCCCATCCAGCTACAATGCTCTACACTGTCTGTATATATATATATATATAGTAATGTGTACATATGTATATTAGCTGCTCTTGCTTGCTTGCCTTTTTTTTTTTTCTTGCCTTCTGATTGTTGCTCTGAGTGTCGCTATCCCTGTGCTGTTGCAATCCTGGAATTTCCCCATTGTGGGACTAATAAAGGCTTATCTTATCTTATCTTATCTTATCTTATCAACCTTTATTCTTTATCCTGATCAGGTGGTAGGCATTGCGGAGGTCCAACTTGGTGAAAACAGTGGCACCCTGCAACAGATCAAAAGCAGAGTTGATGAGCAACAAGGTGTACTTGTCCTTCACCGTGATGTTAAGTTCCCTAAAATCAGTGCAGGGCCGAAAGGATCCATCCTTCTTGCTAATGAAAAAAAAAAAAAAAAAAAAAAAAAACGCCCCCACCACAGACGACGAAGGTCTAATGATGCCAGAAATTAGTGGCTCCTTGATGTACTTATCCATAGCCTCCCGTTCCGTGGCTGACAGACTATATGATCTACTAGATGGCAATGTTGCCCCTGGAAGAAGGTTGATGGCACAGCTGTGTGGACGGTGGGGAGGTAGGGAAAACGCCTTAGTTTTGCTGAAGACCAGGGCGAGGTCATGGTACTCAGGACAAACTTGAGTGAGACTGGGCATTTGGGTTGGTGATGGGCTAATAGAGACTGAAGGGGAAGAAGCCGCAGACTGCAGACAGGCGGCTAAACAAAAGGTGTTCCGTGAAATATCCCTCCTTGCCTGCCAATCAAATTACTGGGTTATGAAGTCTCAACCAGGGATAGCCCAAAATAGCAAGAGAGGCAGAGATGGGTAAAAAAAAAACAAAAAACAAACTCGGATGTTCTCTGTGGTTGCCTGAAACTAAAATGGAGATGTGAGCTTAGTGACCATAGTGAGTGGCTCCCTAGAAATGGCTACCAATTTTAATGGAACTTCCAAGTCCTACTGCAGAAGCTTTAGCCGGGTTGCCAGACTCGCCAAAATGAAGCTTTGTTCCGCACCCGAATCGATGAGAGCAGTAGTGCAGAATTCAATGTGACTGTGGTCAAAACAGATAGGTAACAAAAGGTAAGTTTAGAGCTGGCACAATACATACACAACCCGAGGTCTCGATGGCACTGTCCTTCAGCAAAAGGCAACCTAGACTGGCTCAACAGCATGGGCTCAACGGTGTTAGTGGATTCAGGAGCGGGAAGGGCTTGGAGGCGGGGCCGGGTAGTGGCGCGTGACTGAGAACCCGAGCTACTGGTATGATGGTGCTCGTTAGATTATTCCCTAAGGCGGTTATCTAACTTGATGGCCAGGAAAATTAGCTCGTTCAAAGAGGATGGCTTATCTAACTGAGCAAGCTCATCATGAAGACCAGGGCTGAGACTACGTGTGAACATGCTAGAGAGAGATGCATCCTCCCACCCCACCTCTGCTGCAACAACCCAGAAATCCACTGAGTAGCTGGCCATGGACCTGGCCCCCTGCTGGAGATTGAGAAGGCGGGTGGTAATATTATCATCCCGGTCGGAATGATCAAACACCTGAGTGAATTCTGACACAAACCGATCATGTGTAGCTCTGATAATCGGGGTGATCCATTACAGCTTACGCCCAAGCTAACGATCCAGTTAGCCCTCCAGTCTGTCCCCGATGCTGTAGTTCCTCTCTGCCGGTGACAAGCGACGGGAGAAATATGCACATGGCCGAATCTTGCCGTCCTCAGGAGAACGCTGGGAGAGTACCGCTCCCACCCCCGAGTCAGAGGCATCCACCTCCACCAAGCACTGAAGATTCGGGTCCACCTGAGAGAGAACACGGGCTGAAGCAAACTCGTCCTTTAATTTCTTAAACGCCTTGGCTGCTTCCTCACTCCAGCAAAACGGGGTCTTAGGGGAGGTGAGCGCAGTCAAAGGGCGAGCCAGGTTCCCAAAATTGGGCACAAAACGGTGATAAAAATTAGCAAAGCCCAGGAACCCCTGGAGCTGTTTCCTAGAGGACGGAGTGGGCCAATCCACTACCGCCTTAACCTTAGCTGGGTCGGGAAGCACCTGGTTCCGGGCGATGATGAACCCAAGGAAAGAGGTCTGGTTTGTGTGGAATTCACACTTCTCTGCTTTGACAAAAAGTTGATTCTCCAGGAGGCGCTGTAACACTCTGCGCACGTGCACCTGGTGCTCTTCTAGAGTGCGGGAGAAGATCAATATATCATCTAGATATACAAACACAAAGGAGTTAAGGAAATCCCGCAGCACGTCATTAATTAGCCGCTGGAAGACAGCCGGAGCGTTGGTCAACCCAAACGGCATTACCAGATACTCAAAGTGGCCGCTTGGGGTCCTGAACGCCGTCTTCCACTCATCCCCCTCTCTGATGCGCACCAGGTGATAGGCATTGCGGAGATTAAGCTTAGTAAACCAGTTCGCCCCCTGGAGGGAGTCAAAGGCGGTATTCATCAAAGGCAAGGTGTATTTATCCTTTATAGTGATTTTGTTAAGCCCCCTGAAGTCGATGCAAGGGCGTAACTACCCGTCCTTCTTTCCAACAAAGAAAAAACCGGCCCCCACGGCCGAGGACGACAGGCGGATGATCCCTGAGGCCAGGGATTCTTTAATATAGGTATCCATGGCCTCGCGCTCCGGGGCTGACAGGCTGTACAGGCGGCTCGCAGGGAGAGGGGCCCCAGCCTTCAGATTTATAGCGCAGTCGTACGGCCGATGAGGGGGTAAAGACAACGCCCGTGACTTGCTGAACACTAGTCCCAAATCATGGTAAACTTCTGGTACCTTGGACAGCTCCTGAGTTGACATCGAGGGTGGTGGCACCTTGACAGAGGGAGCGCATGCCGCCGATTGGAGGCAGGCGCTTAAGCAGAAAGTGCTCCACGCAGTAATACTCCCTCCTTGCCAATCGATGGTGGGGTTATGAAGGTGGAGCCAGGGGTAACCCAGGATGACAGGCGAAGAAGGGACAGGCAAGACTAAAAACCTAATCTCCTCTCTGTGATTCCCTGAGACTATCACAGACACTGGGGCCGTCTGATAGGCTATGGTGGTCAGTGACGCCTTAGATAACGTAATCAGCCTGACAGGTGGATCCAGGGGCTGACAGCTGAGGCCCATCGGGGTTGTCAGGTCCTTGGAAACAAAGTTTTGCTCAGCTCCTGAATCCACTAAGGCTAGCGTAGAATGTTCTGCGTGTTTGTGGATAAGTCTAATGGGTATTTTGAAACTCGTGAGGGGTGTTTTTGGGTCCGTGTCCGTGAATCCCCCTACAGCAACCCACGGACCCTCCCTTTTAACCGACTTGGGCACTCAAAAACTCCATGTGACTCCTTTCCACAATAAAAACAAAGGCCTAAATTTCTGCGGGGCTGTCTCTCGGCCGCTGATACTTTAGATTGTCCTATTAACATGGGTTCCTGATCTGAAAGCTCCCCTGATGCCGGTAGAGCGAGCGGGGAAAAGCTGGTGGAACGAGGGCGGGGTTTTACAGGACGGGCGGTAGACCGCCGTTCTGCCGCTCGTTCCCTTAATCTACTGTCTATGCTTATGGCAAGGGCAATTAGCTCTCTCAAACTATCAGGTTTGTCCCATGCTGCTAACTCGTCCTTTAACTCCGCGTTGAGACCGCGGAGGAAAATACCGCATAATGCCGGTTCCCCCCACCCAATCTCAGCGGCAAGGACCCGGAAGTCTACTGCATAGTCAGCAGCTGATCTTGCGCCCTGCTGCAGGCTCAACAGCTGTTCGGTTAATACCACACTCCTATCCGAATGATCAAATACGGACATAAACTCCCCCAAAAACTCCTGGTAAGTTAAAGTGGGATAACCTGGACTTGCCATTACAGAATAGGCCCAATCTAAGGCTCTACCACCCAGTAGGTTAATGATATATCCTATCCTGTTTGAATCAACGGCAAAGTCCCCTGGGACTCGGAGAAAAACTGACTCACATTGGAGAATAAATCCCCGAGCCTCTCCGAGTTTGCCACTAAAACGAGCTGGAGTGGGAACAGGGGTGAGGTGAGATACGAACGAGGTGTTAGCTTGAGTAGGTGCTAAACCTGCAGGGGTTGTGGCACTAGCGGCCGGGGGAAAAGCCTGTTGTCCCTCCAGGCGATCCAGCTGGCCATTAATTTGTGACAGCTGATTAAGAATAACTGTTTGCTGATGTACGAGCATGTCTACCCGGGCGCTAAGGGTGTTAAGTCCGCGCGGCTGTGTGCTGTCCATTGGGTCACGTGACGGAGTCGTACTGTTATGTTTCAGGACCCAAGAGACAGACACAGACACGGACAGATACAGAATAGTTATTCTTTATTGTGAAGTGTAAGTGAGTGTAGTGCAAGTGTGAGTGCTGATATCGCGGCCTGGTCACCGGAGCTGAGCGATACAGCGGACGACCTGGCAACCTTTAGGTTGTCTCCGACTGTATCTAGTCGTTCTCCGATGTCCGTGTGCTGTGGTGACTCTGGTGCTTGAAGCTGTGACGGTGATAACTCCACTAACCGTGGAGGAGTTCGTGGTGAGAGCAAAGACTGCACTGACAGCTGTGACGTTGACTGTTCCCGTAGCCGTGACAGTGATAATGTCCGTAACTGTGGAGACAATGATTCCTGTGACTGAGGGAGTGACAGTACCTGCAGCTGCAGTGGAGAAAGTTCCTGGATCAGTGAAGGCCAGGAGGAGCTCTGGAAGGGAAAGGGTAATTCTCCGTCCGTTGGAGATACCAGTCCGCCGCCTGGGAGGTCCACCTGTGCACAGGGGTAAAGATTAGGCGTAGACAGGCAAATAGCCTTCTTACGTGGTAGGTCTTGTCATGGTGGTCTTGGCTTGACTATGAGACGAGGCTCTGACTCTGTAGACCAGGAGGAGCTCTGGGAGCGTACCGGTCCGCCGCCTGGGAAGTCCACCTGGACACAAGATTAAAGGTTTGGCATAGAGAAGCAGATAGTCTTCTTACGTGGTAGATCTGGTCGTGGCATTCTTGACGTGGCTGTGGAACAAAGCTCTGGCTCATACTCTGACTAGGTAGACAGACGACTCCGTGCCGAGCTGTCCATGACGCTGGCTTTTAAGAGCCGCTGATTAACACCTGTTAATCTGTGCGCGGCTGGAGCTGATGAGCTGGATGACGGCCCAGCGGCCGCCATGACAGGAGCCTCTTAAAGAAGAAGTTACAGGTCTGTGAGAGCCAGAAATCTTGCTTGTTTGTAGGTGACCAAATACTTATTTTACCAAGGAATTTACCAATTAATTCATTAAAAATCCTTCAATGTGATTTTCTGGATTTTTTTTTTTCTCATTTTGTCTCTCATAGTTGAGGTATACCTATGATGGAAATTGGAGACCTCTCTCATCTTTTAAGTGGGAGAACTTGCACAATTGGTGGCTGACTAAATACTTTTTTGCCCCACTGTACAAGATGACATGTAAAATCACATAAGGATTGTCATATCCAGTCTGCGTTGTGTTGTAGCTTAGTTTTTTGTCACATTTTGTCTTAGCTTTGTTCTGAATTATAATCACTCTTGTTTTGTTTTTCTTTTGAATTCTTGGATGGAATATGGGTGGGCAATATAAGCTGCGGCTTCAGCCATCACCCATTTCGGATAACTTATGTTGAACTGTATAATCAGAGGAGTTATTGTCTAATTTGACCTTGTTGGATTTTCTTTCCCCCTTTGTTATATTATTCAGTTTCTTTTAATCTGTACTTTTAATCTAGCCGAAATAAAGATTCATTCATTCATTCATTCATTCATTCATTCTGGAGACGTACTGACATGGTTTTCAGAAACACCCAGAAACAGACACAGGCTCAACAACAATAATGATCTTTTATTGAATGAGAGTGGGAGTGTGAGCGTGTGAATGGTGTTGTGAGAGTGTAGTGTAGTGCAAGCAGGAGCGTGTTGACAGGTCAGGTCTGGCAACCCTGGAACGACAGCAAAGACAGGGGAGTTAACTTCATAGGTCAAATAGGTTCATTTTGTCTTCTTTTAATTATTTATCTTTTGTTTATATGAACAAAAGATAAATAAGGAGTTAACTTCAGGCTGGCAGATAATGATATTAATAGGGTTTTAGCAGTCTTATGGCAGTGAAGAGTTAATCCAGCTCCAAAGAGATGATTTTCCAATACCGGCCCAGCGCCCTGTTGTGATGCCATTGTGCAGGTGCAGAATATTCACAGTGCTGCTTGGATGAAGGTGATGTGTGCTCCAGCTCACCAATTTGCGTGGGGTGAATGCTGCTGCTCACAGCTGAGTCCGGTCCAACGCCAGGAGGAAAGGGAGGTCGGCCGAGAGGGTGGTCCACCTGTGCACAGGGAACAAGGGGAGAAAGGCAGGTGCAGGAAATAGCACTGAGAAGACTTATGTAGCGTTGGGGAGATGGAACTCCCGTGCGACGAGAAGATGATAAGAGATGAATTCTCTTGGCGTAGCGAGGTGGAGGAAGACTCTAGGGAGGAGTTCTTCCTGGCAGAAGGTGTAGACGTCTCCATGCTGCCTACTGGGCAGCATTCCTTATAAAGGGTGCTTGATGAGGGAGAGCAGGTGTGCCCACAGCTGTGAAAGATAATTAGGGCGAGGCACACACAGTGCAGATCACCACATTTCCAGCTTCACAATTATTCAAACCAATAATTGTAGTAATATAAGTTTTGATATCTGATATAAATATTTTGAATATTTTTTTCATTTACTACCAAATTTACATTTATGGATGGAAATTTTACTGTTAAAACAGAAGATTCCCCTCTTGAACATTTACACAACACGTTGCACCCTAAAGCCACCTGTACTGAGGGCCACCCCACACTCCCCACCCACAGAAACCTCTGACCTTTTTTGCCATATGGTATAAGGCACAGGAACATCCGGGCATTCGTAGCCAGACTCTGCAGCAGTTTTCTTCCCACATGCCATCAGACTCCTCGTGTCAAAGGTCTGAGCTGATTGTCATGAATGTGAATGTTGAACCCACGCTGCAGATTTTTCACAGTTGACAATATTGCACTATTGACTCACAGTTTTTACTGTGCCTCTTTACTGTACCTCCATATGTACACTCAGCTTTGCACCTTATGTTACTTGTGTCTGGACTTTAGGTTGTTGTGTCATTCAGTGGGCCTCATGCAGGAACAGTTAATACTGAGGGCCCCTTTACACCGATGAAGACCGTTGGGTGACCACTGAGAGATCAAAAATTGATCCATTCTCTCAATGATCACCTAAAGCCTAAAAAAAAAGCATTTTCTGTGTAAATGTTCAAGAGATTGCTGTAAAATTTTCATGGCGATCTATAGAGATCTTTGAAAGATCTTTGAGAAATTGCTGAGAGACCAGTAGTGATCATTTAGGGTGCTTTCACACTTGTAGGCTTTAATCCGTTTCAGTCAAACTCAAGTTCGTTTTCTCCATTAGTGCGGTTAATTTTATCTGGTGAGAACACAGTAATCGCACTCAAGTGCATACCAAAAGAACCATACCGAGACCACCTGAAAGAGGTGGTCTTGGTTCGAATTAAATGGCGAAATCTGGTGTGGTCCTGCAGGTGAGAAAGAGACCGCACTAAAACGGGACCAGCTGCAAATGGTAAAATATTTTATGTCACTGTACATACCTGATAGATCTTTGAAAATATCTGTGGCTGAGTACATCACAGTTCTGGAGGATTAATGAACGTTAATATGTTATTTCCCATCCATAGCAGCGCTTCATTTTCAAACTGTACCATTTGCTAAAAGTGGTATATGCACGTATGTAATAAACAATAACCAGGGCAATGAAACCCCCTGTAGATTACGTTACGATTTGTATTATTTTCTCCAAGAAATGCATAAATACACGGTAGTCATCCTACTTTCTGCATTTACTTTTCCTGTTCTCGCGGCAAAAAAAAAATAAATAAAAAAATCTGACCAATAAGAACAGAGAACGTTCTGACGTAAGTCTTGCAGGATTTAACGTGACACAGTTTGGTCTACTTATGGTTGGCCTCAATTTTTGCCTGTGTGAAAAGGGACCAAACCGTGGAGAAAATGATACAAAGTAACAAACTTGTCAACTGATTCGGACCAAATTAAACAAATTTAGGTGTGAAAGCACCGTTAGAGATCAATAGAGATCACTGAGGGATCATTGAGAGTTTGTTGGGTGACCAAAGAGATATATGTATATCTGAGAGGTTTCTAGTGCTCTTCTGCCCCCTTTACTCAGGTTTAGAAGAACTGAGACATCAATGAAAGATGAAAAAATGGCCAGATCTCTCAATGGTCTTTCATTGATCTCTCAACAGCCGCAAATATCTCTCAGTGATCTTCCAGGGATCTCCACGGTCTCCACAGATGAAAGTTTGTTTTGACACAGTCCAAAATGATTTCTCAATCATCTCTAAAAGAAAATGATCTTTCAACAATCTCTTAATAAGCGCACAAAGATTGCATTGGTCTCCCAATGATCTCTCACCAATCTTTCAATGAACTCTATTGGTATTTCATCAAACACTCACTGATCTCTCAGCCATCTTGACCTCCAGGGTAGAAAAAAAATTGATGTTCATTGAAAGATCACTGAGAAATCATTGAGAGATCAGTGAGATTGTTGGGTGGTCAAGAAGAGCTCAAAGAGAGCTCAACAAGCACTTGATGATGTTGTCAATCTTTTGATCATCCTTCAGTATTTATTTTAGACAAAAAGGAAACAGACACATAACAGTCTGCATTATGAGAAGATCTTCTGAGTTATGAGAACAAGGCAGACAGTTTTGATACAGACAGATAAGTGTGGAATGCTGAGTCAGCAGTTTCTGTGAGATTGTCTTGTGAGGAACAGTAATCTTGAGGGTGAGACACAGTGTCCAGGAGAAAAGCATGATTTGTATTGTCTAGGGACATCAGGAACAAATTGTAATAAAAATAAGCAAAAAAAAAAGATATCTTTCACAAATCCCAACTTCTGATCACACTCTGTGATCGCCATCTTGCTTAATTATATTGCAAAGCACCAATGTCAACATTTTACTGCTTGCTTCAACATATGGGAACAAAACCCTGGTTTATACAGTATTTCATCAATAGGTATGCTAGCAGGGAAAAATTCTCCCACGGCTTTGGGTCAGGACAACTGGAGTAGCTTATCTTACCTTTATCCATCATGCTGACACAATAACTATCCATGCTTCAGCAAGCCCTTATCAATTATTCGCCAAACATGGCTTCACAATCTTAACAGAAGAACATTGATATAACCTCATAAGTTTAGATAAAGTATTGGAATTACTGAAAAAATGGAGGGAAACGTACAATAATTAGAAATAAAAATGTGAAATCTATTCTATTTTCTGCATCGCCATTTTGTTCCCCAGGACAAGAGGCAAGAGGAACCAAAACAACAGGATAAGCTAATAAGATACAGCCCAGCAGAAACTGTGAGCTAAAGCCGCCTCAGCCCCCGCCTGTGCAGATCCCTTCTTCACCAAAAGCCACCAGTGAGGACCAACCTCTCCACCCACTACATACCCCTCCTCTTCAGCTTCCTCTTCCCCATCCTTCCCGCTCCTTGACTTCACTGACCAGATGAAGGAGCTGGTCACTATGGCCACAAAACTGACCCCATGCCCAAGTCCAATTTTCTCACCCCAAAACCTCCCACTTCACCCCCGCCCCCCCAATCTCCCACCTCCAGCAATTCCTCAGTGAGCTCTGACACAACTGCCAAAGCCCCACCACCCAACACCATCCCCACCCTCAAAGCTGAACCAAAATCCACAGCCTGATAACAACACAAGCTGGGTTTGATGTACTGGATCCGGGCTCTGATACCACTGGTACTTATGGCTCTTAGACAAGGTGGGGCCTGTTATGGAAATAGTTTCCTTAATTTCTGTTTTAATAGGTAGCAGAAAAAG
This sequence comes from Pholidichthys leucotaenia, assembly GCA_020510985.1. Lineage (NCBI taxonomy): Eukaryota > Metazoa > Chordata > Actinopteri > Cichliformes > Pholidichthyidae > Pholidichthys > Pholidichthys leucotaenia. The sequence continues at coordinate 284,173,107 of CM035842.1, forward strand.
GTTGGTAAATTTATGGAGGAACAAAATCCATCCTACACATCCTGTAAATTTATCAAATCTACTGTTCATTTCTCACCAGTAACAGCTTAAACAAAATAAAACTCTAGCAGATGATGTTCTTAACACACTGAAACTAGCTTTATTAAATATTAGTTCTTTGGCAAGAAAAAACATTTTTAATTAATGATCTCATTATAAAACACAAACTGGATTTTATGTTTTCAAGGGAGACTTGGTTAGATAATAAAGATGGCTCTCATTTTATCGAAGCAGCTCCGCCCAACTACAGCTTTATAAGTGAGCCCAGGCTGCATAAGAAAGGAGGAGGAGGAGCTGTTTTTTTTAATGATTCCCTCTAATGCAAGCAGATGTCTTATGATACTTATGATATCTTATGATAGTTTACTTCATTTGAATATGTGGCTCTTCAGCTGAATTCCTCCTCCGGTGTGTTGTTTCTTAATGTTTACAGACCACCTAAATACCATGCAACCTTTTTTGATGATTTTACAAAGCTGCTGTCTATTATCTGCGTTGACTTTGACTGTGTAGTTATTGTTGGTGATTTTAACATTCATGTTAACAACCCTCAGGACAGAGGGACAAAAGATTTGTGTTGTGTCCTTGATAACTTTGGACTGACTCAGCATGTAATGGAAAAAAAACACATAACAGAGGACACAGTCTGGACTTGGTAATCTCCGAAGGTCTGAACATCTCTGTGGTTATGGTGATGGACGTTGCTCTGTCCGGCCATTCTTGTGTTTTCTTTGAGAGTGCTATTAATGTCAGCAGAAATATCCAGACAGAGGTAATCAAAAACGGTACATCAATGATAATACCAGTGAAAAATTCACTGCACGCTGCATGGTGGCACAGTGGTTAGCACCGCGGCAGCACAGTTTACCCTCGGCCGGGGGATCGCGGGGATCATGAGATCGTGAGTTTGATCCCTGCCCCTGGCCAACAGTGATCTGAGTGGAGTTTGCATGTACTCCCCGTGTTTGCGTGGGTTTACTCCGGGATTTCTCCGGTTTCCTCACACATGCTAAAAACATGCAGGTTAGGGAGTTAAGGGGCGCTTGCGCACCCAGCGACCGGCAGCTGGTGGCTTGTCACCAGACTGCAGAACAAATCTACCTACGGGTACAAAATAAGTAAAAAAAAAAAAAAAATTCATCCAAGCTTTCTCTTCCTCACCCCCCTCTTTTCACCTTCAGAAAATGAGCTTGCAGAAAATTTCAACAGGAAAATTTCAAATATTATGAATGCCATTGCTCCCATCAAGGTGAAGGTGGTCACTAATAAAAGAAACCTCTATGGAGAAATGCTACACTAGGAAGAGCTGAAAGAAGAGAGTGTGGAAAAGCTGAACGCAGGTGGCGAAAAACTAAATTACAGGTTCATTATGAAATCTGTAATGAGGGATTGAGCATTTGTAATTTGGAGCTGAGAAATGCAAGACAAGCTTGTTTTTCTGACATCATTGCTAAAAACAACAATAATGCACACACCTTGTTAGTAGCTCCTTAACTTCTATCCAAACATGCATACAATAACTTTGCCTTTTCCTTTACTGACAAAATTCAGAAAATTAGACAGTCAGTGCTCCGATGCCAGGTGCTGGACATGTGCTTCCTCTGTTTCCACATAGAGAAAACGTAAAAAAAGCATTGCAAATTTTTTTCCAATCAATTATAAAATCTTGTATGACATCATACACCACCTGAAATCCACTACCTGCTGCCTTGATACTCTCCCAACACTGTTTTATTTTTTTTTTACTTTTTATATTGTATGGCCTCAGATCTACTACAGATCATAAATATGTCTCTACATTCAGGTGTCTTCCCTCAGTGCCATAAAACAGCTGTTATCAAGCCACTTCTAAAAAAGAGCAACCTAGATACCTCATTCATGAACAGCTATAGGCCCATATCAAACCTCCCCTTTCTTGGTAAAATAATAGAAAAAGCTGTTTTTCAACAATTGTATGACTTCCTGATATTAAATAACTGTTTTGATGTCTTCCAGTAAGGTTTTCGGCTACACCACAGCACTGAGACAGCTCTAGTTAAGGTCTTTAATGAAATCCACTCCAATACAGAAAATGGCAACATCTCAGTCTTGGTTGCTGCATTCGACATTGTCGACCATAACATCTTACTAAACCGGCTGAAAATCTGGGTTGGACTTTCTGGTACAGCACTTAGCTCGTCTGAGTCCTATTTAAAAGACACGAACCCCCGTCTTTAGGTAAATACAAATCTGAGCAAACAAAACCTGTAGAGTTCCTCAACTTTCCATTTTGGGACCTTTGCTTTTCAACATCTACAGTATCTCACAAAAGTGATTACCCCCCCCCCCCTAAAATTTTTTAAATGTTTTATTATATCTTTTCATCTGACAACACTGAAGATATGGCACTTTGATACAATGTAAAGTAATCAGTGTACATCTTGTATAACAGCGTAAATAAAGGACTGTTTTGAAGCCACTGCCTGGAAGCAGCTCTGCGATCCACATGGTGAGGACATCGATGGCCTCATTCACACCTTCACGGGCTACCTCAGCTTCTGTGTGGACAAATCCGTTCCCACCAAGACCATACGGCGTCACTCAAACAACAAACCCTGGATCAACCCTGAGATAAAAACACTTCTGAGAGAGAAGAAGAGGATCTTCAGGTCGGGGAACAGGGAGATGCTGAAGTCCGTACAGAGGGAGCTGAGGAGAAAGATCAGAGAAGGCAAGGACAGCTTCAGGAAGAAGATGGAGGACAAGCTGCAACAGAGTGACATCAGCGGGGTCTGGAGAAACCTCAAAACCATCTTGGGGCTCCAGAATACCTCCCCCCAGGCCACGGGGGGGCAGGGAGTGGGCGAACAACCTGAATCTGTTTTTCAATAGATTTGACCAACCGCCCTCCCCCCTGTCTGCACAACAACCACTGCTGCCTCTAAGAAATCAAGTCCTGCTGCCCACTCCCCACTCCACCGACACCCCCCCCCCCACTCCCAACACACAGCCCCCCATCCTGACCCTGACCAAGACCCAGGTGAGGACGGAGCTGAGGAAGATCAAGGCGAGGAAGGCGTCGGGACCGGACGGCATCAGCGCAAAGCTCCTCAAGTCCTGTGCAGACCAGCTGTGTGGGATTGTGACGTATATCTTCAACATGAGCCTGAAACTGGGGAGGGTACCACAGCTGTGGAAAACATCTTGTGTGGTATCTGTACCAAAAACTTCCCACCCCAAAGACCTGAACAGCTACAGACCGGTGGCCTTGAAGTCCCACTTGATGAAGACCCTGGAGAGACTGCTCCTTGCTCATCTCCGCCCCCTGGTGGAACCAGCGATGGATCCACTCCAGTTCGCCTACCAGCATGGCATTGGGGTGGAGGATGCGGTGATCTTCCTCCTTCACCGTTCTCTGTCCCACCTGGAGAAGCCCGGGAATATGGTGAGGATCATGTTCTTTGACTTCTCCAGTGCTTTCAACACCATCCAACCGATGATCCTGAAGGACAAGCTGCTGCGCGCAGGGGTGGACCAGCACCTGTCATCATGGATCCTGGACTACCTCATGAACCGGCCTCAGTTTGTGAGAACCCGGGACTGTGTTTCCGACACGATCATCAGTAGCACGGGGGCCCCCCAGGGAACGGTGCTGGCTCCCTTCCTGTTCACTCTTTATACTGCGGACTTCTCACACAACACAACACATTGCCATCTACAGAAGTTCTCTGATGACTGCGATCGTTGGTCTCATCTCCAACGGAGATGAAGCTGAGTACAGAGGGCTTATCCAGGACTTTGTGGACTGGTGCCATCGGAACTGCCTCCAGATCAACGCGAGGAAAACTAAGGAGCTGGTGGTGGACTGCCGCAGGCATGGGCAGCCCCTCACAGCACCAGTAAATATACAGGGAACAGACATCGAGATGGTGACATCCTATAAGTACCTGGGTATTCATCTGAACAATAAACTAGACTGGTCACACAATACTGATGCACTCTACAAGAAGGGACAGCGCAGGCTGTTCCTGCTGAGGAGACTCAGGTCTTTTGGTGTACAAGGGGCGCTGCTGAAGTCATTCTATGACACGGTGGTGGCATCAGCCATCACTTTTGGAGTGGTCTGCTGGGGCAGTGGCATTACTGCAGCCGATAGGAAGAGACTGAACAAACTGATTAAGAAAGCTAGCTCTGTCCTGGGGCAGCGCCTTGATCCAATGGAGGAGATAGGAGAGAGAAGGACGGTGGCTAAACTGTCATCTCTGCTGGAGTCCGAGTTCCACCCTATGCAGGACATACTGGATGCACTGAGGAGCTCATTTAGCAGCAGACTACATCATCCCAGGTGCACAACCGAGAGGTTTTGTAGGTCCTTCCTACCAACGGCTGTCAGACTGTACAACCTAAGCAGGGCTGCTCACAGAGATAGCAAAAAGACGTAACAAACTAATAGTTTTTTTTGAATGCAAAAGATGCAATAGACTTACACATTGGTCCTCTCTGGCATACAACTAGGAATATACCGGTCGCTATGGAGGGTGAGAATATGTATGGGCACATAATCATACCATGTAGGATAACTAAGTAGACGGTTATGCTGTTTCATCCCACCTAGCAACAATGCTCTGCACTGTGTGTGTTTATATATTTACATATTTATTCCATCTAGCTACAATGCTCCGCACTGTGTTTTTATATATCTACATATTATTCCATCTAGCTACATTGCTCCGCACTGTGTGTGTTTATATACTTGCATATTTATTCCACCTAGCTGCAATGCTCCGTACTGTGGGTGTTTATATATTTACATATTTATTCCATCTAGCTACAATGCTCTGCACTGTGTGTCTGTGTGTGTGTGTGTGTATATATATTTTATAGTAATATGTACATATGTATATTAGCTGCTCTTGCTTGCTGTTTTTTTTTCTTGCCTTCTGATTGTTGCTCTGAGTGTTGCTATCCCTGTGCTGTTGCAATCCTGGAATTTCCCCGTTGTGGGACTAATAAAGGCTTATCTTATCTTATCTTAAATTTGCTGTCCCCTCAAAATTACTCAACACACAGCCATTAATGTCTAAACTGCTGGCAACAAAAATGAGTACACCCCTAAGTAAAATTGTCCAAATTGTGCCCAAAGTGTCAATATTTTGTGAGGCCACCATTATTTTCCAACACTGCCTTGACTCCCTTGGGCATGGAGTCCACTAGAGCTTCACAGGTTGCCCCTGAAATCCTCTTCCACTCCTTTATGACGACATCACGGAGCTGGTGGATGTTAGAGAACTTGCGCTCTTCCACCTTCCGTTTGAGGATGCCCACAGATGCTCAATAGGGTTTAGGTTTGGAGAGATGCTTAGCCAGTCCATCACCTTTACCCTCAGTTTCTTTAACAAGGCAGTGGTCATCTTGGAGGTGAGTTTGGGGTGGTTATCATGTTGAAATACTGCCCTGCGGCCCAGTTTCTGAAGGCAGGAGAACATCCTCTGCTTCAGTATGTCACAGTACATGTTGGCATTCATGGTTCCTTCAATGAACTGTAGCTCTCATGTGCTGGCAGCACTCATGCAGCCCCAAACCATGACACTCCCACCACCATGATTGACTGCAGGCAAGACACACTTTGTACTCCTCACCTGGTTGCAGCCACACACACTTGACACCATCTGAACCAAAAAAGTTTATGTTGGTCTCATCAGACCACAGGACATGGTTCCAGTAATCCATGTCCTTAGTCTGTTTGTCTTCAGCAAATGGGCTTTCTTGTGCATCATCTTTAAAAGGGACTTCCTTCTGGGATGACAGCCATGCAAACCAATTTGATGCAGTGTGCGGCGTATGGTCTGAGCACTGACAGGTTGACCCCCCACCCTTTCAACCTCTGCAGCAATGCTAGCAGCCCTCATATATCTATTTTCAAAATTCAATTCAACTTTATTTATATAGCGCCATTTCACAACAACAGTCATCTCATAGCACTTTCAACTGTAGGGGAAACCCCCACAATTGCAGAAAGACCCCAGCAATCAGGCGATCCCCTGTGAGCAAGCGCTTGGCAACGGTGGAGAGGAAAAACTCCCTTTAAACAGGAAGAAACCTCCAGCAGAACCAGGTTCAGGGAGGGGCAGTCATGTGCTGTGACTGGCTGAGGGGCGAGGGGATAGAGAAAGAAAACCTCTGGATATGATCGCTGAGCATGTGCACTCAACTTCTTTGGTAGACCATGGTGAGGCTTGTTCTGAGTGGAACCTGTCCTGTTAATCCGCTGTATGGTTTTGGCCACATTGCTGAAGCTCAGTTTCAGGGTGTTGGCAATCTTCTTATAGCCCAGGCCATCTTTATGTAGAGCAACAATTCTGTTTTCAGATCCTCAAAGAGTTCTTTGCCATTCAGTGCCATGTTGAACTTCCAGTGACCAGTATGAGAGAGTGTGATAGTGATAACACCAAATTTAACACACCTGCTCCCCATTCACACCTGAGACCTTGTAACATTAATGAGTCACATAACACCAGGTAGGGAAAATGGCTAATTGGGCACAATTTGGACATTTTCACTTAGGGGTGTACTCACTTTTGTTCCCAGCGGTTTAGACATTAATGGCTGTTTGCTGAGTAATTGTGAGGGGACAGCAAATTTACACTGTTATACAAGCTGTACACTGACTACTTTACATTGTATCAAAGTGTCATATCTTCAGTGTTGTCCCATAAAAAGATATAATAAAATATTTACAAAAATATGACGGGGTGTACTCACTTTTGTGAGATACTGTATTAAATGAAGACAAAAACCAAAATAATAGTTTTTGGAGCCAAAGAAGAATGACTCAAAGTTAGTAATCAGCTTCAATCAATGATGTTAAAAACCAACAGCCAAGCCAGAAATCTGGGTGTGGTTCTGGACTCCGACCTGAATTTTAACAGCCTCATTTAGACAGTAGTGTCATGAATTGCCCCTTGGGGCAGACAGGAAGACCCACGCATTGAACTGTGAGTTTGTGAGATTTATTGACAACAAAGCAGAAAGTCCAAAAGATTGCTCCAACACAAAATTCAAACAAACAAGCAAACTTACGAGTAAAGCGCACCAGAATGAAGGCTGCATTCTTGTGGAGACAAGCAAAGGGAAACTCAAGACTGTGGCAACCAGAAATGAAAATAACTGCCCTTAAATAGGGTCAGAAACAAATCATACAAGTACTGACAGGTGTGGGTCACATGAACAGGCAGAAGGTAACAATGATCAATAATTTGGACCAGCTGGGAGCAATGAGAGGGGAGTGGCCGGAGCTGACATCTGACAGAGGCTATGCCCACACTGAGCAAAAACCCAGAAACACCACTGACAGCTCTCAACCCAGAGGGAGAACACAACAGTGAAGGAAATAGAAAATAAAACATCAACAAATACAGACTGAGAAATAAATGTGATCTAATACAAGGTAAGAGAAGAACAAAACTATAACAAACAGGAAAATAAGAAACAGCACGAGAAATAAAAAACCCAAAAGGCACAAAATACAATGAAACATAAATATAGAGAAAAAGCCATGAGACTGAGCATGGCGGAAACCCCCAGTGCTCAGCTCATGACAAGTAGTGAAATCAGCCTATTATAACTTAAAGAACATAGCGAGGATTTCTCAGCAGGATCTAGAAAAACTTGTCCATGCATTTATCTTCAGTAAACTGGACTACTGTAATGCTGTCCTAACAGGTCTCCCTAAAATGTCAATGAGGCACCTGCAGTTGGTTCAGAAGGTTGCACCCGAGTCCTCACTAAGACCAAGAATGTAGATATATAACTCCAGTTCTCAGATCTTTACACTGGCTTCCTGTCTGTCAAAGAATAGGTTTCAAATACTGCAGTTGGTTTATAAAACTCTGAATGGTTTAGGGCCAAAATACATTTCAGATCTGCTAGTCCATTATGAACAACCCAGAGCCCTCAGATCATCAGAGTCAGGCCTGCTACCTGTGCCCAGAGTTAGAACCAAACATGGTGAGGCAGCGTTTAGCTTTTATGGCCCTCACATATGGAACCAACTCCCAGATAGTGTCAGGGCTGCTGAAACTCTCAGCTGCTTTAAATCCAGGTTAAAAACTCTCCTATTTTCCGTGGCCTTTCAGTAGCCTACAATGTACTGTAACTTTTATTTCTGTTTAAAAGCTCAAGTAGGTTGATTTTGTCTCCTTTTAATTATTTACCTTTTGTTCTTATTAAAGACAAAAATAGAAAGTTCACTGAAGGTTCACTGCAGCCTTTGTCTTTGAAGAAGGTAAAAACATCTTTCTTTGTCTTTAATAAGAACAAAAGGTAAGTAAATTTTATTTCTGTCATCTTCTATTTTATCTTGTTTTTGTTTCTCTTTAATTTACTTTTCAGTTTGCTTTTAAATTCTTGTTTTTGTAAAATATATGTTTAAACTTTAAGGAAAGGTTTGAGGCCCCGCTCATAGAAGAAAAGGAGTGTGTTAGAGGCCCCCCTGATAAAAGGAGTGTGAGGCTTTTTAAAGGAATTGACAAACCTAAGGCTATTTGAATTAGTCAAAACATTGTCTATTTTTTTTTTCACCTATAAAAATGTAAAAATGAAGGAAAGGATGGTTGATGCCTTCTAGTGTGTAGATTTCTTTTGCAACTTGCTGTAATGCTTTAATGCTTTTATATGAAGCAATCTGAATTGCCTTGAACTTGAAATATGTTATACAAATAAACTTGCCTTGCCTTGAAATAAAGAATAAAATCACTGGGGAAAAAAGGGGGGGGAATCACGGACATTCAAATCAAATTTCTTATCAAAAAAAAAATAACCTTGACTCATAGATCAAAAATGGATTTCAAGCCATTTCAATATTAAACAAAATTCAACTTTGATCCTAAATTTAGTCAAAGTCAATACCTTGGAATGGGAAGATTCAATGGTCAATATATTGTTTCCTGGCCTAATCTCACAACTAAAAGCATGACAGCTAATTTATGAGGATCTCCTGATATCTAATCTCACCTGTACCTGTTTTTGCAGATACAGCTGTGTGTGTGTGAAGTGACAACACAATTCGGTCACTTTTTATGAGTATTATATGTAAACATTTGTGTAATCGGTGTTGCAGTTCAGGGATCGGCTATGTAATCGGTGTAACAGTTCATTTATTGGCTATGTAATCAGTGTTGCAGTTCAGGTATCAGCTGCGTAATCGGTGTAACAGTTCAGGTATTGGCCTTGTAATTGGTCTTGCAGTTAAGGTATGGGCTGTGTAATCAGTGTTGCATTTCAGGTATCAACTGCGTAATCAGTGTTTTAAGTTCAGGTATCCGCTGTGTAATCGGTGTTGCAATTCAGGTATCGGCAGTTTAATTGGTGCATCAGTTCAGGCATCAGCTGTGTAATCTGTGTTGCCATTCAGGTATCGGCTGTGTAATCGGTGTTTCAGTTCAGGTATCTGCTGTGTAATTGGTGTTGCAATTCCAGTATCGGCTGTTTAATTGGTGTATCAGTTCAGGCATCAGCTGTGTAACTGGTGTTGCCATTCAGGTATCTGCTGTGTAATCAGTTCAGTTCAGGTAAGTAAGTCAGTAAGTAAAGTTTATTTATAAAGTGCATTTCACAAACACTAACAAAGCACTGTACAATATAATGGAATAAAAACAACTTGATAAAGACACTATTGAAAAAGAAAACAATAAAGAGAACAAATTAAAACACAAGATTAAAAGATTTAAAAAATATCAAAGATACCATTAAAAAGCAGTTAAATATAAATTCAACAGAAAGCCTCATTAAACAAAAAAAAAAAAAATTCAGCTGCTTTTTTAAAGAGTCCACAGAGTCAGTTAAACGTAACTGGAGTATGAGACTATTCCAAAGCCGTGGAGATACAAATTGAAAGGCTCTGTCTTTGTCATGAACGCTCCTCTGAGGCAGAAAAGAACCTGCTCGCTTGACTGCAGTGAAGCAATTTATTGGTGGAAAACATAGGCTGTTCAAAATAACCAGTGCAGGCAAAACAGAAGACGAGGAGAACTTACAATGGGTAGATTCATGGGGGAACAGGAGAGGGAGACTGACCGTAGCAATGTAGTCTAGCCTGAACAGTGATGTGGCTGCGACAAATACAAGGTGGACAGACAGAGTTTAAATACATAACAATGATGGGACGCAGGTGTGTGAGCCGGGCTGAAAAACACTAATTGAATAACTGCCCTCAGCTGCTGGGAGAGAGGATCGAGAGCAGAGAGAGTCAGTCAAGGCAAGAATCACGCTCTGTCTGTGCTGAATACCTGATAATTTTTTTCCACACATAAGGAGTTGTTCAGAACTCCTTATAACAACTCCTGTGAGCTGGTGTCGGCTGGCAATCAGATCTAGAAGAAGAAGAAGAAGAAGAGTCATATAAAGTGAAATATGTGGTGGTAATGCACCTGTAAGCTGGTTGCCAACCACCAATCAAATCTAAAAGAAGAAGAGGAAGAAGAGAGCAGAGAGGGAATAGGGCAAGGGGAGAAAAGAAATATAATCACTTGTAGCTGAAAAGCAAACACAGAATGCGAGTGGAGATGGCTGTCTGGAATGGAGGAGAGAGGCTCATAACAAAAAAACACAACATACAGAACTAACAGGACAATAACAATGAACAGAGACAATACTAAAAAGCAACAATGGAAAATCTGAGCGCTTGGAACAGACACTCAGACATATGACAGAGCCTTCCCCCACCCCCCAAGGGGTGGATTCCAGAAACCCCAAAGTAACATCGAAAAGAACCCCCCCCCCCCCCCCAAGGAAGGATTACAGCAAAAAATCATCCCGGGAGGGAGGTGGGGGAAAACGGTCAGGAGGGAAAAAACAAACCAGCTCAAAACTCACACCCACGCCCCAACAGACCCCTAAGCCCCCGCAGTCCCAGAGCTCCAGGGTTCGGGTGGTCGACAAAGATCCCAGGTCAAGCAGATGGCCCAAGGAAGAGAGTTAGGCAGCCTGCCGGAGAAAATGGGCCACCCGACCAAGAGACCCAGTCCTTCAGGCGGCCATCCAGCATTGTTGAGCAACCAGGACCGGAGGGGTGAACGAGGAGGTGGCTTACCCACCAGGAGGCTCTAAGGCAGGAAGCTGGACCGGAGAAGGGGAACCCCAACAGTGTCTGGTGGCGGAGGACAGTGGACCATGACGGCACCCGGCAGAGGAGGACAAGACACCCCAAAGGCCTCTGGAAAAGGAGAGAAGGCCCCGGTGTCCTCAGGCTGGCCGGCAGCACCCTCGGTGGTCTCAGCTTGGGGCACAGCTGCACCCTCGGTGGTCCCAGTGTGGTACACAGCTGCTCCCCTGGAGGCTGTCATTCACAGGGACCCTGGGCTGGAGCTCTGCTGCACCGACAGTGGCTCCGGGCTGGAGCTCTGCTGCACCCATGACGACCTACACTGCGGGGGAAGCTGGACCCCCCAGTGACGGGCCTGGATCCTCGGACACGTCTGGTGGTGTTTGATTCTCTCCGGCGACCTTAGGAGAGGACTCGGACATAGAACAAAAGGACGAGAGCTCAGGGTCCCCGGCAGCGACAGAGCCCAGCGGGGCGAGCTCAGGTGGAGCAGGCGGCTGCACCTTGCTCTCCTCACCAAGAGCCAGGCAAGATTGCTCTAATATAGAAAGGAGAAAGACAAAAGAAAGCACTTGCCTGAGCTTGAGCTCCACCGCCGTCCAGGACTCTGACAATCCAGGTGATGTGATCTTGGGCTCAGCCCTCTGGAGGTTCAGTTCATGCACTGACACTGCTGCGGCAGCCTCCTCAGCAGGAATGATGGTCATTGCAGTCTCGGGACTCCCAGGCGAAGGGGACCACGCTGGTGACTTCTCCGGCGTGGCGGCTGGAATGCGGCTCACCATAGGCACTGGAGCTGAACTTTCCTCCTTGGTTTTGTTCAGGGGACGGTGGACACTCAAAGGGGATAGCAGGAGACACTAGAGGACTGGTGAGAGGAGAGTGGCTACAGCAGATGAAGAGGTCTCTGGGGACTGCACACCCAGAGACTCTCTACCAGGGATCAGGCAAGAAATTACATCAGTATTCAAAGAAAAATAGGAGGAAACTTGCCAGTTCTCCTGGTTAATGATGTTTCCTGTTGCAACTGGTGAGGAGTCATCCCTCTCCGTGACTAAGAAGACTCTGGGCCCCCATGAGGATAGTAGAGGAGCCGCCCCTGCGACCACGGGAATGGCAGTTTCCGGTGGAAAAATGAAACACCCCTTAACAGCTGGAGGATACACCAAGGGAAATGGCCTCACAGCGCAAGCAGAGGGAAATTGGGCAGGTGGAGCTGCCGGCGAAGGAAAAGAGGAGCGAGAATCCGCTGCAGGAATAGCCGGACTTGGTGAACGGGGATCGGCTGCCAATGAGGCCGGATTATTCTTCTGGCGGATCGGCACAGGACAATGTCGCCGAGAAGCTGGAACTGGCTTGATTGGAGCGGGAACAACGCGGGGTTCTGGCAAGAAACAGTCACAGCAGAGCCCCATGAGAGTCCTCCGTTTGGTATGAGCCTGGCCTTCTTTGGAGACTTCCTCCACCTTTCACCATTCTCGCATCATAGCGCTGCAAACTGGGATATGCTCTCAGCTCCCTCGGGGTGCTCCGATAGCTGAGGGCATTGCCTAACTGCTGCCTCCACCAGGTCCACATACCAGAGAACATCTTCTGGGGTGGAATACACACGTGGACAAAATTGTTGGTACCCCTCTGTTAATGAAAGAAAAACCCACAATGGTCACAGAAATAACTTGAATCTGACAAAAGTGGTAATAAATACAAATTCTATGAAAATTAACCAGTGAAGATCAGACAATGCTTTTGAATTGTGGTTCTACAGAATTATTTTAAAAAACAAACTCATGAAACAGGCCTGGACAAAAATGATGGTACCCTTAACTTAATATTTTGTTGCACAACCTTTTGAGGCAATCACTGCAATCAAACGATTTCTGTAACTGTCAATGAGACTTCTACACCTCTCAGCAGGTATTTTGGCCCACTCCTCATGAGCAAACTGCTCCAGTTGTCTCAGGTTTGAAGGGTGCCTTCTCCAGATGGCATGTTTCAGCTCCTTCCACAGATGTTCAATAGGATTTAGATCAGGGCTCATAGAAGACCACTTTAGAATAGTCCAGTGTTTTGCTTTTAGCCATTCTTGGGTGTTTTTAGCTGTGTGTTTTGGGTCATTATCCTGTTGCAAGACCCATGACCTGCAACTGAGACCAAGCTGTCTGACACTGGGCAGCACATTTCTCTCTAGAATACCTTGATAGTCTTGAGATTTCATTGTACCCTGCACAGATTCAAGACACGCTGTGCCAGATGTAGCAAAGCAGACCCAGAACATAACAGAACCTCCTCCATGTTTCACAGTAGGGACAGTGTTCTTTTCTTGGTATGCTTCATTTTTACATCTGTGAACATAGAGCTGATATGCCTTGCCAAAAAGTTCCAGTTTTGTCTTGTCTGTCCATAGGACATTCTCCCAGAAGCTTTGTGGCGTGTCAACATGAAGTTTGGCAAATTCCAGTCTGGCTTTTTTATGATTTGTTTTCAACAGTGGTGTCCTCCTTGGTCGTCTCCCATAAAGTCGACTTTGGCTCAAACAACGACGGATGGTGCAATCTAACACTGATGTACCTTGACCTTGGAGTTCACCATGAATATGTTTAGAGGTTGTTCTGGGCTCTTTTGTTACCATTCGTATTATCCGTCTCCTCCTGCGGCCACATCCAGGGAGGTTGGCTACAGTCCCATGGATCTTAAATTTCTGAATAATATGTGCAACTGTAGTCACAGAAACATCAAGCTGCTTGGAGATGGTCTTATAGCCTTTACCTTTAACATGCTTGTCTATAATTTTCTTTCTAATCTCCTGAGACAACTCTCTCCTTTGCTTCCTCTGGTCCATGTTTAATGTGGTACACACATGTCACCAAACAGGACAGTGACTACTTGTCACCCTTTAAATAGGCTGCCTGACTGATTACAAGTTTGTAGACACCTGTGATGTTAATTAGAGGACACATCTTGGTTGAACATGTCCCTATGGTCACATTATTTTCAATCTTTTCTAGGGGTACCATCATTTTTGTCCAGGCCTGTTTCATGAGTTTGCTTTTTAAAGTAATTCTGTTGAACCACAATTCAAAAGCATTGTCTGATTTTCACTGGTTAATTCTCATAGAATTTTTATTTATTACCACTACTGTCAGATTCACGTTATTTCTGTGACCATTGTGGGTTTTTCTTTCATTAACAGAGGGGTACCAACAATTTTGTCCACGGCTGTATGTGCTTGCCCAGGAAATTAGTCCGTCTATTTCCATAAGGGCTTGGCAGCACTCCCACCCCAGGCTCATCGGGTAGCTCCGACCCGCTGTGTCCATTGCTATCTCAAAAAAACAGGTGAATGGAAAAAAAAGACACAAAAAGGTGAAAAAATGCTCCACTGCAGAAGCCGGGCTGTTAATTAGGTCACAGGCAACTGTCACAAATGCCCCTCACGGGCAGAAACAAACCCACTCGCTTGATTGCAGTGAAGAAATCCCCCGGTCATTGCTACAGTGTTTAACAGTTCTGCTAGAAATATCCCATTCATTTAATCCACCTGATCATAATTCTTGTTCTATTAACCCCTTACAGCCAGTTTTAAATACAGAGAGAAAATAAGTGTTGAACACGTCAACATTTTTCTCATTAATTGGGGGTCCAGGGAGTAATTGGGCGTTTTTGACTACTTTTGATTTTACCTTAATATTTCAGATGAAAAAAATGTTTATCTTGGCTTGTTTGGTGTCATTTGTTTCATCAAAACCTCACATGTGTGACTTCAGTTTTTTGTTTTTTTTACATATTATATTAACACACTAGACCTAACATCACACACACACACACACACACACACACACACACACACACACACACACACACACACACACACACAAAAACAAAACAAAAAACAACAAAAACATAAAGTTCGATGATGAAAAAGTTTTATTTTTTTTTACTGTGAAAACCCACAAACATGTCTAACAAACCAGGTTTATAACTCAGGATGCAAAAATAAATTGTAAATTTCAAAAACTTACAGTGGTGTGAAAAAGTGGTTTCCCCCTTCCTGATTTTTCATTTGTTTTTATGTTTGTCACACATACAGTAAATGTTTCAGATCATCAAACAAATTTAAATATTAGACAAAGATTACACAAGTAAACACAAAATGCAGTTTTTAAATGAAGGTGTTTATTATTCAGGGTAAAAAAAATCAAACCTACATGGCCCTGTGTGAAAAAGTGATTGCTCCCCGTTTTAAAACAAATTAACTGTGGTTTATCACATCTTTGGAAAACTGAGTTCAATTTCTCTAGCCACACCCAGGTCTGATTACTGCCACACCTCTTCTCAGTCAAGAAATCACTTAAACAGAACCTGCCTGACAAAGTGAAGTAGACCAAAAGATCCTCAAAAGCTAGACATCATGCTACTATCCAAAGAAATTCTGGAACAAATGAGAAAAATTAATTGAGATCTATCAGTCTAGAGAAGGTTATAAAACCATTTTTAAAGCTTTGGGACTACAGTGAACCACAGTCAGAGCCATTATCCACAAATGGCGAAAACATGGAATAGTGGTGAACCTTCCCAGGAGGTGGCAATACCAACCAAACTCTCACAACGGTCATACAGAGACCAAATAGCTCGTAACAACAAGCCCAATAATCCATACTCCCGAAGCACCCCCCACAAAAAACCACGAGGGACGTGGTCAAAGGCCTTCTCCAAGTGCACAAAACACATGTAAACTGGTTGGACAAACTCCCACAAACCCGCGAGGATTCTCGAGAGGGTAGAGAGCTGGTCCGATGTGCCACGGCCAGGACGAAAACCATATTGCTCCTCCTGAATCCGAGGATCAACCAACGGCCGGACTCTCCTCTCCAGTACCTTGGCACAGACCTTCCCAGGGAGGCTGAGGAGTGTGATCCCTCTAAAGTTGGAGCACACCCTCTGGTCCCCTTTTTTGAAGACAGGAACCACCACCCCGGTTTGCCATGCCAAAGGCACTGCCCCCAACCTCCCCACAATGTTGCAGAGGCATGTCAATCATGACAGCCCAACAACATCCAGGGCCTTGAGGTACTCAGGGCGAATCTCGTGTCTTGGTGCCAAGTGCACATATGGACACCCTTATGCTTGAACATGGTGTTTGTTATGGACAAACTGTGGTTAGCAGAACTCCAATAACTGAACACCACTCAGGTTCAGATCGTGCAGGCCATTCCTCCCAATCACCCCCTTCCAGGTTTCAGTGTCGTTGCCCACATGCGCATTGAAGTCCCCCAGTAGGACAATGGAGTCTCCAAGAGGAGCACTCTCCAGCACCCCAGTCAGAGACTCCAAAAAAGGTTGATATCCTGAACCATCATTTGGTGCATAGGCACAAATGATAATCAGGACCCATTTCCCAACCCAAAGGAGCAGGGAAACAACCCTTTCATCCACCGGGGAAAACTTCAATATAGAGGCAGCAAGATGGGGGGATACAAGAATACCCACCCCTGCTCATCGCCTCTCTCCCGGGGCAACTCCAGAGTAGGCCAAGCTCCAGCTCCTCTCTAGGAGACTGGTTCCGGAACCGGAGCGGTGTGTTGAGGTGAGGCTGATTATATCTAGCTGGTATCTCTCAACCTCATGCACAAGCTCAGGCTCCTTCCCCACCAGAGAGGTGACATTCCACATCCCAAAAGCCAGTTTAGGAAGCTTGGGATCAGACCGCTAAGGTCTCCGCCTTTGACCGCCACCTGATCCACATAGCACCGGACCCCCATGATCCCTCCTGCAGGTGGTGAGCCCACTGGAGGGCAGACCCTTGTAACTCCTTAGGGCTGAGTCCGGCCAGGTCCCATGGGCGGAAACTCAGCCACCAGACGCTAGCCATCGAGCCCCTCCCCCAGGCCTGGCTCCAGGGTTAGGCCCCGGTAACCCCATACCGGGCGGGGTACGCTGAATCCTTGTTCTAGTATTTATCATGAGAATCTGTTAGATCGTTCTTTGTCTGGCCCTTCACCCAGGACCAGTTTGTCTTGGGTGACCCTACTGGAGGCAAATTGCCCCGGACAACATAGCTCCTGGGATCACTAGGACACACAAACCCCCACCCCGATAAGGTGATGATCCATGCAAACAACAAAGCTATAAACAACTGTTTACATGAAAATGCAAGCAGTGCTCAGGCATTTTTTGAACAACTATTTACAAAACAATCATTTGTCACAAAAAGATGACACAATTATCTGTGCCACTCAAAAAGCACTTCCTATCACCAACAACACAAAGGGGCACATCACCTTGTGTGTACGACACTTTCAGCTTATCTGACCATTTTTATCCGTTTTGCAAAATAACAGAAAATGACAAATATATGTAATATATGTATATTATAGATTTATATGGCAATATCTCTATCTATCTAGCTATCCATATATATCTATATCGATATACAGTATATATATATTACATTATTTGTATGTATTTAGAGAGAGAGAGAGAGAGAGAGAGAGAGAGACAGACAGAGAGAGAGAGATTTTGATTTTTAAAAGATCTTTAATAAACACACTTGTCCATCAGTCAATACAATTTCTATATCATGCTATGTTACACAGAAAATTAATCCCCCAAAAAACGCCCCAAAAAAAGCTGTCCATCATGAACTGAACAGAGGACATTCTCCAGGGACCAGAGGGTCCTGAAACCTTCCACATCCCCATTCCCCATAAAAAACTGAAAGTCCAGCCTGATTCTGGCTTTAAGTAGCCTCACAAATAAAATTTTGACATCAACATCACTCTCAACATTTTCAAGTTTTCTTCTCCGGCTTACATAGATAGCCAACTTTGCCTGCCCTAAAACAAAGTTCAGTAGTTGACACTTCTGCTTAAAACGACGATTGTACATAAAACCACAAATGAAAACCTGCTTAGAGAAAACTTCCTTAAAAATATGAAAAAGTTTTGTGAGAAGTTCAAAGAGGCCACTCAGGCGCTGACATTCAATAAAACAATGAAAAACAGTCTCCCTAGAGGAACAAAAAACACACTGATCACTGACACTGCTGTTAATCACAGAAACAAAAGCATTGACAGCTATAATACCATGCAGGACCCTCCACTGTAAGTCTCCATGCCTCTTAGGGAGAGGGGCTTTGTAAAGAGCCCTCCAGGCAGGCCGATGCCCTTTTCCTAGTTTAAAATAGGCTCTCCAAGGAGTGTCCACACAGGTGTTCAATCGGTCCTTGTTGAGTGCCATCACCACCAGTCTGTAGAGTGCCTTACCACTGGCTCCTCCAAAGTCCACACCAGTGGGAGCACAGAATGCCAGTAAGGAGCAAGGAGCGACGTCAAAGTCCATATAGAGCGTGAGAGAGGGAAAGGGGTCAGTGCTTTCTGGCTGCAGCGTGCCATTGCTAAAGTCCAAGAGTAGGGAGTGCTCAAGTCCATGAAGCTCCTGTTTCCATTGTGCAAGAAGACCATCGATGAAACGATTCGACCTGACACCAAGATGAGCTGCTAAAGCTGAGGCGTTGTTTAGGCCAGGACCAGCCAGTTCCACCACTTGCTTCAGAGTGAGAATGTTCCTGGAACACAGCCTATCAAGGAAGGTCCTTCCAACTCCCGGCAGGACACCAAGGCGACCACCAAAAACCAGCGGCTCCCTCAACAACCAGTAGAGGGAATCGCATGGCCCTCTTTGTTTTTTAAAAAGAGTCCACACTGAAAAGAGACTGCGGTAAAAACTGGGTAAAGACAGTGCATTAGAGTTCTTAAAATCCATTAAAAACACAGGGAGGTCTAGCCCAAGCCCAAGGACTCTCTGTAAAATAACACAGGCCAAAGGCCTCCATACCAGGTCCTGGGGGCCCGTCAGCAGTCTCTGTATGAAAGTCAGTCTAAAAGCAGCACCTCTACTAGCTAAATGAATCACTCCTTGCCCCCCCCTCCTCTTTGGGAAGAAATAACAGGGCTTGAGGAACCCAGTGGAGTCCACCCCCCCAAAAAAAGTCCACCAAAACAGACTGAATTTTGGACAACAAACCAGCAGGGGGGTCCATGCACATGAGGCGGTGCCACAGGGATGAGGAAACAAGATTATTTAAAATGAGCACTCTTCCTCTAAAAGATATTCTTGGCATTAGCCACTTCCACTTGTTTAGTCTCCCGTTAATCTTCTCTATGACCCCATCCCAATTTTTTTGCTCAAACTGCTGATTTCCAATAAAGACACCAAGATACTTAAAACCTCCTTTTTTCCAAATCAACCCACCAGGGATTTTCTAGTTTCTCCCCCACCATCAGAGCCTCGCTTTTTCCCCAGTTTATCTTTGCAGAGGAAAGTTGGCCAAAAAGATTGACACTCCTAACCAGAACGTCAATGTCACTCTGCTTGTTTAGCAGAATGACTACATCATCTGCATAGGCCGACAGCTTGAACGTGGTGTCACAGCCAGGAAAAGTAACTCCTGATAGATCCCTTCTCAGGCAGTGAAGCAAAGGCTCTATGGCGAGGGAGTACAGCATCCCTGAGAGAGGGCAGCCCTGCCGAACCCCCCTCTGGACTTTTAAAGGGGCAGACAGGCCCCCATTTATCTTCAGCACACTCTCAATGTCACTGTACAAGGCCCGTATCCTGGCTATGAAGCCTGGGCTTAACCCAAAAGTTGCTAAAACTGTCCATAAATATTGGTGTTCAACCCGATCAAACGCCTTTTCCTGGTCAATTGAAATCAAACCAGTTTCCACCGCCAATGAACCAGAGACTTCCAAAATATCCTGAATTAAAGTGACATTGTCACTAATCAGCCTGCCAGGCACACAGTAAGTCTGGTCTACATGAATGAGCTCGCTCATCACCTTTCTCAGTCTTCGGGCCAGAGCTTTTGAGAGAATCTTGTAGTCTGTGCAGAGCAGAGAGACTGGCCTCCAGTTCTTTAGGCTCTGGAGGTCCCCCTTTTTCGGCAACAGTGTGATGATGGCCCTCCTGCAGGTCGTGGGTAGGGTCCCCCTTTCCAAGCTATCTTGGAGAACCTCCAGCAGGTCTGGACCAAGCAGGGGCCAGAATTCCTTAAAAAAGTCCACAGAGAGACCATCTATGCCTGGTGATTTTCCATTCTGGAGGCTCATTAGCGCCGTATGCAGCTCAGACAGAGACAGTGGAGCATCCAAGCCGGCAACAAGGTCCTCTGAGAGCACTGGAAGACCATCAAGGAAAACCTGGCCCAGTGACGTGTCCTCCCGCCACTCTGCTCTAAACAATTCACTGTAAAAGCTAGCAGCGTGTTTCCTGATCTCTGCTGCTGTGGAGATTGTTCTCCCGTCATCGCCCAACAAGGAGTGAATGAGCTTTCTCTGTCCATTTTCCCCCTCCAGTCCAAAAAAGTACTGGGAGGGCGAGTCCATCAGAGCTACATCCATGTAGCGTGAGCGGACCAGAGCACCCTGTGCGGTGACCCCTAGCAAGCTAGCCAAGGCTGACCTTCTTGACTTGAGAGCCTCTAAGTGCTCCTGTTTTCCTGTAGAACTGAGCAACTCCTCTAGTTCTACCACCTCAGTCTCCAGAACTTTCAAGGATTGGGTCAAGCTACGAGTGACATTTTGAGTGTACTGTTGGCAGAGTTGTTTTATCTGGGCCTTACCAAAATCCCACCACAATTGGAGAGAACTAAAAGAGGGTTTTTGTTCCCTGTGTGACTTCCAAACATCATGAAAAACCTCTTTAAAAAACACATCATTTAAAAGTGTATTGTTAAAATGCCAAAAAGCACTCTTACACTTTACATTTTCAATAAACACAGAACAAAACAGCAGGCAGTGATCAGTGAAACCAACAGGACAGATACAACTATTTTTAAAAACACTCATTTGATGTTTAAAACCATAAAAACCGTCTAACCTAGCCATAGATAAAAGGTTATCTTTGACATGGCTCCAGGTGTACTGCCTCTGGTCCCCATGATGTGATCTCCACACATCGGCCATTTCATGTGTTTTCACCAGTTCTCTCAGCCTATTGGCAGAAGCAGGGTGAGGCTCCTGATGGTTCCTGTCTAGTCTGTGGTTTAATGTACAGTTAAAATCACCCCCCAGAAATAAAAAACTATTTGGATCACAGGACTTAACCGTATCCGAAAGCACGTCAAAGACCCTGATCCTCTCTGCTCTCTGTGTTGGCACATACACGTTTATAAAAACGAAGTTCACGTTTTCAAACTGTACCTTTAATAAGAGGAAATGACCTCTCACCACCTCTTCTACCTCATAAGAGACAGGCACACAACCCCTAGAGAAAAGTACAGCCACCCCCCCACTGCTACTGGATTTGTGGCTAAAAAAAATGCAGCCATCCCACTCTTTTCTCCACTGGCTCTCAACGTCCACAGTGCTGTGAGTCTCCTGGACCATCAGCACGTCAAGTTTCTTTAAATTAAAAAGCTTGTATAAAGAGGCCCTTTTTACATCATCCCTGGCCCCATTAATATTGAGAGTGCCAATTCTAAGGTGGGGCATTAAAAAGGATAAAAATAGGGTACAGTAAAAAAACACACACATAGCATAAAAGGGAAGAAACAAACTAAGAGTCAACATGACTGTTAGTAATTTGCAATTTCAGTTTAGCAACCAGTTTCTTTAAACGATAAATTTCCTGATCAGTGAAAGTCTCATTCCCATCATTCAGTTTCATAAATTTGCGAGCTGATGCCACGAATAATTCCAGATCTGGAAAGTAATTTTCCACTTTCACAGCTCTGCTCCCCTTAGTCACCTGGAGAAATTGCCTAATTTTAGTAAAACAATAGGAGCTTTGCCCCTCCTGCGTCTGCGTCTGCATCAGTCCAGACTCATCTCCACTTTCGTCAGAAGCGCTCTCATTCAGTAAATCTAAATTCCCAACCCTACTAGATTTAGCAGAGCTCTGCAAGTTTTCCGCACTTTTCCTTTTTTGTGCAGCTTTAAAAGGATCCTCTTCAACAAAACTACATTCCTGCATTTCTTCATGAAATGCAACGTTTGTCATGCAGTGTTTGCTCTGTGTGTCCGCTACAGCCTCAAACCGCTCCTCCCCCGCCTGCAAAGTCTGTTCATTCACGTTCCTTCGTTTAACTGCACTTTTACTTACACCCTCCACCTGTTTACCCCGGGCGACAGGCTCGTCACAATGATCAGAGCTGCCGCCAGACAGAAATTCCCCACCATCACTGTTTGGGGGGGCAACTACCGCGCCCGCCGCGGCCACCCCAGCAGAGGCGGCCGCGGCCGCCCCAGCACAAGCGGACGCGGACGCGGACGCCCCCGCAGAAGTAGAAGCGGACACGGCCGCAGCGGCATCCGCCGCACCACATTTAGCGCTACCCTCCGGACCACCAGAAACAGCGGCGTCACCTTTCCTACCGCCAGTGCTCTTTGTGTTCGCCTTTTCAGGACATGACCTAATAAGATGGCCTTCTGCGCCACACGCAAAACACTTCATGGTTTCAGATGTTGCAAACACCAAGTAGCTAAAGCCGTCAATCCTGAAATTAAAAGACGCGTTCAGTTCAGCAGAGCTGTCTTTCAACACCATGAAACACTGCCTCCTATGACATACAACATGCTTCAGCAGGGGTGATTTACTACCCAGAGAGACCATTCTGATAGGGGACACAACCTGGCCAAAACGGGACAACTCTCTAATCAGTTGATCATTTTTAACGAAAGGAGGAGCGTTTGAGATGGTGATCCTCCTAGACGGATTCGCCAGCGGTAAAACGGGAGTAAAAGTGTCACCTAGGACCACTCCCTGTGCCACCACCTGATCAGCTTTTTCAGTCGAATCCAGAAAGATCACAATTGCGCTGTTCATCCTCGATGCTGATTTTATGCTGCCATGCCCAACCACCTGTCCTACAGCGAGGCTGGCCTCCTCCACAGAACAGGGAACTGTCGGGAGGATTCTCACACCATGACGCCGGGTTAAGCGCTCAAACTCCACACCACCATCAATCACCAGCATGATGCCGGCCGGGAAAAACCGGCAGCAGAAGCTACCGTTCCCCAACACACCCACTCCAACACTCACACCCCAGCACACACACACTCAACCCACTATATTAAACACACACACCTCAAACACACAAGATAGAGAAAAAGTTAGAAAATACAAAGTTTAAAGTACTCACTCGACACCACTCCACACCCCTGCTCCCACAAACGCCCACGCATGCGCACGAGAGAGAGAGAGAGAGAGAGAGAGAGAGAGAGAGAGAGAGAGAGAGAGAGAGAGAGAGAGATTTTTAAAAGATCTTTAATAAACACACTTGTCCATCATTCAATACAATTTCTATGCCATGCTATATTACAAAGAAAATTATTCCCCCAAAAAACGCCCAAACAAAAGCTACCAATCGGAAACTAAACAGAGGACATCCTCCAGGGACCAGAGGGTCCTGAAACCTTCCACATCCCCATTCCCCATAAAAAACTGAAAGTCCAGCCTGATTCTGGCTTTAAGTAGCCTCACAAATAAAATTTTGACATCAACATCATTCTCAACATTCTCAAGTTTTCTTCTCTGGCTTACGTAAACAGCCAACTTTGCCTGCCCTAAAACAAAGTTCAGTAGTTGACACTTCTGCTTAAAACGACGATTGTACATAAAACCACAAATGAAAACCTGCTCAGAGAAATCTTCCTTAAAAATGTGAAAAAGTTCTGTGAGAAGTTCAAAGAGACCACTCAGGCGCTGACATTCAGTAAAACAATGAAAAACTGTCACCCTAGAGGAACAAAAAACACACTGATCACTGACACTGCTGTTAATCACAGAAACAAAAGCATTGACAGCTATAATGCCATGAAGGACCCTCCACTGTAAGTCTCCATGCCTCTTAGGGAGAGGGGCTTTGTAAAGAGTCCTCCAGGCAGGCCGATGCCCTTTTCCTAGTCTAAAAAAGGCTCTCCATGGAGTGTCCACACAGGTGTTCAATCTGTCCTTGTTGAGTGCCATCACCACCAGTCTGTAGAGTGCCTTACCACTGGATCCTCCAAAGTCCACTCCAGTGGGAGCACAGAATGCCAGTAAGGAGCAAGGAGAGACGTCAAAGTCCATATAAAGTGTGAGAGAGGGAAAAGGGTCCGTGCTTTCTGGCTGCAGCGTGCCATTGCTAAAGTCCATGAGTAGGGAGCGCTCAAGTTAATGAAGCTCCTGTTTCCAGTGTGCAAGAACACCATCGATGAAACGATTTGATCTGACACCAAGATGAGCTGCTAAAGCTGAGGCGTTGTTGAGGCCAGGACCAGCCAGTTCCACCACTTGCTCCAGAGTGAGAACATTCCTGGAACACAGCCTATCAAGAAAGGTCCTTCCAACTCCCAGCAGGACACCAAGGTGACCACCAAAAACCAGCGGCTACCTCAACAACCAGTGGAGGGAATCGCATGGCCCTCTTTGTTTTTTAAAAAGAGTCCATACTGAAAAAAGACTGCGGTAAAAACTGGGCAAAGACGGTGCACTAAAGTTCTTAAAATCCATTAAAAACACAGGGAGGTCTAGCCCAAGCCCAAGGACTCTCTGTAAAATAACACAGGCCAAAGGCCTCCATACCAGGTCCTGGGAGCCCGTCAGCAGTCTCTGTATGAAAGCCAGTCTAAAGGCAGCACCTCTACTAGCTAAATGAACCACTCCTTGCCCCCCCTTCCTCTTTGGGAAGAAATAACAGGGCTTGAGGGACCCAGTGGAGTCCACCCCCCCCCCAAAAAAGTCCACCATAACAGACTGAATTTTTGACAACAAACCAGCAGGGGGGTCCATGCACATGAGGCGGTGCCACAGGGATGAGGAAACAAGATTATTTAAAATGAGCACTCTTCCTCTAAAAGATATTTTTGGCATTAGCCACTTCCACTTGTTTAGTCTCCAGTTGATTTTCTTTATGACCCCATCCCAATTTTTTTGCTCAAACTGTTGATTTCCAATAAAGACACCAATGTACTTAAACCCTCCTTTTTTCCAAATCAGCCCACCAGGCAGCGTATGCTGATTTTCTAGTTTCTCCCCCACCATCAGAGCCTCGTATGTCATATCCGGCTCTAGGGAGCCGGGCAATCAGAGCCAGGGGCAAGCCAGTGAGTCGTGATATTTTATTTTGGGTAAAGGGGAAGGGATGAGGAGAGCACAGATACTCATGCAGACGTACACTCACAGGCTGCACAGCGCAGAGGTAAGCAGCTCGTACCGGACGTGGGGGTAACAAGACGTACATACTCACAGCGGGATACAAACACAGGAATGCTGCAAGAGGAGTATAAGCTGACACCAGACGAAGGGGCTCCAGCTTAGCAATGTGTTTATGTCGCAGCCCCGAGTCATCGAGGCTGCTCCTATTTATCCTCATTGGCAGCGCCCCAGCTGATGAAGACTAATTGGCCCCAGCCGTCCATAATGCTGCCAGCTGGGGGCCAGCTGAGACGCTGCTCAATGGGAAGCAGGGATGAGGGAAAACATGGGCTGAGTGCCGAGACGGCATCTCAACCCATGGTGACAGAGCCCCTCCCTCATGGTCGGGCTCCTGAACGACCAGGAACATCCCAGCCCCCCCCCCCCCCCACCTAGGGTGGGAGGAAGGGAGGCGGACTGGAGGGGAAGAAGCCAAGGGAAGGACAACACCAATGGGGCAATGTAGGGTAGCGGGAAAGAAAAACCCAAATACAATACTGACAAAACAGAATAATTAACCCAGGTACAGATGGGGAGAAGAACTGGGTCAGCACGCCGGTTACATACTACCCAGAGAGTACCAACCATGCGTGACCCAGAGCAAGGAAAAAAGAACCACCAAAAAGGTACAGGGCAAAAAATGCTGAGTACGGTTAAATAAAGGGGAACCTATACACAGCGCTAATTTAAGTACATACACACACAGTCACCAAGAAAAGTGAGGGTGACTGGAACAAATGACAATTATAGAGCATGGTGTTACGGAAAACAAGGCACATGACTCTATAATGAACCAACAGGACAAAAAAGAAATACTGAGTGCAGGCAAAGAAAAACCCACACACACGAATATATAAATACCCAGTCACCTAAAGAAATGAAAGTGACTGGAATAAATGGATAACTGCAGAGCATGGTGTTACGGAAAACAAAACATAACTCTACAATACAAAAAACGAGGCTAAAAACATGGCACAAAAAGTAAAATGCTGAGCATGAGCGATGGAAAACACAGCACTATAAAAACGAATCCACCAACAGGACAAAACATTACACCCAAGTGACCTTAATAACAAAAGAAAAAGTGACACCCGAGGTGAATGGCAGGCAGAGTCCAAAAATGGCCGAGATGGCTCCGGAGATCTCCCCGCCCATTGTCCAGCTGGCGAATCAGGGGAAGAAGTGTTCGGACGGCGAACTCTGGACCCAGATCCCAGGAATCCAGTCCACCGGCAGCCGAACCAGGCTGCCCAGAGGGAAACAGACCAGTGGGGGGAACCAGATCACCGAACCGAAAGCTCTGTGGGTCGGGTCGTCGACCCGCATCACTCAACCACCAGGACCGTTGAGACGGGCGAAGGATCAGAGCGGATCCCGGTGGAAGAGGCTCAGGGGAGAGCCGATGACGAGGGCGGCGGGCGTCAGGCCGCAGGAAAACGGCCACCTCCTCACCGGACCTGGACAATACTGGGGCAGCACCCACGTCGGACCCCGATCGGGCCTCAGGCGAACCCACGTTGGACCCCGACTGGGTCTCGGGCGAACCCACGTTGAATACTGCACCAGAACCGACCTCCAACGTTGAACCCGGACCCTCCAGCACCACGAGGAACAGCAACTCCTTGCCGGTGACCCTGGAAGAAGGCTCAGAAGAGAAAACAGAACCGGGATCAGGATCACTGGCAGCGCCAGAACCCGGCGAGACGAGCTCAGACGCAGCGGACGGCTGCACCCGGCTCGTCTCCCCTGGAGATAGGCTGAAGTGCTCGGGGATAAAAAGAGAGAAAAGAAAGGAGAGCACTCGCCTGATCTCGGGTTCTGACGCCGTCCAGGACTGCGAAGATCCAGGATCCGTCGTCAGGAGGTCGTTGTCAGGCTCCCATCTAGCCGCGTCGGGCCCCGCAGCCAGCACGATGGTCAGCGCAGCTTGAGATCCCTCCAGCTCAGGTAACCCCGCCGACGATCCACTCGGCGTGAAGCCAGAAGAATCTCGTCCCGCCGGACCGAACCGCTCCTCCGTGGAGACCCGGGGACGCTCAGTCGTCGGTGTAGACTCCACGCAGCAGTCAGTCCCCCTCCTCCGTCCGCAATGTAGCTGCGGAACCACAGGCCCTCTCCATATCCCACCACGTTGACCCGGAGCCGGGGACCGCTCGGCGGAGAGAGACACAGAGGATGCGGGATTAGGAATACAAGTTACAGCAGGTGGGGAGAGTTCAGGGAGCTGCGAACCCTGAACTTCTCCTCCAGGGATGTGACAGAGCAAATCATTAAGCAGGTGTAAAAAAACAATGACTTGCCTGCCCCCTGGAGGTTGAGTATCGCCTGCTGTAGTGGAATCTGCTTCTTCCTCTCCCCGCCCGGCGATAACGGAGGACCCCCCGGGAATTCGTCTGAGGGTCGCTCGCGTTGTCTCCAGCAGAGAGCTCACCAGGCCGGGATTCCAGGCACACACAGCGGTCAGGAAGCGCGTCGAGGAGGAGGGGGAAACAGCCGGGGTGAGCCAGCCCGAATGTCCAGGAATGACAGCGGGGAAACGAGGCTCAGGGGGCGAGGCTGTAGAATCTCCACACTGACGAGGCGAAGGGATGACAGCTGCGTGGGAGGAACGGTCCTGACGATGACCCAGAACTGGATCCGGACGAGGTTCGTGCAGAGGTGACTCGGCGATGTGATGACGACTACTCCCAGGGGACGAAGCGAGGGGGAAACCCAGGATTCGCCGCTCCAGATCGGAGATCGAGACGAGGAAGGCGTCGAGCACGGGAAAGCTTCGTAGCCCTGAAGTCCTCACCATCAATCTCACTGCCGCCGCCACATGCCTGAAGGTGGTGACAGGAAACACAGTAGAGCTTGCGACAGCCACTCGACCCCGGACATAACTGCTGTCAGCTGCGGCTCCTTGAAGGGAATCCCGAGTGACGTGGCGCAGGTCGGGGGAAGTCTTCTGGTTGGCACAAACTCCCGGACTGGAATGGCGGCAGGAACGGGACTCCGAAGCGGGGAAAGACGTCGCCCACTTCGACTCCCTGCCGGGATTTCCATCCACCCCGTGGAGCTTCTCTCGCTGTGTACCTGCAGCGTCTATCCTGGCACTGTCCTCCAGATGGTACAGAGAGTGAGGGTGACAGTCCAGGAGTTCCTCAGCACGGCCCGGATGCCAGCGTCTCGCGTTGGAGGCGTCGTGCAGGGTGAAGAACGTCCCGTCGACAGCCTCCGAGATGGACCTCAGCTCGTCGCCCTGGCGCCGGAAGTGACTCCTGGGAAACGGCATGCTAGTAGCGCTGACACCCGGACAGAAAGGTACATTTCCACGGTGACTCACGGCCGCCGGTAACTCTTCTGGCTGCGACATACTGTCATATCCGGCTCTAGGGAGCCGGGCAATCAGAGCCAGGGGCAAGCCAGTGAGTCGTGATATTTTATTCAGGGTAAAGGGGAAGGGATGAGGAGAGCACAGATACTCATGCAGACGTACACTCACAGGCTGCACAGCGCAGAGGTAAGCAGCTCGTACCGGACGTGGGGGTAACAAGACGTACATACTCACAGCGGGATACAAACACAGGAATGCTGCAAGAGGAGTATAAGCTGACACCAGACGAAGGGGCTTCAGCTTAGCAATGTGTTTATGTCGCAGCCCCGAGTCATCGAGGCTGCTCCTATTTATCCTCATTGGCAGCGCCCCAGCTGATGAAGACTAATTGGCCCCAGCCGTCCATAATGCTGCCAGCTGGGGGCCAGCTGAGACGCTGCTCAATGGGAAGCAGGGATGAGGGAAAACATGGGCTGAGTGCCGAGACGGCATCTCAACCCATGGTGACATCGTAGGCCGACAGCTTGAACGTGGTGTCACAGCCAGGAAAAGTGACTCCTGACAGGTTCCTTCTCAAGCAGTGAAGCAAAGGCTCTATGGCGAGGGAGTACAGCATCCCTGACAGAGGGCAGCCCTGCCGAACCCCCCTCTGGACTTTTAAAGGGGCAGACAGGCCCCTATTTATCTTCAGCACACTCTCAATGTCACTGTACAAGGCCCGTATCCTGGCTATGAAGCCTGGGCTGAACCCAAAAGTTGCTAAAACTGTCCATAAATATTGGTGTTCAACCCGATCAAACGCCTTTTCCTGGTCAATTGAAATCAAACCAGTTTCCACCGCCAATGAACCAGAGACTTCCAAAACATCCCGAATTAAAGTGACGTTGTCACTAATCAGTCTGCCGGGCACACAGTAAGTCTGGTCTACATGAATGAGCTCGCTCATCACCTTTCTCAGTCTTCGGGCCAGAGCTTTTGAAAGAATCTTATAGTCCGTGCAGAGCAGAGAGACTGGCCTCCAATTCTTTAGGCTCTGTAGGTCCCCTTTTTCCGGCAACAGTGTGATGATGGCCCTCCTGCAGGTCGTGGGTAGGGTCCCCCTTTTCAAGCTATCTTGGAGAACCTCCAGCAGGTCTGGACCAAGCAGGGGCCATAATTCCTTAAAAAAGTCCACAGAGAGACCATCTATGCCTGGTGATTTTCCATTCTGGAGGCTCATTAGCGCCGTATGCAGCTCAGACAGAGACAGTGGAGCATCCAAGCCGGCAACAAGGTCCTCTGAGAGCACTGGAAGACCATCAAGGAAAACCTGGCCCAGTGACGTGTCCTCCCTCCACTCTGCTCTAAACAATTCACTGTAGAAACTAGCAGCATATTTCCTGATCTCTGCTGCTGTGGAGATTGTTCTCCCGTCATCGTCCAACAAGGAGTGAATGAGTTTTCTCTGTCCATTCTTCCCCTCCAGTCCAAAAAAGTACTGGGAGTCCGAGTCCATCAGAGCTACATCCATGTAGCGCGAGCGGACCAGAGCACCTTGTGCGGTGACCCCTAGCAAGCTAGCCAAGGCTGACCTTTTTGACTTAAGAGCCTCTAAGTGCTCTTGTTTTCCTGTAGAACTGAGCAACTCCTCTAGCTCTACCACCACAGTCTCCAGAACTTTCAAGGATTGGGTCAAGCTACGAGTGACATTTCAAGTGTACTGTTGGCAGAGTTGTTTTATCTGTGCCTTACCAAAATCCCACCACATTTGGAGAGAGCTAAAAGAGGGTTTTTGTTCCCTGTGAGACTTCCATACATCATGAAAAACTCCTTTAAAAAACACATCATTTAAAAGTGTATTATTAAAACGCCAAAAGGCACTCTTACACTTTACATTTTTAGTAAACACAGAACAAAACAGCAGGCAGTGATCAGTGAAACCAACAGGACAGATACAACTATTTTTAAAAACACTCATTTTTTTTTTTTGTTACTTATTTGCACCCGTAGGTAGATTTGTTTTGCAGTCTGGTGACAAGCCGCAAGTGCCCCATATCCCTAACCTTTGATGTTTAAACCCATAAAAATGGTCTAACCTAGCCATAGATAAAAGTTATCTTTAGCATGGCTCCAGGTGTACTGCCTCTGGTCCCCATGATGTGATCTCCACACATCGGCCATTTCGTGTGTCTTCACCAGTTCCCTCAGCTTATTGGCAGAAGCAGGGTTAGGCTCATGATGGTTCCTGTCTAGTCTGTGGTTTAATGTACAGTTAAAATCACCCCCCAGAAATAAAAAAACTATTTGGACTACAGGATCTAACTGTATCTGATAGCACTTCAAAGACCCTGATCCTCTCTGCTCTCTGTGTTGGCACATACACGTTTATAAAAACCAAGTTCACGTTTTCAAACTGTACCTTTAGTAAGAGTACATGTCCTTTTACCACCTCTTCTACCTCATAAGAGACAGGCACACAACCCCTAGAGAAAAGTACAGCCACCCCTCCACTGTTATTGGATTTGTGGCTAAAAAAAATGCAGCCATCCCACTCTTTTCTCCACTGGCTCTCGATGTCTTCAGTGCTGTGAGTCTCCTGGAGCATCAGCACGTCAAGTTTCTTTAAATTAAAAAGCTTGTATAAAGAGGCCCTTTTTACATCATCCCTGGCCCCATTTATATTAAGAGTGCCAATTCTAAGGTGGGGCATTAAAAAAGATAAAAATAAGATACAGTAAAAAAACACACACACATAGCATAAAAGGGAAGAAACAAACTAAGAGTCAACATGACTGTTAGTAATTTGTGATTTCAGTTTAACAACCAGTTTCTTTAAACGATATATTTCCTGATCAGTGAAAGTTTTATTCCCATCATTCAGTTTCATAAACTTGAGAGCTGATGCCACGAATAACTCCAGATCCGTAAAGTAATTTTCCACTTTGACAGCTCTGCTCCCCTTAAGCCTGTTTTCCATTAGCCCAGCACACCTCGGTACGGCTCGATTCACTTCAGTACAGCTCGGAACGCTTCTGTCTCCATTAGCACAGTGTTGCGGGGCAGCAGCAGATTCTCAGCGAGGCGGGGCCACACTCCCGTGATGTCATGCACCGGACTGAGTCCTTATTTACACCAGACAAAAAATGGAGGATCCAAGGATTATTGCCTTGCACGCTCTGTGGTTTTATCTCACAATTAAGTTTATCTCATAATTAAGCTGCAACAACACAAGTCACTTTTGTTTTGAATTAACTGCCAAATGACCTAGAAATAATGAGCTGAAACTTGTTTTTATTCGTATTAAATAATGAGACGGTGGCACACTGGACTACACCACATCCTAGGGCATTTTGGATGTACTGAATTAAAAAAAATCATGTTTTTCACCTTCAGGTCAACGTTTGGAACAACAGTATTATTATTTTCCGTTTAGATGATGCTACACTCCTTCTAAAGTATTGTAAATCTCTGAATTTGGAATGCCGATAGAACATTCAATTTACATATACTTGTACCTTTGACTTGGTGCTAATTTTTTATGATATTTCAATAAAAAGAACAGAAAGCATACAAAAAGATTTCTTTTTTGGTCTAGTTAAAAATTACATTACCTTTACAATGGTTGATCCTCAGTATCATTTTGATCAGACTAGGCAATGGAATTTCTATGTAATTATACTGTTTTATAATTCAGTGTTATAACAGACAAACCACACTTTCCAAAACAATTCCATTTTATTATATACAAAATATTAAAATAAAAAAAAACTTTGCAACACAACATGAAGGTTAATCGACATTTTATACACGCCGACCACTGAGTGCTGAGGCTCGGTAGAATGAAGGCGTCTCTGCCAGCTGTGGGTCAGGAAGGCTCGGTTGAATAATCCGGACGGGCTGTCGCGGCGGACGCGTGGGATGATTCTACAAGGAAAATGCACACAATAAAATACAGCACGAAATATATACAGAAAAGACAATAGTTTTTAACAAGAATACATAAGCTTATTTCAGCGTATTGTTCACATGAATAATTACAATAAAAGCTTTAGTCCGCATTGTGCTGCAATAAAGCAGCGATCCACAAATGAACAGCTTTTTTATTGCATAAATAAACTGAGCGTCTTACCGAATATATTTGCGAAAAAACGCACAATAAAAAAAAAATTAAAACTCACCGTTAAAGGACTCCGATGTCGAGACCTCCCGGTATATTTTTTCATTCCGGGCGGCTCCGTCTAACTCGCGCTGAATACGTTCGTCTGACAATGCAGTGAGCAGCCACTGCAGCTCCTTACTGGTCCATGGAACACCCTTATTACGCGAAGCCATTTTTGATAGAGAATAAATGAAAAATAGCACAGCAATACACTGAAAAGGAACCGCCAACAGTGGTTGCGTGCTGAGTAGGTCATGAAGATTCTTTTTTTTTTTTTTTTTTCAAAAACTTTATTGAGAAGGTCGTGAAGATTTGGTAGAAGAGGAGGAGGAGAGGGGCGGTTACAACCTGACCAATCAGCGCCAGTTACGACCTGACCAATCAGCGGCGACCAGTCTGTTAACGTCACAACACGGCACAGCTCAGCACTGCTGTACCCTGCCCTTCAGCGGGGCTGAGAATCACGGCTGTTAAACCGTGTTGGGGCTTGTGGAAAAGCGTACAAACCGTGCTGAGCTGTCCCGTGTCGCGCTAAAGCGTGCTAGTGGAAAAGGCCCATTAGTCACCTGGAGAAATTTCCTAATCTTGATAAAACAATAGGAGCTTTGCTCCTCCTGCGTCTGCATCAGTTCAGACTCAGCTCCACTTTCCTCAGAAGCGCTCTCGTCCAGTATTTCCAAATTCCCAACCCTACTAGATTTAGCAGAGCTCTGCAAGTTTTCAGCACTTTTTTCTTTTTTGTGCAGGTTTAAAAGGATCCTCCTCAACAAAATTACATTCCTGCATTTCTTCGTCAACTGCAACGTTTGTCATGCAGTGTTTACTCTGAGTGTCCGCCACAGCCTCAATCCGCTCCTCCCCCGCCTGCAAAGCCTGTTCATTCACGTTCTTTAGTTTAACTGCACTCATTTCGCCCTCCACCTCTTTACTCAGGGTGACAGGCTCGTCACAATGATCAGAGCTGCCGCCAGACAGAAATTCCCCACCATCACTGTTTGGGGGGGCAACTACAGCGCCCGTCGCGGCCGCCCCAGTGGAAGCGGACGCCGCAGCGGCATCCGCCACACCACATGTAGCGCTACCCTCCGGACCACCAGAAACAGCGGCGTCACCTTTCTTACTGCCAGTGTTCTTTGTGTTCACCTTTTCAGGACATGATCTAATGAGATGGCCTTGTGCACCACACGCAAAACACTTCATGGTTTCAGATGTTGCAAAGACTAAGTAGCTAAAGCCCTCGATCCTGAAGTTAAAAGACACGTTCAGTTCAGCAGAGCTGTCTTTTAACACCATAAAACACTGCCTCCTGTGACACACGACATGCTTCAGCAGGGGTGATTTACTGCCCAGAGAGACCATTCTGATGGGGGAAACAACTTGGCCAAAACGGGACAACTCTCTTATCAGCTGATCATTTTTAATGAAAGGAGGAGTATTAGAGATGGTGATCCTCCTAGAAGGGTTCACCAGTGGTAGAACAGGAGTAAAAGTGTCATTTATGACAACCCCCTGTTCCACTACCTGATCAGCTTTTTCAGTTGAATCCAGAAAGATGACAATTGCACTGTTCATCCTCGATGCTGATTTTATACTGTCATGCCCAACCACCTGTCCTACAGCGAGGCCAGCCTCCTCCACAGAACAGGGAACTGTCGGGAGGATACTAACCCCATGCCGCCGGGTCAAGCACTCGAACTCCACACCACCATCAAACACCGGCATGATGCCGGCCGGGAAAAACCGGCAGCAGAAGCTACCGTTGCCCGACACACTCACACCAACACTCACACCCCAGCACACACACACACAAACCGCTATATACTAAACACACACACCTCAACACACACGATAGAGAAAAGTTAGAAAAAAAACAAAGTTTAGAGTATTCACTCGACACCACTCCACACCCCTGCTCCCACAAACGCTCACGCTCACGCATGCGCACGAGAGAGAGAGAGAGAGAGAGAGAGAGAGAGAGAGAGAGAGAGAGAGAGAGAGATTTAAAGTTTAAATTTCCTGTAAGCGCAGCGCGGCACATGTCATCACCCCACGTGACAATACGTCATTATCAGCTGAGCTGACCATTTTTTTCTGTTTCGTAAAATCAAGTCAAGTGATGTAAAATGACAACAAATGACAAATATATGGCAAAAAACTGGATGCTTGCCCATCCCACCTTTACACACAGATAAATATTTTTGGACAATAAAATTAAAACCAATTCTCCATGCATTCAGGGTCTATCAACAAACATTGTGATTTGAATCCGCACTTTTACTTCATTTCATTTTCAGTTTTTATAGTTTTTTGCTGCTCCAAACGTGCACCAAACATGACAAAAATAGTTGGAAAAGCATGACGGTAATTATTTTCTCATAACTCTGGTTTTTATTGCTTTCACAACACAGTTTAAAAACTGGGAGAGAGTTTCAAACCTCAACTTTCAACACAAGATGGAGTGGTGGAGCTGCAAAGCTGTGTGTTCTTCTTAAATTATCTTGGCCTTGTGATATTCTCACAGGGACATGGGGATCGACCCCAAAGGGTTAACATATTTCCAGTGGAGCCATTGACCTGAGATTTTCACCAGATATCAGTAACAACCCAAGCAATCCATACATACAAAGGAATCAAGGCAACTGTGTTCACAAAACAAGTTATATTTAATAAAGTGGAATGGCACAGGGAATAAGTATTGAATATGCTTGGTGAAATTCATTTAATATTTAGTAGAAAGGCCTTTGTTGGTAATAACAGCTTCCAGATGCCTCCTGTATGGAGAAACTAGGCACAGGCATTGCCCAGGAGTGATTTTAGCCTATTCTTCCACACAAACTGTCTTCAGCTGTTGAATGTTCCATGGGTGTCTTCTATGAACTCTGATCTTCAGTTCGTTCCACAGATTTTCAATTGGATTTGGGTCAGGTGACTGACTCAGCCATTCTAGCAACTTTGTTTTCCTTCTCTGGAGCCAGTTGAGAGTTTCTTTGGCTGTGTGTTTGAGATCATTGTCTTGCTGAAATGTCCACCCTCATTTCATCTTCAGCATCTTGGCAGATGGCATCAGGTTCTTATCAAGGATGTCTCTGTACATTTGTTCATTCATCTTTCCTTCAATTATATGAAGTCTGCCTCTACCATGTGTTGAAAAATATCCCCACACCATGATGTTCCCACCTCCAAACTTCACTGTTGGTATGATGTTCTTGGGCTGATGTGCATTGCCATTTCTCCTCCAAACATGCTGCGTGTTGTGGCATCCAAAAAATTCAATTTTGGTCTCATCTGACCAGACTATATTCTCCCAGTATTTTATTGGCTTGCCGAAATGTTGTGCAGCAAACTTTAAATGAGCATCAACATGCTTTTTCTTCACCAATGGAGTCTTATGCCCACTCACTCCACCAATGGAGTGAGTGGGCATAGAGCACATGTCGGCTTAGTGCAATACTTATTGTTTTCTTTGAAACAGCAGTACCTGCTAACTCCAGGTCTTTCTGGAGCTCCCCATAAGTGCTTTTTGACTCTTGGATAACTCTTCTGATAGATCTTTTGACTCCTCTGTCAGAAGCCTTGTGAGGAGCTCCTGGTTTTGGCTGGTTAATGGTAAAATGATGTTCTTTCTACTTTTGAACGATGGCTCCAACAGTGCTCACTCTCACAATGAGCCCCTCCGGGGTGTAATTCAATCCTAATTGCAGGACTCAGGTATGCAAGAATTAATCCAAAACACAATATAATACACAACAGAGAAGTCTGACAAAAAACTTACAAAACCTGACAAGACAGGATACAAAACCAAAGCGTGTGGTCCATGGCAGCATGACTTCCAACAGACTAGGCAGAAGTGTGTAATCACACCAACATGACAGAGAAGGACACTGACCCCAAACTACGGTGTGGCATCCCTTAAATAGGAAAAAAATAATTAACCAAATAACAAACAGTCGTGAATAATCAGGACCTTAACAAGACAAGAACCACGCTTGGCAAAAATGGAAGTAACCAAAAGCTGCTGTCAAAATAAAAGCAATGCCAACATGACGAAAGGAATAAATTACAAGATGAGACCATGATAAAAATAATACTATGGTCAAAACAGACTAAGGCAAAAGCAGAAATAATAATAACAAGAAGATAAACCCAACATACAAATAGCAATAACCACAAAGAAACAGAAATAAACTCAAAGGGTGGGTATGACCCTACAATCATCCCTCAGACCATGATACTCACTGGAACATTCTGCAGTTTAGAAATTCACCTGTAACCAATGTCATCATTATGTGTTGCAACAATAAGGTTGTAAAGGGTCAGAAAGAGCTCTTTGCTTCTATCCATCATGAGTTCTTTGTGGTGTGACAATTTGACATTTATTTTTAAAGGCTATCAATCAGGACTTAACCAGCAGAAATTAATTTCACTAGGCAGCTCGTCGGTGCAGTGGTTAGCACTGTTGCAGCACAGCAAGAAAGGTAACAGGATCGATTCCATCACTTACCATCATGGGTTTGATCCTACACCCTGATCATCAGTGACCCCTCTACAGTGGTGTAAAAAAGTGGTTGCCCCCTTCCTGATTTCTCATTTTTTTGTATGTTTGTCACACTTAAATGTTTCAGATCATCAAACAAATTTAAATATTAGGCAAAGATAACACAAGTAAACACAAAACGCAGTTTTTAAATTAAGGTGTTTATTATTAAGGGGAAAAAATCCAAACCTACATGGCCCTGTGGGAAAAAGGGATTGCCCCCTAAACCTAATAACTAGTTGGGCCACCCTTAACCACAACAACAGCAATCAAGCTTTTGCAAAAACTGGAAGTTAGTCTTTTACAGTGCTGTGGAGGAATTTTGACCCACTCATCTTTGCAGAATCATTGTAATTCAATCACATT
This sequence comes from Pholidichthys leucotaenia, assembly GCA_020510985.1. Lineage (NCBI taxonomy): Eukaryota > Metazoa > Chordata > Actinopteri > Cichliformes > Pholidichthyidae > Pholidichthys > Pholidichthys leucotaenia. Next base: position 284,210,755 of record CM035842.1, read on the forward strand.
GAAGGGTTTTTGAGAATGAATTGCCATTTTAAGGTCATGCAACTGGATCTCAATCGGATTCAGGTGAGAACGTTGACTAGGCCACTCCAAAGTCTTCATTTTGTTTTTCTTAAGCCATTCAGAGGTGGACTTGCTGGTGTGTTTTGGATCATTGTCCTGCTGCAGAACCCAAGTGTGCTTCAGCTTGAGGTCACAAACAGATGGCTGGACATTCTTCTTTGGGATTTTTTGGTAGACAGCAAAATTCATGGTTCCATTTACCACAGACAGTCTTCCAGGTTCTGAAGCATCAAAAAAGCCCCAGATCATCACAGTACCACCAACATATTTTACTGTTGGTGTGCTGTTCCTTTTCTGAAATGCTGTGTTACATTTACGCTAGATGTAATGGAACACACACCTTCCAAAGAGTTCAACTTTTGTCTCATCAGTCTACAGAGTATTTTTCCAAAAGTCTTAGGGATCATCAAGATGCTTTCTGGCAAAACAGAGATGAGCCTTAATGATCTTTTTGTTCAGCAGTGGTTTTTGTCTCAGAACTCTGCCATGCAGGCCATTTTTGCCCAGTCTCTTTCTTATGGTGGAGTCATGAACACTGACCTTAATTGAGACAAGTGAGGCCTGCAGTTCTTTGGATGTTGTTGCGGGGTCTTTTGTGACCTTTTGGATTAGTCGTCGCTGCGCTCTTGTGGTAATTTTGGTCGGCCAGCCACTCCTGGGAAGGTTCACCACTGTTCCATGCTTTTACCAATTTTTGGATAATGGCTCTCACTGTGGTTCGCTGGAGTCCCAAAGCTTTAGAAATGGCTTTATAACCTTTTCCAGACTGCTAGATCTCAATTACTTTGTTTATCATTTGTTCCTGGACTTCTTTGGATCATAGCATATCAAGCTTTTGAGGATTGTTTGGTCTACTTAACTATGTCAGGAAGGTCCTATTTAAGTTATTTCTTGATTGAGAACAGGTGTGCCAGGAATCAGGCCTTGGTGTGGCCAGAGGAATTGAACTCAGCTTTCCAAAGATGTGATAGACGACAGTTAATTTATGTTTTAACAGGAGGGGGGCAATAACTTTTCACATTGGGCCATGTAGGTTTTGCAATGTTTGTTTGTAGCTATTAACTGTGTATGTTGCCAAACTGTGACATAACCCCTGGTGGTCAACAGTGGTAAATAATTTTTTCAAGAAAATATTCAGATCAGATGCCAGAACTTTCCAAGGCTATAACTTGAGTTTTAAGAGATAATGGCTTACTGTATATTAGAAAGATGTAGAATATGATCCAACGTTTAAGATAGAAGTAAATTTATGCATCTAATTTGCATACAAACAAACAAAGACATTTGTCACTTACCGCTGGCAAGGCGGCGTCCTTTTGCGGCATTATGGTTGTAATTTTGTCCTCTCCCGGTCATTTTAGCTTTCCCTCCTACATCCAGAAACTGTTATTGATTATTTCACCTTAATTTCACTTTTATTCTGCGGCAATTTATCTTATATGATGGCAAGCAACAGGCGATTGCTCTACAGTCACATGGCGCTCCAGGCACCGGCAGGTGAAATCAACGAGCTTCACACTCCCTGTGTTATAAGAACATGTAAACATCTACCTTCATAAGCTAAATAATCTCTTTTAAGAATCATAGTTGGCAAATTCGGGACCAAATCCTCCGAATTTGCTCCTCGGTCTGCGATTGCGTATGTCCACAATGATGGGTGCCATCCATTTTCCGTTGTAATTTCAAAGACGAAGAAGATAAAGAAGGATTTTTTCCTATTTGGTGTATTACGTGTCATCCATGAGTCCTCCAACACGTGTCTGCCACCTTGTGAACTGGCATGATCAGAACAAATCCTCAGTACAGCTGAGCAGTGTTTCTGCACGTCGTATCAGTTGAAAGGCGTAGCGCTACGCTGTGCCACTAGGGGCAAAAGAAATCACACAGCTTAAAGGTTAATAATGAGCACCTTCATTTAAAAACTGCATTTTGTGTTTACTTGTGCTGTCTTTGCCCAATATTTAAATTAGTTTGATGATCTGAAACATTTAAGTGTGACAAACATAAAAAAAATGAGAAATCCATGAGGGGGCAAACACTTTTTGACACCACTGTATGTGGAGTTTGCATGTTCTCCCTATGTCTGTTTACTCCGGGTTCTTCGGTTTTCTACCACAGGCCATAAACATGCATATTAGGTTAATTGGCATCAACTGGGGATTCTACATTGTCCTACATTGATTATCCATTGGGTGGATGGATGGAAAAAAATTTTTTTGATGTGTTAAATATTTATTTTCCCTGCTGTAGAGTGTCCTTCATCAGTTTTGTTTTAATTAACAATGGTGTCAGAACATCTTGTGGAGCACTGAGTGTCAATTTCTCCTAGGTTGTGAATTTTATAAAGCCAGGGTTTCAGTGTCTCAGAAAGAAAAAAAAATATTATTGTATCTAAGTATCATACTTGTTGCTGTTATTGTCAATCTGTTATTGTCAAACCCAAGACTATACAATGTTTTTCAAACAACAAGCCCTGGATCACCCCTGAGATAGAGACACTGCTGAAGGAAAAGAAAAGGATCTTAAGGTCAGGAATCAAGGAGGAGCGGAATGGTAACCTAGTGGTCAAGCATCTGCCCCACAGCTGGGAAGTTGTGGGTTCAAGCCCAAGCCGGGTCATCCCAAACACTATATTAAAATGGTACTTTTAGCTTGGTGCTTAGCATAATAGAATGGGGGAAGGAAAACTTGTTTGTGGTGGTGCCTTGCAGGGCAGCGTCCCCTCTGATTCTAAATGTGATTAACATTGTAAATAGGAGAAACATAATTTTTTTCTGCTGTATGTGATTGGCTGTATGGATTGAATAACAAAGTTAGCCTCTTCTTCTTCTTCTTCTTCTAAGGAGGAAGATCAGAGAGGGGACTGACAGTTACAGGAAGAAGATGGATGACAAGCTGAAGCAGAGTGATGTCAGCGATGTCTGGATAGTCCTCACAACCATCTCTGGGCAAAGGAATACCTCCTTCCAGGCCATGGGTGGAAGGGAGTGAGAGAACAACCTGAACCTGTTGTTTAACAGGTTTGACCAACCGCCCTCTTCTCCGCCTGCCTACCAACCCCTGCTGCCTACACTTTCATCTAGTCCCGCTGTCTACTACCCCTACTCCACCCTCTCTTACATGCCCCAGCTCTCATCCCCAGCTGTTTTTCCCCTCACAGAACCAACACCCCCTCCTCCCAGCACACAGCCTCCCTGCCCCAGTCTGTCCCTCACTAAGACCCAGGTGAGAGCTGAGCTGAGGAACATAAGGCAAAGAAAGGCTGCAGGATCAGACAGCATCAGCTCGAGGCTCCTAAAGTCCTGTGCAGACCAGCTGTTTAGGATTGTGGAGCAAATCTTCAGTCTGAGCCTTATGCTAGGGAGGGGACCACAGCTGTGGAAAACATCCTGTGTGGTATCCATAACGAAGACTCTGCACCCCAAGGACCTGAACAGCGACAGACCAGTGGCCCTCTTATCACACCTGATGAAGACCCTGGAGAGGCTGCTCCTCGCCCACCTCCACCCGCTGATTGGACCAGCAATGGATCCACTTCAGTTTGCCTACCAGCATGGTATGGGGTGGAGGATACAGTGATCTTCCTCCTACATCATTCCCTGTCCTTCATGGAGAAGCCTGGGAGTACAGTGACGATCATGTTCTTTGATTTCTCCAGTGCTTTCAATACCATCCAACCAGTGATCCTGAGGGACAAGCTGCTGTGTGCTGGGGTGGACCAGCAACTGTCATTGAGGATCCTGGAGTACCTCACAGATCAACTACAGTTTGTGAGGGCCTGGGACTGTGTGTCTGACACCATCATCTACAGTACGGGGGCCAACATGGACCAGTTCAGGCTCCCTTCCTGTTCACCCTCTAAACTGGTAACTTTTCACACAACACACAACACTGCCATCTATAGAAGTTCTCTGATGACTCTGCGATCATCGGCCTCATCTCCGAGCGGGATGTCTCAGAATACAGAGGACTTATCCAGGACTTTGTGGACTGGTGCCTGTGGAACTGCTTCCAATTCAATGCGAGGAAAGCCAAGGAACTTTTGGTGGACTGCTGCAGGTGCGCCCCGCCCCCAATCCTCCACAGCACCAGTAAACATCCAGGGAACAGAAACTGAGATGGTGACATCCTACAAATACCTAGGTGTTCACCTGAACAATAAATTGGACTTGTCACACAACACTAACACGCTCTACAAGAAAGGAGACTGCAGGCTGTTCCTCCTGAGGAGACTTCTCAGGAGTTCAAGAGGCACTCCTGAAGACCTTCTACAATTCTGTGATGGCATTAGCCATCACATTTGGAATGATCTATTGGGGCAGCAGCATCATGGCAGCCGACAGGAAGAGACCGAACAGGCTGATCAAAAAAGCCAGCTTGATTCTGGGGAGACGCCTCAACCCAGTGGAGGAGATAGGAGACAGGAGGATGGTGGCTAAGTTGTTAGCTCTGCTGAAGTCTGAGTCCCACCGCATGCAGGACACACTGAATGCATTGAGGAGCTCATTTAACGGTAGGGTGTACCATCCTAAGTGCTCGAGGGAGATGTTCTGCAGGTCCTTCTCATCTATGGCTGCCAGACTTTATAATCAAACCAGTGCTGCTTATAGAAACTGTATTAAACATCAGAACTTTGCACAATAGAGATTGTCCGCTCCAATACATAACTAAGACAATTACAATTATTACACAGGGTTACAAAAATAATTTTTTTGTAAGTTGTCTGTGTTTTTTAAACTGATTTAAGACAATTTTGCACCGTTGAATCCGAAAATGACATGCGTTTCTCTCGATCAGGTGCTAAGTAAAAACCTGTACTTACTTAGTACTTACTTAGTACTGTGCATGTACTTACCTTTATATAAAGGTAAGTACTTGTAAATTGAATGTTACATCATCATTGTTCAGAAGTCAGAGAATTTCAAGACATAAAAAAGAATTTTGCATCATATAAAGAGAAAATACCCGAACATGTAAACAAAAACGTATAAAAAGACATGTGGCCATAATTCAAAAAGTTGACCTGATTGAGCAAAACCAATGTGATTTTTGGATTCAGCACATCAAAATTGTACTAAATTAGCTAGAAAAACTGAGACAATAAATTTGGCGTTGACCAGCGATCGAGGGTGGCAACAACACTGTTCATTCAAATGTGAAATATATGTCTGTCACGTTGTATGTAGAGACTGGACCCACTCGCTGGACATAAGTTCAACAATTTTCTTTGGACCTGGTCACCCCAACACAACTCGAGGGCTTTAAACAGAAAATAACAGCTTGGAAGCTGGAGCAAAAGGCTAAGGCAAAAACAGACTGGTCTTGGAAAAGACTAGGACTAGACAGGAAACAAGACTGGACTAGACATGAAGTGTGTTGTTCATGCCATATGACTAAAACAAGACAGATGTGTGCTGTTCACGCAGCATGACTAACAGGATACAGATGCGTGTAATCATGCCAGAATGGCCAATGAACCTGAACAGAACGAAAGTGGAACAGAACTTAAAAAATAGTCAATCGGGCAATCGAGACAACACCGCACAGGTGGACACAATCGGGATCAAAGAAAATTAAATTAAATTAAATCACCCTTTATTGTCATTCAACTGTACAATCAATCATGTACAGTAGAACGAGATTGTGCTTTACCTATCTACTGTGTTAATCACACACACCCCAAGTGTAGAATCAGAGGGCCGCTGCCATGCAAGGCACCGCCACAAATTTTCCTCCTACATTCCATTATTGCTGAGCACCAAGCTGGACGGCAGGAAGTTCCACTTTTATATGGTCTTTGGCATGACCCGGCCGGGATTTGAACCCCTGCCTCCCGGGTGTGGGGCAGATGCTCTACCAACTGAGCCACCACTCCGGTGGTGTAAATCAATAATGACTGACAGCTGACACATGAGGAAAACAGATGACAGGATGGGGAGGGGCTACACACATACCAGCAGATGATCTCTGTTCAGATAAAAGTAAATTTTGCATTTCATTTGGAAATCAAAGTCCCAGAGTCTGGAGAAAGAGTGGAGAGGAACAGAATCTAAGTTGCTTGAGGTTTAGTGTGAAGTTTTCATAGTCAGTGATGATTTGAGGAGCCATGTAATCTGCTGGTGTTTGTCTACTGTGTTTAATCAAAACCAAATCAGCACAGTCGTCCACCAGGGAATTTCAGAGCACTTCATGCTTCCCTCTGCTGACAAGCTTTATGGAGAAGTTGATTTCTTTTTCCAGCAGGACTTGGTACCCCCCCCCCCCCACACACACACACACACACTGCCAAAAGTATCAAAACCTGGTTTAATGACCATGGTATCACTGTGTTTGATTGGCCAGCAAACTCTTCTGACCTAAACCCCATAGAGAATCTATGGAGTATTGTCAAGAGGAAGATGAGAGACACCAGACCCAGCAATGTAGATAAGCTGAAGGTCACCATCAAAGCAACCTGGGCCTTCACAACACCTCAGCAGTAACACAGGCTGATCACCTCCATGCCACGCCACATTGATATAGTAATTAATCCAAAAGGAGCCCCGACCAAGTATTGAATGTGTACGTGACATACTTTTTAGTCGGCCAACATTTCTATTAACTTGTTGCACTCCTGTGTACCGCGGGCGGGCACGTCTCTGCGTCCTAGAGCGGACGAGGGCGCTCTCGTGCGCTGCGTCCAAGCGCGCACTGAAAAAAAAGCTGCATTTCCGTTCTTCTGCTACAGACACAGCCGCGAACAGATTAGATCATCTGATTGACCTCTCATTCGACTAATAAGAGCCTTGAATTGGGTTTCTGAAACCTTGAAGAACCAATGACTGAAAACCTAGCAAGAAGGACTCGCCTACCAATGCTGTGAATGCAGCGAGCCAATTGAAGCACAGAAGTTTGCAAGCTGTTTTGTGTAAGGCTGAGTGAAGACAGACTGCTGCAGCAGATGAAAAAAGGACCCGCAGGAAGAACCTGCCACAGACCCAGCAGCACGGAGACCACCCACAAGTGCGACCTGTGTGACAGGGACTGCCATTCGCGCATCGGCCTGTTCAGTCACAGGCGGTGCTTTTTTTTTTTTATTATTCCAGCAGAATAGACGTTTAGGATTCTCTTCCATGGTCATCATAGATCGACGGAGGCCAACGACGAAGGTCGTAAATCATTCGCCAAAACCGCAATCATGGAAGCGCAAAACCGCAATAATGGAATTATGTTTTGACCGGGTCGCGAGACCAGAACCACGAGTCCGTAACAAGGGACCAGCGTCGCGTTCGTCTAACAATGAGGAAGAGAAGTTCGCCAGGACACTGCTGCTGTGAAGAGGTAAGTGTTATAAGCTAAATTATTCTTTATCCCTGAAAATTGTAATCAAAAATGACTTTTGACCGATCAGTAAATTACAACTGTGCGGCGCACGAAGTCCGAAGTCCGTGCACCGCGGTACACGGTTCGTGCACCGCGTCCGGACCGTGAACGCCCCCCCCCTCCGCTACTCTTCTGTAGCGAGGGGGGGGGGAAGCCGCGGTGACTGCGCCGCGGTCGCCACATCGCCACACGAGTCTATTCCGTCATGTAGCGATGGCCAATGTCCGTCCTCTGTAGCGAGGGGGGGGGACACCCCCCACATACACACACAGCCCCGAGTGTGACCTTTCATTAGAGCCCAAGATGAAGCTTGTATATTGAATCATTCAAAAGTTACAGACGTTTTTCCAAACTGTGCCATTTGGCACAATTTGGCACAGTTCAAAAACGCCTGGGAACTACCTGAGGAAAAAGCTGTATAATATATTCATTTTTTGTGGTATTGTTACAAAATTTTGACCTCAGCCGGATAACACTTGGTTCTACATTTCTGTTGCATTTTTCAGCCCGGATCTGAAGCTGTGTGTTATTTGCAAGCATTTGTATCCAAAAAAACACCCAGGCCAAATTTATTTTCTTCAAGTTCAGTATGTTTAGATGACTGTAACTCAGTGGCCGGAGCACTTAGAGAGATTATAACTGTTTTGCCAAAAAATTCAAAGTGTTTTCTTTTAAATGAGACCAACCCCATGAAGATGCTGCAAAGGGTTGAAGAACAGCTTTCGATTTACTTTGGGCATGTTATTTTTTTGGTGTTTTTAGGGAAATTGACCGGAGTGCAAGGGGTTAAAAAACTTTTTTTTTTTTTATTAATTTTATGTAATATTCTATTTTTTTGGGAAACTGAATTTGGGGTTTCCATGGGCTGTAAGCAAAAATCATCAAAATTAAAATAAACACATGAAATATATCACTCTCTTTGTAATGACTCTATATAATATAGAAATTTAATTTTTTGAATTGAATTACCTAAATAAATCAACTTTTTGTTGACATTCTAATTCACTGAGATGTACCTGTATGTAAATGTATTATTGACCGTATATAACACCTTCATTTAAAAACTGCATTTTGTGTTTACTTGTATTATCTTTGTCTAATATTTAAATTTGCTTGATGGTCTAAAACATTTAAGTGGTAAATGGCATTCACTTATATAGCGCTTGTTCTCATCTCTAGATGACCAAAGCACTTTACAGATCCTACTATCCACTGATAAGATAAGATAAGATAAGATAAGATAAGATAAGCCTTTATTAGTCCCACAATGGGGAAATTCCAGGATTGCAACAGCACAGGGATAGCAACACTCAGAGCAACAATCAGAGGCAAGAGAAAAACAAGAGCAGCGAGTATTCATATGTACATATAAATATATATATATATATATATATATATATATATATATATATATATACACTACCGTTCAAAAGTTTGGGGTCACTTAGAAATTTCCTTATTTTTGAAAGAAAAGCACTGTTTTTTTCAATGAAGATAACTTTAAACTAATCAGAAATACACTCTAATATCTAATATACATTGCTAATGTGGTAAATGACTATTCTAGCTGCAAATGTCTGGTTTTTGGTGCAATATCTACATAGGTGTATAGAGGCCCATTTCCAGCAACTACCACTCCAGTGTTCTAATGGTACAATGTGTTTGCTCATTGCGTCAGAAGGCTAATGGATGATTAGAAAAACCTTGTGCAATCATGTTAGCACAGCTGAAAACAGTTTAGCTGGTTAGAGAAGCTATAAAACTGACCTTTCTTTGAGCAGGTTAGTATCTGGAAAAAATTATTATTTCAAATATAAATCATTATTTCTAACCTTGTCAATGTCTTGACTATATTTTCTATTCATTTTACAACTCATGGTGGTAAATAAGTGTGACTTTTCATGGAAAACACAAAATAATTGTCTGGGTGACCCCAAACTTTTGAACGGTAGTGTATATATATATATATATATATATATATATATATATATATAGACAGACAGACATACAGTGCGGAACATTGTAGCTAGATGGAATAAATATATAAGTATATAAACACACAGTGCAGAGCATTGTAGCTAGGTGGAATAAATATATGAGTGATATATGATGGCAGAAGTGCTGCAATACACAGGCACTGGCCTGACCCACTAGGAGCAACTGTGGGTTTAGTGTCTTGCTCTAGGACACTTCGACATATTGACTGCAGACAAAGTGGGAATCGAACCCCTGACCCTCCAATCAGTAGTCGGCCGCGCTACACCTGTTCCACAGCTGCCACAGTGTGACAAACATTCAAAAAAATGAGAAATCAGGAAAGGGGCAAATACTTTTTCACATCACTGTACATGTAGATATAGATAATGATTGCATTAATATGGAATTTAATTCAATATTAGACTTGATGTTTTTTGTTATTTGTTTTTTTTTTTCAGAAAGTAGGACATTCTACCCATTATCTCCACCACACGTTGGACCTTGTTCTGGCATATGGCATTGAAACAGAAAATCTAGTAGTGTATCCTCATAACCCTGTACTGTCAGACCATTATCCGTTAATTTTTGATTTTATCATTTCTATTTGCCTCCTAAAGGGAATGAAAGCACCAAGGTGCTGTGCCTTGGTGCCTGTTGCTTGGTAGCATGGGCAGATGTAAAAAAGTGGAACTCCGACCTCTACTGGCCCAAGATAGTTATTACAATACCTTTTCTCGCTGCGACATTGACAGAAATGGTGAGTTAGGTAGCCTAGTTGGTAGAGCATCCACCCCACACTCGGGAGGCCTGGGTTCAAATCCTGGCTGGGTCATGCCAAAGACCATATAAAAGTGGAACTTCCTGCCATCCAGCTTGGTACTCAGCAATAATTGAACAGAGGAGGGAAATTTGTGGCAGCACCTTGCATGGCAGCATCCCCTCTGATTCTAGGTGTGATTAACATTGCAGAGAAGAGAAGCATAATTTCATTCTACTGTACATGATTGAATGACAATAAAGTTGGCTTTACCTTTTAAATTTGTGTTGATTTCAAAAACAAAGTGTTATTTCAAAATCCTGGCAAATTAAAAGTTGAGAAAATATGGTGATACAATGATACAAGCCTTTAGTTCCACTTAATTTTGACCAGGTGAGCTGAAACAGAGAGGCGGACAGACAGACAGATGGACAGATACACACAGCCAGAAACAGATGCACTAAGCAATTACTGTATGCCTCCGTTTCACAGAAGCATAAATATTACTACAGTAGATGTCTCTCAGGTGATGCTATTACTAAATTTAAGCCGGTTGTTTCCTCAATGCTGTGTATCAACAGAACAGAGATTAGCTATGGAGAGCTTGCTCCTTCTGTAATTGATAGCATGGCAGATAGTGTTACAGCTTCTCTGCATCAGACTCTAGACATTGTGGCCCCTTCAAAAAAGAAAAAGTCTAATCAGAGATTTCTAACTCTTTGGTTCAACACAGAAACTGGCAGCTTAAAACAGAAGACTTGTCAATTACAAAGAAAATGGTGCTCCACTTAATTAGAAGAACTCTATCTAGCTTGGAGATCAACTTCTAATTTATAAAAAGATCTCTTAGGAAAGCTACAACAAATCATTATTCTGCATTAATAGAAGAAAACAAGAATAATCCCAATTTTCTTTACAGCACTGTAGCCCGGCTGACAGAGAGTCAGGACTCTGTCAAATCTACCATTACCTTAGAGCTTACTAGTCAGGACTTTATGAACGTCTTCAATAAAAAAATTTCATCTATCAGAGACAAAGTCAGTCAGATCCTTCCGACCCTTAATTTAAATACAGAAACAACTTACCGGAGTGGTTACCGGAGTGGTGACCTAGTTGGTAGCTCATCCACCCCACACCCGGGAAGCTGGGGTTCGAATCACGGCCGGGTCATGCCAAAGACCACATAAAAAATGGAACTTCCTGCTATCCAGCTTGGTGCAAATCAATAATGGAATGGAGGAGGGAAATTTGTGGTGGCTGCCTTGTATGGCAGTGACCCCTCTGATTCTAGATGTGATTAACATTGTAGATAAGAGAAACATAATTTTGTTCTACTGTGCATGATTGAATGACAATAAAGTTGGCTTTACCTTTAACTACAGCTCCTTCAACTGATAACCGTTTTGATGAGTTTACTCCAATTGGCCTTTTATAGTTAGATAAAATAATTTCCTCATCAAAGCCTTCAACTTGTCTACTAGACCCTATTCCTACCAGGTTACTTAAAGAAGTTTTCCCATTTATTGGTAGCTCTATCCTTCAAATAATTAATTTTTCATTAACATTAGGCCATGTACCGCAGGCTTTTAAAACTGCTGTAGTCAAACTGTTACTTAAAAATCCAACGCTGGATCAAATCGTTTTAGCTAATTATAGACCAATCTCAATCTACCTTTTGTTTCAAAAATCTTAGAAAGAGTGTTGCTACACAATTATTTGACCACTTACAGGGAAATGGTTTATATGAAGAGTATCAATCAGGGTTTAGAATCCATCATAGCACTGAAACAGCTTTAGTGAAAGTCACTAATGACTTCTTCAGCTGATCCAAAATGTTGCAGCAAGAGTTTTAAGAGGTGCTAGAAAAAGAGATCACATCTCTCTGGTTCTGGCCTCCCTTCATGGGCTTCCCATAGAATTTAGAATTAAGTGTAAAATCTTTCTCCTCACATACAAAGTTCTAATCAGGCCCCTTTTTATTTAAAAGATCTGATAGTACCTTGTCATCGTAACAGAGCACCATGCTCCCAAAATGCAGGATTACTTGTAATACCTAGAATCTCTAAGATTACAATGGGAGGCAGAGCTTTCAGTTATCAGGCTCCTCTCCTTTGGAACCAGCTGTTAATCTGGTTTTAGGAGTCAAACTCGATCTCTGTTTTAAGAATAGGGTTAAAACCTTCCTTTCTGACATAGCCAATACTGTATAAAAATGCCACAACAGGCAGGAAATTATAATGCTATAGTGGGTGGAGACTTTGCTATAGTGGGTGGAGACCTCAGAATTTTTTCTCGAATAGATTTTTTTCTTCCTAATTTCTCAAGCCTTCCTTTAATCAGTAATGTCATGCTCCACTGGGAGTATATTAGTATCTGACCACACAGAAGTTAGCCTACAGTTGTTGCCTTGCAGTGACAGAATTTGGACACCTAGATGGAGATTTATCTCGTCCCTAAAGGTGCATCTCAATAAATTAGAATGTCAACAAAAAGTTTTACAAAGAGAGTGATATATTTCAAATGTTCAGTTATTTTAATTTTGATGATTATGGCTTACAGTACATGAAAACACAAAATTCAAGTTTTTTCATAGAAATGTTGGCCCACTGAAAAGCATGTGCATGTACACGGGACTCCTTCTGGATTAATTACTGTATCAATGTGGCATGGCCTGGAGGTGATCAGCCTGTGTTACTGCTGAGGTGTTATGAAGGTCCAGGTTGCTTTGATATTGACCTTCAGCTTGTCTGCATTGTTGGGTCTGGTGTCTCTCATCTTCCTCTTGACAATACTCCATAGATTCTCTATGGGGTTTAAGTCAGGAGAGTTTGCTGGCCAGACAAACAAAGTGATACCATGGTCATTAAACCAGGTTTTGATACTTTTGGCAGTGTGTGTGTGTGTGTGTGTGTGTGGGGGGGGGGGGGGTACCAAATCCTGCTGGAAAATGAAATCAGCTTCTCCATAAAGCTTGTCAGCAGAGGGAAGCATGAATTGCTCTGAAATTTCCTGGTAGACGACTGCGCTGACTTTGATCTTGATTAAACACAGTGGACAAACACCAGCAGATTACATGGCTCCTCAAATCATCACTGTCTGTGGAAACTTCACACTAAACCTCAAGCAACTTAGATTCTGTTCCTCTCCACTCTTTCTCCAGACTCTGGGACTTTGATTTCCAAATGAAATGCAAAATTTACTTTTAATCTGAACAGAGGTAAAATCAGGGAATACAAAAAGGGAAAATAACCACCAATGCGAGGACAAGATGAATACAAACAACAAGAGATGCAAATAATATACATGAAAAACAAAATGCAAAAGACGAGGGTAGGCTCATGTTCAACAACAGGAAGATATAATTAGAATAGTAAATAATCACATAATAATAATAAACATAAACACATAATAATAATAATAACAAGCCTATAATGACCACAGACACATAATATTAATAAACAGGACTATGATAACAAAACTAAGAAAAAAGGAACTCTCAAAAAACAGAGAAACAAATAGCAAACTCAAATAACCACATACAGACAAAACCTATGCTCAAATAAAAAATAAGGCTGGGAAGAGGAACGTACAGAAAATAATCTAACCTAGCTGAAAGCATTAGCATGGTGCTCCCACCATGCTTTGCATCATAACAGAGTTTCCTGTCAAAGGGGTGGAATCCAGATATCCCAAGGTAACATAAAAAAAAAATAAAAATAAGATAAGATAAGATAAGATAAGCCTTTATTAGTCCCACAGTGGGGAAATTCCAGGATTGCAACAGCACAGGGACAGCAACACTCAGAGCAACAATCAGAAGGCAAGAAAAAAAACAAGAGCAGCGAGTATACATATTTTTTTTTTATTTTTTTTTACGATGCGGAGCATTGCAGCTAGATGGAATAAATATATAGATATATAAACACACAGTGCGGAGCATTGTAGCTAGATGGAATAAATATATGAACATATAAACATACACAGTGCGGAGCATTGTAGCTAGATGGAATAAATATGTGAATATATAAACACACACACAGTGTGGAGCATTGTAGCTAGATGGAATAAATATATGAATATATAAACACACACAGTGAGGAGCATTGCAGCTAGATGGAACAAACATGCAAATATATAAACACACACAGTACGGAGCATTGTAGCTAGATGGAACAAATATGCAAACACATAAACATACACAGTGCGGAGCACCGTAGCTAGATGGAATAAATATGTAAATATATAAACACACAGTGTGGAGCATTGTCGCTAGATGGAATAAATATATAAATATACAAACACACACAGTGCGGAGCATTTCAGCTAGATGGAATGAAACAGCATAACCGTCCACTTAATTATCCTACATGGTATGATTATGTACCCATACATATTGTCACCCTCCGTAGCTACCGGTATTTTCCTAGTTGTATACCGGAGGGGACCATTGTGTAAGTCTATTGCGTCTTCTGCATTCAGTACTATTAGGTTGTCATGTCTTTTGCTATCTCAGCGAGCAGCCCTGCTTAGGTTATACAGTCTGACAGCCGTTGGTAGGAAGGACCTGCAAAACCTCTCGGTTGTGCACCTAGGATGATGTTGTCTGCTGCTAAAAGAGCTCCTTAGTGCATTCAGTGTGTCCTGCATAGGGTGGAACTCGGACTCCAGCAGAGATGACAGTTTAGCCACCATTCTTCTCTCTCCCATCTCCTCCACTGAGTCAAGGCGTTGCCCCAGGACAGAGCTAGCTTTCTTGATCAGTTTGTTCAGTCTCTTCCTATTGGCTGCTGTAATGCCACTGCCCCAGCAGACCACTCCAAAAGTGATGGCTGATGCCACCACCGTGTCGTAGAATGTCTTCTGCAGCGCCCCTTGTACACCAAAAGACCTGAGTCTCCTCAGTAGGAACAGCCTGCGCTGTCCCTTCTTGTAGAGTGCGTCAGTATTGTGAGACCAGTCTAGTTTATTGTTCAGATGAACACCCAGGTACTTGTAGGATGTCACCATCTCAATGTCTGTTCCCTGTATGTTTACTGGTGCTGTGAGGGGTTGTCCTTGCCTGCGGCAGTCCACCACCAGCTCTTTAGTTTTCCTCGCATTGATCTGGAGGCAGTTCCGATGGCACCAGTCCACAAAGTCCTGGTTAAGCCCTCTGTACTCAGCTTCATCTCCGTTGGAGATGAGGCCAACGATCGCAGAGTCGTCAGAGAACTTGGCAGTGTGTTGTGTTGTGTGAGAAGTCCACAGTATAAAGGGTGAACAGGAAGGGAGCCAAAACCGTTCCCTGTGGGGCCCCCGTGCTACCGATGATCGTGTCAGACACACAGTCCCGTGTTCTCACAAACTGTGGCCGGTTTGTGAGGTAGTCCAGGATCCTTGATGACAGGTGCTGGTCCACCCCTGCGCACAGCAGCTTGTCCTTCAGGATCATCGGTTGGATGGTGTTGAAAGCACTGGAGAAGTCAAAGAACATGATCCTCACCACATTCCCGGGCTTCTCCAGGTGGAACAGAGAACGGTGAAGGAGGAAGATCACCGCATCCTCCACCCCAATACCATGCTGGTAGGCGAACTGGAGTGGATCCATCACTGGACCCACCAGGGGGCGGAGGTGAGCAAGGAGCAGTCTCTCCAGGGTCTTCATCATGTGGGACGTCAAGGCCACTGGTCTGTAGCTGTTCAGATCTTTGGGGTGAGAAGTCTTTGGTACAGGTACGACACAAGATGTTTTCCACAACTGTGGTACCCTCCCTAGCTTCAGGCTCAGGTTGAAGATGTTCTCCACAATCCCACACAGCTGGTCTGTACAGGACTTGAGGAGCGTTGCACTGATGCCGTCCGGTCCCGACGCCTTCCTCGCCTTGATCTTCCTCAGCTCCGTCCTCACCTGGGTCTTAGTGAGAGTCAGGTTGGGGGGCTGTGTGTTGGGAGTGGGGGGGGGGTGATGGTGGAGTGGGGAGTGGGCAGCAGGACTTGATGTCTTCAGTGGCAGCAGTGGTTGTTGTTTAGTCGGGGGGGGAAGGCGGTTGGTCAAACCTATTAAAAAACAGATTCAGATTGTTCGCCCACTCCCTGCCCCCCGTGGCCTGAGGGGAGGTATTCTGGAGCCCAGAGATGGTTTTAAGGTTTCTCCAGACCCCACTGATGTCGCTCTGTTGCAGCTTGTCCTCCATGGAGGACATATAGAAATAGAAAACCCAACTCCCCTCCCCCACCCCCCAACAAGAAGAGAACAATAACCCAACCCGGGACGGTGGTGGGGAACCAGGCTAGGCGGGACTAAACAGAAAGCTCGCTCAAGACCCACACAACAGGATAGCTCAGGTGACTACAGAACCCTAGGACCACCAGGTGAAAAGGTAGGGCAGTTCAGGTTTCCTACAGGAGTCACAGGACCACCAGATCACATGGTGGAATAAGTCGGGAGGCCTCCCAGAGTTCCTAAGCCACCCAAGCAAAGGGCATAGTCCATCAGGTGGTCTGCCAACATCCCTGAGCCAACGGGCCACAGGGCACGATGCGCCCCCTCCAGGAGGCAGCAGCTGGAACCCGTTCCTCTTATGAAGGAGTGCGGCGTTGAAACCAGGAGGATGAAAGCGACTGACCAGCGAGGAAACCAAACAAAGAAGATGGCTGACCAGCAAAGAAGCCAGGAGAATAGGATGGCTGACCAGAATGACAGACCAGCGAGGAAACCAGGCAAAGGAGAAGACTGATCAGCGGGGTAACCAGACAAAGAAAACAGCTGATCAGTGAGGAAACCAGGCGACGAAGACAGCTGACCTTCCGCAACCTCAGGCGAAGATGGATGACTGTCTGCAACCTCAGGGAAAGATGAATGACCCTCGGCAACCTCAGGTGAAGGTGGATGAAAGTTGGTGACCTCAGGTGAAGGCAGAAGACCCTCAGTGACCTCAGGTGAAGACGGATGACCCCCGGTGACCTCAGGCAAAGGCGGAGGACCCTCAGTGACCTCTGGCAAAGATTGGCAACCCTCGGTGACCTCAGGCAAAGATTGATGATCATCAGCAACCTCAGGCGAAGGTTGATGACCATCGGTGGAACCAGACTTGGACTAGGACTGGAGAACAGAGACAGACACCGGGTCAATATCACCTGAAGCTCAGGAGCAGATGGCAGCTGCAACTGGCTCTCCCCGCCAAGAGCAAAACAAGAGCTCTCTAATACGGACGTAGTGAATACAAAAATAGGACTTGCCTTAACTCGAGCTCCACCGCCATCTAGGGCTCTGGCGACTCAGACTGGGGCATCACAAATCCCTCTGTCTCGGCATCCATTCCCAACACAGCCACCTGGGAGGGGGAGGAAGAGATAGACACTGGAAAACTATTACTGGCAGGAGTGGAGCCAGGCGAAGAGAACTCAGGAGCAGAGGGCATCTGCAGCTGATTCTCCCCGCCAAGAGCAAGACAAGTTCTCTCTAACACTGATGATGTACAACCAGAAAAGATTACTTGACTTGAGCTCCACTGCCATCCAAGGCTCTCGTGACTCTGCTGCGGTGGTCCAAGCAGCATGCATGATGGCGGGTGAAGCTGGCAGAACCCCATGTGAAGCTGGCAGAACCCCAGGCATGGCGGTGGACGCTGGCAGAACCCCAAATGAGGCGACTGATGCTGGTGGAACTCCAGACATGGTGGCTGACGCTGGTGAACCCCCAGACTTGACAGCTGAAGCAGGTGGAACCCCAGATGGAGCGGCTGATGCTGGTGGACCTCCAGACATGGAGGCTGAAGCTGGGGATCTTCTCACCAATGACGCAGGGTCCTGCAATGCTGAAACCAGGGGACACTCTCCTGTCGATGCAGGCTTCAGGATGCAGAAGGCGCTCTTCTCCCATCCTGGGCGCTCTTCTCCCATCCTGGACATGGCTACAGGGCTTGATCAGGACCCTCTGGAACCGCAGGCCCCTCCGTCGTCCAGCGGCTCCCTCCCAGGACAAGTGGACACACAAGAGAGGTGGAAAGGGACACGGGAGTAGCAGGTGAGGATGAGGTTTTTGCAGCAGCCAGTGGTGAGGGCTCAGCAGAAGTGGAGGACTGCTGTTGACCCCCACCCCCCTGGGAATAAGACAAGACACTTCATTCTCGGATGGTAAAACAATTAAAATGTATTTGCCTTAGTTCAAGGGGGCTGGTGGTTGCTGCTGCTGATCCAGAGGAGGCTCCTCCGGAAACTGCGGAGGTTGTGTGGCAAGGAGGCAGAGACATGGGCTCATGGCAAGACTTCCATACCTGTGGACTCTTCTTCTGTTATGCTACTGATTTGATACCTTTATTACTTAATATGTATAATGAGGCATTCATAAGAAGAAAATTGTCAATGTGGGTTTGTCAGACTCAAATGCAGTAGTTTGGTGCAAAAATCATGATTTAATAACAAACTTACTCCAAACAGACAGGAAATAGATCAGATAAGGATACAGAAGCATGGCAAATGCACAGAGTAATGATGCAGCACCAAGGTGAAGGGCTGCGTCCATTAAATAATCGATGAGCAAATTAACCAAACACAAAAAAGCTGTGAGTAATCAAGAACTCAAACCAGACCAGACAACAGTAAAAATAAACAAACATAAGTACAAACAAGCTAGAAACATGAAAATAGAAATCAAAATGATAGACAGGACCAAGATAATAACAGTAATAAATACAAAAACCCAGAAAATAACTTAAAGCGAAGATGTGGGTTGGAGACATGTCCTGATAACAAAAAATACAAATTATAATACAAGAAGAGAACATGGCTCCAACCTATGTCCTGACGGTACGCCCCTTCCAGACGACCCAAAGTAACACTGAGAAACAAAACAGAAAAGCAAACCCTTAGCGTGGGCATGGGGTTCCAAGGGCAGGTGGGCCAAATCCCCCCCCCCCCCCCGCAGCATCCAAAATCAAGCATCCCACTGATTCCTCAGTTCAAGATCCAAAAATCCAACCCACCCCAGGTCAGGCAGTCTACCCCAGTCCACTGATACCCGGAACAAAAGGCAAGGTGGATCTGGTGGCTTTTTAGCGCCCCTGAGCTACCAGATCACCGGAAACAACAGGTCAGGGGGTCTACCCGCATCCATGAGCCACCTGAGAGGTGACCATAATACGTTGAGTGGCCTACCAAAGTCCCTGGGCCATCAGACAGGAAAAAAAAATCACACAAGTCCATTGCTCAAAACACAACATAGCATCTTCTAGATCAAATAATAACATGGAAACCCCAAAGTCATGAGATGATAACAAAGAAATCACAAACGCAGGAGATGTCATAGACACCCTAACTACAGAAAAAAAAACAAAAAAAAAAAAAAAACAGCTGCTCTACAGCTAACAGAGGAGCTCTCTGCTCAAATGCTAACAGAGGAGCTCTTAGTTCAGAAGCTAACACAGGGGCACAATACCCAGGAGAAGGTGACATGAAAGCCTTCCTTCCGGAACCCTCAACCTCAGAGGGTAACAACAAAAAACTGTCGAGCTCAGGGAATGAAAGTACAACACTCCCTAACTCAGGAGACGACACTGGAGTCCTCTGCTCTAAAGAAAACATGGGGGGGCCTAAGTTCAGCAACCAATTGTTGGAGATGCCCCAGCTCTGAGACCGACGACAACAGGCGCAGGCTGAACTCAGTGACTGCAGACAGGAGCTTGATGGCCATAGGAACCAACAATGGAGGCACGCCGGCCTCACCCTCTGGAACTGCGATGGGTGGAGTGGACTGCTTGCCCTCTTGAACAGTGACGGGTGGCGCGGACTGCTCACCCTCTTGAACCACGGTGGGTGAAGCGGACTGCTTGCCCTCTTGAACAGTGATGGGTGAAGCAGACTCCTTGCCCTCTTGAACCGCAATGGGTGCAGCGGACTGCTCCCCCTCTTGAACTGCAATGGGTGGAGCGGACTGCTCGCCCTCTTGAACTGTGATGGGTGAAGTGGACTGCTTGCCCTCTTGAACTGTGACAGGTGGAGCAGACTGCTTGCCCTCTTGAACTGCAACGGGTGGAGGTCCTCTGGCCTCTTGGCCGATGGCCAAACTGTTGTCCTCCTGCAGCTCCATCTTTGACACAGCCACCTTGGACGAGGGAGAAGAACAGGTGGTCAATGAGGTAACACCATGGTTGTTAGAAGCAGAGACTGGTGGGGAGGACCCAAGAGCTGGTGGGCTCTGTGCTTGGGTCCCATCACTAGGAGTAAGGCAAGACTTTTCTAAAATAGTTGTGAAAGTTAATGGAAAAAACACTTGCCTTGGCTCCTGGTCTCCTGCTGTAGTGGTGACAACCTCAGGTTCAACTGATAGAGGTCCTCTGACCTCTGGCTCGATGGAAGCACATGGCTCATCCACCTCTGGCATGCAGGAAAACTCATTGGAGAGCAGGTAAGGCTGAAGAAAGGCAGGAATGTCGTGCCATAAGTGGGGCCTGGATGCTGCTATCCCACAAGCCCTTTTCCATGCCATGTCCCACCACCCATTCCTCTTGTGACTGAGCTGATAACAGTCTGCCAACTCATGGATGACTGTCCATGAATCTTCACGGGTGACTAAATCCTCTGGAATGGAGCTTGGGAGTGAGGGAAGGGGAGATGCAGGTGAACGAATAGGAACAGCAGCAGAGTATACAGCCGAGACAGGGAAAGAGAGCTCAGCAGTTGTGGGTGGCGGCCGCTTAGCCCCCTTCCCAGGAACAGGACAAGACCTTTCATTTGTGGATGGAAAATAATGAAAAGATACTTGCCCATGTTCCTGCTCTGCTGCTGCTGAAGCGTTAGGCAAGTCCTCCTGTGGACTGCTGGAACTCGTCGGACTGAGAATCTCCCACTGGAGTTCAGCAGAGATGTGGCCTTCTGGAATAAATGGCTGTAACGCGCTGATGTCCCACTCTCCAGCCACTGAAGCTGCTGCAGATGAAGCACTTGAGGGGGGCGGAGATGTGGCAGCAAAATCCCTCAGAAAAGACTCAAGTGAAGGACCCAGGTGGCAAACAGAGCAATGCTTCCTCATAGCTCGCTTCCCCGCTGGCCCTTTAGAAGGTGGCTGGTCCTCACACACTAAAAAAAAGTACCTCCGAAGTGAGCCAGGGCTTGAATTCCAGCAGGATGTTGTTTTGTGCGAGGATCACCTGCCTCTGCTCTTCCTGCTCCAAAATGTCCACAGCCGTGGCTGAAAGGTCTTCCTCCCAAACCAGTCGGTTTCCACCCAGTATGGACAGAACCTCAGAAAAATCCAGACCGCGGCAGACAGCACCGGAGTGGCAGTGACGGCGGGAGGCGGTGCACCAGAGGCAGGAGATGGACATGCAGATCTGGAGGTCGGAAGGAAAGGGCTGTTTGGGATGTGGTCTAACCTGCCCACACGCTCCGTAACACAGGCAACCTGGGCTGACACCCCTGCCAAATTCTTCAAACCACAGCCCTTCCTCCTCCTGCCAAACGTGCCCACTGAGTCCTTAATTGGCTGTGTCATTCTGTCAAGGCGGATTTCTCAGACTCAAATTCAGGCAGGAGTTTGGTGCAGTGACGATTTAATAACAAATGACAAATTAATGACAAATGACGATTTAATAACAAACTCACTCCAAACAGACAGGAAATAGATCAGATCAGGATACAGAAGCATGATGAATGCACAAAGAGTAATGACGCAGCACCCAGGTGAGGGGCTGCATCCCTTAAATAATTTGTGAGCAAATAACTCAAACCAGACCAGACAATGGTGAAAATAAACATGCATTAATACAAATAAGATAAAAAACATGAATATAGAAATCAAAATGACAGACAGTACCAGGATAATAACAATAATAAATACAAAGGCACAGAAAATGACCTAATGTGAGGATGTGGGTTGGAGACACGTCCGGATAACAAAAAAATACAAATTATAATACAAGAAGAGAACATGGCTCCAAACCACATCCTGACAGGAATTACCAGTCACTCTGACAAAAGCTTTAATAACACTTGTTGTAATGAAGGTCAAGGATCCTTTTGAATGTAAGAATTACCAACCAATCTCCTTCATCTGATTGGACACCAAAATCCTGTTCAAACTCCGGGCAAATACATTCGAAAAGGTAATGACTTCTCTAGTTCATGAAGATAAGGTGGGCTTTAGTCGCAAACGTAGCTCTGCAGACAACATCAGATGATTTGTTAATATCATGTGGGAAGCTTCAAGCTCTGGATTACCAATTGCAGCTGTTTCAGTCGATGCAAAAAAAGCATTTGACAGAGCAGAGTGGAGGTTTATGTTTAAAACCGTGGAAATCCTTGGTTTCAGAAAAATTTTCATGAAATGGACTCACCTGTTATATGACAAACCTAAAGCAGTAGTACAAACTAATGGCTACATCTCTCCTTATTTTGAGTTGGGGAGAGGAACATGCCAGTTATCACCCCTTAGCCCTTTATTATTCTGCTTGGTGATGGAGTCCCTGGCAACAGCTTTAAGACATGATGACAGCTTTCCAGGAGTGAAATATAGGGGCGCTGTACATAAATTGTTGATGTTTGCGGATGATGTACGCTTGCTGGTTTCAAATCCAACAGTATCACTACCCTTATTGCTGAATATGAATAGTAACTTTTCAAAGATCTTAGGATATAAGGCCAATTGGGATAAATCTAAAGCTTTATCCTGAACAAGTATTGTCCAACTACACTTTTCCAAGAAGGAAGATTTAAATGGCCTAAGAAGGGGAAAAATATCTGGGTATCCTCTTTCCCCCTGAAGTGGAGGACGTAATTCAAGTGAATCTTGATATTTTAGTACAGGGATTAGATATTGATGTGAAACGATGGTCTTTACTTAAATTATCTTTATGGGGAAAAGTTAATGTCATTAAAACGAACTGTGTACCCAGGATTAATTATTTACTTTACTCTCCTCTCTTTGATTGAAAATTCCAGATAGCTATTTCAAACAATTTAATGCTATATTTAAAGAATTCTTATGCAAAGTGAAGAGACCTCACATGAACATGAAGAAATTACAAAGACCAATCAATATGGGGGTAAGGGATTCCAAGGTCTGATGTGTTGTCACTATGCATTTAATTTAGTTAATTTTA
This sequence comes from Pholidichthys leucotaenia, assembly GCA_020510985.1. Lineage (NCBI taxonomy): Eukaryota > Metazoa > Chordata > Actinopteri > Cichliformes > Pholidichthyidae > Pholidichthys > Pholidichthys leucotaenia. The sequence goes on from CM035842.1 coordinate 284,233,987, forward strand.
GACATTTGGTACACTGGACTTTACCTCCAGAAAGAGCCCCTCCTTGGTCCGGTATGGAGCAGTCTGTGTGTGCTCCCATCTCCCTCATTCACCGCCTGTCCACTGAAACATCTAAACATATGAAGGCCCACCTAATTGTGTCTCACCTTCAGGGTATTGGGAGGAACATTATAGGAGTGATGAATTTTGATCCTTATTTAAGTAAGTCTGCCAGTATCTGGTGAAATCCTAGGTTGACCATTAACAATAAAAATTTTATTTGGAGGGAGTGGATGGACAAAGGTATTCTTACAGTGCATCTGGAAAGTATTCAAAGCACTTCACTTTTTCCACATTTTGTTATGTTACAGCCTTATTCCAAAAGGGATTAAATTTATTTTTTCCTCAAAATTCTACACACATTACACCATAATGACAATGTGTGTCATGCGGTGACCCTCGCGGATCACCATAAGACGCCAAGAGTCCACCGGTGAGTTTTGCAATGATGGTAATTTATTAACAAAACAAGACAAGACACAAGGCTATGAGCTGCTAAGGGCAAAAACACACACTAAGCGATACAAGGACTCATAGGGCTAACCCCAGCCACTACGAGCTAAACTATGACAAGACAAGAAAGAACACAAACCTGACATGAAGGTCTAATGAGGCCTCACAAGGATTGTTTGACGATACTCCTGCAATCTAACTGCCGTCAGTGCCCGCCTTATAAAGGCAAACACTAACGAGCAGTGATGACAGACAGCTGACCAACCTTAACAGGCAGAAGCCCCACCGAGTGTCTTCACAATAAGAGCCCGGTGAGGCCAGAATACAACCCACAGCTGTCAAGGCCGGCAGCGAACTGTGCGTGGCCCGAGCGCGGACAGAACCCAGCGCTCGGGTCGCAACAATGTGATTTTTTTTTTTAATTTTTGCAAATTTATTAAAAATAAGAAACTAAAAATTCACATGTACACAAGTATTCACAGCCTTTGCTCAGAACTTTGCTGATGCACCTTTGGCAGCAGTTACAGCCTCAAGTCTTTTTGAATATGATGCCACAAGCTTAGCACACCTATCTTTGGACAGTTTGGCCCATTCCTCTTTGCAGCACCTCCCAAGCTCCATCAGGTTGGATAGGAAGCGTTGGTGCACAGACATTTTCAGACCTCTCCAGAGATGTTCAATTGGATTCAAGTCTGGGCTCTGGCTGGGCCACTTAAGGACATTCACAGAGTTGTCCTGAAACCACTCCTTTGAGATCTTGGCTGTGTGCTTAGAGTCGTTGTCCTGCTGAAAGATGAACCGTCGCCCTGGTCTGAGGTCAAGAGCGCTCTGGAGCAGGTTTTCATCCAGGATGTCTCTGTACATTGCTGCATTCATCTTTCCCTCTATCCTGACTAGTCTCCCAGTTGCTGCCGCTGAAAAAAACATCCCCACAGCATGATGCTGCTACCCCCATTGACGTGGTTATGAACGGTGCCTGGTTTCCTCCAAACATGACCCCTGGCATTCACACCAAAGAGTTCAATCTTTATCTCATCACACCAGAGAATTTTGTTTCTCATGGTCTGAGAGTCCTTCAGGTGCCTTTTGGCAAACTCCAGGTGGGCTGCCATGTGCCTTTTACTAAGGAGTGGCTTCCATCTGGCCACTCTACCATACAGGCCTGATTGGCGGATTTCTGCAGAGATGCTTGTTCTTCTGGAAGATTCTCCTCCCTTCACAGAGCAACGCTGGAGCTCTGACAGAGTGACCATTGGGTTCTTTGTCACCTTCCTGACTAAGGCCCTTCTCCCCCTATTGCTCAGTTTAGATGGCTGGCCAGCTCTAGGAAGAGTCCTGGTGGTTCCGAACTTCTTCCATTTATGGATGATGGAGGCCACTGTGCTCATTTGGACCTTCAAAGCAGTGGAACTTTTTTTGTACCCTTCCCCAGATTTGTGCCTCATGACAATCCTGTTTGTCTTGGTGTGATTGGGAGGAACAGCCTGTCTGATCTGAACCAGAGTGTTGTTCAGTTGTTGGACTTCTGTGCTAACCACAATTTGTCTTTAATGAACACCATGTTCAAGTTTTAGGGTGTCCATCTGTGCACCTGGCACCAGGACAATTTAGGTCACAGGCCGATGATTGATTTTATTATCATGTCATCAGACCTATGACTGTATGTCTTGGACACTGGGGTAAAAAGAGGTGCAGAGCTGTCAACTGATCACCACCTGGTTGTGAATAGGTTCCAATGGGAGGGGTGGATGCCTTTCAGACCCGGAAGACCTAAACATGTAGTGAATGAGTGCCAGAAATGTCTGACTGAGGCCCGTCCAAGAGATCTTCATCTCCCACCTCTGGAAGAACTTCAACCACCTTCTGAGGCAATCTAGAGATATGGAGTAAGAATGGGCCAGGTTATCCACCTCCATTGTTGAAGCAACTACTCAGAGCTGTGGCTGCAAGGTCGTTGGTGCATCTCATGATGGCAACCCCTGAACCAAGTGGTGGACACCAGTGGTGACGGCAGCCATCAAGCTGAAGAAGGAGTCCTATCGAGCTTGGTTGGTTTGGGGCCTTCCAAAGCAGCTCAGGTGCAGCCCAAGCAGAGTGCAGCTCGAGCTGTTGCTGAAGCAAAAACTTGGGTGTGGGAGGAGTTTGGTGAGGCCATGGAACAAGACTCGGTTGGCCTAAAAGAGAGTTTGGCAAACTGTCCAGCAACTCAGGAGGGGGAAACAGCTCCCTGTCCACACTGTGTATGGTGCGGATGTGGTGCTGCTGACTTTGACTGGGGACATCATCAGGTGGTGGAAGGCATACTTCAAGGATCACCTCAATCCCACCGACATGGCTACCATAGAGGAAGCAGAGCTTTAGGACAAGGGGGAGTCATCCCCATCACAAAACCTGAGGTTGCCGAAGTGGTTAGAAACTCTTTGGTGGCCAGACCACGTGGGTGGATGAGATTCGCTCTGTGTACTTCAAGGCTGTGGATCTTGTAGGGCTATCATGGTTGACATGCCTCTGCAACATTGTTTGGAGGTCAGGAACAGTGCCTTTGCCTTGGCAAACTGGGGTGATGGTTCCTCTCTTTAAGAAGGGGGACTGGAAGGTGTGTTCCAACTTTAGGGGAATCACATTTCTTGGCATCCCTGGAAAGGTTTATGCCAGGATACTGGAGAGGAGAGTCCGGCCATTGGTCAAACCTCAGATTCAGGAGGAGCACTGTGGTTTTCGTCCTGGCGCAGGCACATCAGACCAATACTTTACTCTCTAGAGCAGGGGTGTCAAACTCATTCCATGGAGGGCCAAGACCCTGCAGGTTTTACTTCCACCCAGTCTCTTCAGCAGGTGTTTTCACTGATCAGCAATCAGTGGGAGGAAATTCAGAGAAAACACCTGTTGAAGCCACTGGGTGGAGGTAAAACCTGCAGGGTCTTGGCCCTCCATGGAATGAGTTTGACACCTGTGCTCTAGAGAATCCTCCAGGGTTTGTTGGAGTTTACCCAACCAGTCCACATGTATCTTGTGGACTTGGAGAAATCATTCAAGTTCAAGTTCAAGTAATCTTTATTGTCCCTAAGTGGGCAATTTGTGTTGCAACAAGTGCTTCACATAAAAGGAAACGAAACCCACAACAACAATTCAATTGTGTCCCTTGAGGTCTCTTGTGGGGGGTACTTAGGGAATATGGGGTATCAGGCTTGTTGCTACAAGCCATCCCATCTCTATATGACCATTGCAAGAGTTTGGTACGCATTGCCAACACGCAGTCAAATTCATTTCCAGTGAGATTTGGACTCCACCAGAGCTGCCCTTCAGGCCTGTACATACTCCACAAGAACAGAGATTTTTTTTTTCTTTGAGGTGGCAACAACAAGAACAAACTTCTTTCTGGCCAGGACATTTCATACTGCACAAGAAACTCAAGTGTAGAACTGCCAGGAATTCAACTTTCTGACAAATCACATAATATTTGTCAGACACAATACAAGAAAAAGTTCTGCCCAGATGATGTACCAAGAACAAGCTGCAAGAACTACCAAACCAAGGCTGCAAAAGTAAAATGATGTCATTTTGTTCTTGCAGCCCATGGAGAGAGAAAAAAATTCTCTGTTCTTGTGATTTACGAGGTGTGTGTGTGTGTGTGTGTGTGTGTGTGTGTGTGTGTGTGGAGGGGGGGGCTGAAATGCACCACAATGCACCAGTGCCACTGGGGAGCCGAACCCCAGTTGCCACACCAGAGGAACCACCAGCGTGGGTCACATTGCCTGGGGAGACGAGGACTGCTACTACCATCATGCCTCCTGCGGAGGCTGCCGCAGCAGAGTTCAAACCCAAGTTGGACCTCCAGGGGGCTGAGCCCGAGTTACGATCATCGCCTGGATCGACAGAGTCCTGGATGGCGGTGGAGCTCGAGCTCAGGCAAATGCTCTCTTTTGTCTTCTTCTTATCGGTTTTAGAGCAATCTTGCCTGGCTCTTTGTGAGGAGAGCCAGGTGCAGCCGTCCGCTGCACCTGAGTTTGTCTCATTGGGCTCCGCCGCTGCCAGTGACCCTGTCCCCCTTTCTCTATGTGTGTCCGAACCTTCTTCCAGGGTCACTGGGAATGATCCAGCAAAGCCAGAAGTCTCCGTGGGTCCAGGCTTGCCACCTGAGGTCACTGTGGGTCCAGCTTCCTCCGCTGTGGAGGTTGGCATGGATGCCCTGTCCCAGCCCAGGACCGCCATGGGTACAGCTTCGGCCAAGGCCGGGTCCACCATGGGTGTTGCTCCTCCTCTGTCCGAGGCTGTCGTCTGGGTACTGCCTCCTCTGTCGGGGTCTTTGTGGGTGCTGCGCCCCAGCCTGAAACCACCGTGGGTGCTGCGCTTCAGTTTGGGTCCACCATGGGCATTGCGCCCCAGCCCGGGGCCCACCATGGGTGCTACTGAGCTACAGCCCGGAGCCACCGTAGGTGCTACTGAGCTCTAGCCCGGAGCTACCGTGGGTGCTAATGGGCATCTTTCCACCAAACCGGTTCCAGTGCTAGTTTGGTTCTGGGGCTGGTGCTAGTGCTTAACCAGTTCTTCTGGAGTGGCTCATAAGAACCAGTTGTTTTTCCACTGATATGGAGCTAGTCGGGGATTACGTCAGGGCTACGTCATTACGTAGTGTGAAGCGCCCAACCCCCGCAGAACACCAGAGAAGACGGAAGGTGGCGGTATGCACCTCTCACTTGTTTGCTATCCGCCAGTGACCGAGAGAAGAAGAAGAAGTAGCAGTGTTAGCTTGTCAACATGTAGGAGCTTGCTGTCTCTTTGGGAGCGCTGCTTTTATTCCAAACCTGTATTACCATCCAAAAACAGTTTTATTCTTAATGGCAGAGAATGGCGGCTACGTTTATGGACACCGGTAATCATCAGTATTTCAGTTATCAGCTGTTATTAGATAAAGTCTGTAGCGCGAGCATTGACTACACTTTTAAACATAATATTTATGTCATTTCTGTAATAGGTGGTGTTACGGTGCATTACGAGACGGAGGTCGCCTGTTATGTCATGCCAAAAAGTGATCAGCTGTCCCAAAAAATGATTGCCAGGGGCCATATTGTTATGGGTTATATTAGCCGGTAAATATATATATTTCAACAGATAAACAGTACTTAGTTAGGTACAACAAGATATATTTAACACTTATGATGCATTTTGAACCCTAAACAAACTTGATCTGGGATTAAAAGCAATTAAAATAATGCAGTCACAAGGTTACATGGAAAAATGTATAGATTTACTGCATATATACATGAAGAAACTGTATAAATGCATATTCTATGCACCTCCAAACAACAGCGTTGTGAAAGGTATACCCTTCTGTACTTGTATGTCATCTATTCTGGTTAAAGTACTGATTCAAGTTTTTATTCATGTAGGGATAACAAGAGACAGACTGTAAAGTGTTCAAAGTTCTTTCCCCAGAAATGATCTTGTCCAGAGCTGACAGAATGTCATGTGGTACGTTGTCAAAACGAGATAAACTCATCATTTTTGAAGCTGGCAACTTGGAATATTTTCCACAGAAAAAGTACATAGATTTAAAGTTTGTTGCTGCTTGTTCTTTAAAAAATGTGAAAAAAGTTGTCAAAAATATGAGTAAGTCCACAAATACCTGATATATTGTCCAATACCTGGAAAAATGAACTTAAGTGTAATAATTCAGTACTTGTACTTTCACTTCCCACCACTACAATGTTATAGTGATTTGCATTGTCCTAAATAACTTTATATTTCATGCACATGAAATGTAAAGTCTTTAACTTTTTAATATGACCCTTTTCTCTTATGTTTTTTCTCTTATCTCTTTGTCTTATGTCCTGATTGGTGGAGCCTTGAGCACTTTTATCATGTTTATAGTCAGCTTCATGTGTGCCTGTGTTTGTGTTCATGTTGAATGTAACTGTAGTTTGTAAATATGGACGTCACCTGACTGCAAAACAAATCTACCTACGGGTACAAATAAAGGAACCTGAACCTGAATATGTTTGGTGTGAGGATAACAATGTAGAAGCAGAAAAACACTTAAGGAAAGAAAGCTTTTATTTCCAAAATGTGCAAAAACTTCAGACTGCTACATATGAAATACAGTGGGGTAAAAAAGTATTTAGTCAGCCACCAATTGTGCAAGTTCTCCCACTTAAAAGATGAGAGAGGTCTCCAATTTTCATCATAGGTATACCTCAACTATGAGAGACAAAATGTGAAAAAAAAATCCAGAAAATCACATTGTCTGATTTTTAAAGAATTTATTTGCAAATTATGGTGGAAAATAAGTATTTGGTCAATAACAGAAGTTCATCTCAATACTTTGATATATACCCTTTGTTGGCAATGACAGAGGTCAAACGTTTTCTGTAAGTCTTCACTAGGTTTTCACACACTGCTGCTGGTATTTTGGCCCATTCCTCCATGCAGATCTCCTCTAGAGCAGTGATGTTTTGGGGCTGTCGCTGGGAAACACGGACTTTCAACTCCCTCCAAAGATTTTCTATGGGGTTGAGATCTGGAGACCGGCTAGGCCACTCCAGGACCTTGAAATGCTTCTTATGAAGCCACTCCTTCGTTGCCCGGGCGGTGTGTTTGGGATCATTGTCATGCTGAAGGACCCAGCCACGTTTCATCTTCAATGCCCTTGCTGATGGAAGGAGGTTTTCACTCAAAATCTCACGATACATGGCCCCATTCATTCTTTCCTTTACACGGATCAGTCGTCCTGGTCCCTTTACAGAAAAACAGCTCCAAAGCATGATGTTTCCACCCCCATGCTTCACAGTAGGTATGGTGTTCTTTCTCCTCCAAACACGACAAGTTGAGTTTTTACCAAATAGTTCTATTTTGGTTTCATCTGACCATATGACATTCTCCCAGTCCTCTTGTGGATCATCCAAATGCTCTCTAGCAAACTTCAGACGGGCCTGGACATGTACTGGCTTAAGCAGGGGGGCACGTCTGGCACTGCAGGATTTGAGTCCCTGGCGGCGTAGTGTGTTTCTGATGTAGCCTTTGTTACTTTGGTCCCAGCTCTCTGCAGGTCATTCACTAAGTCCCCCCATGTGGTTCTGGGATTTTTGCTCACCGTTCTCATGATAATTTTGACCCCACGGGGTGAGATCTTGTGTGGAGCCCCAGATCGAGGGAGATTATCAGTGGTCTTGTATGTCTTCCATTTTCTAATAATTGCTCCCACAGTTGATTTCTTCACACCAAGCTGCTTACCTATTGCAGATTCAGTCTTCCCAGCCTGGTGCAGGTCTACAATTTTGTTTCTGGTGTCCTTTGACAGCTCTTTGGTCTTGGCCATAGTGGAGTTTGGAGTCTGACTGTTTGAGGTTGTGGTCAGGTTTCTTTTATACTGATAACGAGTTCAAACAGGTGCCATTACTACAGGTAACGAGTGGAGGCCAGAGGAGCCTCTTAAAGAAGAAGTTACAGGTCTGTGAGAGCCAGAAATCTTGCTTGTTTGTAGGTGACCAAAAACTTATTTTCCACCATAATTTGCAAATAAATTCTTTAAAAATCAGACAATGTGATTTTCTGGATTTTTTTTTTTTTTTTTCATTTTGTCTCTCATAGTTGAGGTATACCTATGATGAAAATTGGAGACCTCTCTCATCTTTTAAGTGGGAGAACTTGCACAATTGGTGGCTGACTAAATACTTTTTTGCCCCACTGTATTATGTACACACAGCCAAAAATATCATTGCTGTGATAGTTACTTTTTTTACAGTCCCTCAAGCACAGACAACACGTCCCATCAGTCCAACAAGGGTGTTGGTCTGCTTTGCAGCAAAGCAAAGTTCAGCTGCTCCTCCCTCCTGCTCTGCTCCTGCTGTCTCATCTGACTGTAATCAAGAAGGAGGTCCATGTTTGTGTCACACTTCTGTTTCCCTGTTTTAAAGTACAAAAATAAGCAATATAAAATAACCACACACTGAAAAATGCAGGAATCGTCAATCCAAGATTGAATGTGTCTATTCAACATCCATTTACTGTTAGTGGCATCACAACATTCAATTCGAGTGTATAATTGGTTTAATTCACTCCCTCCTTTGTGTGACTGGGTCATGATCCATCCAGGTGGATGCCCTCAATTTCCCCTACAGGGATCAATAAAGTACACAAAATCAAAATGATCTGAACATAAATTACCTAATCTGGTCTGATTAGAAGAGCAGGAGGAGGGCAAGCTTGGAGCTGGACACCACAGGTCTGGCTGGTTCTCCCTCATCATCCAGCTGTGATAAATCTGTAAAAAAAAAAAAGTGTTTTAGTTTGTGCAGTGTCCAACTTAAGCCTTCCATTAAATGTGCAGACATAGAAGACAATTTTATTCAATATCAATGTTAGCAAAGCTTACATGTCTGATTATGGAATAGAAGAATAGGAATAGATGAAACTTCATTGTCACTGTACAGGTGTACAGTACAATGAAACTGTAGGTGATCCACCAGGCTACTGCACAATAAAGTAAGAGAAGGATTAGATAAAATACGGCTACACAACATACAATTAAACACGAGTGGAATTTAAAAAAAATGGCCTAAGATTATGGAAATATTACCAAAATAGTAAAAAAGACGACGTTACTAGTGTCTGGTAGAAAAATCTCCCATAACACAATGCAAGGCACCCATTCATACACAGTATTCACACCACAAAAAACGTATTTCGGCTGGATGTCTTTATGAAAAAAGTATACTGTAAGATGCTAAGATTTCTGTTCTAGTTTCTCAAACACGCATTTCTGTATGGCGAGGAGAAATGTTCGTGCTAAAAACACTGTTAGCTTGTTAGCATAGCTAACCGAAAATACTATGGCCACAAGAGTGAGTAAAAAAAAAAAAAATCCACACTTTGGCCGTTACATATCAAAACAAGCGGATATATATGTATACATATATTGGTTAACGTCTGGCATTTTAAAGACAATACACTTACCAGCGTGTTTTAAGCAGTTTGTTGTCCAGACTAATCCACGGCAGTGACGATGGTCCGGCTGGCTGGCCGATCCTCCAAAACAGTTCAGGTGAGTGGCCCCCTCCAGCTGATCTTGTACTTCAGCTTATGTCCATACAGCCAAGAAATATGTCTCTTCTTCGCTCTAAATCTGTTTGGTTTTGGAATCCGTCGCGTGCTTTGCTGTTTGGAAAGCAACATGGCGGTCAGTAATGTTTTGAAGCTGGTCAGTTAACCACACCCATGGCTGTGGACGTAACCAACGTAAACTGGTGCTGCCGCTGGCCCAGCTAGGAGTTGGGGCCACGATAGCCCCACTTTTGGGAGCCCGGGACTGGTGCTTTAGTCGGTGGAAAACCAAAGAACTGGTGCTGATGATGCTCTGGCTCCAGTTAAGCACAGGAACTGGTTTGGTGAAAAGAGGCCCAAAGACCACTCAAAGTGCTTCACTAGTACTAACCCTCTATTCTAAGGGCCCATAGGAGACAGATATCTAGGGGCAATTTAGAAGAACCAAATTAACCTAACATGCATGTCTTTGGATTGTGGGAGGAAACCAGAGCCCCCAGAGTAAACCCACGCAGCACAGGGAGAACATGCAGACTCCACACGGAAAGGGTCCTACCCCTGCCAGCCTGGGGATTTGAACCTGGAATCTTCTAGCTGTTAGGAAACAGTGCTAACCACTGCACCATCATGCTGCCCAGGTTCGAAGTTTATGGAGTCAGTGCCCCCCCCCAAAAAAAGTGAACCAACGGGAAACACTGATGTAGCACACAAAACTCATCAAATACCCAAAACCCCAAACCCCAAGAAGTTAAAATATGATGAAGATAACCAAGACTACCCAAGAATATTTGATACAGCCATAGTTTTGTCATTTGTGACTGTGCTAATGATGATTGCTTATGATGTGTTGTTTGGTGTTTTTGCTGCTGATGTTTGAAATGGTTTCATTATTATTTTACCAGGAAAGATATGGCAAACCATACCAGTGCCCTGAAAAAGACTGGATCAGATAAGGCTACACAGTCTAGCGAGTATGTAGCCCAGACTGTGGTTGACACGGTCAGATGTGTGCCAGAGAAGGAAGCAGCAATTAACCAGATTATCTGACAATTATCTCCCACAATGCTCTTTTATGATAGAGAAAGTCACATTTCTGGACAGTTTTTAGCAACTATACAAAGCAGGATTGTCATATTCATTAAGTTTCATAATGTTGGATACAGCACTTTCTCTTGCACAATGATTATGTCACCATGTTGTTGTTTTTCAAAATTGTTCCAACTTTGTCTTAAACATTTCACCTACAAACACATAATTACCAAGTGACTGATTAGAAGGCTCATGCAGGGACCCTTAGGGGCAATCTGAGCTCTGTGAGGCACTAAGTCATTCACACACTTAATTGGAGAGGGGTTAGGTTGCGTGATTTGTGTTTGAAGATGTAAACAAGTCAAAGGCCATTGTGAATCTACTGAGACAGAAAACAAAAGTTTGTAAGATGACATGTCTGTCCATCCCATAACATTTTGAATGAAAGCACCATAGGTGCTGATTCATTGGTGCTGTGATAACATAAGATAAGATAAGATAAGCCTTTATTAGTCCCGCAATGGGGAAATTCCAGGATTGCAACAGCACAGGGATAGCAACACTCGGAGCAACAATCAAGAAGACAAGAAAAAAAAAAAAAAACAAGAGCAGCGAATATACATATGTACATATAAATATATAAATATATAAACACACAGTGCGGAGCATTGTAGCTAGATGGAATAAATATATAAACACACACAGTGCGGAGCATTGTAGCTAGATGGAATGAACAGCATAACCCTCTACTTAGTTATCCTACATGGTATGATTATGTACCCATACACATTGTCACCCTCCATAGCGACCGGTATTGTCCTAGTTGTATACCGGAGGGGACCATTGTGTAAGTCTATTGCGTCTTGCATTCAATACTATTAGGTTGTCACGTTTTTTTGCTATCTCTGCGAGCAGCCCTGCTTAGGTTATACAGTCTGACAGCCGTAGGTAGGAAGGACCTGCGAAACCTCTCGGTTGTGCACCTAGGATGATGTAGTCTGCTGCTAAATGAGCTCCGCAGTGCGTTCAGTATGTCCTGCATAAGGTGGGACTCGGACTCCAGCAGAGATGACAGTTTAGCCACCATCCTTCTCTCTCCCATCTCCTCCACTGGGTCAAGGCGTTGCCCCAGGACAGAGCTAGCTTTCTTGATCAGTTTGTTCAGTCTCTTCCTATCGGCTGCTGTAACGCCACTGCCCCAGCAGACCACTCCAAAAGTGATGACTGATGTCACCACCGTGTCGTAGAATGTCTTCAGCAGCACTCCTTGTACACCAAAAGACCTGAGTCTCCTCAGTAGGAACAGCTTGCGCTGTCCCTTCTTGTAGAGTGCGTCAGTATTGTGTGACCAGTCTAGTTTATTGTTCAGATGAACACCCAGGTACTTGTAGGATGTCACCATCTCAATGTCTGTTCCCTGTATGTTTACTGGTGCTGTGAGGGGTTGTCCTTGCCTGCGGCAGTCCACCACCAGCTCCTTAGTTTTCCTCGCATTGATCTTGAGGCAGTTCCGATGGCACCAGTCCACGAAGTCCTGGATAAGTCCTCCGTACTCAGCTTCATCTCCATTGGAGATGAGGCCAACGATCGCAGAGTCATCAGAGAACTTCTGTAGATGGCAATGTGTTGTGTTGTGTGAGAAGTCTGCAGTATAAAGGGTGAACAGGAAGGGAGCCAAAACCGTTCCCTGGGGGGCCCCCGTGCTACCGATGATCGTGTCGGACACACAGTCCCGGGTTCTCACAAACTGTGGCCAGTTAGTGAGGTAGTCCAGGATCCATGATGACAGGTGCTGGTCCACCCCTGCGCACAGCAGCTTGTCCTTCAGGATCATCGGTTGGATGGTGTTGAAAGCACTGGAGAAGTCAAAGAACATGATCCTCACCACATTCCCGGGCTTCTCCAGATGAGACAGAGAACGGTGAAGGAGGAAGATCACTGCATCCTCCACCCCAATGCCATGCTGGTAGGCGAACTGGAGTGGATCCATCGCTGGTCCCACCAGGGGGCGGAGGTGAGCAAGGAGCAGTCTCTCCAGGGTCTTCATCATGTGGGACGTCAGGGCCACTGGTCTGTAGCTGTTCAGATCTTTGGGGTGGGAAGTCTTTGGTACAGGTACGACACAAGATGTTTTCCACAACTGTGGTACCCTCCCAAGCTTCAGGCTCAGGTTGAAGATGACCTCCACAATCCCACACAACTGATCTGCACAGGACTTGAGGAGCTTTGCGCTGATGCCGTCCAGTCCCGATGCTTTCCTCGCCTTGATCTTACTCAGCTCCATCCTCACCTGGATCTTAGTGAGGGTCATGTTGGGGGGCTGTGTGTTGGGAGTGGGGGGGTGTTGGTGGAGTGGAGTGTGGGCAGCAGGACTCGATGTCTTCAGAGGCAACAGTGGTTGTTGTGCAGTCGGGGGGGAGGGCGGTTGGTCAAACCTATTAAGAAAACAGGTTCAGATTGTTCACCCACTCCCTGCCCCCCGTGGCCTGGGGGGAGGTATTCTGGAGCCCAGAGATGGTTTTAAGGTTCCTCCAGACCCCACCGATGTCGCTCTGTTGCAGCTTGTCCTCCATCTTCTTCCTGAAGCTGTCCTTGCCTTCTCTGTGGCAGGGTAGCATGGCATAGCCAAGTACTGTGTCAGTCTAAGCTTTTGAAATGCTTGCTATTTGTTCATGCATGTATGACGCTGACATCACTGTTACAACATAAACGAGGTGCACCTCTTTAAATATTTATGGATGAGTGTCATGAACCGAGCCGAGTTGTTCTTTGGGGCTCGGTTCTGACCTCCTGTGGCTCGGGTGCATCTGTGTATTTGTGTTCAGTGTTATCTTTTGAGGTTTTTTGCAGTCTTTTGTTCATTTGGTTATTTTTCTGTACCCATAGCCACAGTGCTCCTGCCGGCAGCTGTTATACAGCCCTTGTGGTCCGCACTTGTGTGGATGCTGTTTGACACTTGCCAGTCCAACCACACCCACTCTCATGACAGCCAGCTGGGTCTCTGATTGCTCTTGCCACGCTTCGCCCAGGTGTCCCTAATTTGTGTCTCGAGCAATACTTGTACTTAAGCAGGGCTTCGCCAGTCAAACATGGCTGTATTACTGTTTGTGTCTTGTGAAGGTGTTTCGTGCCACACCGTCGCCACTCCCTTCGGTGTGTGTAATGCTCTTTGGACTTACTTGGACTTCTAGGACTTCTCCAGTTCTGTGAGTACAAACTGTTGGCGTTTTCCCCGTGCCATTTCCCTGCCACGCTTTGGAACTTTGCCCAGTTCCTTTACCATGACTGTAGAGCATCCTGGAGGACTTCATTGTAACCCTGAGCGCTAATGTTATTTTGAACTGTGTGTGAGTTATCCACTGGTTCAATAAATGTGTGTGGTGTAACCTACGTGTAAATCCTCATCTATTCACCCCTCGCCGTATGCAATGGAGAGGTGCACGGGAGGGTTCATGACAGAATAATCCATCCAAAATAGGAGGATTTAGCGGGTACACCCACACGTCCTTTTTTCCCTTACTGTTTTGTGTATCTTTTTTTCGGACTGACCTGTGTTGGAGTTGGCCATGGATTCGGTGCCCTGGAGCAATCCTTTGAACGTGCTGCTGAGCATTAATGGACATCGAAGGGCTCATCACATCGTCCAGCGTATATTCTACCCCGGAGGACATTCTCTAGTACGTAGGTCTGGCGGAGGCAGAGGTCCGGCAGTGCCCTCAGCTCGCTTGGCATACCGAGGGAATGAAGAGGATTACCCGGGTGGCAGCACTGTGGCGTGGGTGGGGCGAAGGGGTGAGGAAATCCCATAGGAAGACTGAGCTTGCATCGAGGGGGAAGCGCTCCTCACTGTTTCCCGCCAGGGCGAGATGCCCACTCCCGTTCTGGCTCCTCCAACTCCAGCACCAACCTCTCAACGTTGTCCTGTGAGACAGCCCCATGAGAAGCCTTCTCCTCCGTCAGCAGCCATCATCCCTACAATTCCTGCAAGGTCTGACGGGGCCGTCCCAGAACGCCCACCTCCGTCACCAGGGAGACGGCTCCTCCACCTTCGACGGAGAGGGAAAGCAGTCAGCCTGCTGCAGCAGTGAACGAAAAACTCCAGGAGAACAGGCAAGTGTTTTTTTTCATTCCATTCAATTTAATTATGAAGGACCTTGTCTTTCTCCCAAGGGACAGGCCCAGCCTCAGCAGTCTGCTGGGTCCTCTCCTCCGGCTTCAGTTATAAACTTTTCCACTTTTCCCTCCGTGTCTCCCCCACCAATCTCTGAGGGTCCATCGGAGCAGAGCCAGAGGACATTGGAGGAGCTGGGGGCCCCGGAGGATTTCACCACGGAGCCAGCACGGAGCTGTTCCCCTGCAGTCATGCTGGAGGAGCTGTCAGCGTTGGAACTGGCACCCCCATCTTCATCGGAGAGGGCCAGAATCGCCATGGACACAGAGAGGGGTGACTGTTTGCCTGCTGCAGCTGTCAGCGTCAAACATTGGGGTGACAGGCAAGTGTTTTTTCATTCCATTCATTTTAATAATAATAAACCTTGTCTGTCCCCTGAGGGAGAGGCCCAGCGTTGGCAGTCCGCTGGGCTCTCTCCTTCAGCTGCAGACGTTAATTTTTTCCCTGTCCTCTCCATGTCTGCTCCATTCTCTCTCGAGCGACAGTTGGACCCGGAACAGACCCGTCAGATGGTGGAGGACCCAGTGGCTTCGAAGGATTCCACCCCGGGGCCAGCACGAAGGTGTGCCCCTGCAGCCACGCTGGAGGAATTCCCAGCGTTGGAGCCGCTGCAGAAGGACAGTGAGACTGCTTTCACCATCTCGCCAGCTACGGGGGTGTCCGCAGCAGATTGGGAGCCTGATCTTGACTTCCTTGAGGCCGAGCCCGAGTTGTCATCGTCAGGATCGATGGAGTCCTGGACGGCGGCGGAGCTCAGGCAAGTTTTCTCTCTTGTTTTTCTGATGACAGTATTAGAGAGATCTTGTCTGGCTCTAGGTGAGGAGAGATGGGTGCAGCACACAGCTGTGTTTGAGCTTCCTTCGCTGGGCTACGCCGCTGCCGGCAACCCTAACAACCCTGCTTCTACTCCCGCTCCTGAGTTATCTTCTAGGGTCGCCGGAGAGGAACTACCATCTACAGAGGTCCTCATGGAACCGGTCTTGCCACCTGACAACGTTGTGGGTCCAGCTCCCCTGATGCCTGAGGTCATTGTATGGTCCCCTCCGCAGGCTGTGTCTCCCTGGGTGCAGCATGCTGGCGTAGGACCCTCATGGGGGCTGCACCCCAAGGTTAGCCTGACGTGGGTGCTGTGCTCCGACACAGACCCGTCATAGACGCAATGCTCCAGCGCGAGGTCCACCGAGGGTGCAGTGTTGGCCCAGTCGGGGTCCACCAAAGGAGCAGCATTGGCCCAGTCAGGGTCCACCGCAGATGCTGCAGGGCTCCAATCAGGAGCCACCGCAGTTGCAGCTGTGTCCCAAGCCGGGACCACCGAGGGTGCTGCAAAGCTTCAGCTGAAGTCCTCCACGGGTGCTGAGGAGCTCCAGCCAGGAGCCACTGTGGGTGCAGTGATGGCCCGGTCGGGGTCCACCGCGGGTGCTGCGGGTCAGCCCAGGAACGCCGTGGCCTCTTCACCCCCCCCCATCTGACCCCATGGGGGCCACCTTCCTATGGTCTGGACAACCACCTGTGAGCCTCCCGGTGGGCAGGTCGCCTCCTGCTCCACCCCTCTGGTCCTGGTGGCTCAACAGCGCTGGCCGGCCGCCTGAAGGACTGGGTCCCTGGGTCAGGTGGCCCATGTTTTCCGGCAGGCCACCGGACTCTGTTCGCCGGACTGGTTGCTGGGCCTTGGACTCTGGGCGGTCTCCCAAGCATCCAAGCTTCTGGCATTGGGGGGGTTAACTGTTGTTTTTTTTTTTTTCTGTTTTGGGCCCTGGGCAAGGTTGTTATTTGGGTCCCTCCTGACTGTTTCCCCCTACCTCCCACCCGGGTTCACTGATTGATTCCCTTTCATTCTAGCTGATATCGTCCTGTCACTTCGTTGTTCACCAACTCCACCCACTCTTGTGCACTACCAGTTCTTTTGGATGTCCCAGTGTTTAAACTCATCCAACCTCAGCACCTCTACTCCTAGCATCCTCACCGTTACGCCTAACTCCTTCTCATTCATACTCATGTATTCTGTCTCACTTCTTCAGACTTTCATTCATTTTCTCTCCAGTACATATCTGAACCTCTTCGGGCTCTCTTCCACCTGCTCCCTACTCTCACTACCAATCACAATGTCGTCTACAAACATCATGGTCTGCGGACACTCCAGCCTGACCTCATCTGTCACCCTGTCCATCACCATGGCAAACAGGAAGGGGCTCAGAGCTGATCCCTGATATAATCCCAACCCCCCTTGAATCCATCTCTCACTCCTACAGCACACCTCACCACCATCTCACTGTCCTCACATATATTCTGCACCATCCTCATATACTTCTATGTCACTTCTGAATTTCCCGTATAATTCCACAGATCCTCTCTTGGCACATTATTGTTTCATTCACCTAGATCTGCAAAGACACAGTACAACTACCTCTGACCTTGATGTGTGTTGATCTCTTTCTCTACTAACACTCTTAAAGCAATCACTGCATATGTGGTACTCCTACGTGGCATGAAACGCTCACCTCTCTTCTTAAGGTGGCTTGACTATTTCTCATATCTTCATAGTGTGGCTGACTAGCTCTATGTATCTGTAATTACTACAGCTCTGTACTCAGCTCTGCATCTACTCAGCAACAGTGGAGTTAAACTATTTGTGTGTGATTAGTTGTGTCAAGAGACAACTTACACTGGAGTTAAATCAGTGTGGATAAGTTGATGCCTTTCAAATCGGTATTCTATTTAGACTTTTTCTCCATTCCTCTGCCATCCTATCACTCTTCAAGATTGTGTAAAACAATCTGGTAATGAAGTCCATTGCCATCATTCCTACACATCTCCATACCTCTACGGCTATGTCAACTTTAACAAATGCTTTTCTGCTTTTTATCCACTTCATTGCTTCTACCACTTCCACCTTGCTAATCCTTTGAACTTCCTGAGTCACTCTTTCCTTCTTCCTTGTAGAAAAGTCCACGTTATTCTGTTAGAACTCCATTTCCCAGCAGCTCTTGTTCAGTCATGTGACTACCTGCTGGATAGGCTGGCGCCCCTCCCTGTGCTAACTCAGAAGCAGAGAGCTGTCTGAGCTAACTGGTAGTCTATCCTGCATAGTTAGGACTGGTGTGCGTCACATTAATGTGAGCTTGCATTGCATCATGTTTGGAATGCCTCTATTTTCCCTCTGAGCTGAATATTTTGGTTGTAGTCGTTAGTTAAATCACTAATTAGTCCTTAATTAGTTGTTGCTACAATGGCTTGTTGAATGTACAATACAGTATTCTCGGCTCTAGTTAATTGTTTCTTTATGTGAGTCAGCATTATATAGTATAACTAGGTTATGAGGAGGCAATATTCACGATATAAAGGTGGTTCATTGTAGAATTTTAGGCCTTATTCATGCTGCATTTCCCCTCTGGTCCACTTTGGTCCACGTGCGCTTTTGAAGAGCCCGGCGCACACGCAGCGTTGTGCATGCTCACTTTTTTGTCTACCAGGCCAAGCAGTTGACGCATGCGCACAACTGTTATTTGTAGTTTCGCCAAAGCCCTATGGGTAGTGCAAATGCGCTAATAGGCCAGTTTGTTCGCCGGCTATAAAGACGTGAGCGACACACATTGTTTGTTTAGCAACAACAATGGTGTAGAAGAGCTTGGAATAACGAGGCGATGTGATTTATAAACCAAAGTTTATTATCAGCTCCTCTAACAAGTCTCATCTAGGTGCAGCAGCAGAAGAAGTGAGAGCGCGAACACCTTCGGCTCTACGAACTTATACTTGCACATAACAAAAGACATGCATATCAAAAGCTGACATCCCTCATTATCTTAATCCCCTCTTTTGTCTTCGTACCCCTCCGCCTGGCCCTGGGAGGTCAGGGCGACCTATCTGGTCTCCACCGCAGCGCCTCGGATGCCCTTTGATCTTCACTGGCGGTTGAGACCTTTTGTCCTGTTCTGAGGTGTGAAGTCGCTTTACATATGTAATCACCAAACATTCTCACATGCTTATACATATGTAAGTTATGGGATATATGATTAATATAGACCACAGCCCCCCCCCAAACGACTAAGAAAAGGACAATAGAAAAATTCACAGTTTAAGATAATTATTATGACATACTAACTGCTACACCTCTTGACACAGAAGAAACTTTCCAGCAGCTATGCTCCTAAGAGAGTTCAGTGGTAATCATAACAGCATAGTAATATCACAGGTCAGTCCTAAACTGTTACAGCACAATTAGTGAACAACTGTTGAGTAGTTTGCATCAGTCCCTGTGCCGTCTGGGTTTTAATCTTCTCCCGAATCTGCTGTGGGTCCGCTTGGGCGTCCTGGTGGGACCCTCCTGTAAAGAATCTGCAGCTAGGGGAGAAGAGTGATTATTTGTTCCCTGCAGGGGGGCTGAGTCTTTTCTCTTGGGGGGTCTACCCCGCCGAGGTGCTTTCGCCAACTGTGCAGGCTCGTCTCTCAACAAGAAGGCAGGTTTAAGTCTGTCAATGCTGACTGTTTCTTTTCTATCCCCAAAATCAAGCACAAAATGTTTATCACCAGGTTCCAGCACTCTGAATGGTCCATCGTATGGTGGGCAGAAGGTTGCTTTTAAAGCTTCATGCCTAACAAAAACGAATTCAGCATTTTTTAAAGCTTGGGGGACAAAAACCCGTGGAAAAGAGTGATGTGCCGGTACGGGGAGAGAGTCCGGTCCGTTGCTGCCTAAAAACCTCGGGGCTGGAAGATGCCCTGGCTCTGGGTTCTCTAGTAAAAATTCACCTGGGAGCCTGAGAGGTTGTGCAAAAACTAATTCTGCTGGGGAGGCATCTAGATCCTCTTTAGGCGCAGCACACAACCCCAATAAAACCCAGGGAAGTTTATTTACCCAATTTGTATCCGTTAGTGAGGCTCTGAGGGCGGCCTTTAAAGATCTGTGAAAACGCTCGCATAACCCATTAGCCTGAGGGTGATAAGCGGTGGTGCGGTGAATTGTCGCCCCTAAGCTGCTGGCCATGGCTGACCAAAGCTCCGAGACAAATTGAGGCCCCCTATCGGACGTGATGTCCGATGGGACGCTGAAACGTGCCACCCAGTTTGTCAAAAAAACGCGAGCGACTTCCTCCGCTGTGGTTGACGCCAGAGGGACTGCCTCTGGCCAGCGCGTGGTGCAGTCTATCATTGTTAACAGATGTGTGAAACCTTGGGAGGAAGGTAGTGGCCCCACGAGGTCGACATGAACGTGGTCGAATCTTCTAGCAGGGATTAGAAGCAAAGGACAGTGCATTAACCAAGCGTCTGTTCGCTAGATCAACTAATAACCCATGTGCACACAAAAAGTCTGCGCCCAACAAGTTAAAACTCACCGCCGCTACAACAAATGTCCATCTGTAGTTGCGGCCGTGGATGCGGAGGGGCAGGCTCTTTTCGCCAAAAGTGTCGATGATGGAGCCGTTGGCTGTCACCGCTCCATTGCCCCGGGTGCCCATGGCCCGGTCTGCTTGGGAGGGCATGACAAAATTTAGTTGAGCTCCCGTGTCGATAAGGAACTGCTTGCCGGTGTGTCCGTCCGTCACATATAAAAGCTTGCTTTTTTCGCCGAGAACCGCCGCTGTTAACGGTTCTCGGCTTTGGCGTTTCCCGAAATCGTGAATTTGCAGGGGGGAACGCAATTGTAAGCCTTCTCAGCGAAGCGGTGGTGGTAATAACAAACGTCGCTCCGTCTGTTACGTTTTGGCCATGTCGCTGTCACCGCGGGCTGATTCTGCTCGGTGGTTTGTGGCTCCCCGTGGCTCCGGACATCAACGTTGAGGTCTGCGGATGCTGCTGTGGGTGTCTGTTCCTTGCAGGCGTTGACGAGCCGTTGAGCTTCGTGAGCCAGCGTGCGGAAGTCCTGCTGGTTGCTGCATCGCATGTTGGCAAGTGTCCCTCTCATGTGTAGCGGCAGCGTACTGAGGAATATGAATTGGAAGAGGAAGTTGTCATTGTCCTCTTCTTTAAGTTGCAGCAAGTCCTCCATGAGGGCCTTGGGTCTGCATCCTCTGTGGCCGTAGACCGCCAGGATCCTCTCGGCTCTCTCCTCGGCTGAGGGGACGAAATTTGCCACGACGGTCGCTTTCAGTTCTTTATATTTGTCCTGGGCCGGCGGCCGCTGGATTATGCTCCGCGCACATCTCGAAGTGGTGGTGTCGAGTTTGGCGACGATGTGATAGAACTTTGTATCATCAGTCGTGATGCCCGCAAGTGCAAACTGGGCTTCAGCTTGCTGAAACCACGAGGCGGGGTCTTCCTGCCAGAAGTCCGGCAGCTTGACGGTGACGACGTTTGTGTGGACCGTCACTGATGTGTCCGCAGGGTGACAGTGCCTTCCTTCAGCTCTCTCAGCAGTGCTGGTGCTCGGTTGAGCCCTCTCTATCACTTCTGCCATGGGGGAACGTCGTCCATCTGTTCCCCTGTCTGCATGGGCGCCGGCGTCTGCCTGGGTCGCCACAGATGAGTCGATCGTGGGGGAACGCCTCTGGTCCATCCTCGCGTCAGGGTCACCAGTGTAGAAGAGCTTGGAATAACGAGGCGATGTGATTTATAAACCAAAGTTTATTATCAGCTCCTCTAACAAGTCTCATCTAGGTGCAGCAGCAGAAGAAGTGAGAGAGCGAACACCTTCGGCTCTACAAACTTATACTCGCACATAACAAAAGACATGCATATCAAAAGCTGACATCCCTCATTATCTTAATCCCCTCTTTTGTTTTCGTACCCCTCCACCTGGCCCTGGGAGGTCAGGGCGACCTATCTGGTCTCCACCGCAGCGCCTCGGATGCTCTTTGATCTTCACTGGCGGTTGAGACCTTTTGTCCTGTTCTGAGGTGTGAAGTCGCTTTACATATGTAATCACCAAACATTCTCACATGCTTATACATATGTAGGTTATGGGATATATGATTAATATAGACCACAATGGTGTCATTTCAAGGAAAAGGAGGGATTACCATTTTCCAGTGCACTTCTCTGCTCACACTGCTGCTGCTGCAAAAGGATTCATGTACAGACGTGGACAAAATTGTTGGTACCCCTCTGTTAATGAAAGAAAAATCCACAATGGTCACAAAAATAACTTGAATCTGACAAAAGTGGTAATAAATACAAATTCTATGAAAATTAACCAATGAAAATCAGACAATGCTTTTGAATTGTGGTTCAACAGAATTATTTAAAAAAAACAAACTCATGAAACAGGCCTGGACAAAAATGATGGTACCCTTAACTTAATATTTTGTTGCACAACCTTTTGAGGCAATCACTGCAATCAAACAATTTCTGTAACTGTCAATGAGACTTCTGTACCTCTCAGCAGGTATTTTGGCCCACTCCTCATGAGCAAACTGCTCCAGTTGTATCAGGTTTGAAGGGTGCCTTCTCCAGACGGCATGTTTCAGCTCCTTCCACAGATGTTCAACAGGATTTAGATCAGGGCTCATAGAAGGCCACTTTAGAATAGTCCAATGTTTCACTCTTAGCCATTCTTGGGTGTTTTTAGCTGTGTGTTTTGGGTCCTTATCGTGTTGCAAGACCCATGACCTGCAACTGAGACCAAGCTGTCTGACACTGGGCAGCACATTTCTCTCTAGAATATCTTGATAGTCTTGAGATTTCATTGTACCCTGCACAGATTCAAGACACCCTGTGCCAGATGCAGCAAAGCAGCCCCAGAACATAACAGAGCCTCCTCCATCTTTCACAGTAGGGACAGCGATCTTTTCTTGGTATGCTTCATTTTTGCATCTGTGAATATAGAGCTGATGTGCCTTGCCAAAAAGTTCCAGTTTTGTCTCGTCTGTCCATAGCTAGATAGATGTACTTTATTGATCCCAAACTGGGAAATTACATACATTTGTGGCTTGTCAACATGCAATTTGGCAAATTCCAGCCTGGCTTTTTTATGATTTGTTTTCAACAGTGGTGTCCTCCTTGGCCGTCTCCCATGAAGTCCACTTTGGCTCAAACAACGACGGATGGTGCGATCTGACACTGATGTACCTTGACCTTGGAATTCACCATGAATGTGTTTAGAGGTTGTTCTGGGCTCTTTTGTTACCATTCGTATTATCCGTCTCTTCCATTTTTTATCAAGTTTCCTCCTGCGGCCACAACCAGGGAGGTTGGCTACAGTCCCGTGGATCTTAAATTTCTGTATACCACTATGGCAACAGTAGTCACAGGAACATCAAGATGCTTGGAGATGGTCTTACAGCCTTTACCTTTAACATGCTTGTCTATAATTTTCTTTCTAATCTCCTGAGACAACTCTCTCCTTTGCTTCCTCTGGTCCATGTTTAGTGTTGTACACACCATGTCACCAAACAGCACAGTGAGTACTTGTCACCCTTTAAATAGGCTGACTGACTGATTACAAGTTTGTAGACACCTGTGATGTTAATTAGAGGACACATCTTGGTTGAACATGTCCCTGTGGTCACATTATTTTCAATCTTTTCTAGGGGTACCATTATTTTTGTCCAGGCCTGTTTCATGAGTTTGTTTTTTAAAATAATTCTGTTGAACCACAATTCAAAAGCATTGTCTGATTTTCATTGCTTAATTTTCATAGAATTTTTATTTATTACCACTTTTGTCAGATTCAAGTTATTTCTGTGACCATTGTGGGTTTTTCTTTCATTAACAGAGGGGTACCAACAGTTTTGTCCACGTCTGTATGTTTATTCTCGTCTTCCGCCTCCTCTTTGTCTTCCTTGTCTACTTTGTCGTTGCATGTTGTGTTGGTTGCGCCACCTTGTGAATGGAACGTTCAGTCTTGTGCATGCTCTGTTAATGCATTCAGGTCGTGGGCAGGCCAGGTGGTTACAAAATTTGGGCTGCACGCAGTTGTTTGCAGTAAAGTTCAGCGTACACTAGCGGAGTGGAGACTGACGTAAATTTCATCACACGAGGTTTCCAGTTGCACGTACTTGGACAGCGGAGGTGCAGCATGAATCCAGCTTAACTGCTGAGTGACGTGTGATTAGTGATGTGTTCATTGCTTGTGTTGGAGTGTCCCCCCAGTGGCAACATTGGGAATTGTTTAGAATGTATTTGCTGTCCTTTTATACAGTGCATCTAAAGATAATATAACACCTTAAATAAGCCTGTGATGCGGCCATTTGAAGCCAGTTAAGTTTACTTTGATTGTTTATTTATGTTTTAAGCTTTTTCTGTTCTTTTTTGGTAGAAACCACACCATCCTATGCCTTAATGTACCATAACTGCACAGTGAATTAAACTGCATCAAACATCGCTTAACCTCTGGGTGTAAGAGTCTCCTTCTGACAGAGGATTATTACAGAGCACAATTCACCAGTAAAAGATGTACACCATTCTGTACAATCGTCTTTCCCTTTTCGTCATAATATTCTTTCCATCTTCACAACACACTCTTCACTACAGAACCATGTCTGTCCGTAATCAACCTCTCCTGCTGCACATCCTTTCAGCTCCACCTCTCAGTCTAGCCAGCTAATTAATGTCCTTTTCTCCTTCCTTAGTGTGTAGCAATACAGTTCATATGGCTTTTCCTTTACTACCTGTCTTTGCAATATGCCTAAGATTGAAGTACTCCTCTTTTCATCTTCTATTGTTCTGTCTTTTCTTTGTCAACCTCTTCCTTCAAATGCTTTTTTTGTATTTCCTCACTTCAACACCAAGTCAAGTCTCCTTGTCTTCTTTCCCCTGCCCAGATGACGCACCAAATACCTTCTTTATCCTTTCCCTCACCACTTTAGCTGTAGGACAAACTTTTCATGATTTGATTGTCACAAGCGTCCTCGTGCACTTTTACGCAGCGCATCAAGGAGGGGAAGGAAGAACGGATTTACGTGCTGGGTTACACCACCACACATTTATTGAACAAAAGATAAACAAAAACTAACTGTACAAAAATAACAAAACAGCACAGGGAACTCAAAGAGTCCTCCAGGACACTCAACACTCACAGGGTGAGAACAACGGGAAAATACACACAGTCTATACACACAAAAACTGGAGCAGTCTGAGTTAGTCCCAAATGGCCTGGCAAAAATACATCCACTTGATGGTTCATCCATAAGATGAAACAACGGTCCAGCAATGCTTGACTGGCAAAGGCCGCTTAAGCACAAGCATTGCTGGCCAACAGATTGGGATGCACCTGGGCGAGGCGGGGAAAGACAATTACCAGAGTGGAATCAGCTTGCTGTCAAGAGAGAGGGGGCGTGGTCGGACCAGCAAGTGTTAGACAGCGCCCACACGGATGTAGGTCAAGGAGGCTGCCCAACAGCTGCCAGCCAAAGCGGTGGCTACAGGCACAGAAAAGAAAAGAACAAAAGACATAGTAACTACAAGAACTCAAAAGATAACAAAATACACAAATATACTGAACCTGAGCCACAAAGAACGGTCAGAACCAAGCCTAAAGGACCACACCGGCTCAGCTCGTGACAATGATAAAGTTTTAGAACTGGTAGATTGAGAAATTTAGAAATAAGCATTCATGTATTGTGATTAACATTTTTTACTAAGATCTTTCCTTTATGACCACAATCCAAGTGCGAGCACAACAGATGGAGACAAAGATTTGAGACAAGCGTTTCTTTATTGAACAGTTAGAGATAATTGAGCACAATTTTATGGAAAGCTTACCACAGGGAGACAGAATGGGAGGAAAGAGAAAAAAAGGAGAATGTGTGTCAATGTATAGATGCTGTGAGTATATTTTTTAGACTTAGTCAGAGTTGGATAAAACTGGAGGTATGGCGTTATTACATTCTTCAAATATCATTTGCCAGAGCATCAATTTTTTTTTCCCAGTCCTTTCTTTCCCAAGGAAAAGGGGAGTGTCATCGGTGAGGAGCCCAGATCTCCTGTAGGGAGCAGTAGCAGGTGAGTGTTGAGCAACCAGGGCAGCATGCTGGCAGACTGGCAAGTGTCGAAGCTTTACCTGAGGTAACAAAGCTCACGAACAAGAATTAGTATTAACATGACAAGAAACTTTTCCTTGGCCTTTCTTGGGCCGCTTTACCAAAACAGTCCCACATTGGACTGTTCTTCTCCTGTCCTATTTATGCCCAGCAGGTAATCAGGAGAAGATGGAGGCAATTACCCAGCTGCCAGCAATCAAGCTACCCTGGTCTGCATAAGAGATGCTATGTAACAATTCCCCCTCCACTACCAGAGGGCTCACTCACCTAACCACATTTACATACCACACCACGAATATGCAACTTATCAAAAATCTTAAACTTGTTATGTACAGACAGGCTGAATTTACAATCATCTATTACCATTTTCCTTTTAGTAGCCTATTATAATCTCATGGCCCAATGTCAATAAATGATCTAAGAAATCAAAAGTGTCTCAAAATGAGAGTATTGTATGACACAGTTTTTGGAGTCAAAGGAGCTTTGCGTTAGCAAAATTCCCCAGAAATACTTTTCCAGACATTATTATTCTAAAAGCTGATCTGAACCAACTATAAAAGAATGCGTAAATAAAGGGATTAAGCATTGAATTGAACAGACCAAGCCAGCCGAGGGCTTCATAAACTACAGGAGGCACCGATACATAAACTGATGTCTCAGCAGTATTACAAAGGAAGAAAGGCAGCCAACACACCAGAAAAACTCCTAAAACAATAGCCAGAGTTTTTGTGGACTTCCTCTCCATCTTACTGACAGCTGCTCCAGATTTCATCACGTTCTGGATGCTGCGTACCTGTCTCTGTGCAACAAGGAAAATCTTCAGGTAGATACAGAGCATTATTAGCACTGGGACATAAAATGATAAAAGTGATGATAAAATGATTGCCAAAACCACATCAAGAAAGCATTTTTCTCCACATTTTTCAAAGTTCAGTCCTGCGATGATAAACCCAACAGCGGCTAGAACAGAAACACCCCAGACAAATAATATCATGACCATAACAACATGAGCATTTATCTTTGTTCTGTATGTCAGAGGCTGACACACTGCATAGTATCGGTCAATGGAAATGCAGCACAAGTTCAAAATGGAAGCTGTACTCATTGTTACATCAAAGTTAGTTCGTACCTTGCAAAGTATATTTTGATAAAACAGACATGCAGTCCAAGTGACTTTCATGCTTAATGGAAAGACTAAGAGTCCCACAAGCAGGTCAGCCATAGCCAGAGAAAGGATGAGAGAGTTAGTGGGAGTGTGCAGCTGTTTGAAGTAAATGATGGAGATTATCACAAGGAGGTTTCCACACACCGTCACAACAGATGACAAGCTGAGGAAAATATACAATAAAACACATTCAGTAGATGGAGTGTTTGTAGGCATAAAAGACGCCTCATCTATCACATAACATAGACTCATGTCATCAACACGAGTGTGGTTCACATGGACTTCTGGTGTCATCATTCTGGATTCCTGCAAATCAGTTTTCAATTTTCAGCACACTATAGGTCATACAAAAAAATCTGTTTACAATGCAAATAATTCTCTGGAATAAAACATTTTCACTACAGATGATACATTTGAAAAGTCCATTATGTTTACTTGGGTGCTCTTCATCAATGTCTGCCTATGTGCATACATGGATTTTTATCCACTTCTTTCTCATTACCATAGATAATGCATTCATAAATTGTCCAATTAGATTTCATGATGATGACATCACATGATGGTTTGGCAGATTATGTTCTGTATTACAATGCAGAATAATTGTAATGTAATAGTGTTTGTAGGCAAAAAAGAGGCCTCATCTATCACATAACATAGACTTATGTCATCAACACGAGTGTGGTTCACATGGACTCAAGGTGTCATCCTTCTCAATTCCTGCAAATTAGTTTTCAATTTTCAATACATTGTCAGTCTTAAAAATCAGCTTACAATGCCCCCTTCATTGCACACGGTGGAGAGAAGGAAGAATCAGGATTTAAACGCTGGGGTTACCACACACACATTTATTGAAACATGTCTTAGGACAAACCATACAGATGGCTAAGCAGCTCGGGCTGACAAGAGTTCACTCAACATGATAGGCTGTACAGGGAGAAAGTGAAGCAGCTGTGCCGCACCCAGAAACGCTATCAGCGTGGCGGCACAACTGAACAGAGAAACACTGCAGTACTCATAGCCTAACAATCCGGATCCTCCAGTTGAGCGACGAGCAAGGTCCTTCGAAGACTGACGGTTACACAGTGGAAAGACGACCATGTGAACTCGTACAATGATCCAGCGGCACTTGTCCAGCAACGAGCTGCTTATGAACAAGCACCACTGGCGTGGCAAATAGGGAACACCTGGGCGAGGCGTGGGGAGGATGATTACCGGGACTGGGAACAGCTGGTGTAGAGAGGGTGAGCGAGGGCGCGTGGTAAGACCGACCGACTGTCAGCAGCGTGGGAGAAAGTAGGTCACTGGCTGACTAACAACTGCCGGTCAGGCAGTGGCTAAGGAAATGGAACACAAATACACCAAAATGCACATAACCAGTACACCAAAACCCACAAAGAGATTGAGGCCGAGCCGGGGAAAGCCAAGCCGGCTCGGCTCATGACAGAGCCCCCCCTTTAAGGGGTGGATTCCCTTAAAGGGGGGGCTTTAAGGGAATCCATCCCTTAAAGCCCCCCCTTTAAGGGATGGATTCCCAGAAACCCAAGGTAAAAACAACCCCCCCCCCCCCCCCCCCCCAACAAACAACACAAACTCGAGTGGGAGGTAGGGGAAACAGGAAGGAGGGAACACAATGCCCCACCCAAGGTCCACAATTAACCCCCACAAGTCCAAAGCCGTAGCGGCTCGGGAGGCTGCCCTGAGTCCCAGGCCCAGCAGACAGTTCGGCGAACCCAGTCAGATGGCCTGCCGGAGAACACGGGCCATCTGGCCCAGAGACTCAGTCCCCCAGGCGGTCGGCCAGCGTTGTTGATCCACCAGGGCCGACGGGGTGAGGCAGGAGGCGGTCTGCCTACCGGGAAGCTCGCTGGTGGGTGACCGGACCAAAGGGAGGAGACGCCCATCTAGGACCGGGAGGAGAAGGGGACCACAGCGTCTTCATGGCGAGCTGCAGCGCACCCGGTGGCCTCTGACCGGGCTGGCTCTGCTGCACCCACGGTGGACTCCAGCGGGAGCCTAGCTGCACCCACAATGGCCCCCAACCTTGCCGGCTCTGCTGCACCCTTGAGGGACTCCAGCGGGAGTCTAGCTGCACCCACGATGGCCCCCAGCCGGGCCAGCTCCGCTGCACCCATGGTGACCTCTGGCTGAGGCTTAGCTACACCCACAGCGACCTCGAGCTGAGGCTCAGCTGCATCCACCGTGACCTCCGGCTGGGCTCAGCTGCGTCCACAGCGACCTCCGACTGAGGCTCAGTTGCACCCGCGGTGGGCCCCGACTGGGCCACGGCTGCACCCTCGGTGGAACCCGTGCTGGAGTGTGGCCTCCAAGAGGGGCCCGAACAGGAGCGCAGCACCCACGTCAGGCTGATCCTGAAGCGTAGCCCCCACGATGGTCCAAGGCCAGCCTGCTGCACCCATGGAGATGCGGTCCGTGGAGGAACCCACACGATGGCCTCAGGCAGCAGGGATGCTGGACCCACGGGGTTGCTGAGTGGCGGACCCGGTTCAAAGACGACCTCTGCAGGAGGAGCATAAACAATGGCCTCCTTCACTGGACGGACTGGACCCACAACGACCTCCGGCGAAGACACACCCTCTCCAGCGACCCTAGGTGAAGGCTCAGGGGAAGCAGGAGGAGAAAGATGGTTAGGGTCACCAGCGGCGGCGGAGCCCGGTAAGGTGAGTTCAGATGCAGCTGATGGCAGCACCTGACTCTCCCCCACAAGAGCCAAACAAGATCTCTCTAAAACTGACGTGAGAAAAACAAGAAAGAAAACTTGCCTGAGCTCAAGATCCACCGCAGTCCAGGACTCCGTCGATCCTGGCAATGAACACCCAGACCCAACCTCCAAGAGGTCCAGCTCTGGCTCCCGATCCACAGCTGAAGCCTCCACAGTGGGCGAGGTGGTTATAGCAGTCTTAGTGTCCTCCTGCAGCGGCTCCAACGCTGGGGATTCTTCCAGCATGGCTGCAGGGGAACGTCTCCATGCTGGCTCCCGGAAGGATTCCTCCAAATCCACTAGCTCCTCCACTGTCGGATAGCCCAAGGTCAGGGCTAGGGAGGAGACAGTCCTCCCTCTCCGTGTCAGTGGTGACGTGTGCCCCTTCAAAAGCTAGTGGAGGAGCCGTCTTCATGACGACGGAGGAGGGCGTTACTGGCGTGAGCTCCGCAGACCTCACGGCAGCTGGAGGGCAGAGGGCTGCTGAAGGCATTGAGGAGTTGTCCCGGTGTCCCCTAACTGGTGGAATGGTATTGACAGTCCTGGCCCCTTGACGCGCCTCCTCGACCAGGCAGTTGACAAAAGCGAGCAGGCTTGCCCACTCCTCATCAGATCGTAACTCTGCGGGCTGAGCAGGCGTAGGGGGTGGGACCATCACAGCCGAGAAAGTGCGTCCTTGGACCTCCCTCACACAGCGCTCCTCCTTGACCCGGCGGTTGACAAAGGCAAGCAGGTTCGCCCACTCCTCATCCGCCAGTGTGGCTGCAGAGGGACCTCTCTGTGCTGGCTCCGGGAAGGGATTATCCGACACCACTGGCTCCTCCATCTGGCGGTTCAGTTCTGGGACCAGCAGACACTCAGGAAATAACAGAGGAGGCACAGAGAGGGTAGAAAAAGAGTTATTACCTACAGCCGGCAGGGGGAGCCCAGCGGACTGCTGTGACTGAGCCCCTCTCCCAGGAGACAGACAAGGTTTATTATTGTCATGAGGAGAACGGAGAAAAAACACTTGCCTGTCCTCCCGGTCCTTGATGTTAGCTGCTGTAGCTGGCAGGCTGTCATCCCTCTCTGTGTCCACGGTGAAACGGCCCTCTTCTATATTCGGAGGAGGAGCTGGCTCCATGGCAATGGGGTGGGCGTATCTGGGATGACCTTAGCTGACCTCACAACTGCCGGAGGGAAGATGGCGCCTGACGGAGGAGATGTTCCGACGCTCCGGAGATGTTCTGCTCCGACGTAGGATGACGCTGCCGTGGTGGAGCTGGTGATGTACAGGCCGAGGGTGGCTCTTCGAGCTGAGCTGGAGAGGAAGCAGATGACCGTCAAGGGGAACAACTCCGCTTCGGCTCAACAGGAAGTGTTCTGTTGTGCTACCTTATTCCTCAGGGCGCTGCTGTAGAAACGATTATGGAGCAACTTCTGGTTTCGGCTGAAGTAATGTTAAATCAGTTAGCAAGAGTGAAGTAGTCGGACATTTAACATAGCATTTTTAAAAGTTTTTCAAATTCATTTTAATGTATAGTCCACATATGTGTTTTGCACTCAATTGGCAGCTAATTTCAGCACTTGTAGTTTTTGTATTTTTTTGACTGTTTTGGCGTAGTTCTGGTACTTGTTGCTTGTGTTTGTGGTTGTGCCATAGACTGTACGTGTCATACAATACCTGTCAAAGTGTCATACCTTCAGTCTTGTCCCATGAAAAGATATAATAAAATATTTACAAAAATGTGAGAGGTGTTCTCACTTTTGTGAGATACTGTATATGTGTACAGATAAAACTGTGTACAGATAAAACTGAAGTCACTGTTCTTGGCCCCAAACATGCTCGTACTCTTTCTAGTAGGATAACAACACTAGATGGCATTGCACTGGCTTCTAAATTTTATGCTGGGAATTGTAGAGTTGTCTTTGACCAAGATATGTCTTTTAACTCTCATATAAAGCAAACCATTAAGACTGCCTTCTTCCATCTGCGTAATATTTCTGAAATTAGGGCCATCCTGTCTCACAAAGATGGAGAGAAACAAGTCCATGCCTTTATCACCTCGAGGCTAGACTATTCTAATTCACTTTTATCAGGTTGTCCTAATAAGTCCATAATGTTTCTCCAACTCATTCAGAATGCAGCTGCACGTATCCTGATGAGAACAGGGAGAAGAGATCACATTACCCCAGTTTTAGCTTCTTTACCCTGGGCACCCAATAAAACACTGAATTGAATTAAAGATATTACTCCTAACTTATATAGCCCTTCATGGTATGGCTCCTTCTTACCTGCAATAACTCATAGTTCCCTTTCATCCAACCAGAGCTCTGCGCTCCCAAAAATCCAAACTACTGGTGGTCCCCAAGGTCTCCAGAAGTAGATTGGGAGGTAGAGCTTTCAGTTATCATGCTCCCCTCCTGTGGAACCATCTTCCCAGTTCAGTTTGGGAGGCAGACACTCTCTCTTTATTCAAGAGAAAGTTGAAATCTTTTTTCTTTGAAAAGGCCTATAGGAAATGTTGCCACTGTCAGGCCTTCGCTCGCATGTGCAGCCTAACCCGGCTTGATACTGGATTGTCGGGCTGTGAATGTTTACGTTGAATTGTATTAAGTTTGTTTTGAATGTAGCTACTGCCAGGCCTCCTACTTTTTATCTCTTTTTTCAACCCAGCCGGTCAAGGCAGATGGCCGTCCTCTATGAGCTATGGTTCTGCTCGAGGTTTCTGACCATTAAAGTGAAGTTTTTCCTTGCCTGTGTTGCCCCAGTGCTTGCACTTAGGGGTCTCTGCTGGGTTCTATAAATTTGAGAACGTGGCCTAAACCCACTCTTTTGTTGTAAAGTGCCTTGAGATAACCTGTGTTGTGATTTGGCGCTATATAAATAAAACTGAATTTAATTGAAATAGATGCAAGGCTGCATGAAGCAAAATAATAAATACAAACTAGTAACAGCTTGCTTCATAAGGTTTAACCATTTAAGAAAGATAGCAAATTGTTTTTTGGGGTTTTGTTGCATTCGTTGCACTGCCTTGGAATGATATGGACTTGATATTAGCAGCTTCTGCATGTATTATTTTTTAAATTATCACAAAATATAGATCAATAAAATTTTGAACAATGTCAGAAAACGTCTGTATGTGTTAAGTTAAATAACAAGCAATCATAGCATGACAGCAGCATGAGCATTTTAATTAAAACACCCAAGCATGGTGTTGTTCTTTGTGGCTCTGACTAGATTCTACGTCTGCTCTGAGGTAAATTTGATTATGTCCAACATATTTTAACAAAATGTATCTGACTTTATTGCGGTGGAGACATTGATATACCTCAGAGCTTTTATTTGTTTACATCGTTAGCATCTTAGCAGCGGCGCTAACTAATGGAGCTACTGTCTGTCAAGCCACTTTTTAAGGTCATCTTCCTATCACTCGATAGTCATAGGAAGTGGTATGATTATATTACTGTTCCTGAGGTGCAAAAGGCCATGTTCCCGCATTTTTGATGCCAAACTCATTTTTTTTTTTTTAACAAGGAAAAGTGTCCCATTTCAGTAACAACTCCACATTCTAAACTCATACCGGAAGTTACGCCCATTATTCACGCAAGGCATCATGTGGGCTTGGAATAAGGTGAATATGCTCTATTAACATATTAATTTAACATGTTGAACTGTTATTGTTTTCTAAAGTCAAATTCATTTATTCAGTAATGTTGGTAATATAACACCAAAGATTCAAAGAGATTCAAAGGCTTTATTATCATGTGCACAGTTAAGAAATACTACATTTCCTGAGCAATGAAATTCTTATTTTGCTCACCAAACGAATGCCAAGGTAAAAGGTACAGAAATAACAATTCTAAAAAGGTCATGACACACTAACAGTAACTCAATCCTAATACTAAAGGATGCTAATAACACACACACATGTATGTACAGTGGCAAATGGGCATTGTGCAACCTAATGTGAACCTGAGATGGCATAGACTTATGTAAAGTCTGCAAATGAGCACTGTGCAATGAGCAGTGTATAATTACAAACTAGAAATTGGTGCTAATTTCTGTAATGGTAGTACCAGTAGACTGTGCATTATAAGTAGCAGCAGAGACAATATGGACATCAGACGGGTGAGACTATATCTACTGTGCAGGTGAGCAATGTGCAAATTTAGCAGTGGGTGTGTGAGTTCCTATATGCAAGCTGTGTTACGGAGTTTTGTGAGTTGATATTTGTTCAGGAGTCTGATGGCAGTGGGAAAGGAGTTCTTCAGTCTGGTTGTCCGGCATTTCAAACTTCTGTACTTCCGGCCTGAGGGTAGAAGTGTGAACAGTCTGTGATGGGAGTGGGTGGGGTCCCGGAGGATGATGTCAGCTCTCCTTTGGACTTTGTGGTGGTAGATGCTCTGAAGAGAGGGGAGTGGAGTCATGATGATCTTCTCCGCTGTCTTCACCACTCTCAGCAAGCATTTGCAGTCCAGGGCAGTTGTTGTGCCGTATCAGGCAGTGATGCAGTTGGTCAGGATGCTCTCGATGATGCAGGTGTAGAAATTTTTGAGGATCCTGGAAGACATGCCAAACTTCTTCAGCTTCCTCAGAAAGTACAGTCACTATTGAGCTCTCTTAATCAGCTCTGTGGTGTTGGGTGTCCACTTAAGGTCCTTGCTGATGTGGATGTCCAGGTATTTAAAGCTGCTCACCCTCTCCACCTCAAGCGTCCAGATGAACAGCGGCCGATGGGGTCTCCTTCTCTCTTTCCTCATGTCCACTATCATCTCCTTTGTCTTGTCTATGTTGAGGGTGAGGTTGTTGTCCTCACTCCATTACACCAGGCTGGCCACCTCCCTCCTGTAGGATGCTTTGTCATCACCAGTGACGACCAGCGTCCTATCACTGCTGTGTCATCCATAAACTTTAGGATGATATTGTCCTTGTGGGAGGCAACACAGTCATGGGTGAAGAGGCTGTAGAGGATGGGGCTGAGAACAAAACCCTGTGAGACACCTGCGTTTGTAATGAAGCTGGCTGAGGTCCTGTTACCCATCCTGACAGACTGGGGCCTGCCAGTTAGAAAATCCAGCAGCCAGTCATAGAGGGTGGACTGCAGGCCAAGTGAGGACAGTTTGTCGGTGAGTTTGTGGGGAATGACCGTGTTGAAGGCGGAGCTGTAGTTGACAAAGAGCATCCTAATGTAGGAGTCTTTATCTTCCAGGTGGGCGAGAGAACAATGGAGTGATGCAGCGATGGCATGTGAGGTGGACCTGTTGGGCTGGTAAGCATACTGCAGAGGGTCCAGAGTGCCTGGTATGCTGTCCTGAATGAGAGGCAGCACTACTCTCTCAAAGCACTTCATAATGATTGGAGTGAGTGCTACCAGTCTGTAATCATTCAGACAGCCCGGCATGCTCTTTTTGGGGAGGGGGATGATGGTTGTCCTTTTGAAGCAGGAGGGGACTATGTTCTGGTTGAGGAAGAGGTTGTAGATTGCTGTGAGAATGTTGGTCAGCTCTGCAGCGCATGCTATGAGGGCCTGCCCAGGAATGTTTTCTGGTCCTGCTGCCTTGCAGGGGTTGATATTCCTCAGTGCTTTGTTTACCTGTCCTGGTGAGACTCTTAGTGGAGTGGGGGGCAGGGGTGTGTGTGAGTGTGTGTCTCTTCTCTGTGCTGTGACTGGTGGTCTCGAAGCAGTTGTAAAAGATTTTGAGATCATCCAGCAGGCTGTCCGTAGAGCTAGTGGTGCTGCTGTTGGTCCTCCTGTAGTCTCTGATGTGTTGCAGGCCTTGCCGCATGCGCCCCGAGTCAGGAGTGGAGTAGAGGCTGTCCAGCTTTTCTCTGTACTGCCTCTTGGCTGTTATAGCCTTTCTCAGTCCATACTTTGCAGCTTTGTACTCGACCTCACAGCCTGATTTAAATGCACGAGAGCGAGCATGCAGCATCTGACGTACCTGACTGTTGATCCAGGGCTTCTGGTTAGAGAACTTCCTGACCTGTATGGTAGGCATGATGGTATCAACGCACGTGCTGATATACCCAGTCATATATTCAGCATAATCCTTTATGTTTACAGAAGAGTCCTCTCTGGTGGCTGCACCTTTAAACACATCCCATTCTGTGCAGGCAAAACAGTCTTGTAGGGTGCTCTCAGTCTCTGGAGTCCAGCACTTAATTTTCTTAATAACAGGGTTTGTTTGTTTCAGCTTTTGTCTGTAGGCTGGGTACATAAACAGTGAGATGTGATCTAACTGTCCGAAGTGGGGGCGGGGTGCCGCTCTGTAGTCACCACGTATGTTGGAATAAACATGATCCAAAGTGCTTTTATCGCGGGTGAGAATGTCCACATGTTGGTAATATTTAGGGAGTTAAATTGCACTGGTTAAAGCCGCCAGCAACAATAAAAACAGCATCAGGATGTTTCGTCTCTACTGCGCTGATGACGTCATGGAGTGTGTTTAGCGCTACTGTGTAGTTGCTTTGTGGACAAATGTATACAGTGGCCAAAAACACAGTGGTAAATTCCCTCGGTAAATAATAGGCACAGCATTTCAGCAATAAAAACTCCATGTCGGGTGAGCAGTGCTTGTAGACAGTATGTACTGTACATCTCCACACCAGGAGTGGTTTATAAATGCACACACACACACACACACACACTCCCCTTGTCTTACCAGAGTCTGCTGTTCTGTCTGCCCAGTGTATTGAGTGTATCTGAAGCTGAATAGTGCTCTCCGGACCTGTCTGAAATCCAGGTCTCGCAGAAAATTAGGGCACAGCACTTTCTTGTGTCCCACTGGTCTTCAATTCTTGCTCTTAGTTCGTCTAGCTTATTTTCCAAAGACCAAATGTTTGCTATTAAGATACTGGGTAATGGTGGCCGGCTGGAGCAAGCCTTTAGCCTAGAATGTAGCGCTCCTCTTTTGCCTCGCCTTTGGCACATTCGGCCCGGCCTCCAACCCGCTCCCTTGGGGTCAGCATGCTCACGCAGGCTCGGTGCTTCGGGGCCTTCCTGGGGGTGCTGATGGTCACCGCGGGGGCAGACGATGCATTGCAGGTCGGGTGGTATAAAGCCAGTAAACTCTGGGTGGCCGCTTGACTTGGCGATATCCAATAGTGTCTGTCGGTCGCATGTTAGCAGTGCATGACCTCCATGCACTATAGAAAGAACAGCAACTATGCCAAAAAAGGAGAAAAGTCGGCATTCGGGAGCGGAACGGGCAAAGACGTTTGCCAACGGTGGGCGCCATCCTGCACACCAGGGTGTGATGTGGTTGATTAACTTGCATTAAAATAACTTCAAGTCTTTTAGACACATTGATAAGTTGACATTATGTATTTAATTTATTTACCAACTTACTAAAGAAAAGCTAATGTGGTGCAGTGAAATAAAATTCCACTTCAGGTTATTTTTTTGAGAAAACAGCATACCTGTCAAGTGATACGGTTTCGCCGTATTTTAATAAGGGGAAAATGCAATTTTAGCAAATACGGGCGTATTGCCATTTCTGTATGCCAAAAAGAAAAATATACGGGAAAAAAAATTGACATAACGCACGGCTCCGGAGACACACACGCAGGCTCAGGGTAGATTCAACAGCTTTATTCAACAACAAGGGTGTGTGACTGCGTGTCTGTGAGATGTGAATGTATTGGTGGTGGACGTCAGCTTCAGGCACGGGGGCAGGAAGCCGTGCAGTCGGGCAACCCTACGGGAGAGAGCACAGGGAGAAGGGTAACGGGCACCAAACCAATACAGAGTGATAATGGGATATGCTGGCTTACTTGGTAGTCAGGTGGCTGGCGTTGACAAGGGCGTAGCCCGGGAGACAGCGACCTGGAGCGCCTGTGACAGCAGCGAGGAGACGGCGAAGCAGAGGAGAAGTCCGCCGCTGGGAAATCCACCTGTGCACAGGGGAGATGACTGGAGAGGGAGGTAAGAGATTCTTACGTGAATGATCTTGCTGGTAGAAGGGGGTTCCTTGCAGCAAGCAGGCCGACAAGATCAGACGGCTTCAGGCCGAAGCCCAGGGCAGAGTGGTTTAAATCCCACGCCGCTGACGAGGTACAGGTGTGCGTACAGCTGGCGCCGCTAATGAGCAGCGAGTCATGACAGTACTCCCCCCTCTAGCAGCGCCTCCTGGCGATGGTTTCTCAGGGTGCGCTCGGTGAAACTCAGTGATGAGGGATGGATCCAACACAAACAGGGAACGCACCCACTGTCTCCGTTCTGGCCCGTAGCCCTCCCAGTCCACCAAGTACTGTAGCCCGCGACCCCGGCGCCGGGAGTCCAGGATGGTAGAGACTGTCCAGGCTGGGTGGCCATCAATCATCCGGGGCGCGGGCAGTGCTGCAGGTGGAGGGCAGAGTGGGTCAGACACCACCGGTTTCACCTTGGAGACGTGGAAGGTGGGATGGATGTGGAGGGAGGGGGGAATAGCCACACGCACAGCCACCGGGTTGATAATCTTGGTGATGGGGTATGGGCCCATGAAACGTTGTGCAAACTTTCTCCTCTCACCCTTTAAATTAACGTCCTGAGTGGATACCCAAACTTGCTGGCCCACCTGGTAAACTGGAGCAGGTCTTCTGTGTCGGTCTGCCGTGGTCTTGTTGCGCTCAGCTGTGCGTAAAAGCGCATTGCGCGCAGTGGACCAGAAGGAGCGGCACCGCCTAAGATGTGCCTGGACCAAGGGGACAGCCAGCTCGCTCTCCAGCATGGGGAACAAAGGTGGATCATAGCCCACGGACACTTTAAAGGGGGACATCCCGGTGGCAGAAGAGCGAGCGGTGTTGTGGGCGTATTCCACCCAGGCGAGGTGTGAGCTCCAAGACGTGGGCTTCGAAGCAGTGACGCAGCGGAGCGCAACCTCCAGCTCCTGGTTGGTCCGTTCACACTGCCC
Organism: Pholidichthys leucotaenia; assembly: GCA_020510985.1. Lineage (NCBI taxonomy): Eukaryota > Metazoa > Chordata > Actinopteri > Cichliformes > Pholidichthyidae > Pholidichthys > Pholidichthys leucotaenia. The sequence goes on from CM035842.1 coordinate 284,272,389, forward strand.
GTTGGATTGGGGGTGATGGCCGGAGGAGAGGCTTACTTTGGCTCCTAGGGTGTTACAGAAGCTCTTCCAAACGTCCGAGGCGAATTGGGGACCCCGATCGGAGACCACGTCTACCGGTATCCCGTGCAGCCTGACCACATGCTGGATGAGAAGATCCGCTGTCTCCAAGGCGGAGGGAAGCCCCTGTAGTGGCACGAAGTGAGCGGCCTTGGAGAAGCGGTCGACGATGGTCAGGACTGAGTCGAAGCTGTTGGAAACGGGGAGACCGGTGACAAAGTCTAGGGCGATGTGCGACCAGGGCCTGCCGGGGACGGGCAGGGGTTGGAGCAGGCCCGCAGGGGTCGTGTTGATAGACTTACTGGTGGCGCAGACGGGGCAGGCCCGGGCGTAGCGAGCGGCATCCTTCCGCAGCCCCGGCCACCAGAAGGACCGTTGAAGCAGGTCAATCATCCGGGAGGACCCAGGGTGGCAGGTGAGTTTTGATGTGTGGAGCCAGTGGATAACCTCCCCCCGGATGGCCGATGGGACAAAGACCCTCCCCTCCGGTCCACCGCCAGGGTCCGGTTCCGACTCCTGCGCCCTCCGGATCTTGCTTTCGATGTCCCAGGAGATGGCTCCCACGACGCACGACCTGGGCAGGATGGTATGAACTCCGTCCTCTGACGCCTCGGGGGCAAATTGCCTGGAGAGGGCGTCGGGCAGGCCATTCTTGGAGCCCGGCCTGAATGTGATGGTGAAGCGAAATCTGGCGAAGAACAAGGACCAGCGTGCCTCGTGGGCATTCAGACGCTTGGCAGTTCTTAAATATTCCAAGTTCTTATGGTCAGTTAACACTACAAACGGCAGGGCGGCCCCCTCCAGCCAGTGGCGCCACTCCTGAAGCGCGAGCTTGATGGCAAGCAGCTGTCTGTCCCCCACGTCATAATTCCGTTCCGCCGGGGACAAGCGCCGAGAGAAGAAGGCGCAGGGCCGTTTGGCCCCGTTGGCTGGCGATCGCTGGGACAACACCGCCCCCACCCCTGTATCCGAAGCGTCGACCTCCACGATGCACTGTAGGGAGGGGTCGACCTGACTGAGGACCCGGGAGGAGGAGAACTCCGCCTTCAGCGCCTTGAAAGCCGCCGCGGCTTCTTCAGTCCACCGGAACAGGGTCTTAAGGGAGGTGAGGCGGGTCAGAGGGCTGACGATGGCTCCAAAGTTGGGAACAAAGCGGCGGTAGAAATTGGCAAACCCGATGAATTGCTGCACCTGTTTTCTGGAGGTTGGTGTGGGCCAATCTACCGCTGCTTTAACCTTTGCTGGGTCTGGGAGCACCTGGTCATGGGAGATGACAAAGCCCAGGAAGGATGTAGTCTTGGCATAGAATTCGCACTTTTCTGCTTTCACATACAACCGGTTCTCCAGCAGCCTCTGGAGGACCCACCTCACGTGCACCCGGTGCTCATCCCTGGATTTGGAGAAGATGAGAATATCATCCAGATAGACGAACACAAAAAGGCCGATGAGGTCCCGGAGGACGTCATTGATGAGGCGCTGAAAGACGGCTGGAGCGTTGGTCAACCCGAACGACATTACCAGGTACTCAAAGTGGCCGTTCGGGGTATGGAAGGCTGTCTTCCACTCATCTCCTTCCCGGATCTGGACGAGGTGGTATGCGCTGCGGAGATCCAGCTTGGTGAACCAGGTCACCCCCTGGAGGGAGTGGAAGGCTGTGTCCATCAGGGGCAGGGTGTAGCGGTCCTTCTCCGTGATGTCGTTGAGGGTGCGGTAATCAATGCAAGGGCGAAGAGAACCGTCCTTCTTAGCCACGAAGAAGAACCCTGCGCCTAATGGAGATGACGATGGACAGATTATCCCAGCGCTGAGCGACTCCTTCAGGTATGTGTTCATCGCCTCCTTCTCTGGCGCTGACAGACTGTAGAGGCGTCCCGAGGGAAGAGGAGCCCCCTGGCGGATGTTTATGGCACAGTCGTAGGGCCGGTGAGGAGGGAGGGACATCGCCTTGGTCTTACTAAAGACTGTACCCAGGTCGGGGAACTCCGCGGGTACCAGGGTTAGATCCGGAGGCGCGGCATCCTTGGCACTGAGAGGAGAGGATGGGGCACAGGCAGCGGATTGGAGGCAGGTACTCATGCAAAAAGAGCTCCAGGCAGACACCCTTCCGGTCTTCCAGTCCAGGACGGGATTGTGGAGGCGGAGCCACGGGTATCCAAGTATCACTGGGGTGACGGAAGATGGCAGGACAAGGAGGGTGATATCTTCCTGGTGGATATCAGAGATGATGACTGAGACGGGTGCCGTCCGGTGAGTCACTTTACCCAGGGATACACGGGAGAGATTGACTAGGGCAAGAGGAGTTTCAAGGGGCTGGCAACGGATGCCCAATCGGGTTGCCAGGCTCTGAGAAATAAAGCTACCCTCCGCGCCTGAGTCAACCAGTGCATGTGTGAGGTGCCCAGTGGAGTTATGACAGAAACGGATGGGCAGCGTCAAACGTGTGAGGGGAGTTAACCGGTTAGCGTCCGCGAGGCCCCCTACAGTGACTCGTGGACCTCCCCGTTTTGGCTTTTCCGGACAGTGCTCCACCGTGTGTTGGCTACCCCTGCAATACATGCAGAGGCCCAACTCACGGCGGCATTGTTTCTCCGCCAGGGGGTGCTTTGTCCGGCCCGTCACCATCGGCTCCGACTCCTCGGAGGCCTCCGGTGGCGGTAACGCCAGGGGCCGAGCTTGGGACGGGCGCGACGAGGTGCCCCGCGAGCGAGAAGTAGACTTCCGCTCTGAGGCACGCTCGCGCAGCCTGTTATCCAAACTGATGGTACAGGAAATCAGTTCTGCGAGCGTCTCCGGGAGATCCCGACCGGCCAACTCATCCCTCAGACCAGAGTTTAGGCTGTGGAGGAAGATGCCGCAGAGGGAGCGTTCCTCCCAGCCAACTTCCTCCGCTGTTACCCGGAAGTCTATCGCGTAGTCCACGGCCGATTGGCTCACCTGTTGGAGACTGAGGAGGCGATCGACCAGGACGCTGTCTTGACGCGAGTGATCAAAGACTTCCAGGAACTGGTTAACGAACTGGCCATAAGTGAGGGTGATGTAACTGGGCTTTGCCATTATGGCGTAAGCCCAAGTTAGCGCTCGACCCTCCAGGAGATTCCTGATATAGCCAATTCGACTGTGGTCTGAGGGAAAGTCTCTGGGGATGCGGTGGAACACCGACTCACACTGCATAATAAATCCACGCGCTCCACCGAGCTTACCGCTAAAGCGGGCGGGGGTTAGGATAGGTGTGAGTCGGACCGGCGCACCCGGAGCTGGCTGGACGGCCACCGGAGCAGCGAGAGCTGCGCCACCCTGACGAGCCGGGGGTAACGGCTGTCGGGGTCCAGGCGGTCTAACCGGTTAGTTATCTGTGTCAATAGGTTGCTGATGAGCTATTAAATCCACCCGAGCCTCAAGGGTGGAAAAACGGCGTGTGAGCCCGCTGTCCGCCGAGCCGCTCTGCTGAAGCTGTCCTGACATAACGCACGGCTCTGGAGACACACACGCAGGCTTAGGGTAGATTAAACAGCTTTATTCAACAACAAGGGTGTGTGACTGCGTGTCTCTGAGATGTGAATGTATTGGTGGTGGACGTCAGCTTCAGGCACGGGGGCAGGAAGCCGTGCAGCCGGGCAACCCTACGGGAGAGAGCACAGGGAGAAGGGTAACGGGCACCAAACCAATACAGAGGGATAATGGGATATGCTGGCTTACTTGGTAGTCAGGTGGCTGGCGTTGACAAGGGCGTAGCCCAGGAGACAGCAACCTGGAGCGCCTGTGACAGCAGCGAGGAGACGGCGAAGCAGAGGAGAAGTCCGCCGCTGGGAAATCCACCTGTGCACAGGGGAGATGACTGGAGGGGGAGGTAAGAGATTCTTACGTGAATGATCTTGCTGGTAGAAGGGGGTTCCTTGCAGCAAGCAGGCCGACGAGATCAGACGGCTTCAGGCCGAAGCCCAGGGCAGAGTGGCTTAAATCCCATGCCGCTGACGAGGTACAGGTGTGCGCACCGCTGGCGCCGCTAATGAGTGGCGAGTCATGACAAAATTATTGAGAGTGTGGAGGAACACCTCGTGTGTGACCCCCACAGCGTACAGGGCTGGCAGAGCGCTTAACGTGAGCAATTATCACAACAGTGAGAGGTGTGGACTGATTATTATGCAGATGCGCCTTGCACCTTCTGTTGTCCTGCGGCTCCAGAACAGAGAGGAATCCCGGCGCCAGTAATCCTGCGCCTGATATGTGTGACTCTAATGCAAATGTCCATGCTTTCCTGCTGTATACTGTGATGCTAATGTGCCATGCATGCATTGTCTGTAGCCGGGTATATAAGTTGACTGCCTGCATGAAGCACCCTTTTAAACTTCAGTTCGCCGTGTCCGCCTGCACTTATTTTGATCCTCCACAAGCGCACCTAAGCAGTGTTTTTGTGATTTTCAAAATGGCTTCTTGCAGCGCGCCGCTGGCGAAGAAAACAAAGCTTGAAGAAAAGGGAAATCGAGGGACTGGACGTCACTGTTCTCCTTCACCATCACCATTTATTTATTTATTTTTAGATTGCACAATATTCCATGGGAGAATGTTGTGGGCTTTGCTTCGGACAATTGCAACACGACGGTGGGTCGAGACAATTCTGTCCTTTCCAGACTGAAGGAGAAATCTCCAAATGTTTTCAGGTATGGGCAGTAGTTGTATACTGGAGGGGACCATTGTGTAAGTCTATTGCATCTTTTGCATTCAATACTATTAGGTTGTCACGTTTTTTTGCTATCTCTGCGAGCAGCCCTGCTTAGGTTATACAGTTTGACAGCCGTAGGTAGGAAGGAACTGCGAAACCTCTCAGTTACGCACCTAGGATGATGTAGTCTGCTGCTAAATGAGCTCCTCAGTGCGTTCAGTATGTCCTGCATAGGGTGGGACTCGGACTCCAGCAGAGATGACAGTTTAGCCACCATCCTTCTCTCTCCTATTTCCTCCACTGGGTCAAGGCATTGCCCCAGGACAGAGCTAGCTTTCTTGATCAGTTTGTTCAGTCTCTTCCTATCGGCTGCTGTAATGCCACTGCCACAGCAGACCACTCCAAAAGTGATGGCTGATGCCACCACTGTGTCATAGAATGTCTTCAGCAGCGCCCCTTGTACACCAAAAGACCTGAGTCTCCTCAGTAGGAACAGCCTGCGCTGTTCCTTCTTGTAGAGTGCATTGGTATTGTGTGACCAGTCTAGTTTATTGTTCAGATGAACACCCAGGTACTTGTAGGATGTCACCATCTCAATGTCTGTTCCCTGTATGTTTACTGGTGCTGTGAGGGGTTGTCCTTGCCTGCGGCAGTCCACCAGTCCTGCGGCAGTGCACCAGTCCTCCTTAGTTTTCCTCGCGTTGATCTGGAGGCAGTTCCGATGGCACCAGTCCACGAAGTCCTGGATAAGTCCTCTGCACTCAGCTTCATCTCCATTGGTGATGAGGCTGACAATCGCAGAGTCGTCAGAGAACTTCTGTAGATGGCAGTGTGTTGTGTTGTGTGAGAAGTCTGCAGTATAAAGGGTGAACAGGAAGGGAGCCAAAACCGTTCCCTGGGGGGCCCCCGTGCTACCGATGATCGTGTCGGACACACAGTCCCGGGTTCTCACAAACTGTGGCCGGTTAGTGAGGTAGTCCAGGATCCATGATGACAGGTGCTGGTCCACCCCTGCGAACAGCAGCTTATCCTTCAGGATCATCAGTTGGATGGTGTTGAAAGCACTGGAGAAGTCAAAGAACATGATCCTCACCACATTCCCGGGCTTCTCCAGGCGGGACAGAGAACGGTGAAGGAGGAAGATCACTGCATCCTCCACCCCAATGCCATGCTGGTAGGCAAACTGGAGTGGATCCATCGCTGGTCCCACCAGGGGGCGGAGGTGAGCAAGGAGCAGTCTCTCCAGGATCTTCATCATGTGAGACGTCAGGGCCACTGGTCTGTAGCTGTTCAGGTCTTTGGGGTGGGAAGTATTTGGTACAGGTACCACACAAGATGTTTTCCACAACTGTGGTACCCTCCCTAGCTTCAGGCTCAGCTTGAAGATGTGCTCCACAATCCCACACAGCTGGTCTGCACAGGACTTGAGGAGCTTTGCGCTGATGCCGTCCAGTCCCGACGCCTTCCTCGCCTTGATCTTCCTCAGCTCCGTCCTCACCTGGGTCTTAGTGGGGGTCATGTTGGGGTGGCTGTGTGTTGGGAGTGGGGGGTGTTGGTGGAGTGGGGTGTGGGCAGCAGGACTCGATGTCTTTAGAGGCAGCAGTGGTTGTTGTGCAGTCGGGGGGGGGAGGGCGGTTGGTCAAACCTATTAAAAAACAGGTTCAGATTGTTCACCCACTCCCTGCCCCCCGTGGCCTGGGGGGAGGTATTCTGGAGCCCAGAGATGGTTTTGAGGTTTCTCCAGACCCCGCCGCCGTCGCTCTGTTGCAGCTTGTCCTCCATCTTCTTCCTGAAGCTGTCCTTGCCTTCTCTGATGTTCCTCCTCAGCTCCCTCTGTACAGACTTCAGCATCTCCCTGCTCCCGACCTGAAGATCCTCTTCTTCTCTCTCAGAAGTGTTTTTATCTCAGGGTTGATCCAGGATTTGTGGTTCGAGCAACACCGTATGGTCTTGGTGGGTACGGTGTTGTCCACACAGAAGCTGATGTAGTCCGTGATGGTGTGAGTGAGGCCATCGATGTCCTCACCATGTGGATCGCAGAGCTGCTCCCAGGCAGTGGTTTCAAAACAGTCCTTTAGAGCGTCCATTGCCTCCTCAGACCATAAATTCACTGTGCGCATGACCGGAGGTTGTTTGTGCACTAGGGGTTTGTACACCGGCAGGAGATGAACCAAGTTTTGATCCGATCTCCTGAGTGGGGGGAATGGTGATGAGGTGTACGCCTCCTTAGTGCTTGCATAGAATAAGTCCAGTGTTTTATTGTCTCTAGTGTGGCATGTGACATACTGGGTGAACGTGGGTAGAATGGGAGACAGTGAAATATGGTTGAGATCATTGGGAACCCCTGCCTTGGACGTCAAGGCTGTAGTGCAGGGGAGATATCGGTGGCGCCATGGCAGAGTGTTGACAACACTGGTGGAAATCTTGGAACAGGAACGAAGAAGGAAATATTCAGCCAAAACACAACCATTGCTTAATACCATCTGCTTGGTGAAAGAGGAGCAGAAGCCAGTCATCCTGGGAGGTGCAAAACAAAACTTTTTGCAGTCCGCCAAGGGGATAGGAAATGAAGGTGGACCTTGGGAGTAAACTTTGCTTTCAAGAGGAGATACTTTCCACAACCCTGAGACCAGATATTGTCAGTGGTCTCAGGAAGGCAGGAAGGTAATCCTCTTGGAACTAACAATCCCATGGGGTTGGGGGGATTGTGAGGAGGCAGCAGACATGAAGAAGGCCAAATACCAACAGCTGGCCCGGGAATGTCAAGACAAAGGGTGGATGACATGGTTATTTACAGTGGAGGTGGGATGCGAGGGCTCAAAGCCCAATCTGTGTGGAACCTGATGACGAAAGTAGGAGTTAGAGGGTACAGGTGGAAAATTGCTGTTCGAAGGTTGGGACAAGTGGCCGAGAGGGCCTCCTGTTGGCTCTGGCATAAGAGGGAGGACAGTAGCTGGAAGTTTGGGAGGAGAGGCACACTGAAGTGGCCACTTACTGCTGACTGCACTTTTTTCGATCCAAGATGGCGCCCACAGCGGTCGACATGGTGCTTCGCTGCGCTCTTTGTTTGTTTTTGTTTGTCAATTGTGTGTCTGCTTGCACTTATACCCGTGAAGAACTTTTAAATATCAGGACTTTGACCCCCACGGACCTCCTCCCAGTTTTTCTAGCCCCTGCCGCCGATCTGGTTTATTGTTTGGCTCGGAAAGTGAGACGGCGGAAGAGAGGAAGACGAGCGGGCGCTCTCGTACGACTTCGCAGGAGAGGCTCGCGAACGGCGCTGCCTGGCATATTTCTGTCCAATACCAACTCTCTCTCTAACAAGGTGGATGAACTGAGACTGCTGATGCGTTTTAAGGACCTCGCCTCCTCAGCTGTCCTCTGCTTTACTGAGACCTGGCTCCGGGAAAATATACCGGACAGCGCGCTGCGCCTCGACGGCTTCCAGCTCTTCCGTGCTGATCGTGACACAGAGCTTTCCGGCAAGACCACAGGAGGCGGTGTCTGCTTCTACATCAACTGTAGCTGGTGCTCTGATGTAACGGTAATTTCCAAACACTGTTCTCCTGCCTTGGAATTTCTTGTTATCAATTGCAAGCCCTTCTATTCCCCGCGGGAGTTTGCTTCTTTCATAATGATCGCTGTGTACGCCCCTCCCGACGCACGCGCGAAGCTCAGCGCGTGCTCGCGGATCACATTCAACACACAGAGCGGAGTTTTCCAGACTCGCTGATTATTGTGGCTGGCGACTTTAATCAGTGCAATCTGAGCCACGATCTCCCCCGCTACAAACAGTTTATTAAATGCCCCACCAGAGGATTAAACACACTGGATCACTGTTACACCACAGTGAAAGACGCATATCGCGCTGTCCCTCGAGCTGCGCTGGGATTATCTGATCACGTGATGGTTCACCTCATTCCCACATACAGACAGAGATTGAAGCTCACTAAACCTGTTGTGAGCACTACGAAGATACGGACCAGTGATGCTGAGGAGAAGCTGGAAACGTGCATGGAAATATCTGACTGGGGCATGCTTAAAGGAGCCACGCATGATCTGGATGAGTACACGGACACTGTGAACTCATATATCCACTTTTGTGAAGAGAACATTCTTCCATCACGCACCAGGGTGAGTTACTCTAATGACAAACCCTGGTTCACAGCTAAGCTCAGACAGATCAGGAAGGAGAAGGAAGCAGCGCTGAAAAGTGGAGACAGGGACTGCTACAGGGAGGTTAAATACCGGTTTAACAGAGAGCTGAAGAGGGCTAAATCTGTGTACTCAGAGAGACTCCAGTAGCAGTTCACTGCTAATGATTCGGCTTCCGTGTGGAGAGGACTGAGGCAGATCACCAACTATCGGCCTCAGGCTCCTAAAGGTCAGGATGACAAAGCCCTTTGTCAGAGACTGTCCCAACACTATGCCCGTTTTGACACCTCGTCATCTGTGTCCAACTCCCCCCCTCCCTCCAGCTCCACAGCCTCCACATTCCCTACTTCATTTAAGGCACCCCCCCCCACCTCCCCCCCTCCCCTTATCATCAGTGAGCAGGATGTGCTCAAACAGTTCTCCAGACTGAACCCGCGCAAGGCCCCCGGCCCAGACGGCGTGTCTCCCTCCACCCTGAGACTCTGTGCGAAACAGCTGGCTCCTGTATTCACAGACATTTTTAACACCTCCCTTAAGTTATGCCACGTGCCATCCTGCCTCAAATCCTCCACCATCATCCCTGTCCCCAAGAAGCCACGGATCACTGGACTTAATGACTACAGACCTGTAGCGCTCACCTCTGTAGTCATGAAGTCCTTTGAGCGCCTGGTCCTGTCCCACCTCAAGTCCATCACCACCCCTCTCCTGGACCCGCTGCAGTTTGCCTACCGAGCCAACAGGTCTGTAGACGATGCAGTCAACCTGACCCTCCACTCCATCCTGCAGCACCTGGACTCCCCGGGAACCTACGCCAGGATCCTGTTTGTGGACTTCAGCTCCGCATTCAACACCATCCGCCCCGCTCTGCTCCGGGACAAGCTGTCCCTGCTCAACGTGCCTGACTCCCTCTGCAGGTGGATCATCGACTTCCTGACGGACCGGAGGCAGCATGTGCGGCTGGGAAAGACTGTCTCAGACTATACTAGCATCAGCACCGGATCACCCCAGGGCTGTGTACTTTCCCCCCTACTCTTCTCCCTTTACACCAACTCCTGCACCTCCAGCCACCAGTCTGTCAAGTTGATCAAGTTTGCGGACGACACCACCCTCATCGGGCTCATCTCCAACGGCGACGAGTCCGCCTACAGGAGAGAGGTGGCCCAGCTGGCGTCCTGGTGCAGCAATAACAACCTGCAGCTGAACGCTCTGAAGACAGTGGAGATGATTGTAGACTTCAGGAAAGTCACTACTCCTCTGCCCCCCCTCACCCTCTCAGGCTCTCCCATCACCACTGCTGATTCCTTCCGCTTCCTAGGCACTACCATCACCAGGGACCTCAAATGGGAGCTGACCATCAGCTCACTCATCAAAAAAGCCCAGCAGAGGATGTTCTTCCTGCGGCAGCTGAGGAAGCTCAAGCTACCCACCAAGATGTTAGTGCAGTTCTACACAGCCATCATCGAGTCCATCCTCACCACCTCCATAACCGTGTGGTACGCAGGAGCCACTGCCAGGGACAGACTAAGGCTGCAGCGTGTCGTGCGCACTGCTGAGAAGGTGATCGGCTGCAAGCTCCCTTCTCTCCAGGATCTGTACATCTCCAGGACCCGGAGGCGTGCTGGCCGGATCATAGCCGATCCCTCACACCCTGGTCACGTACTGTTTGCCCCCCTCCCCTCTGGTAGAAGACTTCGGTCCATCCAGACTAAAACCTCCCGTCACATGAACAGCTTCTTCCCCTCTGCCATTAGACTGCTGAACACTAAGTGACTCTCGTGCACCATGTACAGCAGCTCAACCAGACTCATGTCAATCATCACTGTTTTCTTCCTGCATTACCGACTGCACTATATAGTTCTCCACAGTATCTGCTGCTGGCTAATATATATTTTAACTGTTGACCAGTATCACTTAATCTTATCCTACACTTTATTACATGTATAGTTTATTTCTCTTATCTTATCATGTTTAATGTTGCAGCATTGTACCGAGACAAATTCCTAGTTTGTGTACTACATGAACAATGGCAATAAACCTGATTCTGATTCTGATTCTGATTCTGACCCACCAGTCGAAGAGTGTTGTGGTTCAGGGTCAAAACACTCAAGGATGACTGGAAGACCTCTTCCTCCCAGCTAAGGCTATATCCATTTAAAACAAATGTTTTAAGGCATCTTTGATGTATTTTATAACAGTCCAATTCTTGCATCATTGCACTGGCTTTCTGTAAATTTTAGAATCCAGTTCAAAATTTTATTAATTGTTTTTAAACGTTTAAATGTGTTGTGAACCTCCCCATATGTGTTTATGCAGCGCACAAAGGAGGACAAGGAAGAATGGATTTTCGTGCAGGGATTCACCACAATACATTTATTAAACACAAAGGCAGACAGTTCAAAAATAAAGACTAACATAAAGGTTGCAGTGTACACAAAAATGGCTGACGCAACGAGCGTACAGCAGGCAGACCACTGTGTATCGTGGCCACAGACAAATAATACAAACAACATATATGCTCAGGAGAACTTGGAGTCCTTTAAGAGGCTTAACTGGCTGAGGAGGGAGAAACTGGGCAAATGAGCCTAAGCGTAGCAGCAATACTGCACAAAAAAACGCTAACAGTTTTACTCACAAAAAAAAAGGAGCAGTCCAAGTAGTCCAAGCCTCCCACGAGTACACACAACCCTTCGGAGACATACCCGTCCATATGGCGATTAACAGCCGTATGTCAAGCTCAATGGTCCAGCAGTGCTTGACTGGCAAAGACCGACTAAGTGCAAGCACTGCTGGTACCACAAATTGGGCACACCTGGGCGAGGCACGGGAAAGACAATTACCAAGGGAGAATCAGCTGGCTGTCAAAGAGGGAGGGGGCGTGGTCGGACCGGCGAATGTTAAACAATGGCCACATGAATGTAGGTCAAAGAGGCTGCCTAGCAGCCGCCAGCCAGAGTGGTGGCTACAGGCTCGGAAAAGCAAAAGAACAGAGACATAAAAACAACAAGAACTCAAAAGATAACTCAATACATAATAAACCTGAACCTGAGCCACAGAGAATGGTCAGAAAGAAGCCTACAGGAAAACAATGGCTCGGTTCATGACAAAATAGTTTGGTACTGTCATGTCTGGCCGTCACGAGCCAGTATAAGACGCCACAAGTCACCAGTGAGTTTTGCAATGATGGTGATTTATTAACAAGACACAAGACGTAACACAAGACTATGATAGACTGACGAAGATACACTAAACAGAGCATGGGACCGTAAGGCTAACCCCAGCCACTTACGATCTAAAACATGACATGACATGAGCAAGCAAAGCATGAGAATATACACGAACCTGACCAGACCAGAACGATGAATGTCTGACGATTGCTGACTTATGCTCCCGCCATTGGACTGCCATCAGCGCCTGCCTTATAAGGGCGAATGCTAACGAGCAGTAATGACAGACAGCTGACCGGCCTTGACAGGCGGAAGCCCCACCGAGCGCCTTCACAATAAGAGCCCGGTGAGGCCAGAATACAACCCACAGCTGTCAAGGCTGGCAGTGAGCTATGCGTGGCCCAAGCGTGGACAGGACCAGCGCTCGGGTCGTAACAGTACCTTCCCCCGAAGGCGGGCTTCCAGAATGCCCATGGACCACCCTGCCCCCCCACCCCATCCAGGGTGGGCGGCTGGGGGTAGGTCCGGAGGGAGAGAGACCAAACCCAGAATCAATGCAATAACCAGAAAAAACTAAACACAGGACAATGACAAGAAAACCCAAATACTCAATGACAAGAAATACCAAATCCACAGATTAAATTAAACACTCAACTAATGATTACAGAAAATTGCACAGGATATCATGGAGAAACAAAAAAACAGAATTACTGGGTCAGAAAAACTAAATACAGGACAATGACAAAATACCGAATACTCAGATTAAATTAAATGCTCAACTAACTACGGCAACAGCACAGGACAGAAAGACAAAATTAAATCCTTGCCCACATTTTTCACAAGAAAATGGTTTCTCACCTGTGTGAACGCTCAAGAGACACTTCAAATAACCAAGTACAGGAAAACAGAACAATTGACTCATACTTAACTATGCGCAAAACAAAATAGAGCAACTGCAAGACATGAAGGAATACAGAATATCAAGAAAAACAAAACCGCACAATAACTGGATCAGGACAACACCAGAAAGTAACCACTACCCCCCCCCCCCCGAGAGTTTATGCCAACCAGTGGAGGCCCGGTGCCATAGGAACAGTTCCGGCGCACTCCCCGCGTCCAACGGCCAGCGGGTGGTCAAGGGAGGCGGAAGATGACCAGGCGGCTCACCACATCCCAACGCCCAGCACGTCCGCTCATCTGGTGGCCGAACCAGGTCACCCAACGATACACATAACACGTCGGGTGGCTGACCCGAGGCGCCGAACCGGCGAAACAGTTCCTCAGGCGGCCGACCCGTGTCCCTCAGCCACCAGTCCCGGGGAAAAACAGCCCGTGGCGGCCTCCCTGACGAGGACAAAACTCGGGAGAGCCGGGGCGAGCGAACAGGAGCCCCCACGGCCCCCGGCGATGATGCGCAGAGGCGGTGACTCAGAGGGGACAGATGACCAGGATGAGCCTATAATCTGTTCGGCGGTGAAAGGTCTGCAGCTCCTCCCCTGTCCGCGGACCACGCTGGCGCTGCACCTCCGCTGGACCCCGATTGGGTCCCAGCTGCACCCACGTCGGACCCCGATTAGGCCAGAACCGCACCTGTGGCGGACCCCTATTGGGCCTCCGGTATACCCACATTGGACCCCGATTGGGCCAGAACCGCACCAGTGGTAGACCCCGATTGGGCCTCTGATGCACCCATGTCGGACCCCGATTGGGCCACAGCAGCCTCCACGACGGACCCCGACTGGGTCGGTGCAACTCCGCTGACGATCTCCATCCCCAAACCTGGGACCTCCAACCCAGTGACTCCGACCCGTTCCATGCCGGCGACACTGCAACAAGGCTCAGAAACAAGAAAACCGGGATCAGAATCACCGGTAGCAACAGAACCCAGCGAGACGAGCTCGGGCGCAGCAGACAGCTGCTCCTCACTCGCCTCCCTGAGAGGCAGGCAAAAATGCTCCAACACAGGGGACAGAGACAAAAGAGGGAGCACTTGCCTGCACTTGGGTTCTGTTGCCACCCAGGACTCCGATGATCCAGGTTCAGGGCGGCAACTCTCGTCAGCAGGCTCAAACTCAGCTGCGTCGGGCTCCGCAGCTGGCAGGATGTCACTTGCAGCCTGAGGTTCCTCCCACGCCACTGTCCACGCTGATGACCCGTATGGCGTGGGAGCAGGGGACCCTTGACCCACTGGCTTGGACCGCTCCTGCGAGGAGATCCGGGGACGTTTCTTCGTCAGCTCAGGCTCCGGGCCGCAGTCCGCTCTTCTCCTCCGTCCACGACGTGGCTGCAGGGCCGGATCCAGGCTTTTCAGCACTACAGGCCCCCTCTTCATCTGACGACGTTGGCCTGGCGTCGCGGACCGCTTAACCGGGGGGAACACAGAGGCAGCAGGTTTAGTCATTTTTGCTACAGCAGGTGGAAGGAGCTCGGGGGGCTGTGAACCCCGAACTCCGCCCCCAGGAGTCAGACAAGGCAGATTATAATCAAGATGTAACAAATTATCATGCACTTGCCTTTCTCCCAGGGAAGAGATGGTTCCTGCTGCAGGGGACGTTGTTCCTCCTTCTCCCCGCTGGATGGCAACAGAGGGCCCCCTGGATGGACGAGGTGGAGCCGCTCTCAGCGGTTTGCTGACGGGCTTCGCCGGCAGCGGGTCGAGCCGGGGATTCTGCTGAGGAATACTTGGGCCATTGCGCCGACATCGTCATCTGCCCCCAGACGGCGTGAACTCCTGGACCGGTTCCGGGACAGGAACGGGACTCCAACGCCGGGAGCGAGGACGCCTCCTCCTCTGCTTCCTGCTTCTTTCCTCCTCCAGCCCACGGAGTATCTCGCGCTGCGTAGTGAGTTCATCTCTCCTCGTCACCACCTCTGGGTGATCGTCGTAGAGGAGAGGAAGGTTGTCCAGGAGATCCTCAGCAACGTCCAGATGCCAGCGCATGTCATCGGGGTTGTCATCAAAAGTTGCGGCGAGGAGCGTTCCGTCTACATACTCCAGAGCGTCCGCCAGCTCACGGTTCAGACGCCGACCGCGGCAGTTGACACCCAGACAGGGAAGAACAATTGTCCAATTACTGCAAAAACTCACGGTGAAAGGCGTCTTGGTGTGGCGTCTCCGTTTAGACATCCGGGCGGGAGCATACTGTCATGTCTGGCCCTCATGAGCCAGTATAAGACTCCACAAGTCACCAGTGAGTTTTGCAATGATGGTGATTTATTAACAAGACACAAGACGTAACACAAGACTATGATAGACTGACGAAGATACATTAAACAGAGCATGGGACCGTAAGGCTAACCCCAGCCACTTACGATCTAAAACATGACATGACATGAGCAAGCAAAGCACGAGAATATACACGAACCTGACCAGACCAGAACGATGAATGTCTGACGATTGTTGACTTATGCTCCCGCCATTGGACTGCCGTCAGCGCCTGCCTTATAAGGGCGAACACTAACGAGCAGTAATGACAGACAGCTGACCGGCCTTGACAGGCGGAAGCCCCACCGAGCGCCTTCACAATAAGAGCCCGGTGAGGCCAGAATACAACCCACAGCTATCAAGGCTGGCAGTGAGCTATGCGTGGCCCGAGCGTGGACAGGACCAGCGCTCGGGTCGTAACAGGTTCCTTGTTATTTATCTGAGCTGTTACACACTCACTCTACAGCCAGAGCACTGAGGTCATCAAACCATCTGCTTCAGGCTGCTCCCAAGGCTTGTCTCAGAACTCTTGGAGATGGAGCTTTTTCAGCGGTGGCCCTGAAACTGTGGAACAGCCAACCTTATCAGGTTAGAGCTGCTGAGACACTAGAGCACTTTAAAACACTGTTAAAGACTCATCTTTTCACTTTGGCATTTAGTCCCAGTTAGGCAAGTTGTCTTGGCCTCTTTTATTTTTGTCTTAATTTTCACAAATATTTTTAAAATTTATTGTATTTATATCTGCCTTTATTTTAATTCTTAGTATTTCAATCCTCTTATGTTTACATGGTTGTATTTAAATTACTCTTAGCTTGTTTTTATTCTGTTTTTGGTATCTGTTCAGCACTTTATTCAACTAAGGTTGTTTTAAATGTGCTATATAAATAAACTTTGACTTGACTTGACTTCACCATGGATGTCAAAAACAAGCAAGATCAGCATAATTAAATTATTACAGATGTCCTGTCCCCCCTCAACTTCAGATAAGATAAGATAAGATAAGATATTAGTCCCACAATGGGGAAATTCCAGGATTGCAACAGCACAGGGATAGCAACACTCAGAGCAACAATCAAGAAGACAAGAAAAACAAGAGCAGCAAATATACATATGTACATATATTCATTCATTCATTGGCTCCATCAATCTCGAAAGATCATGGGGGGGTTTTGTGCCTTGGGTCATCATTCAGGGGAGCTGCACCATCGGGCGTGGCTGTAGAGGCCGATACGGGATCTGCAGATCCTGCCAAAGCCGCTGCAGATAAATTCTTCACAGTGTAGTGGGGGTCTCGACAGTCTCCTCTCTCTGCGGAGTCTCTTCTCCTCCAGCAAGTGTCTCTTCTCTCCTCTGCTGTTCGGATGACATCCTGGGTGGTGGTCCACCAGTTGGAGCGGACGGAGGCGGCTGACTCCAGGTCGGAGGGGTTGAAGCCTCCAGCCTTGAGGTTGCGCTTGCAAACATCCTTGAATCTGAGAGTTGGGCGTCCCTATTGATCTAGTTCCAGTAGCCAGCTCCCCATACAGTAAGTCTTTGGGGATGCGGCCATCCTCCATTCGGTTGACGTGGCCAAGCCATTGCAAGCGTCTCTTTGTCAGGATGGCAAACATACTGGGCACATCTGCTCTGGCCAGGACGTTGATGTTGGAGACACGGTCCTGCCAAGTGATGCGCAGTAGTCTGCGAAAGCAGCGTTGGTGGAAGGCGTTCAGCCGGCGTTCCTGGCAGGAGTAGAGGGTCCATGCTTCACTGCCGTATAGGAGAGTACTCAGTACGCAGGCCATGTAGACTCTTATCTTGGTGTTGGTGGTTAGCATAGAGTTGTCCCAGACTCGCTTCGCCAGACGGGCCATCACCGTCGATGCCTTGCCGATACGGGCGTTCAGTTCGGCGTCTAGGGAGAGAATGCTGGAGATGATCGACCCGAGGTAGGTGAACTTGTCCACCACCGCAAGTGTGTGGTCACCGATGTTGATACTGGGAGCACTGCTGACATCCTGGACCATGACCTCAGTCTTTTTAAGGCTGATGGTGAAGCCAAACTCAGAGCAGGCACGAGCAAAGCAGTTGATGAGATGCTGGAGCGCTTCCACGGTGTGGGCAACAAGACCAGCATCATCAGCAAAGAGCAGCTCCCTGATTAGAATGCTCCGCACCTTGGTCTTTGATCTGAGGCATGCCATGTTGAAGAGGCCTCCATCGCTCCTGGTGTGGAGGAAGACGCCGTCTTCAGAGTCCCGGAAGGCGTAGCACAGAAGCAGGGAGAAAAAGATGCCAAATAGGGTAGGAGCCAGAACACAACCCTGCTTCACACCGTTCTTGATCGGGAAAGGGTCTGAGGATAATCTATCAAACTGGACAATGCCATTCATGTCCTGATGGAATGACTTGATCATGCTCAAAAGCTTGGGGGGACATCCAATTCATTGGAGGAGGGCAAACAGTCCATCCCTGCTGACCAAGTCAAAAGCCTTGGTCAGGTCGATGAAGGCAAAAAAGAGGGGTTGTCTCTGCTCCCGGCACTTTTCTTGCAGCTGCCTCATAGAGAAGACCATATCTATGGTTGACCTGGTTGCTCTGAATCCACACTACGCCTCTGGATACACACGTTCAGCAAGTAGTTGTAGTCTGTTGAAGACAACACGGGCAAAGGCTTTGCCAACTATGCTTAGGAGTGAGATACCATGGTAGTTGTTACAATCGCTCCGCTCCCCCTTGTTCTTGTAGAGAGTGATGATTTTGACATCACGCATATCTTGGGGCACAGCCCCTTCCTCCCAGCACTGCAGCAGGAGCTCATGGAGGTGTTTCAAGAGCGAGCTCTCCTTTGCGGTTTTGATGATTTCAGGGGGGATGTTGTCACTGCCTGGAGCCTTGCCGTTTGAGATGGAGTCTATCGCCTTGCTGAGCTCCTTGATGGTGGGTGGAGCGTCAAGCTCATCCATGACTGACAGTAGAGGGGTGTTCTCAAGGGCCGTGTTTGAGACGGTGGTTAATCTCGAGTAGAGCTCTTGGTAGTGCTCAGCCCATCTCTCCATTTGTTTACCGCGATCCTTGATGACATCTCCTGCAGCTGATTTAAGTGGGGCGGTCTTGATGACACTGGGACTGAAAGCCTTCTTCATGCCTTTGTACATTTTGTGCACGTTTCCGTGATCTGCAGAAAGCTGTATGTCCTGGCAGAGGTTAAGCCAGTAGTCGTTGGCACATCGCCTTGCAATCTTTTGTGCATTGTTCCTCACAGCGCGCAGTGTAGCAAGCGTCTGCACAGAGGGCTCCTTCTTGTGGGCAATTAGGGCTGCATGTTTGGTGGCGATTGCAGGTTCCATCTCAGCGGCTCCAGCTTCAAACCAATCCGCACTCTTCCCCACCTTTTTCCCAAAGGTACCTATGGCAGTCTCAAACACAGCCTCACGGATGTGGTTCCACCTTGCAGAAGCACAGTCGGTGGGACAGTCCGCCAGGGCTTCATTTATGACTTTAGCATAGTGTTCCCGCAGTTCAGGTACTGTAATCATAGCTGTGTTGATGCGGAGTCGGGGTTTCTGCTTGGAGCGGTTAACATGTCTGAGGCAGAGACGTACCTTGGTGGCGACCAGGGAATGGTCGGTGTCACAGTCAGCGCTGTGGAAACTGCACGTGACCAGCACTCGGTTCAGCAGTGATCTCCTGGTGATGACGAAGTCCAGCTGATGCCAGTGGCGAGACCTTGGATGTCTCCAGGACACTCGGTGACAGGGCTTGGTGGAGAAGAATGTGTTGGTCAGACAGAGGTCATGAAAGGAACAGAGTTCAAGAAGGCGTTGACCATTCTTGTTGAGCTTGCCGATGCCGAAGCGGCCAATGTAGCGGGGCCAGGAGTCATGATCTGCCCCTAACCATGTGTTAAAGTCACCGAGCAGAAACAGGTGCTCCTTGGCAGGGATCTGCTGGATCCTGGTTTCGAGCGCCTCGTAGAATGCATATTTCACCTCAGTTGAAGAGCAGAGCATCGGAGCATAGGCGCTAAGGATATTAGCTGGTCCAGAGGAGGTTATGAGATGGAGAGAGAGGACTCGTGGAGTGCCTGAAGACGGCGGTTCAATAAAGGACAGAAGGGAGTTTCGAACAGCGAATCTAACACTGTACAGGCGATGCTCGTCAGGCTCCTGTCCCTGCCAGAAAAACGTATAGTTCTTCAACATCAAGCTGCCGCTACCTGGGAGTCGTGTCTCTTGCAGTGCTGCAATGTCAATATTGAGCCTCTTCAGCTCGCGGTCGATAATAGCAGTTTTCCTGGCGTCGTTGATTTGCTGGAGGTCGTCAGAGAGGCCAGGACACATTGTTCTGACATTCCAGGTTGCCAGACTCAGCGCTGGCGGCTTTGGTTTCTTGATATTAGCTGGTGCAGTGATTACAGTCCGTGATTCAGCTTTTGGCCTACACTTCAAGCACCCTTTGAAGTAAGCGGACCGTGACAGGCCAGCACCTTACTGACTGGGGGCTGCCCAGCTAAAGGCGGGCGGTAGCTGACCAGTGGGACACGACGGTCCCTTTCACCGTCGGGAGACAGCCCTAGGCGCCCGAGCTTACGCCAATTTGCTCTGGACTTTTAACCAGTAACTGCGTCTCCCCGTTTTGAGCTGCCGCAGAAGGCGGCACTGGAGTGACCTCTCCAGGGCACAGGCCAGGGCGAAGTTGTGGAGAAACTGAGATGCCCAGTTGACAGATCCTCCTTCTCGGCCTTGCTGGTAGTGTCCAATGGAAGGGACTAGCCGATACAGTTGGTATCAACTTGGCTACAGGAGTTGCCGGGAGGTCCCGCTACGCGAAGACCAACCGCCTTCGGGGCTCCACTCCGGATTTTCTGTAGGGGTTGTCTCCCTTAGCCTTTGTCACTCCCGTGATGACCACAAGGCAGTGGTGCTATTTGCCCATAGCTGGGGGTTGTTTTGTGTGGCACCAGGGTGTGTCCAAGCGCCGGTGGGCCTGCGTGCCACACATTTGGGCCCAGCCCAAGGTGGACACACCTCCTCCCTTAATGCGACAGGTTGTACTGGGCTACATCTTACCAGTAGAGGAGAGAGAAAACTTCCTCTCCCACCTGACAGCATGTATCATATAAATATATAAATATATATATACATATTTATATGTATATATATTTATATTATTATATAATATATTATATTCATATATTACTGTGTGTATATATATTTATAAATTTATATATTTATAAACATATAAATATATATACACACAGTGCGGAGCATTGTAGCTAGATGGAATAATATTATTCAAGATCATGAAATCAAACAGCATAGCTCTTTTTATTGCCTCTCTCGCTCCATTCAGATTCAAAGTCCCTACTTTAAAATTGCTCATGGAGGGAGAGGCAAAAAAGTTAACAGAACAGTTAAAAGGAACGCTAAGGTAGAGAATTTACAAAGCCCCGCCATCATCGTCATCATCATTCTCAGCATCATTATTAAACAATTCTTGCTTAAGTCTAAAAACTACTTTTTTCAGACGATAATATTCCTGATGAGTGAAGCTCCCCTCTTTCATTAAGACCCTCACTGAATCAAGGAAGCCCTTTTTATCTGGGAAGTTATTTTCAATTTTTACTCCTCTCATGTTCTTGGTTTTTTGTAAGAACATTTTTATTTTTGCTGCACTGTACTCCTTCTGGACTTGGTGATGTTGGGAGGACCTACAGTCAGACAGCTCACTGTCAGTCATCAGAGGGGGTGAGTTTTCACCTTCACTAACCTCTGAAGCTAAGGCTGCTCCCTCATGTTCATCTGCCACTTTGCATTTTACCCTTTTAGATGATCTTGCCTTCTCCTGTAAAACCTGCCTACCATTTTCAGTTTTTCTCTTAAGCTGAGAAGCTTTGAGAGGGGTCTCTCCTTCCTCCATATTCTCCTCTGCAGCTCCAGCACCGATTACAACTGATTCACAGCCCACATCACCACACACCATTGTCTCTACTTCCCCCTGATCACCTGTTTGACCACCAGCTCCACTATGTCCTGCATCTGTCTGGCCATCAGCCCCACCCTCCTGTACGCCCCCCCCCCCCCGTCTGTTTGTCCTGTTTTTCTGAACGCTTGTCAGATCATCAGTTCTACCGCTTTTTGTTTCACCTGCATTTTCCTCCTTGGTGCCCAATTGTCCACTCACTTCTTCCCCCTGCATACCTGTCTGCCCATTAACTCCACCCCCACCCCCCCCGTGCATCTGCACCTGCCTGCTGACCTTCTCGTCTGTCCCCCTCACCCTGCTTGTCAGACTGTTCACCAGTCCCCCCCCCCACACACACACACACACTTTGTGCTTGTCTCCCTGCAGCTGAAGTTGAGGCCCTGTGTGGACAGGCCCTGATGAGGTGTCCTTCTTCCCCACATGCAAAACATTTCATGTTTTCTGATGTAACAAAAATAATGTAGTCAAAGTCCTCCACCGTTATTTTAAAAACCAAATTAAGCTTGTCATTTCTGTTATTCAGGATCATAAACAGCTGTCTTCTGTGAGACTCAGCTCAGGAGACTTGCAGCCGGAAGGCAACTTTTTAATAGGAGATACTATCTTGCGGTATCTCAGCAATTCCTTGGGGCTGCACGGTGGCGCAGTGGTTTAGCACTGTAGCAGCACAGTTTTACCCTCGGCCGGGGGACCGCGGGGATCATGAGATCGTGGGTTCGATCCCAGCCCCCGACCAACAGTGAGCTGTGTGGAGTTTGCATGTTCTCCCCGTGTTGCGCGGGTTTACTCCGGGATTTCTCCGGTTTCCTCCCGCACACCAAAAACATGTAGGTTTAGGGCGCTCGCGCATGCAGCGACCAGCAGCCGGTGGCTTGTCACCAGACTGCAAACCAAGTCTACCTACGGGTACAAATAAGTAACAAAAAAAAAAAAATTCCTTCTGCAAAACCTCATCACTAATAAATGCTGGAACATTTGATAACGTGATCTTTTTAGATGGAAGAGAGAGAGAGGAGACACACTAACAAAAGTATCGCTGATGACAACGCCGTTTTCAACAACTGAGTTCACTTTTTCCACAGACTCCAGAAACAAGCCTACTCCCCCATTCATCCGGGCCGTGGATTTTATGCTCTTTGGTCCGACAACTTCTGCAACAGCCAGAGCACACTCATTCACAGAGAACCGCGCTGCACCAGCAATCTTAATGCCATGTTTTCTGGTTAACTTAGTGAAATCCATAGTGAACAAACATTACTTCCCACCCGTGCACGTCGCACACACCGAGCCGACCAGCAAATGCTGGCCGGCAAGAGAAACCAAACAAAAAAACCTGCACCGATCTACACACACAACACAATAAACTTTGCAAAAAAACACCCTAAGAAAACATAAAAGGATAGAAAAGTCAGAAAAATGTCACTCACTCAGAGGTCCATTCACTCAGACGCCAACTCTCGCTCGCCACACCGAGAGAGAGAGCGAGAGAGAGAGAGACAGAGAGAGAACACTGGCCATAGACTGATTACAAAACAGAGAGAAACTACTTGTGCTCACCCACCATAACAATTGGACTAAAATACACTCTCACACAAAATAAAGGGGAAAGTGTAGATCACTTTCTGCCCTGCCTTACTGAAGTCTTTGATGCAAACAGCAGTAATGATAAACCTCTTGATAATGTTGGTACCAGGCCATATGGCCAACAATTCAAGGCCTTCTTCCTCCAAAATCTGAGACCTGAATTAAACCAATATGTGAGAGAAGATCTTATTACCTTTAGATGCTGTGATCTGAACAAGGCTGTAACCTGTGGTAAATATGCTGAAAAATTTGAACAGGATAAGGAGGCAAGGGAGAAGAAAAAGAAGAGTGACAAATCCCGGGTCATCCTTCTGATGTATTTTATTCCCAGCCGAACAATAACACAGTGCAGAAGCAGAGGATGAAGAGGTGGACGTGGGAGAGGAGGAGCAGGACGGAGCGAGGGATGGACGGCGAGGGGAGCAACATGTGTGGCCAGTTTGACCATTGGGCTAGAGATTGCTAGAATCCACAGAACTAGAAGGGAGAGGGAGGACGACCAGACCAACCGCCACAAGCATGACTCTCTACAAAACAGATAAGTGACGCACCCACGACCCCACTGACAGAAACCAGACACACAGACAGCTCAGGTGACACAACATATTCGTTTTACCAGACTTTTGCTCAATATTTTCAATGTCACAGTTGCCAGAAATTACCATAACTGTGGGTGATCATACAATCACATTTTATGTGACACTGGAGCATGTCGGCCAGTGATATTTATACCACACATGACTCTGTCCAACAAATCCTCAGCGTTGGTAACTATAAAAGCAGCAAAAGGTAAATAAAATCAGAACCATCATCAGCTCCAATTGCAGTCACTGATCATGTGATTGGCAAAATTCATAATTGTAACTTTATACTATCCAAAGTGTGCCCCATTAACCTTTTAGGTCGCAACCTGTTGACCACTCTTTCAATAGCTGTAATTCCAACTGAAGGTGGGATGAAAGCATCCATCTACCCACACACAGTGGATGTAAATGTCCTACAAGTACTCTCCACGCCACACTATTGGTATTCACTGGACTTGGTTATGGCCGGATGTAGTGTTATTTAATTTATAATTATGATCAGGTATAAAGAGTATTTAATTCAGACTTAAAAGTATATGTATGTGGGGACAGATGTTTGATCCGTCACTGCAAACATTCATACCTAGAGAGTAGCGCACTCATTTTGGGGGCACCAGCTCATGATTGTGAACAATTAATTACTAATTAAACTTTATACCCGGTAAACAATAAATTAATTAATTAACCAGTCTCAAAATATTAGTGAGTTCTACTGGGGCTTAGAATATGAACAGACAGTAATAAATTACTCATATTCTTCTCTCATTTTACAGATTTATTTAAATGAAACCCTGATTAAATGACATTACATTCCAATAATTTGTAAGCAGGTGAAATGATCAACATTAGGCCATCACATTAAATTTGTAATTGAGGATAGAGTAACAGAATATGGACACCTCTGTGACCACGGAACTTTAGCATGAATTTTGAAACAGTTGAAATCTAAGACTGAGAATAAAATTGGACGCAAATTTATGGAGAAAATTATAACTAATTATATGAAAAATTCTGAATTATTCTATGAAAGAAAAAAAAAACTAATTTTAATGAAAAGCTTAATTCTGCATCGGGTCAGATTTTTGAATTATTTCCAAATTTTGGACAAGTCATTCAGCAGATGGAGCAAGGAATATGGCTCACGTGAATCCTTGCATTGTTGTTGAGATGATCCCGAAGCTTTATTCACAGGTGGTATAAGAACCAGAATATTTTGCCAGCAGATATTCGGACAAGGTACCTCAGCTTTCAATGTCCACAGTCACAAGATGAGATTTTCACTGCGATCTTCACTCCGTTGGTGACGGAGCTCCTTCTGATGCTTTACCGGCAGAGATGCGTCCTGGGCTTTCATTGGTCAGCAGATTCTCCAGAGTCCAAATAAATCCAGAAATAATTAAAAATCCAATCTGGATAACAAGCTTTAGAGGGAAAAGATAAAAATAAACTCAAGCTACAAAAATCCAAGTTACTCTGACTTCGTGGAGGTGGAGTTGACTGAAATAGCTTCCAGTGTGGACACGAATGGTTAGTCCTTTGAAAAAAAAAACCAAAAACACGGTGAGTTTAAAGAAAGTTTAACAGGATAAAAAGTTAGAAAAACAGAAATGCCTCTGAAGCATGAAGTTTGACTTCATTTGGAATAATTTTGAGCTCAGGAAAGAAAGAATTAATTCCAAGATGTTTAAAGAAAAACATTAAAACACACAGATGTTTACACAGCACAATGAAAAAACTGAACTGACAAAAACTGAACTGAAGGAGGACGTCTCCCTGCTTATAACAGACAACTTTTACGGGCTTCCGGTGACTGACATGAAAATAAGCCAATTACCTCCCGTCGTGGGTGGGTTTTATGAACTTTAGTCCAATCAGAAAACAGTCCATTGTCTGTAACAACCAATAATGTTGAGAGCTGTTGCTAAGCAGAGACTTGTGGATCCCAGCCATATGACTTAAGGAATGTTTTGGCAACCTGATACACACGTCTTAATCCTGAAAATTCATCAATATACTGTACTTATGTATGTATAAAATGTAAGCTACTTCAGTGATTCATGACAAACTTCAGTGGGCATGCAACCTTATAATTAGTGCTTTAAATTAACATGCAGGAATAAAATTCATTTAAACATTTTAACATTCACATTTTTAAAATAAAGGATTACATAAGCATTTCAAACCCAAATGATTGTCCACACCGAATATCAGAGTCCATTTGCTTTTCCATGGTGCCCTGGAAATTATCCTGAGAAATGAAACTTTGAAGAGAGAGCGGATTTTAGTCAAAGATACACAAAGTTTCAAGGCTGCTTAAATCTGACATGTCCCTGAGTTGCCAGTAGATGGCAATGTTGGGCTGTGGATACTCTGTAGTGACCATATGATGTCTGTTCTTTGTCACAGGGGTTTGGAAGATGTCAAACTGTTTTATTAGCCAATAAAACGGTCTTGAGAAAGGAAGTCCATTTATTTATGAAGTAGACTCATCGTTAAAAGCATTCCTTATGGTTTGCTTAACAAAGGAATGTTGGTTCAGCTGTGGTCCTGAGAGGAAAAGTAATTCTTTGACCAGACTTTTCCTGGGTGAAACAATGTCTTTAAGATGAAGGATAATTTTATTGACGAGCCAAAGCCAGATAATGCTACAGCTGACAACACTCGGTGACAACCCATTTGCACAGCAAAGCTCAACATCTCATGGAAACCCAAATTCCTACTGATTGGCAACCACCAAACCAATACCACTGCACCAGGTATTACAAACACACGGTTGATCCAGACACACCCTACAAGAATTTTTTTTTTTTCAAAATTCCCACTACTAAATTGACCTTGACACATTTTTACTGATCACCTAAAGGTTATGCAGTTGTGGCGGTGTCATTGAGTTAACAGGACAGCATCCTCTTCAAACGATGCAGCACACCCCACATTGCCATTGCAAAACCAAAATCAGCCACTTTGGCTGATTTGCAAGGCCACCTTAATGAACGAGCTAGGCTGGGCTGAAGCCCAGGGGCCTATGAAGGTCAGGGGCCTATTGAAAGCCAATAAAAAAGATCACATTGTTGTTAATTTGTCAAATTCTATGTCCATCACTTGATATTGTGTGGCTGGCTGCTGATTGGTCCAATTTACATGTGGCCCACATAGGTACCATGTAAAAATAGCCCATCAGAGGAATTGTTTTGACATGTGACTGTGCAAGCACCAGTGAGAGGTAAGAAGTAATTAGCTAGGTCAAAATGTCAGGAAAAAAGTTTGTGAGTAGCGCTCATAAAATTACTGAGAGGAAAATAGCTTAGGGAAAATGAATTGTTCAAAAAAAGAGTAAAGAGTAAAGGATTTTTCTAAGCTGGAGCAACCAGTGTAGGAGGGGCTGCTAATTACTGCACCGAGGAGACAGGTGGGCCATTAAAGCACCCACCAGGAGGAGAAGACCACCAGATCCTGCCCAAAGAGAGCAGGCTAGTGGAGAAGGTAAACTGAGAGATGGAGAACAGCACAAGAAAAGCCAGGTCACTCAGAAAGCCCATCATTGCTTACATCAGACAGCTGTGCATAGGACAGCAGACTCTGATCTTGGTAAAAAGTAGACTAGATCAAGCATGCTGCTTAAACAGACTGTGTAAACTCACATTGATGTTCATAGTGTCACAAACTGGCCCCTTCAGGGCAGAAAGACAGGCCCAAGCACTGAACTGAATTGTAACATTTATTAGCAAAATACGAAAAACAGTGCAGACAACATAAAAATACAAACAAGGATTACTTACAGAAGATTCACTCCAGAGCAGGGAAGGCTCTGGAGGAGATGAGAAAAAAGCACGGAGGGAAAAAGTCCAATCCAGTCCCAGTTAAGCAATGCTGCCACAGTGAAACAGTGAACTTGCAAAGCTTAAGTACTGGGCAGACAAATGATCAGCAGGTGTGAGCTGAGCAGGCAGGTGAGCTAATTAACCGTTTGACTGCCTATGGCACTCTGTTGCACCGTCAGCCCCTATTGGTCAAGGTTTTTTCAAGAAAATATTCAGTTCAGATGTCAGAGATTTCCAAAGCTATAACTTGAAAGTGGTAAGAGATAATGGCTTTCTGTTGACATAACGTTCGGCTCAGGAGACGCACACACACAGGCTCAGAGTAGTTCAAACCGTTTATTAACAACAGGGATGTTTGGGTGCGTGTCTGCGGAATGTTAATGTGTTGGTGGTGGCGTCTGCTTCGGACCCAGAGGCAGGAGACCGTTCAGCCGGCAACCCTATGGGAGAAATCAGACACAGGGTGATGAGGACACACCAACACAGGAGGAGAATAGGCGAGGGAGAGAAGCTTACTTGTTGGTACAGATGACTGGCGCTTCAAGGATGGAAGCCCGGGAGACAGCCACCTGCAGGGCTCGGTGCAGCAGCGAGGAGAGACGAGGGACGGGATAGTCCGCCGCCGAGGAATCCACCTGTGCACAGGGGAGCAGACTGGAGAGATGAGGTAAGCAATTTTCTTACCGGAGATGAGGATGCTGAAGAGAATATGGTAGAAGCCCATGAAAGAGGAATGAAGTCTACGGCTTCAGGCCGACGCTCAGGGCGAGGCGGCTTTTATCCTTCGCCGCTGATGAGTAGCAGGTGCATGAGCAGGTGGCGCCGCTGATGAATGGCGCGGCGTGACAGTACTCCCCCCTCTAGCAGCGCCTCCTGGCGATGGCTTATCCGGGTGCGCTCGGTGGAAGTCCGCGATGAGCGATGGGTCCAACACAAACGACGGGGGCACCCACTGTCGATGCTCGGGCCCATAGCCCTCCCAGTCCACCAAGTATTGCAACCCACGACCCCGGCGCCGGGAGTCCAGGATGGAGGAGGCGGACCACGCCGGATGGCCACCAATCATCCGGGGCGCGGGTTGCGCTGCAGGAGGAGGGCAAAGGGGGTCAGTAACCGCCAGTTTCACCTTCGACACGTGGAAAGTAGGATGAATGCGGAGGGAGGGGGGAATAGCCACACGCACAGCCACCGGGTTGATGATCCGGGTGATGGGGTAGGGACCCATGAAGCGCTGTGCCAGCTTTCTCCTCTCGCCTTTTAGAGTGACGTCCTGGGTGGAAATGTAAACAAGCTGCCCAACTCTGTACGCCGGGGCAGGTCTCCTACGCCGGTCCGCCACAGTCCTGTTGCGCTCCGCTGTGCGTAATAGCACATGGCCTGTTGTGGCCTCATGGCCTGCCTGAGATGGGCCCTAACTGACGGGACAGTTACTTCACTCTCCTGCTCCGGAAACAGCGGGGGGTCGTAACCCAGGGACGCTTTGAAGGGGGACATCCCTGTAGCAGAAGAGCGAGCGGTGTTGTGGGCATATTCAACCCAGGCAAGATGGTTGCTCCAGGACGTGGGTTTGGATCTGGACACACAGCGGAGCGCAGCCTCCAGCTCCTGGTTGGTCCTCTCACACTGCCCGTTGGATTGGGGGTGATGGCCGGAGGAGAGGCTCACCTTGGCTCCGATGGCGTTGCAGAAAGACCTCCAAACCTCAGATGAAAACTGGGGGCCCCGGTCCGAGACCACGTCCACCGGAATCCCATGCAGCCTGACCACGTGTTGGACGAGGAGGTCCGCTGTCTCCAGGGCAGTAGGGAGGCCTCGCAGGGGGACGAAGTGCACGGCCTTGGAGAAGCGGTCCACGATGGTCAGGATGGAGTCATAGGAGTTGGAGACGGGGAGTCCGGTGACGAAATCCAGTGCGATGTGCGACCAGGGCCTGCCAGGGACGGGCAGGGGCTGGAGCAGACCCGCTGGAGGGGCATTTCCCGACTTGCAGGTGGCACAGATTGGGCAAGCCCGGGCGTAGCGGGCTGCATCCCTCCGCAGGCCTGGCCACCAAAAGGACCGTTGGAGGAGATCTATCATCCGGGAGGTGCCAGGGTGACAGGTGAGCTTGGAGGTGTGGAGCCAGTGGATGACCTCTCCTCGGACCGCGGATGGCACGAACAGCCTCCCCTCCGGTCCGCCGCCAGGGTCAGGTTCCACCTCCTGTGCCTTCCGGATCTTGCTCTCGATGTCCCACGAGATGGCTCCCACGACGCACGACCTGGGCAGGATGGAGTGGGGCGCCTCCTCCGACTCCACGGGGGCGAACTGCCTGGAGAGGGCGTCAGGCAGGACGTTCTTAGAACCAGGCCTGAAGGTGATGGAAAATTGGAACCTGGCGAAGAACAGGGACCAGCGCGCCTGGCGGGCGTTCAGGCGCTTGGCAGATCGTAAGTATTCCAAGTTCTTGTGGTCCGTGAGGACCACAAACGGCAGGTTCGCCCCCTCTAACCAGTGGCGCCACTCCTGCAGGGCGAGCTTGATGGCCAAGAGCTCTCTGTCCCCCACATCGTAGTTTCTCTCCGCCGGGGACAAGCGCCGGGAGAAGAAGGCGCACGGTCGCTTGGCGCCATCATCCGGCGACCGCTGGGACAGCACTGCTCCCACTCCCGTGTCCGAAGCGTCTACCTCTACAATGCACTGCAACGCGGGGTCGACCTGGCGAAGGACCCGGGAGGAGGAGAATTCCGCCTTCAGCGCCTCAAAGGCGGCAGCGACCTCTTCGGTCCACCGGAACGGGACCTTCGGGGACGTGAGGCGGGTCAGTGGTCCAACGATGGCACTGAAGTTGGGGACAAAGCGGCGGTAGAAATTGGCGAAGCCAACAAATTGCTGCACCTGTTTCCGGGATGCAGGTGTGGGCCATTCCACCACCGCCTTTACCTTCTCTGGGTCGGGGAGCACCTTATCGTGGGCGATGATAAACCCCAGGAAGGACGTACTCCTGGCGTAAAATTCACACTTTTCTGCCTTAACGTACAGACGATTCTCCAGCAGCCTTTGGAGGACCCGCCTCACGTGGACCTGGTGCTCATCCCTGGACTTGGAGAAGATGAGAATATCGTCCAGGTAGACGAACACGAAAAGGCCAATGAAGTCCCGGAGGACGTCATTAATGAGGCGCTGGAAGACTGCAGGAGCGTTGGTCAACCCGAACGGCATCACCAGGTATTCAAAGTGGCCGTTCGGGGTACGGAAGGCCGTTTTCCACTCATCTCCCTCCCGGATCCGGACGAGGTGGTAAGCGCTGCGTAGGTCCAGCTTGGTGAACCAGGTCGCCCCCTGGAGGGAGTGGAAAGCAGTGTCCATGAGAGGCAGGGTGTAACGGTCCTTCTCCGTGATATTATTGAGGGCCCGGTAGTCGATACAAGGGCGGAGGGACCCATCCTTCTTTCCCACGAAGAAGAACCCTGCCCCCACGGGTGACGATGATGGGCGGATAATCCCAGCACTTAATGACTCCTTCAGGTAGGCGTTCATCGTCTCCTTCTCCGGCGCAGACAGGCTGTAAAGGCGACCAGAAGGTAAGGGAGCCCCCTGGCGGAGGTTGACGGCGCAGTCATAGGGCCGATGAGGGGGGAGAGACATAGCTTTCGCTTTGCTGAACACCATACCCAGGTCGTGAAATTCTGGGGGCACCAGAGACAGGTCCGGGGGTGCAGCGTCCGTCGCAGGGGGAGGAGCGGACGGAGAGCAGGCAGTGGACTGAAGGCAGGTGCCCATACAGAACGTACTCCATGCCGATATCCCAGCTGATTTCCAATCCAGGACCGGATTGTGAAGGCGGAGCCAGGGATACCCCAGGATGACGGGCGACACAGAGTTGGGAAGGACGTAAAAGGTCATCTCCTCCCGGTGGTTTCCCGAGATGATGACCGGTAGGGGGACAGTTTGATGTGTCACTCTCCCGAGGGTGGCACGGGAGAGGTGGATTAGGGAGATGGGAGTGTTGAGTGCCTGGCAGCGGATGCCCAATCGGGTTGCCAGGCTTTGTGAAATGAAGCTGCCTTCTGCGCCCGAATCCACCAGTGCGTGGGTGAGGTGCCCAGTGGGGTTATGGCAGAAACGGATGGGCAGCTTCAGTTGAGTGAGTGATCCTAACCGATTGACATCCGCGAGGCTTCCAACAGTGACTCGCGGACCCCACCGACTGGCTTTCCGTGGACAACGCTCCACGGTGTGTTGGTCGCCTCCGCAATACATGCAGAGGCCCAACTCACGGTGGCGTTGTTTCTCCACAGGGGAAAGTTTAGTCCAGCCCGTCACCATCGGCTCCGACTCCTCGGGGCGCGATGCTGGCGGCGCCGCCAGGGGGCGAGCTTGGAACAGGTGCGGCGAGGCTCCACGAAGGCGAGAAGAAGAAGACCTCCGCCCCGAGGAGCGCTCGCGCAGCCTGTTATCCAAACTTATCGCTAAGGACGTCAGCTCCGCTAGCGTCCCAGGGATATCCCGACCAGCCAGTTCATCCCTCAGATCACTATTGAGGCTGCGGAGGAACAGGCCACAGAGGGAGCGTTCCTCCCAGCCCAATTCCTCCGCCGCTACCCGGAAGTCGACCGAGTGGTCCGCTGCCGACCGGCTTCCCTGCTGGAGAGCGAGAAGCCGATCGACCTGGACCGTTTCGGTTTGAGAATGGTCAAAGACCTCCAGAAAGCGCCTCACGAATTGGTCATAGGTGAGGGTGGCATAACTGGGCCTCGCCATTACGGCGTAGGTCCAAGTTAACGCACGCCCCTCCAGAAGATTCCCTATGTAACCAATTCGGCTGTGATCCGAGGGAAAATCTCCGGGCACACGGTGGAACACGGACTCACACTGCATAATGAACCCCCGCGCTCCGCCGAGCTTACCGCTAAAGCGGGCGGGGGTCGGAATCGGCGTGAGCCGAACCGGTGCCACTGGAGCCGGCTGGACGGCCGCTGGAACAGCAGGAGCCGCGCCACCCTGGCGAGTCGGGAGGAACGGCTGTTGGGGGTCCAAGCGGTTCAATCGGTTAGTTAGTTCTAATAATTGATTAAGAACCACCTGTTGCTGATAAACAATCTGATCCACCCAAGCCTCGAGGATGGTAAACCGGTGTGCAAGCCCGCCGTCTGCCAAGCCGCTCTGCTGAAGCCGTACTGACATAACGTTCGGCTCAGGAGACGCACACACACAGGCTCAGAGTAGTTCAAACCGTTTATTAACAACAGGGATGTTTGGGTGCGTGTCTGCAGAATGTTAATGTGTTGGTGGTGGCGTCTGCTTCGGACCCAGAGGCAGGAGACCGTTCAGCCGGCAACCCTATGGGAGAAATCAGACACAGGGTGATGAGGACACACCAACACAGGAGGAGAATAGGCGAGGGAGAGAAGCTTACTTGTTGGTACAGATGACTGGCGCTTCAAGGATGGAAGCCCGGGAGACAGCCACCTGCAGGGCTCGGTGCAGCAGCGAGGAGAGACGAGGGACGGGATAGTCCGCCGCCGAGGAATCCACCTGTGCACAGGGGAGCAGACTGGAGAGATGAGGTAAGCGATTTTCTTACCGGAGATGAGGATGCTGAAGAGAATGTGGTAGAAGCCCATGAAAGAGGAATGAAGTCTACGGCTTCAGGCCGACGCTCAGGGCGAGGCGGCTTTTATCCTTCGCCGCTGACGAGTAGCAGGTGCATGAGCAGGTGGCGCCGCTGATGAATGGCGCGGCGTGACATCTGTCAATTAGAAAGATGTACAATATGATCCAAAGTGTGAGATATGAGTAAATTTACGCATCTAATTCACATAATGCCACACAGCCATATCGAATTACATAACTTTCAGTCAAAAGCGGACTTTGGATATATTTACGCAAAGGATGATTTTGTTTTTTCGTCACCGTTTGTTGTTTTGGGAATTTTGTTATCGTAGCTTTAAAGTATATGAACCAGAAAATCAGTTACAATGTAAACAAACAAATTCATCACTTACTGTTGGCCAGGTGGCAGGCTTCATCCATTTTTGTCCATCTTGGTTGCTATTTTGTCTTCTCTTGGTCATTTTCACTGTATGGATTTTGATGAGATTTTCACCAGAGACAGCCCTTGGATTGGAGAGGAACCCATTGCATTTTGATGATGATCGGTGAATACATACTTCCGACAAAACTCTTCTCACATTGTGTTAGCAAGAATCCTCCAAAACAACTGGACAGACTTTGATGCAATTTTCACCAGAATGGGCTCATGGCCTACATACAAACCCATTATATTTTAGAGGTCATCCATGAGGGACGGAAGGAGACTTGGTGGAGGTATGCACTTTCTAAGTGCTTTTCTAATTGCTGCTGTCGTGCATTGTTTGAATCAGGAATACTTGACTGATATAAGTTTATGTTCTGCTGTCATCATTAGACTAATTGTTGATCAGTGTCATCCTCTGACACCTGGTGTTGTTTAGGTCATGGTGCTGTGTGTGTGTCTGAGAGAGAGAGGTTAGACTAATATATGTTTTTTTTCTGAAGGCAGTATTATCTGTCACTTTTGAAATGAAAATATTTGTAAGATAAAATAGCTTAAATAATGGCTATATGTTTGTTTTTCTCTCACAAGATAATTTTGACAAGACAAGAATTTCTTTTTTTTGTGCAGTATTCTGTAAGATTTTACTTGCTTGAAGATAATTTTCAATTCAATTCAATTCAACTTTATTTATATAGCGCCATTTCACAACAACAGTCATCTCATAGCACTATCAACTGAAGGGGGAACCCCCACAGTTGCAGAAAGACCCCAGCAATCAGGCGATCCCCTGTGAGCAAGCACTTGGCGACGGTGGAGAGGAAAAACTCCCTTTTAACAGGAAGAAACCTCCAGCAGAACCAGGCTCAGGGAGGGGCAGTCATCTGCTGTGACTGGCTGGGGGGTGAGGGGATAGAGAAGAAGAAAAGAACAGACATGTAGAGAGCAAACAGCACGATGGGGACTCAATCTATGAGAGAGAACAAACAGATGTTAATGACCAGCAAAAAAAAAAATATTTCATTGAGAGTGAGAAAAGGAGTGAGGCCCAGTGCATTCATGGAGGTCCCCCGGCTGACTAAACCTATTAGCAGCATAACTAAGGGAGGGTTCAGAAACACATGATCCCTCCCGAATTGTAGGCTATATCGAAAAGGTAGGTTTTAGCCCTATTCTTAAAAACAGGGATCGAGTCTGACTCCCGAATCCAGATTGGGAGCTGATTCCACAGGAGAGGAGCTTGATAACTGAAGGCTCCCATTGTACTTTTGGAGATTCTAGGTATTACAAGTAATCCTGCATTTTGGGACCGTAGTGCTCTGTTAGGATAATACGGTAGTATAAGATCTTTTAAATAAAAAGGAGCCTGATTGTTTAGAGCTTGGTAAGTAAGAAGAAGGATTTTAAACTTAATTCTAAACTCTATGGGAAGCCAATGAAGGCAGGCCAGAACCGGAGAGATATGATCTCTCTTTCTAGTACCTGTTAAAACTCTTGCTGCAGCATTTTGGATCAGCTGAAGACTTTATAAAGATGTTTTAGGACAGCCTGATAATAAAGAATTACAATAATCTAATCTCGAGCTAACAAAAGCGTGGATCAGTTTCTCAGCATCACTCTGAGACAAGATGCTCCTAATCTTGGCAATATTACGCAAATGATAGAAGGCAGTCTTAGAAACAAATTTAATATGTGAATTGAAGGACAAATCCTGATCAAAAATAACTCCAAGGTTCCTCACAGAGCTATTAAGAGAAAGAGTAATCACATCCAAACTGAAAGTTTGATTTGGAAAGGAATTTCTAAGGTTTTTTGGACCAACAAGAATGACTTCAGTCTTATCTGAATTTAATAGCAGGAAATTACAAGTCATCCAAGCTTTGATTTCTTTAAGACAGGCTTCTAACTTGGCTAATTGATTACTATCATCTGGCTTCATTGACAGGTATAATTGTGTGTCATCTGCATAACAATGAAAATGTATACAGTGCTTTCTAATAATGTTGCCTACTGGAAGCATATATAAACTAAAAAGAATAGGGCCTAGCACAGATCCCTGTGGAACTCCATGACTAAGCTTTGAGTTGAAAGAAAACTCATTATTTACATGAACAATTTTTACTTGTTTTAAGAAATTAAATCTTACTTTGTCAGATTTTTTTTTTAATTTTAACTAAAAATACTGTATCTATTGCCAGAATTTTTTGCTTATTTTAAGGAAAATTATCTGCCAACAGCAAGAAAATTTGACTTATCAAATTGCTTAAAACAACTTAAAACTATCTGAAAGCATGTAAATTTTTCTTACACATAAACTGCACAGTAAGAATAAATATCTTTTCAGACAAAAAGACAAGCATAAACGGCCTTAATTTATTTCATTTTACTTACATTTTACTTTTTACAGTGTAGCTGTGTTTTCTAGCTCAAAGTTGCATTATTTCTCAAAGAGAAACAAAAATGAGGCCGTAGTAGCTCAGGAGGTAGAGCAGGTCGCCCAATAACCGGAGGGTTGGCAAATGAACAAGAGGACCGTGCCCAAAACCTGACAAACAAATGTTTATCTTTGGTAAACCCATCCTCCCAAAACAGCTATATCAATATGCCGCCATATTGACACATGGTCCTGCACATGTGTCAAGAGGATGGATGGTACAAACAGTGAATAAAACATTCACAGCTTACGGGTTTACAAATTTTGCAACAAAATTTTGCCAGCAATGTTAAATATGTGCAAAAAACAAAGCACAAAGGATTGTAAGACAAAAAAGAGGAGGGTTTCCTCCTCCCCACAACTATTTCAAAACATTTGCATTGATTTTATCGATTTGCAGGGACATAGTTGCAACCCAAATCCACTCCCATCTCAGACAACAATCTGTATGAACAATTAAAGTCTAGTTTCTGCTCCCTCCATAACACTGAAACAGCACTTTTAAAAATCATTAATGACCTCCTTATGGCAGCGGACTCTGGCCTACTCACCATCCTCATCCTTCTTGATCTGAATGTGGCCTTTTATACCATCTCCCACACTGTTCTCCTAAATAGATTTACCTCCATTGGCATCACTCATATTCCTCTAAACTGGTTCTTGTCATACCTTTTAGGCCGCACTCAGTTCATCCAACTCAAATCATTCACTTCTCAGTCCTCCCCCATTACTACAGATGTGCCCCAGGGCTCTGTCCTAGGGCCCCTTCTCTTCATCATCTACCTCTTACCCTGTCGCAACATTTTCTCTAAGTACAATATTTACTTTCACTGCTACATGGGTGACACCCAACTTTAACTCTCTAGTAAACCCAACTCCATCCTTCCCCCTTCCTCCCTTACCGACTGTCTCAATGACTTAAAATCCTGATTCTCCTCAAACTTTCTCAAACTTATCTCTGATCACACAGAATGCCTTCTTGTCGGTACAAAATCAAGATTATCCAAACTTGACATATTTTCCATTACAATTGAAAGCTCCTCTGTTTCCCCCTCCCTTCAAGTTAAGAGCCTGGGTGTCATCCTCAACAGCACTCTCTCATTTCACTCCCACATCAATAGTATCACTCGGTCCACATATTTCCACCAACGCAACATTAACCGTCACAGTCCCTCACTCACTCCATGTACCATGGCGATCCTTGTTCACAGCCTTGTCACGTCATGCATTGATTACTGTTATTTTTTCCTCTTTGGTCTTCCTCAAAAATCTCTCCATAAGCTCCAACTGGTTCAGAACTCTGCTGCCCATATATTCACAAAAATTCCCTCTATTCATCACATGACCGCTGTTTTACAGTAGCTTCACTGGCTCCCGGTTAAGTCGAGTCAAGTCGGCCTCCGTCGGTCTATGATGACCATGGAAGAGAATCCTAAACGTCTACTCTGCTGGAACAGCACCGCCTGTGGCTGAACAGGCCGATGCGCGAATGGCAGTCCCTGTCACACAGGTCGCACTTGTGGGTGGTCTCCGTGCTGCTGGGTCTGTGGCGGTTCTTCCTGCGGGTCCTTTTTTCATCTGCTGCAGCAGTCAGTCTCTCTTCACCCACCTTGAGCTGTCTGGTCAGGGTGCCTCTCCATTTGGAGCGGTCCGTTGCAAGGTTCTCCCAGCTCTCTGTGTTGATCTCCAGGGCCTTCATGTCTCTCTTGCAGACATCTCTAAAGTGCAGCTGTGGGCGGCCAACGTCTCTCCTGCCAGTCGCCAGTTCTCTGTAGAGGACGTCTTTGGGGATTCTGCCATCCTCCATACGGTGAACGTGGCCTAGCCAGCGGAGCCTGCGCTGCCTGAGTAGAGTGAACATGGAGGGAAGGCCGGCGCGGGACAGAACTTCTGTGTTGGCCATTTTGTCCTGCCAGGATATGTCCAGGATGTGGTGAATGCAGCACAAGTGGAAGGAGTTCAGTCTCTTTTCCTGCCGGGGGTAAGTTGTCCAAATCAGCTCCCGGTTAAGTACCGCATCACTTTCAAAATCCTTCTGTACACTTTCAAGGCCATCCATAATCTTACCCTTTTGTATCTATCAAACCTGGTCGACATTGTGACTTCTCTCCAGTCCCTCAGATCCTCCTCTTCTCTTCATCTCACTGTCCCCTCCAGCCATCTCAGCACCATGGGTAGCAGGGAATTCAGCTTCTCTTCCATCTCTGGAACTCCTTACCACCCAACATCAGAAATATTGACTCTCTTGACATTCGTTTTTCAGTATTTGCAGACTTTTTAACATCATGTACTCCACTTGCCTGGGTCCTTCAGAGTGCATTCTCTCCTTAGATGCAGAGAAGGTCTTTGATAGAGTTGAATGGAATTATCCATTTGAAAGATTTGGATTTGGGATAGCATTCATTTCTTGGATTCAGTTACTATATTCCTCTCCCTCAGCTATAATCAGAACAAATAATGTGAACTCTAAGCCTTTCAATCTGTACCATGGAACACGTCAGGGATGTCCTCTTAGCCCTCTTCTTTTTGTTCCAGCTATTGAACTGCTGGCCATAGCTATAGACCACAAACTATCACTTTATGCTGATGACCTTCTACAATATGTACCATATATATATTTTTTTTTCAAAGTGTTTTCAAAGTGTTCCTTTTATTTTTTGAGCAGTACTGCTCAAAAAATAAAAGGAACACTTTGAAAACACATCAGATTTTAATGGGAAAAAAATAATCTGCATATCTAAACTGATATGGACTGGATAATGTGTTAAGAATGAAAAGATGCCTCATCTTTTGATGGAAAGGAAAATTATCAACCTGCAACCTACAGAGGGCTGAATTCAAAACACTCCAAAACTTACTCAGATTAAAAAGTGTTCCTTTTATTTTTTTTGAGCAATATATATATATATATATATATATATATATATATATATATATATATATATATATATATTATGGGGGACCCATGCTGTGGTATTCATCTCAGACTGAAAGACATGGAGATGCAGTAATTGCCTCTGATGGAACAGCATGGGGATTAAAGGGCTGGGGGACAAAAGGAATTGTCATGCGGGAATGAATTGTAATGCAGGACCTCGGGTAGCAGGGACATGTGAATGTTGTGATATAAAAGAGAGTCCCTGCTACGAGGTTAATGTTTTCTGGTTCTGGAAGATGTGAGAGAGTGAAAAAAGTTCATCTGCTCTGAACGCTCGGCCTGGTTATTTCTCTCTCCACACTGGTGACCCTTGACGAATAATGGAACACCAGGCAAACACCCCAGAGATGACCCGGACAGGAAGCACCAGCAATACGTGTGCCGTTTCGGTCAAACTACCAGACTTTTGGCTGCACGGCTCAAAGTCTTGGTTCCTCCACACCAAGGCCCGGTTCCCGCTCCGGGGAATAACGGCAGATGACACCAGATATTACTACGTGGTCGCAGCGCAGGAAGCTCGCACGACTCAGCAAGTAGAGAGCCTGCTCCAACAACCCCCAGCCCGCTACAAATACGGGGCTGTCAAAACCGCGCTGACCCGGTGCTACACGCTCTCGGACTGTGAGAGAGCGGAGAGGCTCATGACGCGCTCCAAGTTAGGAGACGGGTCGGCGGTCGAACTGATGGAGAAGATGTTGGCGTTGATGGGCATGGACGACGGACATTTTCTATTTGCCCACCTTTTCCTCCGGAACCTCCCAACAGTGGCCAGAGCGGTCCTTGCCAACTCACCATTGCTGGCCACGCGTGACCACCGTGCGCTAGCCCAGGAAGCAGATCGGATCATCCTCACCACCAGAGCCCTCACAGTGAACGCAGCGGCATCGGAACCCAGCGAGACAGCCAGCGGAAGCGAGGAGCCAGCGATGGTAGCGGCAGCGGGGGCCAGGAAGCGCCAGAGAGACACGCTCTGCTCCTACCACTGCCGTTTTGGAGAGGACGCACCCCGATGCGTGCCACCATGCCAATTCAAGCGTTCAGGAAACGCCGGTGAAGAAAGCAAGCTGCTCTACGTGACAGACTCATGCTTGGGGAGATGATTCCTCGTGGACTCCGGCTCCCAAAAGAGCCTCATCCTGCTGTCCTACGCCGACCGGCTAGCGGGAACTAGCGGCCCTGAGCTGACAGCTGCAAACGGCTCAGACATTAAGACTTTTGGTAAGAAGACACTGATTGTATCCCTGCACGGCGGTACGTACCAGTGGACATTTGTCATAACGGCATGCGGTTTCCCAATCTTAGGCGCTGACTTTTTGTGTGCACATGGACTACTAGTCGATGTTGCTAACAGACGCCTGATTAATGCAATGTCATTTGATTCTCTCCCCTGAACAGCTCGAGGAGTCGGGCCAACAACGCTAGCCAACGTCACAGATCCAGGTGGTAAGTTCCACACACTGCTCACTCAGTTCCCAGCACTCACGGTCCCGACATTTTCAGCGGCCATCACTAAACACAGGGTGGAGCACTTTATTACCACCACCGGGCTGCCCGTTTTTGCACGACCTCGGTGCCTGGACACAGCTAAACTGGCCATAGCACGCGAGGAGTTTGCCAACTTGGAAAGGCTGGGCATCATCAGACGATCAAACAGCCCATGGGCATCCCGACTACATATGGTCCCCAAGGCCGAGGGATCGTGGCGACCTTGCGGAGATTTCCGCAGATTAAACAACGCCACAGCGCACGACCGCTACCCGATCCCCCATATTCAGGATTTTTCAGTTCACCTCACTGTGGCACGTATTTTTTCTAAGATAGACCTGGTCCGTGGTTGCCACCAGGTCCCGGTACGCACGGAGGACATACCTAAAATGGCAGTAATATCCCAGTTTGGTCTGTTTGAGTTTTTACACATGCCTTTTGAGTTAAAAGGCGCGGCACAGACATTCCAACGCATGATGAATGTGATGTTGCGCGATCTGCCATTTGTGTTTGTCTACCTGGACGACATCCTGGAGGCCAGCGTGTCTGAGGATGAACACGTAACCCACCTCAGGACAGTTTTCCGGAGGTTAGAGGAGCACGGGTTAATAATCAACCTGGCAAAATGAAAGTTCGGCGTGACGGGGATCGATTTTTTGGGACACCGCATCTCAACGGAGGGAGCGATACCCTTGCCGGACAAGATGCACGCAGTGGCGAATTTTCCCCGGCCTCAGACGGTCAGGGCACTGCAGGAGATTTTGGGGATGGTTAACTTTTATAACTGCCCCCTCCCCCCCCCCCCCCGCACAGCCCAGCTCATGCAGCCATTGTACGCCGCGCTTAAGAAACGGAAACCGGCGAACAGAGTCGACTGGACTCCTGAGCGGGAGCAGGCAATCTCTGAGGTTAAAACAGCCCTGGGAAATGCCACACTACTGGCACACCTGGACCCAGTGGCTCGGATAGCGCTCACTACCGACGCCTCGGTCGTGGCCTTAGGGGCCGTCGTGAAGCAATGCGTCACCAGTTCTTGGCAGCCGCTCTCCTTTTTTAGCAGGCCTTTGCACGACAGTGAGCGTAAATACAGCGCGTTCGACAGAGAGTTACTGGCTCTCAACCTGGCCATACGCCACTTCCAGTTCTGGCTGGAAGGGCGCACCTTCACTGCATTCGTGGACCACAAGCCGCTAACATACGCTATGGCCAAGGTTTCGGAACCATGGACGGGCCGGCAGTAGAGACAGCTGGCCGCGATCTCGGAGTTTGCGACCGACATTCAGCATGTGGCTGGTAAACTCAACGTGGTGGCCGACTGTCTCTCGCGCGCATTAGTGGCCCCAGTCTACGTAGGGATAGATTACACGGCCATGGCCGCGGAGCAGATCGGTGATGCGGATGTGTGCGCGCTCCAGTCTGGACCAACAGGGTTAAGGCTGGAGAGTAGGGAAC
Organism: Pholidichthys leucotaenia; assembly: GCA_020510985.1. Taxonomy (NCBI): domain Eukaryota; kingdom Metazoa; phylum Chordata; class Actinopteri; order Cichliformes; family Pholidichthyidae; genus Pholidichthys; species Pholidichthys leucotaenia. The sequence continues at coordinate 284,313,911 of CM035842.1, forward strand.
TGCAAGAGAGGCGGCCCCCCTAATCTGTGACGTCTTCACAGGACGCTCGCACTAGGTGATCCCATGCGCTTGGCGCCGCCAAGTTTTTGACTCGGTTCACTCCCTGGCGCACCCAGGACTGCGCGCGTTAGTCAAAATGGTGAGAGCAAAGTTCATCTGGCTGAGCCTGCGCAAACAGGTGAGAGAGTGGGCTGCAGCCTGCGTAGCGTGCCAATGAGGCAAAGTGCACAGGCACACAAAGGCCCCCTTGGAGCCATTCCATATCCCGGCTAAGAGGTTCAACCATGTTCATGTGGACCTCGTGGGCCCCCTCCTGCCATCACAGGGGTTCACGCACCTCCTGACAGTGGTGGACCGCACCACACGATGGCCAGAAGCAGTCCCGCTAGCTTCCACTGCGTCTGCAGACGTGGCACGTGCTTTTTTGACAATATGGGTGGCACGTTTTGGCACCCCTTCGGACATCACATCCAATCGGGGCCCTCAGTTTGCTTCCGACCTCTGGTCCACGATGGCCCGGAGCCTCCATCCATCCATCCATCCATCTTCTACTGCTTTTCCGGAGGTCTGGGTCGCGGAGGCAGCAGTTCAAGCAGAGAAGCCCAGACTTCCCGCTCCCCAGCCACCTGCTCCAGCTCTTCAGAGAGGATACCAAAGCGTTCCCAGACCAGCTGGGAGACATAGTCTCTCCACCGAGTCCTGGGTCTGCCCCGGGGTCTCCTCCCAGTGGGACGTGCCTGAAACACCTCAAGTGGGAGACATCCAGGAGGCATCCTAATCAGATGCCCATACCACCTCAACTGACTCCTTTCAATTTGGAGGAGCAGCGGTTCTGATAGGGTCACCCAAGACAAACTGGTCCTGGGTGAAGGGCCAGACTAAGAACGATCCAACAGACTCACATGATAAATTCTATATCAAGGATTCAGTGTACCCTGCCCAATATGGGGTTACCGTGGCCCCACCCTGGAGACAGGCCTGGGGGAGGGGCTCGAAGGCTAGCGTCTGGTGGCCGGGTTTCCACCCATGGGACCCGGCCGGGCTCAGCCAGAAGGAGTTACATGGGTCCGCCCTCCAGTGGGATCATCACCTGCAGGAGGGATCATGGGGGTCTGGTGCTATGTGTATTAGGTGGCGGTCAAAGGCAGAGACCTTGTCGGACTAATCCCAAGCTTTCTAAACTGGCCCGGAGCCTGGGCATCTCAATTCATCACACGACTGCGTACAACCCACAGGCCAATGGGTTATGCAAGCGTTTCCATAGGTCACTGAAAGCAGCGCTCAGGGCTTCGCTTACGGATGCAAATTGGGTGGACCGGTTGCCGTGGGTTCTATTAGGGTTGCATTCCGCACCGAAAGAGGATTTGGTGGCTTCCCCAGCAGAGCTGTTTTTTTCTCAGCCGCTGCGGCTCCCCGGGGAATTTTTACCAGATAACCCCGGGTCGAACACCCATCCGTCCCCGCGTTCACGACATAGCGCAGACGCAGGGGCGCTACCTGGCCCAGCCCACCACTGTTTTCCCCGCACTTTTGTGCCAAAAACCTTAAAGGACGCGGCGTTCGTGTTTGTCAGGCACAATGCCCACCGGCCCCCATTGCGCCCACCCTACGATGGCCCATTTAGAGTGCTGGAACCCGGGGACAAACATTTTGTGTTAGACTTGGGGGGTCGCCGGGAGAGAATCTGTATAGACAGGCTTAAGCCCACCTTTGTGGTGGCAGACGAGCAGGTGATGTTGGCCCGAGCTCCTCGGCGCGGAACACCCCCCCCCCGAGAACTCCCCAAGTAAACGATTCATAAGAGCAGTCACACAAGCATGCTGAATGTCTCCCCCTCCCCCCCATTGTCCACCCACAGACGAACAGGCCCCCAGGAACCTCCCACCGGCACAGCAGCACCGCAGAGCCGAAGACCACTCATTAAAGCAGCTATGGGCGGAGGCTGAAGCCGAGAGGACGTGAGGGTTAACACTCAGTCTGAGACTCTGGGCGGGGGCGGAATGGAGGACCCATGCTGTGGTATTCATCTCAGACTGAAAGACATGGAGATGCAGTAATTTCCTCTGACGGAAGAGCATGAGAGTTTTTTGGTTCTGGAAGATGTGAGAGAGTGAATAAAGTTCATCTGCTCTGAACACTCGGCCTGGTTATTCCTCTCTCCACTATATATACGTATATACACTACCGTTGAAAAGTTTGGGGTCACTTAGAAATTTCCTTATTTTTGAAAGAAAAGCACTTTTTTTCAATGAAGATAACTTTAAACTAATCAGAAATACACTCTATACATTGCTAATGTGGTAAATGACTATTCTAGCTGCAAATGTCTGGTTTTTGGTGCAATATCTAGATAGGTGTATAGAGGCCCATTTCCAGCAACTATCCCTCCAGTGTTCTAATGGTACAATGTGTTTGCTCATTGCGTCAGAAGGCTAATGGATGATTAGAAAACCCTTGTGCAATCATGTTAGGTCTGCAATGCTGTAATTGCTGCAAATGGAGGATTCTTTGAGCAAAGCAACGTTTGAAGGAAAAAATTATTATTTCAAATACAAATCATTATTTCTAACCTTGTCAATGTCTTGACTATATTTTCTATTCATTTTACAACTCATGGTAGTAAATAAGTGTGACTTTTCATGGAAAACACAAAATAATTGTCTGGGTGACCCCAAACTTTTAAACGGTAGTGTATATATTTTTTTTTTTTGTTACTTATTTGTACCCGTAGGTAGACTTGGTTTGCAGTCTGGTGACAAGCCACCGGCTGCTGGTCGCTGCGTGCGCGAGCGCCCTAAACCTACATGTTTTTGGGAAGCGGGAGGAAACCGGAGAAATCCCGGAGTAAACCCGCGCAACACGGGGAGAACATGCAAACTCCACACAGCTCACTGTTGGTCGGGGGCTGGGATCGAACCCACGATCTCATGATCCCCGCGATCCCCCGGCCACCGTGCAGCCATATATGTATATGTATATGTATATACATATACACTCACCGGCCACTTTATTAGGTACACCTGTCCAACTGCTCGTTAACACTTAATTTCTAATCAGCCAATCACATGGCGGCAACTCAGTGCATTTAGGCATGTAGACATGGTCAAGACAATCTCCTGCAGTTCAAACCGAGCATCAGTCTGGGGAAGAAAGGTGATTTGAGTGACTTTGAACGTGGCATGGTTGTTGGTGCCAGAAGGGCTGGTCTGAGTATTTCAGAAACTGCTGATCTACTGGGATTTTCACGCACAACCATCTCTAGGGTTTACAGAGAATGGTCCGAAAAAGAAAAAAATATCCAGTGAGCGGCAGTTCTGTGGGCGGAAATGCCTTGTTGATGCCAGAGGTCAGAGGAGAATGGCCAGACTGGTTCGAGCTGATAGAAAGGCAACAGTGACTCAAATAACCACCCGTTACAACCAAGGTAGGCAGAAGAGCATCTCTGAACGCACAGTACGTCGAACTTTGAGGCAGATGGGCTACAGCAGCAGAAGACCACGCCGGGTGCCACTCCTTTCAGCTAAGAACAGGAAACTGAGGCTACAATTTGCACAAGCTCATCGAAATTGGACAATAGAAGATTGGAAAAACGTTGCCTGGTCTGATGAGTCTCGATTTCTGCTGCGACATTCGAATGGTAGGGTCAGAATTTGGCGTCAACAACATGAAAGCATGGATCCATCCTGCCTTGTATCAATGGTTCAGGCTGGTGGTGGTGGTGTAATGGTGTGGGGAATATTTTCTTGGCACTCTTTGGGCCCCTTGGTACCAATTGAGCATCGTTGCAACGCTACAGCCTACCTGAGTATTGTTGCTGACCATGTCCATCCCTTTATGCCCACAATGTACCCAACTTCTGATGGCTGCTTTCAGCAGGATAATGCGCCATGTCATAAAGCTGGAATCATCTCAGACTGGTTTCTTGAACATGACAATGAGTTCACTGTACTCAAATGGCCTCCACAGTCACCAGATCTCAATCCAATAGAGCATCTTTGGGATGTGGTGGAACGGGAGATTCGCATCATGGATGTGCAGCCGACAAATCTGCGCCAACTGTGTGATGCCATCATGTCAATATGGACCAAACTCTCTGAGGAATGCTTCCAGCACCTTGTTGAATCTATGCCACGAAGAATTGAGGCAGTTCTGAAGGCAAAAGGGGGTCCAACCCGTTACTAGCATGGTGTACCTAATAAAGTGGCCGGTGAGTGTATGTATATACATATATGTATATGTATATATATATATATATATATATATATCCCAGCCCCAGTACTGTCTCTAGTCAGCAAAAAGGCAATGCGTGTGATCAGAAAGAGCAGCAAGAGAGTTGTCGTGAGGCATATACAGTCAGCTTATATACTCAACCACAGACAATGCATGCATGGCATATTAGCATCACAGTAAGCAGGAATGCATGGGACATTTACATGAGAGTCACACATATCAATATCAGGATTACTGGCGCCGGAATTCCTCTCTGCTCTGGAGCTGTAGGACAAAAGAGGTTGCAAGGCACATCTACATATTGATATCAGTCCATACATCTCATTGTTCTGCTAATTGCTCCAGCTGAGCACTCTGCTTGACCCGAAGGCTGTGGGGGTGCCTTCCCCCCCCACAGAGGGCTCAGCTGGGGGCTGAGGCGTCGATCATCCGGCTTTGGAAGCGAGCTGTGGGGAAAGCTCTGTGCCGGAGGAGGGGGAGGGAGGAGGGTGGGGGTAGCGAATGCCGGCCCGGGACGGCAAAGTTGTCCGGGCCGCGCAAAAATTGCATGTGGACCCACGATGTTGAGGGGCTGTCCCGCTGAACGTGGTGGAGGTCCACAGCGGCTGTGAGAAGAAACATTTGTCTCTGACTTCTCTCGCGGCTAAGTCCTGCAAGGATTTGTAGCGGCCATGAAGAAAAAACAGGAGCTGAAGCTGTTGTGAGGGACTTGGCGTGTTGGCTTTAGGTGCGCGCGCAGCCCTAAAGCCCTCGGGGACAGCTGACGGCTGAATTCCCATTGTGCGCCGTGGCTGAGACCCATACAAAGTCCTGTGTGCGGGCTGTGTGTGTGCTTCAGGTGTGTGAGCAGCCCTGAAGGTTCCGAGGATGGCGGTCGGCCGTGTTTCTCGGGCGTGTGCAGCAGCGGAGGACGATGGCAGTCTGTGGAGCCGGTATTGTCCCGTGCATGGTGCGCTGTCCTCGTAACCCTCCGGTGTGCGTGCGGGGGTTCGGTGTGTGGGTGGTCCGCTGTTGAGAGGTGGGTCAGGGTCAGGGAGCTTGCTGGAAATCAGCGTTGTCGGCGCCGATGGTCCTCCCTGTCTTGGCTGTTGCTGTCGTTCGCTCATGCCGGGTCATGCGGAGGAGCGGTGAGAGGGAGTAGACGATCTTTGTCCCTCGGCCAGTCCCAGCGTGGATGTGCAGATCTCAGGCAAGGGTCGTACAATGACGCTTCCTGCAGCTTTCCCGGTCGTGGATGATCTCCGAGGGAGTTCGCCTGGTGTCGGTTCTGCGTCAAGGTCTCCCGTGTGGCAGAAGGGAGGGCAGTCCATTTGCGTCAGGCTGCTGCGTTCGCTTGTCGTCGGAGTCACCGCCGGGGGCTGCGTTCGTTCGTCGTCAGCGTGTTCTTGTATTCGGGGTCACCAGTGTGGCAGATGAAATAAGAGAACCCTGTGTGGAGGCACGGAATAAGTGCAGGCACGGCGAACTGAAGTTTAAAAGGGTGTTTTATTCATCCTCCATCACGAGGCTCACTCCAGCGCTGTGTAAGCGCGCTGGAGCGAGCCCTGTGTTTCTAGTCAGCAAAAAGGCAATGCGTGTGATCAGAAAGAGCAGCAAGAGAGTTGTCGTGAGACATATACAGTCAGCTTATATACTCAACCACAGACAATGCATGCATGGCATATTAGCATCACAGTAAGCAGGAATGCATGGGACATTTACATGAGAGTCACACATATCAATATCAGGATTACTGGTGCCGGAATTCCTCTCTGCTCTGGAGCTGTAGGACAAAAGAGGTTGCAAGGCTATCTTCTTCCGGCTATCAGAGAGCAGACGCATTTCTTCTCCTCTCCCTTGTCCTCCTCCCTTTACTGATCCCAGCTTGCTGTGTCCTGTCTGTGTCTCGCTCTTCTTCTGCTGCATCTCGACCCAAATGGAAATTATGGAATTAGTGAGCTGGGCTTTAATGCAATTGACACCACTTTTAAACAGAAAATCGGGCCAGGGGGAGCCCAACTGGAGAGACTCATGGAGCAATTGGAACTCATGTGTCTGTGTGATTCGATTGAAGATGTGGAAGACATCTACCTGTTTTGGCTTCATGATCACAGGGTTTCTGCTGTTTGGCTCTGGAGTTTTCCTGGTGTATCGGAAATTAAAGAAGTTGGAAGAGCTAATCAAAATGCGGACCCGGCGAAGCTCCTTCAACAATTCAATTCAACCAGCTGGGGAGAGCACTGATAGCGGCAATGGCGAACTGAATTGGAAAGGTGGGAAACATCTTGGAGTCGCTAGGTGCTCTCCAGGGAATGATTTTAAAGCCTGTGAATGTTAAATTGTGCTGCACAGAATCGCATGAGAGAGGAAATTTCTATGCTCTAAGTGAACTGTGCTCATCAGGCCTTGATTCAGCGTCCTTGGGAGAACTCATTCCTCCAGGAGAAGAGATTAAGCAGAAGGGAGTTTTGGCTTGGCTTCTCTCTAACCCAAACAATTTGCTGATGTGCAACAATCTGAACTCTCCAAGGACAGCCATGTGACTAACATGGAATTTTACCATCTGGCCTGAACTGAAGAGAGATGAACTCTGTGGACATGTTATCTATGTTTTAGGACACTAAGGACACAACATCTAGCCGTTGCCTAAGAGAGGATTTTTGTTGTCCACCAGTAACTGATACTTCACACACTGCATTCACACTGATATCACTGACTGATATACACACACTGGTCTCTCTCTTGCTCTTGCTTTGTTAATGTGTGGATATATTGTCTGCTAATTGTGCAATTAGAGGGTTTTTTTCTATGTGATCACAATCTTGCTCACTCGAGCACTACAGTGATCCCTCGCTACTTCGCGCTTCACCTTTCGCGCCCTCAGTGCATCGCGGATTTTTCAAAAATATTCATCAAAAATTCAAAATTGAGAAAAAATGGGCGGGCGCTAGCAGAAGGCAGGGAGACTACATTAGAACATCAGGTACCAACACGGAGAGCCCGCACAACTCAAAATCCACCTCTCTGACCACCGCTCCACTCCTCTCTGCCCACCTCTTCACCGCTCGAGAATCTCGCAAGCTGATTGGCCGAGACGTTTTACCCAGCTTCTCTCCCTGCCGAGCGCCTATACCCAGCGAAGGAAGACCGCATTCATTGTTCGCTGTTCTCTTGTGCCTTTTTGTGCGAAATAGTCTTCCCGTCGAGCCACTACGCCGCCTCCTGCAGCTTCTCCAGCTCTATCGGAAGCTGCCCTTGATGATCCTGCGCCTCTAGCACCTGACGATGAGGCGTCACCTGAGGAGCAGTAAAGCTCTCATTAACCTGTGCAGTAAATCATCTTCATCTTGAGTTACGTATCTTGTTATAAGAATAAAAGAGTTCTAAAAACATATTTATGTACACTTTATTTACATCTACGTATGTATGTATACTTACACACACACACACACACGTATCATATGAGAGAGAGAGTGAGAGAATGAACGTACGTATTATTTATGGGTGATGTCATTAGGGGTGACGCTACTTCGCGGTTTTTCACTTTTCGCGGTCGGTTCTGGAACCCATTAACCGCGATAAGTGAGGGATCACTGTATTTTGATAACTTTGTTTTTTCTCTCTGCCCAATGTGTCACCCCCTCCCCCTCCCCCTCTTTACCCCCCACTGTATGAGGCGCCTTGTATGGCTGCCGCGTCATTAAGGAGCGCTTAGATAACGAGCACACCTTAGTGATAAGTAAAATTCCTTGTATGTGTAAACATACTTGGCAATAAAGTTGATTCTGATTCTGATTCTGATTCTGAAGGCACATCTACATATTGATATCAGTCCATACATCTCATTGTTCTGCTAATTGCTCCAGCTGAGCGCTCTGCTTGACCCGAAGGCTGTGGGGGTCGCCCACAATATCAAAAAGGAAGGTTTTAACGCTATTCTTAAAAACAGAGATCGAGTCTGACTCCCGAATCCAGATTGGCAGCTGGTTCCACTGGAGAGGAGCTTGACAACTGAAAGCTCTGCCTCCCATTGTACTTTTGGAGATTCTAGGTATTACAAGTACTCCTGCATTTAGGGAGCGTAGTGCTCTGTTAGGATAATAGGGTAGTATCAGATCTTTTAAATAAAAAGGAGCCTGATTACATTATTATTAGAAGAATTATTAGACATTATTATTTAGAAAGTAGCTGTCCAATCTGTGCACAGCTCAAATTACATTTGTGTGCTCCAGCCTCTTTTCCTGCTTTAATTGGAGTAACTATGCCTTTGCTTTTGAACTTACCTGACACTAACCCTGTAGTGAACAACTCACTCAGAATTTATTCACAGATTAGAAAATACTTCTGCCTTGAGAATGCATGTCTTTGTAGTCCAATTGCATCAAATTCCTTTTCCCACCTTCATTGCAAGATAAAACATTTGATGTGGCATAGGCAGGGGCTGAAAAGTTTGAAAGACCTTTTTATTGGTAGCACCTTTATGTCTTTTGAAGAGTTGTCTGAGAAATTGAATCTACCTAATTCACACTTTTTTCCACATCTTCAGGTTTGGCATTACACTCGGAATGTCATGAGCTGAGCACTGGAGGTTTCTGCTGTGCTCAGTCTCATGGTTTTTCTCTGTTTTTGTATATTTGTTGTATTTTATGCCTTTTGATTTTTGTATATTTTCGTATGGTTTCTTATTTTTCTCACCCTCTTGTTTTTGTCATAGTTTTGTTACTCTTTTATTTTGTATTTATTTCTCAGTCTATATTTGTTGAAATTTTATTCTTTATATCATGCTGTTGTGATTTTCCCTCCGGGTTGACAGCTGTCAATGGCACTTCCGGGGTTTTACTCCATGGTGGGCGGTGTCCCTGTCAGCTGTCAGCCCCGTCCACTTCCCTCTCATTGGTCCCAGCTGACTCGAGTTCTATTTTTTTTTTCCTCCTGCCCGCTCTGGTTCCCACACTTGTTTTCATTTGTATTATGCCTTATTTAAGAACCGCTGCTCTGTGTTTTCCTTGCTGCGGTCTTGACTACTGTTTCCAGACATAAGTTTGACGTCCCCTTTATTCTCTCAGTTCTCATGTTTATCTCTTTGTGGCTTTATAGTTATTTTTGGCACTCTTTATGTTTGTAATAAACCATCACAAACTCACAGTTCAGCGTGTGGGTCCCCTGTCTGCCCCGGAGGGGCATTTATGACAAAGAAGATGATCCCGGAATTTCCAGATAAACTTCCAGACATTACTATTGACAATATTATGTTTTACAATCTGACAAAAAGAGGTACAACATACTATATAATGAAACAAATATCTAATCTAAATACTTAATCTCATTCCAAATTCAAATTGGCATGGGGGACAGAGCTCCAAATGAAGGTGGAAGAGGAAACTTGGCTCAATATTTTACGGAAAATACATTCTTCATCTATATGTGCTCGACATTCATTAATCCAGTTCAAAGTGGTACACAGGATACACCTCTCAAAATCCAGATTAGCAAAAATGTATCCAGGAATCAGCCCCATGAGAGATGCCAATCTATGGAGGCAATGCTGATACACATGTTCTGGCTGTGTCCTAAATTAGAAAAGTACTGGGAAGCTGTTTCTGAAATACTTTCCTCTGTTTTGTCCACTTCATCCAGATCCCCTAAATGTCGTTGTTTAGAATGGTTCCAGGGAGACGCCGTTTAGCCGCAGGGAGCCATAAAATTATAGCTTTTTGTACCCTTTTACCATGTCATTTAATTTGACCGTCATTCTCATTGGCTAAGAGATGTTATGTGTAATTTGAGGCTGAAGAAAATCAGATGTACAATCAGAGGAGTTGAGAATAAGTTTTATAGAGTCTGGGGTCCTGTTCTAACTTTCTTTGAGGAATCTACAACAAAATATGAGAAATAGATACATTAATATAGAAAATACCTTTTTATATTATTCTGTAATCTCATTTTGTCACTGAGGTCATAAATTTTTTTAGCATTGAGTTGGTTTAATGTAGAACTGTTTTTATTATATTCTATATTATCTTTGTTTTCTTTTTCCATGCAAGCTCATGCACATCTAAAAGCTGGTGTATGTAATCTGGTATACAGTGGTAATGGGTGACAGCAAGGGGTGGATTTGGTGGAGTTCTGTTTATTTTCTCTTTTTTTGTTTGCATTTTTTTTCCTAATGTCCCTGTCCTATTCTGCTCTATTGAACTACATTGTTTGAATATTAAAATTAATAAAGAAATTTGAAACACAGAAATATTGACTCTCTTTCTCTCTTCAACTCCATACTCAAGACCCATCTGTTTAAACTAGCCTACCTCTTTTAACTGCCTCCACTCTGTTTCTATCTCATTTTTAGTATGTTTTAATCTTTGTTTTTGTGTTTTGATTTTATTGTACGGTGTCCTTGAGTGTTTTGAAAGGTGTGTATAAATTAATTTTTATTATTATTATTATTATTATTTTCCATTCATCCATCCATCTTTGTCAGGAACCGAGCCGGCTTGGTTTCCCCCAGCTCCGTCCTGATCTCTCTGTGGGTCTAGGTGCCATTGTGTATGTATGTTTAGTATGTATTTCAGTGTGTTTCCATACCCATAGCCACTGCCTGACCGGCAACTGTTAGACAGCCGCTGTGACCTACTTTCTGTGAACACTGCTGACAGTCTGCCGGTCCGGCCACACCCCCTCTCTCTCTCTCATTTCCATCAGCTGTTCCCAACCCCGTTAATCGTCTTTCCCGCACCTCGCCCAGGTGTGCTTAATTGGTGGAGCCAGCAATGCATGTACTTAAGGACCCTTTTTCCAGTCATGCATTGCTGGGTCATTAACTGGATGGTTTACCGACTGAAGTGTTTAGTCGCATGTAACCTGAAGTATCATGAAGGATTAGTCACCTCCACTGCAGCTGTGGTTCTGTGTGCCCATCGAGCGATGCCGGCTTTGGGAAGCGCCGGTGGTTAATCACTTCTCCTCATGCGTTCACTGGGCGATGCCGGCCCAGGAACGTCCCATGTAAGTGTTTGTTGCTTTGTATGTTTTCACCAATTTGGGACTGCCTGTATGTTCATTAATAAATGTGTGTGGTGCAACCCTGCGCTTAAATCCTCCTTATTTCACCCCTCGCCTTGCGCATTGGAAAAGTGAACGGGAGGGTCCATGACAATCTTCTTCCCCTTAATCCTTTTTGGGTCGCGGGGGGGCTGGAGCCTATCCCACCATCTTTGGGCGAGAGGCAGGGTACACCCTGGACAGATCGCCAGTCCATCGCAGGGCCAACACAGGGAGACAGACAACCATTCACTCTTACAGTCATACCTAAGGACAATTTAGAATCCCCAGTTTGATGCCAATTAACCTAACTTACATGTTTTTGGCATGTGGGAGTAAACCAGAGAAATCCCAGAGTAAACCCACGTAGACACAGGGAGAATATTATTATTATTATTATTATTTCATAGAACTAAACAAATGTGAAGGAAAGAAATACTGTAAAGTCATTACTGACCTATTCACCAAATGGGTTGAAGTGTTTCTATGCTCACAGCCTGATGCACTTAACAGTAGCAAAAAGACTGTTAACAGACATTGTGCCAAGATATGGCATCCCAGACAGGAAAAATAAAAAAAAAATCAGCTAAAGGCACCCATTTTGTAAACTAAATCATTAAACATTTAGGAACAGCATTGAGGATTGATCTGAAACACCATTGTGCCCATCATCCGCAAAACAGGACAAAACAGGTTGTATTGTTTACCATTAGTCTACATGATAATAATGACAAATGAAACTGGAATTTCACCATTTGAACTACCTTTAAATTAAAAATGGGAACATCACCAGAAAGCATGTGGCTACAATGGGTCCTGTACACCACCAGGTCAGTAAACGTGTCCAATTGACTTACAGACGTGGACAAAATTGTTGGTACCCCTCTGTTAATGAAAGAAAAATCCACAATAGTCACAGAAATAACTTGAATCTGACAAAAGTGGTAATAAATACAAATTATATGAAAATTAACCAATGAAAATCAGACAATGCTTTTGAATTGTGGTTCAACAGAATTATTTTAAAAAACAAACTCATGAAACAGGCCTGGACAAAAATGATGGTACCCTTCACTTAATATTTTGTTGCACAACCTTTTGAGGCAATCACTGCAATCAAACGATTTCTGTAACTGTCAATGAGACTTCTGCACCTCTCAGCAGGTATTTTGGCCCACTCCTCATGAGCAAACTGCTCCAGTTGTCTCGGGTTTGAAGGGTGCCTTCTCCAGACGGCACACTGTAAAAAAAAAAAAAAAGGCTGAGAAAACTCAAATTATCAAGGCAACATGATGCGATAGATTTTTGAGTTTTCTCAACAATTTATGAAGTTGTTGACTAAACTTAAGTTCCCAAGTTAAGATATGAGTTCTGCTAACTTGGAGTTTTTAGTTTACTTAAAAAGAATATTTTGGTGGAAACAGCAACAAATTTCTTATTGAAATACCACGCATTTTTATTTTAATCATACGTATATTATTTTATGGAATAAACAAAGAATTCCTCCTTCAATATGATAAAACTGTGTGTTTATATCAATACAAATATTACTGAGAGACTAACAATGAAATTCTTGTTTTAATGCTGTCTTTCCACTTTTAATAAAAGCAGATATTCTTGTTGCATTAACATAAAAAATTATGTATTATGTATATGTAATGTATGAAAATAATGCTCAAAGCATAGCTCAAACTTTGCCTTTATTCTTTAAAGGCAGCAAAGGCATTTTGAACATGTGTCTGGCTTTATAGATGTGCAAACATTTCTGTTTGTAGACAGTATTGTCTTTCTCTGTGCATAAAACTCACTTGGCCTTAACACAACTGTTGTCCACTCTTATTTAACTTAAAACTGTTAAAATCAGTGCCACATAAAAGAATCTTAAAAAAAATAAATAAATAAAATTACAGCACTGGCTTCAATATTCTTTCTTCAATAAAATGCAAGCATGTAAGAGACAAGAGTGACAACAGTGACAATGAACATGGTTGGGCCACAACAACAACGATTATAGGAACTGCAACTGTAAAATTATGACATATGCAGCGATTAAGCTAAGTTAACATGTAACAAACAGGCACTATATGTGAACTGGCACAGACACTTGCAACATTTTATGCTTTCCATTTACAGCTGAAGCTTTGTTCTCAGCGACCTTATGCGCTGTGAGCATCGAGAACCAAGGTCAAAAAAGATGCACTGAACAGCCTCAAAAGTGTAGAACATCTCCTTTGGATAGTCAATGTTCATTGTGTACAAGAGGCCAAACAGATATGCAAAGGCAGTGCAGAGGTCTGGTAAGTCTTGCAGGATGATGGCCCCCTCCAGCACAACAGCCACATTAACTGCATTCAGTGCATCATCATCTTCATGAACGGAGAGGATTGCAACAGTCGCATCCCTGATCACTTGTTCTTCTGTGTCGCTAGCCTATGGAAAAAGCACGGATACATGATTTACAGTTAATGACAACTGAGAGACAGAATACATCTCTACCAACATATAAAATAATTAAATAATGAGGGAAATATGTCAGTGGTATATCAAAGATCATTGATATACCATTTTCTTAGTCATCACTCTCTTTATGCAGCTGGAAGAGTTCATATTAAAAAAAATGAGTCAATGGCTTTATTCAAAAGGTACAGGATAAACATTAATAATCACCTTTGGATGAATAAAGCCACTTTCTCCCAAAAAACCTAAATCATGCAAAGGTACTCCAGTGGGAACAGGTGTTTCTGTCACGACTCGCCGCTCATCAGCGGCGCCAGCTGTGCGCACACCTGCGCCTCGTCAGCGGCGAGGGATTTAAACCACTCTGCCCTGGGCTTTGGCCTGAAGCCGTCTGATCTCGTCGGCCTCCCTTGCTGAAAGGAACCCCCTTCTTCAAGCAAGATTACCCACGTAAGCATCTCTTACCTTCTTCTCCAGTCTTCTCCCCTGTGCACAGGTGGATCTCCCGGCGGCGGACCACGTCTCCTCACCGCTGCATCCTCGCTGCTGTCACAGGCGCTCCAGGTCGCTGTCTCCCGGGCTACGCCCTTGTCAACGCCAGCCACCTGCCCAAACCAAGTAAGCCAGCACATCCTGTTAATTCCCTGTATTGGTGTGGTGCCCGTTACCCTTCTCCCTGTGCTCTCTCCCATAGGGTTGTCCAGCTGCATGGCTACCTGCCTCCGCGCCTGACGCAGACGTCCACCACCAATACATCTACACCTCACAGACATGCAGCCACACACTCTTGTTGTTGAATAAAGCTGTTAAATCTACTGTGAGCCTGCGTGTGTGTCTCCTGAGCCGTGCATTATGCCAGTGTCTAATAGGTCAGGGTTGCTCTTTGTATAGAGTAAAAAAAAAAAAAAAAAATGAATCTTTAGCCTAATTGATTAGAAAAAGGTAATGTAATAATAAATATGCTCATAATGAAAAGCAATGGCTATGGAATCATTCAGTCAGTTTTGAACTAACTTAAGAATACTTACTGAACACTGCAGGAAAAACTTGGAAGTGTCATCTCGGACAAAGATGGGGAGTCCTCTCAGAGCCGCTGTTTTTCTATGAGTCAGAATGTCTGAGGTCTCGAGAAAAACACAAGCATCAATCAATTAGTACAGTGCTATCTTTATTTTTACAAAAAATCAAACACTTTAGGTCAGATCATGTTAGACAAACACCTTTCATTCATTTACTGCTTACATCTAAGCAAATCAGCATAGAGAGACATTTTCAAATTCAGTTATTAAATATTGACAATGAACCCTTTGCATTTGCTGACATATTCTGATGACTCCACTGTTTTCCTGAAAAACTCAGCAGTTTGATGGTCTACATGTAAATGAAATGATTCTTTATTATTTATTTATGCATACATTAGCTACAGACATTTACAGTAAATTACCTTTTCATCAAGTGCATCAAGGACATTCTCCATTTTCTGGCCAAAAGCCCCCTTCCTCGCCCGGTGCAGGCGAGGCACATAAATGTTAAGGGATCCTCTGAAAGACTCCAGGAGATCTTTGCTTGTGATCCGACAGAATTCTTGAGAAATCTGAAATGATGTATTTTTTTGTAGCCACAACGTTAAAAGTAAAGACAATTGAAATGTAGCAGTCTTGTTCAAAATCTATGCCATATTATTTGCCTATAATAAAACAAACAGCAAAATCTATAGAACCGATCTACCAAACCACATCATCAAGCACATCCACATTTCAATGTTTTCCTGCGTGTTCTTATGCATCTATATTTTGTGTGCCATTTCCAGTGATATACAGCTGATAAGAATAAATCACTCCTACTTATTTGTAGTCAATAAAATTAGCATGTGAAACATAATCTCAGCCTTACCTGATCACATGAAAACAGCGCTGGCCACCTCTCCTGGACCTCTGATACCATGGGCTGTCCCTCAACGATCTCTTTGCATCTAAGGGAAAATGTCAGCTCCATCTTGTGCTGTATCAGTGTTTGGTCCCTTTTTTTCTTCTTCATTTCTTCAACTAGGTGAAGCCTTTCCTCTTCAAGAGTAAAATCACTGTGGTGTTGAGGATAATCTGGGACATGATTAACCTCCCCACCCACGTCTGGGCCTTTTCAGGGTGAATGGACTATTGTCCTCAGTGCCCCCTTTTCTTTTACTGTTTACATCCACCTCATTGCAGCCTGCATGGCGCAGCTTAGATCTGAAGTTTCCAAGCTTGTACTTGATGCTTGTTTTCCATCCCTCATAGCCTGTGATGCTACCTGGTTCCTTTATGCATGGGTACTTGAGAACCAGTGAAGAGGCAACAGATTCCAGTTCATCTTTCTCAGGGTAGCTTTTGATTTCAAAAATAGCCTGTGCAATTTTATCCAGAATTTCCATTTTAATTTCTCTGGTGACATCAAGGCCCTTCTTTGACTTCTCGTAAGTCTCGTTGCCCTTTCGCAACTGTAGTTCCACATCATATGATAACTTAGGGATAGGGAAAGGAGAGGGCCACTGTGTGACATGCCTTAAATTGGTCTGGATTGAATCAGTCCAGCTGGACCTGATATCACCAGAGTGGACACTGGCTGTATCGAGGGAGGACACTGAACCAATACACTGGTTAAGAGAAGAAGAATCACTGTCCCAAACAATATGCAGAACTGCATGCTCAGCTGGTAGTTCAGACATTGTTGTCAAATTGCATAGTGCATTTCCAAAGTCTGGATCTTCAAACTGCACTAAAAAATCACCTTGAAGTTCAAGCCTTTCTTTAATGACATCAACGAGCTGGTCCACAGATTCTGGTACTTCAGAAAGCTTGAGTCGCCGGGCTTCTTTTGGAGAGATAACCATACGAAGTAACAAAGCCTGAAAAGTGACGAGAGAAACTAGTGAAACCCAAGTTGAAAGTGTCTGATAATCTGATACATCACAGATGTTTTCCCAGATTTACTTATAACTGATTATCTTATCATTTCATCTCAAAATATTAGAAGTGTCAGTCCAGGGTTGTGTAATCAAACTTTACTGTAAGGATGAAGAGCCACAGATATAAATATGACATGAACAGAAGGAAAACATTTTGTCACACTGCATACCATATCCTGAGATGCTTCACTGAAGAATGAACGTCCTTGTGGTTACCATCAGCTTTCCGGCAACTGTGTAGGCTGCAAGAGGGTGATAATCTGCCAGCAACTCTTGTTCCAGCAGTATGAGTTCAACACAGTGGCCTTCAACAAGCTCGTATGATCTGAAATGATCGATGTACCAAGAGGTAAGTCTTTTACATATGAGTGTCACTTGCTCAGCATCAACAAGAAGGGTCACAAGCTGGTGGAATTCTGGGAGGCCACTGCACTGCCCAGCAGATACAATCATGCCCTCAGCATACCGAGTTCCATGCAGGTGAACTGATTTAGACAAAGAAACACTGTCAAGATGTGGGTACTTCTTCTGAATTTCACACTGAAGTGAAGTTTCCAGTTCTGAAACCCTGACCACTTTTACAGACTCAACATACAGTTGTGGTGTGAAAACTTTCTGGCTGTCCAAATGCAATGCCATCATTTGCTGATGTTTTGAGGAAAGAGTGAGCAGAACGTTTTTCCAATTATGGGCGTCATGAATCATTTTTTTAAAGAAGCTATGCTTAGCTTCGTATCTCATTGTCCATAATTCCACCAACGGCCCATAACAGTGGATGAGATCCGGGTAGTGGTCAATGAAATGGTGTTTCGGCTTTAATTTGAACTCTGGAAAGGTGTGGACAAGCAACTTGCGATGATCACGTAGTTTAGATGAAAAGTAAAACAGTGCTTCCTCCGAGAGCTTGTTTGACACCGCGATGTCAACAATTTCCTTAAGGTCCATTAAAATCTCCCATGCAGGCTCCTGCTCAGGTATCTTATTTCCAATTATGAAAGGAAGTAAGCGCAGTAGTGTCCAGTTTTCATGTCCATTACCACCAATCGTTCCTTTTTCAAACCTCGCTTTTGGGATTTTTTGTGGTTTGTTTGTTTTGTCTGAAAACTTGTAAGGGAATGATTTTATGCAGTCATTCAATACATCAAATGTAATGTAACCTTTGGAGATGAGATGTTTCAAACACAAGGACAGTTCCACAGGGACAACCCCCTCAAAAAGGTCATGCAAAACATCTGGAGGAAATGCAGTGATTGGATGAAAGAAAAGTAAATTTTTCCTCGGCACACAGTCATTTTTTACCCCACAAATACTTTGAAGATGATCATTCTGCATAAGCTCTTCCACAACAGTGTTATGGTGACCAATATCCCTCAATGGAAAATCGCTTAATTCAGCAGCTGCAATTTGGTCCCGGCTTATCAAACAAAAACGACAAAATTTTTCAACATTAAAGCTTTCTTGAAAGCCTGCAAAGCTGTGGGCCGCAAGGATATCTGCACACACACAAAATATAGCCCCCTTGACAAACTGACCCACAACTTCAACAAAAATTCCGTGTTCTTCTAGGAACCTTATGTCATTAATCAGTGGTTCAAGAAACTTTTCATAGCCATATCGTTTGACTTCCTCACTTTTTCCTAAGACAGCAAGTTGAATTGAAGTGAGACTTGATCTGAGCTTGGCTGGCAAATTCAGAAGAACCCAATATACTGCAGTTATCTTATGAATTTTTCTGGAGGTGCCCAGCGGGTTACATATCTCGAACTCATCAATATACAATGCCAAACTGAAAGAAAGGTCTTGCTGTCCAAATAGCCTATTTTCTTTGTAATATTTTTCGTCTTGATGAGACTGAAAATGTCCAGGTAAAGTTTGCTGATCAAAGACAATTTGGTCGACAAAATCAGCACACCTTAACAAAGACTCAAGTACCTTAGTGATGGGTACATAAACATAAGCTTCTTTATGGGTTGTGCTATAAAGATATTCAGTGGGTTCAATAATATTAAAGTGGTTCTTGAAATATAAGTTTCTTCTGTGATCTGTTGACAAGGAACCTTTAGCTGATGTTGTTGAAACAAGAGGGTTAGTCTCAACTATTGCTCTATGAATTTCTTCCAAAACAGAATCACTTGTCTCAATGTTATGCTTTGCAAGGATATCTTTGACACTGTTAAGAGTCTGAATGCTAGAAAAAGACAGCAAGTTATGCAGATCTTCTACAGTCTTTTGTGTTGAATCTCTAGAAACATGTAACACTGTCTGCATAGACAGAAAGAGACAGGCCAGTTTGTGCTGCAGTGTCTCAGGATCTACAACTTCTGAAATCTCTTCAAGGTCATCTGGTCTGGAGCTCTGAAGATGAGATGATGATGATGTCCCTGCTTCACCATCGGATAGTGCTTCAGAATTTAATTCATATTCAATATCAGCTCTCACTCTAGTTCGAAAATCTTTGAGTGTACAATTTTTATGGTTTCGACTTCGATGAGAACTAAGGGATGAGCGTATATTTGTTTCAAATGTACAATTAAGAAAGGGACATTTTACAGTTTCACGATTTTTTAAATGCTGTCCAAGATGGTTAAGAAAAGTTTGAGAACTGCAAACTTCTTTGTAATCACACAATTCACACTGAAAGGTTGAATTCTCATGAATTCTCACAGTCTTGTGACACCTAGAGAGGTGTGACCTCAGTGCACCAGGTGTTTTGAATACACAAACACAGTCTATATCAGGGGTGTCAAACTCATTCCATGGAGGGCCAAGACCCTGCAGGTTTTATTTTCACCCAGTCTCTTCAGCAGGTGTTTTCACTGATCAGCAATCAGTGGGAGGAAATTCAGAGAAAACACCTGTTGAAGCCACTGGGTGGAGGTAAAACCTGCAGGGTCTTGGCCCTCCATGGAATGAGTTTGACACCTGTGGTCTATATGAACACAAGACCAGGAAGCACCTTTTCCGTGATGAAGACGGCAATGTTTCAGGAGAACTTCTTGACTGGAGCTTGTGAACTTGCAAAATTTGCACTGCATATGATAAACTCCTGAAACACAAAGGTCATGTAACATTCAGTTTTGTTGCAGACCCATT
Source organism: Pholidichthys leucotaenia (assembly GCA_020510985.1). Classification (NCBI taxonomy): domain Eukaryota; kingdom Metazoa; phylum Chordata; class Actinopteri; order Cichliformes; family Pholidichthyidae; genus Pholidichthys; species Pholidichthys leucotaenia. The sequence continues at coordinate 284,333,652 of CM035842.1, forward strand.
CATTTGCGAAATAACAAAAGACAATTGATATTACAATTTCACAGTGTTAGCAATATGATATATGATATTTATAGAATATGATATGATATCCTGAGGCATTGACAACACCATGCTCCTGTACATGATAAGGTATGATACAGGGGGAAGTCCTGGCTTAATCACAAAGTGAAATAAATATGCAGTAATTTTAATTTAGCAAATGATAGCAAAAGAAATAAAACATAGTTTTGTGTGTTACAGAAATACATTCTGACCACCAGACGGCCCAGAAAGGAACGCATCAGAAGAAAACTGACTAATTTTGTAATTTGGCTCAACAAATTACAGATTTTATTTATCCCTTATTCATTCCTTATCCTATGCTGCCACCTTCTGACGAAAAATGTACATACAGGACAGGACGATGTGGAGCGTCCCTTCCCTCTCTTCTGACCCCGGATTTACACCGGACGTGGCCGCGCTGCGTTACGGCAGCGCCACGGTTTTGTTCCGTCAGCATAAACAGTGAATGGTTATTTCCACTAAGTACAAGTTACGGTATTACGCTTGTAGTTAGTAGACCCAGCCATTCACTGTTTATGCTCAGCTTCGAGACGCTCTGCTTCTGAGATGCTGCTGGTGTAAATTGACGTCGCGTGTATGACGGAACAAAACCGTAGCGCTGCCATCCGGTGTAAATCCGAGGTGAGGGTCAAGGCAAGGCTAGTCAAGACATGTAAGCTAGGCTAAAACAAGGCTAGCCTCTTCTGCCTGCTAACAAACTACAACGAAATTGCCCTCATCTTTAAAGCTCATATATTGACCGATAAATTGAGCGTGCATTTTCGGCACACAAATGTGACCATTAATGTTATAGGGTTTTTCAGGGTTCCAGAATGCATTGCGCGCCGTGGCGTAGTTCCGGTCCAGCAGCTGTTTGACAACAATCGCCACCACTGACCCGAATCAGGGACAAATACTCACGGAACTGCATGTACTAGAGCGTGAAAATCGGTCACCCAGAGCATTTAGGGACAAGAAAGGGTGTGGAAACTTTTGTGGAAACTTTTGTATTACCACAGCAAATTGCTGTGGTAATACAACTACACAGGTTAATGTTTCTGTACTAGCAATGATGTCTTTATTTTCCAAGCGCCTTTCGCCTTATTTATCCCCCACCCCACCCCTCCCCAGATTCTATTCTTGATTTCTATATTTCTTTGCAACAATTATGTACCTGTGCATATTAAGAAAATAAATGAACATGCAAACTGAACACTTTTAAAAAACATTTATTGGCTTATGTCATATGAAAAATATGCCATTCATTGTTATCAAAAAATATGTGAAATATCACGCTCAGTGTCAAGGGCAACATGAAATAGTTATTATGTACCAAATATTCCACTTCTCTAATCAAGCTCAGTGTGACAAGGGCTAGTTAAATAAATCCACATTTTAAGCAACTTCACAATTCAAATGTCACAAAATCTGTTATTGTAATGTACAAAATATGCCATTTATGAATCCATGCTTAGTCTGACAGGGGCTATTGAAATATATCCAAATTTTAACTCGTTGAACCCCACAAGCGACATATGGCACTCAGTAATGCATTATTGTCATGTAATCAAATAATAATTCTTCAGCAGATTTTGTGAAAAAAGTGTGTGTGGTATCTCCACTCTACTATGAGCAGGAGATTTTGTGGTCTCTGTCAACCCAATCCCTGGCATCATTAGGAGTCAGGGCTTGGATTGACAGATGTTGCAACATCTACTGCTCAATTTATGATTTGCATCGCACAAACTGTGATGCAATTTTCAAAGTCATAATTTATTCCCTGCATGCTCAGTGTGACAGGGGCTACTAAAATAAATGCACATTTTATTTGATTTCAAATGTTAAACAGTCTGTCATTGTCATGTACAAAATATGACATTCAAATGTTATTTGGTGTCTGATGCACCTTGTTCTTTATTGAAATAAATAATTGAGTGTACTCATTACTTAGTGACTCCTTTATTTTTTGTTCTTCAGATATCCCATATTCCAGGAGGCAAAAAAATGGTACCAAAATAACTGGTATTAAGAACCCATTAAGGATTCAAACTTGGAACCTTGGAAAAACGAGGGGCTTTAGTGTCACGGCAGTATAGAGTTTTTCAGGCACATGATTACATGACAATAATGCATTACTGAGTGCATTATTGTCGGCGCCACTGACCCCGATTCGGGTCAGTGGCGGCGATTGTTGTCAAACAGCTGCTGGACCGGAACTATGTCGCGGCACGCAATGCATTCTGGAACCCTGAAAAACCCTATTACAGGCGGTACTTCAGTAAAAAAAAAAAAAAAAAAAAAAAAAAAAAAAAAAAAAGACTGCCCACACACAGCAACACTGCTAGCCTACTAAGCTTTCTTTATGTCCACATTTACAGTGTTTTAAACTAACAACTCGTTCTTTATTGCGAAATAATACAACCATGAAAAATTATGTCAATGTAGTCACAAAAACACACTTACCAAGTTTGTGGACCGTTAATGTTCTTGCTTTACATGCAGCCAAGGCCACGACAGGAGTCGATGTCGAGGAATCGTCCACACGACGGATGAGACAAAACTCGTCCAATAAAAAAAAATGCTCGTAATAAACTCGTTTGAGGTACTGTCGCCACTGCTTCGTGGGCGTCTTTCCCGCTCAGCAGACTGAAAGGTTTTGTGTAATACGCATGCGCAACTAACGTATGTCAGGTGAGAGAGGTGCATCAGAGATACACTCTAATGCCAACTCTCATGTCTTTGTTGAGCTGACAAGAAAATACGAGTGTAGAGGCAGTTAGAGACAGACATGCTGAGACAAGTTTTTCATGGTTACATACAGCAGACGTTCACTTTTGAGTCACATCAGTTTTTAAATTGTACTCAGATCAACAACTGCTAGTTATCGTTTTTACAGTGCATGTTTCAGCTCCTTCCTCAGGTGTTCAATAGGATTTAGATCAGGGCTCATAGAAGGCCACTTAAGAATAGTCCAATGTTTCACTCTTAGCCATTCTTACACGCCTGTCTGCAGCTCCTCTTCATCTGCCACCCCTCAACTTAGCCCCTGTCTTCCCCATCAGAGAATCATTGTCTGCTCCCTCCAAAGTAAATAAAAATATAATGTATAAGCATCCCAAAGTGATTAAACAAAAAGTTGGTAAAACTCAAATTAAACATGAAGTCTCTAACTTGAATGATTTGGCCTCTGTTCCTCCTCATAATTTAAAAATGAAATGTGGTTTGTTAAATATTAGGTCTCTAACTCCCAAGTCTCTGTTAGTCCATGATCTGTTAATTGATCATCAGACTGATTTAATATCCCTTACAGAGACTTGGTTAGGACAAGAGGATTATGTTGGTTTAAATGAATCAACTCCCTCTGGTTATTTAAACTGTCGAAATCCCAGAAGTTCTGGTCGTGGAGGAGGAGTAGCAACAATTTACCATTCCAAATTACTAGTTAATGTAAAGCTAAAAACATGTTATAATTCCTTTGAGGGCCTGGTCCTCAGTATTGGGCACTTTAGCAATTTTAGGCTAAACCCAATTTTATTTGCCATAGTTTATTGTCCTCCATCAACCTACTCAGAATTTTTATCTGAATTTGCTGAATTCTTAGCTGATTTAGTGCTGAAATCAGATAGAATAATTATAGTAGGGGACTTTAATATACATGTAGATGTAGATAGTGACTGCCTTAATGTGGCTTTTAATTCAATATTAGACTCAATTGGGTTTTCTCAGAAAATAGGAAATTCTACTCATTATCTCCACCATACGTTGGACCTTGTTCTGACATATGGCATAGAAATAGAAAATCTGGTAGTGTCTCCTCATAACCCTGTACTGTCAGACCATTGTCTGTTAACCTTTGATTTTACTATTTCTGATTATTTGCCTCCTAAAGAAAAATATTACTACAGTAGATGCCTCTCAGATGATGCTGTTACCAAATTTATGCAGATTGTTTCCTCTATGCCATGTGTCAACACAACGGAAATAAGCTATTGACAGCTTGCTCCTTCTGTAATTGATAGCATGGTAGATAGTGTTACAGCTTCTCTGCATCAGACTCAAGACTTGGTGGCCCCCTTAAAAAAGAAAGTCTAATCAGAGATTTCTATCTCTTTGGTCCAACACAGAAACTCGTAGCTTAAAACAGGAGACTCGTCAATTACAAAGTAAATGGCGCTCCACTAATTAAGATGAAATCTATTTAGCTTGGAGAAATCATCTTTTAATTTATAAAAAATCTCTTAGAAAAGCTAGAATGAGTTATTATTCTGCATTAATTAAAAATTAAATTAAATCACCCTTTATTGTCATTCAACTGTACAACCAATCATGTACAGTAGAACGAAATTGTGTTTTACCTATCTACAGTGTTAATCACACAGACCCCAAGTGTAGAATCAGAGGGCTGCTGCCATGCAAGGCGCTGCCACAGATTTCCCTCCTCCATTCCATTATTGCTGAGCACCAAGCTGGAAGGCAGGAAGTTCCACTTTTATATGGTCTTCAGCATGACCCGGCAGGGATTTGAACCCCTGCCTCCCAGGTGTGGGGCGGATGCTCTACCAACTGAGCCACCACTCCGGCTAATAGAAGAGAACAAGAATAATCCCAGGTTTCTTTTCAGTACTGTAGCCAGGTTGACAAAGAGTCAGGACTCTGTCAATCCTAGCATTCCCTTAGAGCTTGCTAGTCCTACTCAGGACTTTATGAACTTTTTCAATAAAAAAATTTCATCCATCAGAGATAAAATCAATCAGATTCTTCCCACCGTTAACTTAAATACAGTAACTACTACAACTCCTTCAATCGATGCCTGTCTTGATGAGTTTACTCCAATTGACCTTTGTGAGTTAGACAAAATAGTTTCCTCATCCAAACCTTCAACTTGTCTTTTAGACCCTATTCCTACCAGGTTATTTAAAGAAGTCTTCCCACTTATTGGTAGCTTTATTCTTCATATAATCAATTCTTCATTAACTTCAGGCCGTGTACCGCAGGCTTTTAAAACGGCTGTAATTAAACCCTTACTCAAAAAGCCAATGCTAGATCCAGGAGCTTTAGCTAACTATAGACCAATCTCTAATCTCCCTTTCATTTCAAAAATCTTAGAAAGAGTTGCTACTACACAATTATTTGACCACCTGCAGGGAAATGGTTTGCTTGAAGAGTTTCAATCTGGGTTTAGAATCCATCATAGAACTGAAACAGCCTTAGCGAAGGTCACTAACGACCTCCTCATTGCATCTGATAATGGACTGGTTTCTGTACTTGTCCTTTTAGACCTTAGTGCCGCTTTTGATACTATTGATCATAATATTCTACTTGATAGATTAGAACACTATGTTGGACTTAATGGAACTTCGTTGCAGTGGTTTAGATCTTATTTATCTGATAGGTTCCAGTTTGTTTATGTCAATAATGAGTTTTCTTTCAACTCAAAGCCCAGTCATGGAGTTCCACAGGGATCTGTGCTAGGCTCTACTCTTTTTAGTTTATATATGCTTCCGTTAGGCAACATTATTAGAAAGCACTTTATACGTTTTCATTGTTATGCAGATGACACACAATTATACCTGTCAATGAAGCCAGATGATAGTAATCAATTAGCCAAGTTAGAAGCCTGTCTTAAGGAAATCAAAGCTTGGATGACTTGTAATTTCCTGCTATTAAATTCAGATAAGACTGAAGTCATTCTTGTTGGTCCAAAAAACCTTAGAAATACCTTTCAAAATCAAACTTTCAGTTTGGATGCGGTTACTCTTTCACTTAATAGCTCTGTGAGGAACCTTGGAATTATTTTTGATCAAGATCTGTCCTTCAATTCACATATTAAATTTGTTTCTAAGACTGCCTTCTATCATTTGCGTAATATTGCCAAGATTAGGAGCATCTTGTCTCAGAGTGATGCTGAGAAACTGATCCACGCTTTTGTTAGCTCAAGATTAGATTATTGTAATTCTTTATTATCAGGTTGTCCTAAAACATCTTTAAAAAGTGTTCAGCTGATCCAAAATGCTGCAGCAAGAGTTTTAACAGGTACTAGAAAGAGAGCTCATATCTCTCTGGTTCTGGCCTCCCTTCATTGGCTTCCCATAGAGTTTAGAATTAAGTTTAAAATCCTTCTTCTTACTTACAAAGCTCTAAACAATCAGGTTCCTTTTTATTTAAAAGATCTGATACTACCGTATTATCCTAACAGAGCACTACGGTCCCAAAATGCAGGATTACTTGTAATACATAGAATCTCCAAAAGTACAATGGGAGGCAGAGCCTTCAGTTATCAAGCTCCTCTTCTGTTGAACCAGCTACTAATCTGGATTCGGGAGTCAGACTCGATCTCTGTTTTTAAGAATAGGGTTAAAACCTTCCTTTTTGATATAGTATACCCTACAATTAGGGAGGGATCATGTGTTTCTGAACCCTCCCTTAGTTATGGTGCTAATAGGTTTAGTCAGCCGGGGGACCTCCAATAATGCACTGGGCCTCACTCTCAATGAAGTATTTTTTTTTTTTTTTTGCTGGCCATTAACATCTGTTTGTTCTCTATTGAGTCCCTGTCGTGCTGTTTGCTCTCTACATGTCTGTTCTTTTCATCTTCACTGTCCCCTAACCCCTCAGCCAGTCACAGCAGATGACTGTCCCTCCCTGAGCCTGGTTCTGCTGGAGGTTTCTTCCTGTTAAAAGGGAGTTTTTCCTCTCCACCGTCGCCAAGTGCTTGCTCACAGTGGATTGCCTGATTGCTGGGGTCTTTCTGCAACTGTGGGGGTTCCCCCTACAGTTGAAAGTGCTATGAGATGACTGTTGTTGTGAAATGGTGCTATATAAATAAAGTTGAATTGAATTCTTGGGTGTTTTTAGCTGTGTTTTGGGTCCTTATCCTGTTGCATGACCCATGACCTGTGACTGAGACCAAGCTGTCTGACACTGGGCAACACATTTCTCTCTAGAATGCGTTGATAGTCTTGAGATTTCATTATACCCTGCACAGATTCAAGACACCCTGTGCCAGATGCAGCAAAGCAGCCCCAGAACATAACACAACCTCCTCCATGTTTCACAGTAGGGACAGTGTTCTTTTCTTGGTATGCTTCATTTTTGCGTCTGTGAACACAGAGCTGATGTGCCTTGCCAAAAAGTTCCAGTTTTGTCTCGTCTGTCCGTAAGACATTCTCCCAGAAGCTTTGTGGCTTGTCAACATGCAGTTTGGCGAGTGAATGGTTGTCTGTCTCTTTGTGTTGACCCTGAGATGGACTGGCAGTCTGTACAAGGTGTCCCCTGCCTCCTGCCCAAAGATGCTGGGATAGGCTCCAGTCCCCCCCCACGACCCGAAAAGGATTAAGCAGAAGAAGATGGATTGATGGACGGATGGATGGTCTCATCAGACCACAGGACATGGTTCCAGTAATCCATGTCCTTAGTCTGCTTGTCTTCAGCAAACTGTTTGCGGGCTTTCTTGTGCATCATCTTTGATAGGGGCTTCCTTCTGGGATGACAGCCATGCAGACCAATTTGATGCAGTGTTCGGTGTATGGTCTGAGCACTGACAGGCTGACCTCCCACCCCTTCAACCTCTGTAGCAATGCTGGCAGCATTCATACGTCTATTTTCAAAAGACAACCTCTGGATATGACGCTGAGCACGTACACTCAGCTTCTTTGGTCGACCATGGCGAGGCCTGTTCTGAGTGGAACCTGTCCTGTTTAACCGCTGTAAGATCTTGGCCACCATGCTGCAGCTCAGTTTCAGGGTGTTGGCAATCGTTTTATAGCCTAGGCCTTCTTTATGTAGAGCAACAATTGTTTTTTTCAGATCGTCAGTAAGTTCTTTTCCATGAGGTGCCATGTTGAACTTCCAGTGACCAGTATGAGAAAGTGTGAGAGCGATAACACCAAATTTAACACACCTGCTCCCCATTCACACCTGAGACCTTGTAACATTAACAAGTCACCGGTGTCATATGACACCGAGGAGGGAAAATAGCTAATTAGGCACAATTTGGACATTTTCAATTAGGGGTGTACTCACTTTTGTTGCAAGTGGTATAGACATTAATGGCTGTGTCTTGAGTTATTTTGAGGGGACAGCAAATTTACACTGCTACACAAGCTGTACACTGACTACATTGTATCAAAGTGTCACATCTTCAGTTTTGACTCATAAAAAGATAAAATATTTACAAAAATATGAGGGGTGTATTCACTTTTGTGAGATACTGTATTAGGTAGACTGGTAGCACATTCTTTTTGTACTCTTGCTGTATGGTTGGTTGTGATTCAGCTGATGTAATAAATTTGCTTATTACCAACAAAGTGATCTGGACATCGGGTTATTTAACCAGCAATAATAATCACACCTGTCGTTGCACTCCGCACTTTCATGTACATTGATCCATTCGTGAAGTCACTACCATACCTGTATATATCTCACAATCCTGGGCTATTTTATTCAATCGTATCTTCTGTAACTCTGTATTTTATGAATATCCTTCTCTCATACTTAATTGTGCAGTAGCCTGGTGGAGCACTCACAATTTTGTTGTACTGTACAACTGTACAATGACATTAAAAGCTGATTCTTGTTACATCCCCATGCGTTGCATAAAAGTGCATGGGCCAGATCATTCTGTTACATCCCTGTGCGCTTTTACGCAGTGCACGGAGGAAGGAATTAAAACCCACATGCAGAGATTGTAGCATGCAATTTATTGAACAAAAATAATAAGTTCAGTCCAACAAAAACAATTACGACGAACACTGCAGGATGAGTAAACAGTCATGGAAGGCTCTGGGAGAGCAGGGACGCCTCTAGGATGCTCAATGCCTAGTGCCATTGAAAGGCACAGGGAGAAAGGCAAAGAACTTACGGGCTGGAGCAGTCCGAGGCAGTCCGTGCTTTCCGAAGTGAAGGTAACCAGGAACAGCCACTCATGTCAGCTAACGAACAGGCGTCAGGTAAAGTAAGATGAAGACTAAGTAGTCAGGCTGAATATACAATGCAGGGAGTGGGAAAAAAAACAGACACACGCCACCCAGTGCAAAGTGGTACCAAATAAAACTAGGCAGGGCTTCTAGACATGAGTGGTGGCCACAACACAGAAGGGAACAGCAACTGTGAAGATTTGCAATGATCCGGCGATCTCCTCCCACAGAGACAGGACTAAAGTAATACCAAACCTAATCAGGGAGGAGCTCGCCGGTGTGAGTAATGAGAGTGTGAGGTGAAACAGGTGTGCATGAGAGTGAAAATGAGAGTAAGTGTGTGTGTGTGTGTGCGCATGTGTGTGTGTGTGTGTGTGTGTGTGTGTGTGTGTGTGTAAGTGAAACCCAATAATCAACAGCTGGTGAACTGACAGGAAGGAGGAGGTGTGGCTGAGCTGTCAGGGAGCCGAATGGACCCAAAGAGTTCCCTGAGTGCACCTGATGGAAAATAGGCATACAATACACAAAACAGTCAAAATAGCCACAGCGTCATAGAACTGGAAACCGGGTACACACCCAGAAAGAAGGGTGGCTGTCCGCCTCATGTGATGCCTGCAGCAGACTGTGATTTTCTCTCCACTGCCCAAGGACTCACACAGTAAAATGTCTGGGCCGCCACCTATACAACGTTTCAGTTCCATTTTTCATTCAGTTAAAACAAAATAATTTCATTTTTCCCCAAATTATATTAAAAAGCTTTGGGGTCTGGACAGAAGACTCTCGGGGTCCAGATCCAGACTGGAGTCTGCCATTTGATGATCCCTGTGATAGAATGTGATGCCATTGCGTTGAGAATTGATTTATTTCCTTAATTTTTCAAGATTATTGCATCATATTTCATTCAGTCATTACAGTCACATCTGCTAACTCCTTTTGTTCTGTTTTTCATGTGACAAAGATCCCTTCCCCCCCACACACATTTTAAGTAACACTTTGTTCCTGAGATTGTTCCAAAACAGAGGACATCATGTTTTTCCTTCATGAGTGTTGTGCCCATGGCTCGCTCCACTCTCGAAGTTAGCTAGGCTCTGGATTTTGATTACCCAGTATTTAACACTTATCTATCTTATTTAATTTTTTGCTGGACTCTCACACAACTATGAAGATCCTTCCCACCATGCTGTCTGCGTACAGCATTACATGCTTCTTTCCCTTTTTGACTAAAACAAAACACTAAAAATGCATATTTGCGATGACAGCTTGTTCTTTATTCACCAGATCAAAGGGAAATTTCTTTATAAAACTGAAAATTCAGCACACATGCCAATACAAAATAATGAAAATATGGTTTTAAAACAATAATGGTGCTGAGACACAATTAGAAATTGTGGAAGCATTGATATAAAAGTGATAAACAAGTCATACGACTGTATTTAATGTATTAAAAATAATAAATCAAATAATAATGAATATATAAATAAATAAATAAATAAATAAATAAATAAATAAATAAATATGTAAATAATAATAATAAAAAATTAAAAAATTAAAAAATAAGAAATAATATTGAATTTCTGCAATGGGAAAACAGACTAGCTGTACTAATAAAATATGAAAATAGAACAGTTCCATACTAAAGGTGCTTCACTACATAATTCTCATTGCCCAATATCAATAAGTGATCTAAGAAATGATGTGTCCCAAAATGAAAGTATTTTATGACACACTTTTTGAATCAAAGGAGCTTTGCATTAGCAAAATTCCCCAGAAATATTTTTCCAGACATTATTATTCTAAAAGCTGACCTGAACCAGCTGTAAAAGAAGGCATAAATAAAGGGATTAAGCATTGAATTGAACAGACCAAGCCAGTTGAGGGTTTCGATAACTGCAAGCGGCACTGACACATGAATTGATACCTGAGTGACAAAACAAAGGAAGAAAGGCAGCCAACACACCAGAAAAACTCCTAAAACAATAGTCAGAGTTTTTGTGGACTTTCTCTCTATCTTACTGACAGCTGCTCCAGATTTCATCACGTTCTGGATGCTGCGTACCTGTCTCTGTGCAACAAGGAAAATCTTCAGGTAGATACAGAGCATTATTATGACTGGGAGATAAAATGATAAAAATGATCCCAAAATGTTTGCCAAAGCTACATCAACAAAGCATTTTTCTCCACATTGTTCATAGTTTAATCCTGCAATGAGAAGCCCAACAGAAACTAGAACAGAAACACCCCAGACAAATAACATCATGACCACAACAACATGAGCATTTATCTTTGTTCTGTATGTCAGAGGCTGACACACTGCATAGTATCTGTCAATGGAAATACAGCACAAGTTCAAAATGGAAGCTGTGCTCATTGTTACATCAAAGTTAGTTCGTACCTTGCAAAGTATATTTTGATAGACAAGACATGCAGTCAATGTGACTTTCATGCTTAATGGAAAGACTAAGAGTCCCACAAGCAGGTCAGCCACAGCCAGAGAAAGGATGAGAGAGTTAGTGGGGGTGTGCAGCTGTCTGAAGTAAATGATGGAGATTATCACAAGGAGGTTTCCACACACCGTCACAACAGATGACAAGCTGAGGAAAATATACAATAAAACACATTCAGTAGATGGAGTGTTTGTACGCATAAAAGAGGCCTCATCCATCACATAACATAGACTTATGTCATCAACACGAGTGTGGTTCACATGGACTCCTGGTGTCATCCTTCTGAATTCCTGCAAATCAGTTTTCAAATTTCCAACACATTATAGGTCTTACAAAAAATCTGTTTACAATGCAAATAATTCTCTGGAATAAAACATTTTCACTACAGATGATACATTTGAAAAGTCCATGATGTTTACCTGGGTGCTCTTTATCAATGTCTGCCTATGTGCAAACATGGATTTTTATCCACTTCTTTCTCATTACCATAGATAATGCATTCATAAATTGTCCAATTAGATTTCATGATGATGACGTCACATTGCTGGTTTGGTAGATTATGTTCTGTATTACAATGTTGAATAATATGAGAATAGAGCAGATGTGCACATTGAAAAAACAAACAAACAAACAAACAAACAAAGATGACTGATCTAATTCATTAAACATTACAGTAATAATAAAAAAATTGATCTGAGAATACACTACAATAAACTAATCTTCAGATTTGTACTTTAATCAAAAATTAACTAGGAACTGTAAAAGCAAAGTTAAGTGAAATAAGTTTAAAACTAGAAATTTTAGAATTTCTAGAAAAAATTATACAATTCATCTAAACAAAATTTGTCTTCAATCACTTTCTAAATATAGTCACACAGGGTTGTGAAGCCAAAACTGGTGTCATGAGCCAGTGATAGACAAATTCTTGAAGACCTTCAGTCAAAAACCGGGCTGGATAAAAGTTACAGCAAATTTAATTACACTGGCCAGTGGAGAACAATACAGAAACATTCTCAGAGTCTATCCATGCATCATTCTTACTCAAACACACATCACTCAATTCTTTAAGCTCCTTGCTATCTGAGAGGTGGAGGAGCAAATTGTCCATCATGATTCGTTCAGTACATCTGGTCAAAACGTGGTGTAAAGATTAGCTTTTCTCAGGTCACTCTGTCCCAGTCACACAGGAGCCATGCAGGCTTGACTAAAAACAAGATGATATCTAGTGCAGCTGTAGCCTTGATATTTTTACACAAACTCTAAGTTAGACTCTGAGACCAAACAAAGACAAATGCAAAACAAATATGGAATTTTTCTTTCTTTCCCCCCCCTTTGATGCCATGCAAGGAATCAGAAAAGAATGGTTTATGGCATCTAAAACTCCATCTGGCAGCTATGCTAAGCTCCAATGCATTTGTATGCAACAGATCCTAACTAGCTAACGACGGGGAAAGTCCGCCATCGGCCGTGCTGCCCCAGGCACAGGCTAAACCTTTCAGTCCTTTAAGAGGAGAAATGAAACAATAAACTCATCGATCAATAAAGAAAAATCATTAATGGTAAAAACAGTGAAAGCAAAATGATGATAAAATGGTAATAAGAGGATGTAATAAGAATCTATGTCTGTGTTATAGGTATGTGTGTTTGCAGCTTATAAAACAAACTTAAAAGGTAACTTAAGAGATAAAACAAAACAATAATCATAACAATGAAGTGTAATGATGTATTTTAAAAATAGAAAAAGTGTAATAAAGAAATAAAATAGAGCCAAAATAAAAGTAAAAATAATAAAAGTAATGCATTAAGCTTCATAAATGTATTTACAAGTAGTACATTTCAACTTTGCATCGTGATTATGCAATTCCTTTTGGTTTTCTGCATGTCAGTCATACTCTGTACTTGGGTCATGGAGAGACACCTTGAGCTCTGGCTGTTTGTTCATCATCCCCACCATCCCCAGTAATTGCACCATTGTACATCACTAAGTTAACATGAACAAGTTTCATCATCATACTACGGATACAGGGAATGACACAGGAAAAAGCCAAAAAATATTACCACCAAAATCACTAACAGGTTCATGATGAGACTTCTCCATGAAGAGAATAACCAACTTAATCAGGTATGTTCATCAGTGACATTGTCTTTTGGCTATGGCAGCCTGTAAGGCAGTGAGGTTGCGTATGGCCGAGGCAATCACACAACCATCTGCATCATTTTCAGGGATAAAAGTACAACAATAATCTCCTACAATTACACACACGCCCCTTTGGGCAGCAGTTATTTGATCAAGAACCATTCTATTCTGAGCCAACATAAGGCTAAAAGCTGTTAATTCCTCATGCATACCAAAAAAAGCAGATAAAGAAAACTCACAAATGAGTGTAGTCTATAACTAGTGGTTTCAATCCATAAGATGTTCTTAGCACTCCCACCAAAGGGAACAAGGAGTTAAGTACCTCCTGCTCCATGGTTTCCAACTTGAATTCTTCCGGCACATCTGTACCCCTGATGAGATCACGTGGTGCAAAGGAGACATCTCTCTTCATCCTGCCCACCTGTTCTGCCGATCGTGTGGTCAATCACAACTACGGGGGCACATACCCCTCCCCAATTCATGGGCAGGTGTTAGTAGGCGCGATTGCCACACAGCCACCACCCCCCTGTAACCATGTGCATGCCATTGTCATGCGGTGACCCTCGCGGATCACCATAAGATGCCAAGAGTCCACCGGTGAGTTTTGCAATGATGGTAATTTATTAACAAAACAAGACAAGACACAAGGCTATGAGCCGCTAAGGGCAAACACACACACTAAGCGATACAAGGGCTCGTAGGGCTAACCCCAGCCACTACGAGCTAAACTATGACAAGACAAGAAAAAACACGAACCTGACATGAAGGTCTAGCGAGGCCTCACGAGGATTGTTTGACGATATTTAGACGATACTCCTGCGATCTAACTGCCGTCAGTGCCCGCCTTATAAAGGCGAACACTAACAAGCAGTAATGACAGACAGCTGACCAACCTTGACAGGCGGAAGCCCCACCAAGCGCCTTCACAATAAGAGCCCGGTGAGGCCAGAATACAACCCATAGCTGTCAAGGCCGGCAGCGAGCTGTGCGTAGCCCAAGCGCGGACAGAACCCAGTGCTCGGGTTGTAACAATACCCTCCCTCCAAGGGCGGGCTCAGAACGCCCACGGACCACCCTGCCCCTCCCACCCCCCAGGGTGGGTGGCTGGGGGTAGGTGCGGAGGGAGAGAGACCAAACCCAGAAACAATCAAAACTCGGCAAGAAAAACAACTAAATACAGGACAATGACAAAAATACCAACTACTCAGTTTAAATCAAATGGTCAACTAACGATCACAAAAAATTGCACAGGATAACTTGGAGAAAACAAAAAAAAAACAGAATTACTGGGTCAGAAAAACTAAATACAGGACAATGATAAAATACCGAATATTCAAATCAAATCAAATACACATGGAGGAAAATAAGGCAAAAGTAGGACATAACACAAATTGCCAAGGATCCCCAAATAAAAGTTACAGAAAACACAGGACAGCACGAGAAAATTAAATCTTGGCCCACATGTTACACAAGAAAATGACTTCCCACCTGTGTGAATTTTCAAATAACCAAATACAGAAAAACAGAGCAATTACTGGCTCATACCTAACTACACACAAAACAAACTAGGGCAACTGCAAGACATAACAAATACCCGCAGACACCCAAATGGCCATAACACAAAGCATACAGGATAGCAAGGGAGAAAAAAAACAAAAAAAACAGAACAATCACTGGGACAGATCATCACCAGAAAATGACCACTACCCCCCCGACAGTTTATGCCGACCGGCGGAGACCAGGCACCATAGGAACAGTTCAGGTGGTCTCCCCGCATGCAACAGCCGGCGGGTGGTCATGGGAGGCGGAACATGACCAGGCGGCTCACCACAGTCCAACGCCCAGCACGTCCGCTCCTCTGGTGGCCGAACCAGGTCACCCAACGAAACACACAACATGTCGGGTGGCCGACCCGGGGCGCCGAACCGGCAAAGCAGTTCCTCAGGCGGCCGACCCGTGTCCCTCAGCCACCAATCCTGGGGAATAACAGCCCACGGTGGCCTCCCTGACGAGGACAAAACTCGGGAGAGCCGAAGCGAGCGAACAGGAACCCCCACGGCCCCCGGTGATGATGCGCAGGGGTGGTGACTCAGTGGAGCGGAAAGAAGGCAAGGATGAGCCCGTAATCCGTCCGACGGCAAAAGGTCTGCAGCTCCTCCCCCGTCCGCGGACCACACCGGTGCTGCACCTCCGCTGGACCCCGATTGGGTCCCAGCTGCACCCACATCAGGCCCCAATTGGGCCAGAACCGCACCTGTGGTGGACCCCGATTGGGCCTCTTGCGCACCCACGTCGGACCCCGATTGGGCCAGAACCGCACCAGCGGTGGACCCTGATTGGGCCTCTGGCGCACCCACGTCGGACCCCGATTGGGCCAAAGCAGCTCCCGCGATGGACCCCGACTGGGTCGGCGTAGATCCGCTGACGATCTCCACCCTCGAACCTGGGACCTCCAACCCAGTGACTCCGACTGGTTCCATGCCGGCGACACTGCAACGAGGTTCACAAACAACAAGAAAACCGGGATCAGAATCACCGGTAGCAACAGAACCCAGCGAGACGAGCTTGGGCGCAGCAGATGGCTGCTCCTCACTCGCCTCCCCGAGAGGCAGGCAAAAATGCTCCAAAACAGGGGACAGAGACACAAGAGGGATACTTGCCTGAACTCGGGTTCTGTTGCCACCCAGGACTTCGACAATCCAGGTTCAGGGCGGCGACTCTCGTCATCAGGCTCCAACTCAGCTGTGTCGGGCTCCGCAGCTGGCAAGGTGTCGTCTGCAGCCTGAGGTTCCTCCCGCGCTGCTGTCCATGCCGATGACTCATATGGCATGGGGGCAGAGGACACTCGACCCACTGGCTCGGACCGCTCCGGCGAGGAGACCCGGGGACGCTTCATCGTCGGCTCAGGCTCCGGGCCGCAGTCCGCTCTTCTCCTCCATCCACGATGTGGCTGCAGGGCTGGGTCCAGACTTTCCAGCACTGCAGGCCCCCTCTTCATCCGACGACGTTGGCCTGGCGTCGCGGACCGTTCAACGGGGGGGGGGGCGGGGGGAAGACACAGAAGCAGCAGGTTTAGGAATAATAGTTACAGCAGGTGGCAGAAGCTCGGGGGGCTGCGGACCCCGAACTCCGACCCCAGGAGTCAGACAAGGCAGATCGTAAACATGATGCGAAGAAACAATTTACACTTGCCTGTCTCCTGGTGAGAAGGTGGTGCCTGCTGCAGCAGGTGGAGTTCTCCTTTCATTCCTCCGGGAGAAAACGGCAGGCTCCAAGGGGCCACGAGAAGGAGCCGCTCGAGGTTGTTTGCTGACAGGCCTCACCGAAGCACGACTCACAGCATTCCCAGCCACGGGGGGTGACATCACCGAGGCGGACATGGCAGTCGGGGCGACGTGGGAACGAGGAGCTGACAGCGCAGCTGGAACAGATGACCCATGGGCGGCGACTGCGGGGATTCCCTTCTGTCGTGACGTATATGATGCGGCCAATAGGGAGGCTGGGTCCCTCCGATGACCCGGAGCTGGATCTGGACGGGATTCTCGTTGGGGCTTGGTAGGGGCACGGCTATGGGGCCAACTGGCCGATGGAGTGGCGAAGGGCCTGGGAACACATGGCGCCTGGACTGGGCCTGCGGCAGGCACTGGGCCTGCGGCAGGCACTGGAGTCTGATCCACAGGTCCCCTGCCGGGCTTTCCCTCCAGCCGACGAATCTCCACTCTCGCCAGGGACGCTGTCCTCGCGGGAGGTGGAGGGGTTCCCAGGAGCGCCTTCTCCCTTAATGTGCGTTGTGCAACAATCCACGCTAACCTCTTTTCTCCTTCCGGAACACAGGCTAAATGATGGTGCACAGCCCGCTGGGCGAGGTCTAAGTGATAACCAGCCGCTTGGGTGGGCATGAGACAGGAGGCTTCCGCGAGATAGCCGTCAATCTCCTCCAGCCACTCCGGGCAAAAATCACACTTGCTGGCGGGCATCTCCCTACCAAGTCCAACTACAGGAAAAAACTCCACACAATGGCAAAACTCACGGTGAAAAAGGCGTCTCGGAGTGGTGTCTCCGTTTAGACATCTGGCAGGAATATACTGTCATGCGGTGACCCTCGCGGATCACCATAAGACGCCAAGAGTCCACCGGTGAGTTTTGCAATGATGGTAATTTATTAGCAAAACAAGACAAGACACAAGGCTATGAGCCGCTAAGGGCAAAAACACACACTAAGCGATACAAGGGCTCATAGGGCTAACCCCAGCCACTATGAGCTAAACTATGACAAGACAAGAAAGAACACGAACCTGACATGAAGGTCTAACGAGGCCTCACGAGGATTGTTTGATGATATTTAGATGATACTCCTGCGATCTAACTGCCGTCAGTGCCCGCCTTATAAAGGCGAACACTAACGAGCAGTAATGACAGACAGCTGACCAACCTTGACAGGCGGAAGCCCCACCGCTTCACCTTCGCCTTCACAATAAGAGCCCGGTGAGGCCAGAATACAACCCACAGCTGTCAAGGCCGGCAGCGAGCTGTGCGTAGCCCGAGCACGGACAGAACCCAGCGCTCGGGTCGTAACAGCCATCAGAATCAGAATCAGAATCAGAATCAGATTTATTGCCATTGTTCATGTAGTACACAAACTAGGAATGTGTCTCGGTGCCATGCTGCAACATTAAAAACATGATGAGATAAAGAGATAAACTAAAAACTAAAGGACTAAAAACGTGCAATAAGTGTAGAAAAATAAGTAATAATAATAATAATAATAATAATAATAATAATAATAATAATAATGAGTAATACTAGTCAAGGCAGTTTTAAATAAATTAGCAAGTAGCAGATAATATGGGGTACCACAGTGCAGTTGATAATGCAACAGAAAAACAGTGATGAATGTCATGAGTCTGGTTGAGCTGCTGTACATAGTGCACGAGAGTCAATAAGTCACTTAATGTTCAGCAGTCTGATTGCAGAGGGGAAAAAGCTATTCATGTGCCAGGAGGTTTTAGTCCGAATGGACCGAAGTCTTCTACCTGAGGGGAGGGGGGCAAACAGTACGTGACCAGGGTGTGAAGGATCGGCTATGATCCGGCCAGCACGCCTCCGGGTCCTGGAGATGTACAGGTCCTGGAGAGATGGGAGCTTGCAGCCGATCACCTTCTCAGCAGTGCGCATGACGCGCTGCAGCCTTAGTCTGTCCCTGGCAGTGGCTCCTGCATACCACACAGTTATGGAGGAGGTGAGTATGGACTCGATGATGGCCGTGTAGAACTGCACTAACATCTTGGTGGGTAGCTTGAGCTTCCTCAGCTGCCGCAGAAAGAACATCCTCTGCTGGGCCTTTTTGATGAGGGAGCTGATGGTTGGCTCCCATTTGAGGTCCCGGGTGATGGTGGTGCCCAAGAAGCGGAAGGAATCTGCAATGGTGATGGGAGAGCCTGTGATGGTGAGGGGGGGCAGGGGGGTTGTGACTTTCCTGAAGTCCACAATCATCTCCGCTGTCTTCAGAGCGTTCAGCTGCAGGTTGTTGTGGCTGCACCAGGACACCAGCTGGGCCACCTCTTTCCTGTAGACGGACTTGTCGCCGTTGGAGATGAGCCCAATGAGGGTGGTGTCATCCGCAAACTTAATCAGCTTAACAGACTGGTGGGAGGAGGTGCAGGAGTTGGTATAAAGGGAGAAGAGTAGGGGGGAAAGTACACAGCCCTGGGGTGATCCGATGCTGATGCTAACAGAGTCCGAGACAGACTTCCCCAGCTGCACATGCTGCCTCCGGTCCGTCAGGAAGTCGGTGATCCACCTGCAGAGGGAGTCAGGCACATCAAGCAGGGACAGCTTGTCCTGGAGCAGAGTGGGGCGGATGGTGTTGAATGCAGAGCTGAAGTCCACAAACAGAATCCTGGCGTAGGTTCCCGGGGAGTCCAGGTGCTGCAGGATGGAGTGGAGGGCCAGGTTGACTGCGTCGTCCACAGACCTGTTGGCACGGTAGGCAAACTGCAGCGGGTCCAGGAGGGGAGTGGTGATGGACTTGAGGTGAGACAGGACCACGCGCTCAAAGGACTTCATGACTACAGAGGTGAGCGCTACAGGTCTGTAGTCGTTAAGTCCAGTAATCCGTGGCTTCTTGGGGACAGGGATGATGGTGGAGGATTTGAGGCAGGTCGCCACGTGACATTGCTTAAGGGAAGTGTTAAAAATGTCTGTGAAGACAGGAGCCAGCTCTTTCGCACAGTGTCTCAGGGTGGAGGGAGACACACCGTCCGGCCCAGGGGCCTTGCGCGGGTTCAGTCTGGAGAACTGTCTGTGCACGTCCTGCTCACTGATGACAAAGGCATGGGGGGAGGAGGAGGAGGAGGGGGGGACCGCTTTTGATGAATTAGGGGCCAAGGAGGCAGTGGAGCTGGGTGGAGTGGGGGAGTTGGACACAGCTGACGAGGTGTCAAAACGGGCGTAATGTTGGGACAGTTTTTGACAAAGGGCTTTGTCATCCTGACCTTTAGAAGCCTGAAGCCGATAGTTGGTGATTTGCCTCAGTCCTCTCCACACAGAAGCCGAGTCATTAGCAGTGAACTGCTGCTGGAGTCTCTCAGAATACACAGATTTAGCTCTCCTCAGCTCTCTGTTAAACCGATATTTGACCTCTCTGTAGCGGTCCCTGTCTCCACTTTTCAACGCTGCTTCCTTCTCCTTCCTGATCTGTCTGAGCTTGGCAGTGAACCAGGGCTTATCATTAGAGTACCTCACCCTGGTGCGCGATGGGAGAATGCTCTCCTCACAGAAGTTGATATATGAGTTCACAGCGTCCGTGTACTCATTAAGATCATGTGTGGCTCCTTTAAACATGTCCCAGTCAGTTATTTCCATGCATGTGTTCAGATTCTCTCCAGCTTCACTGGTCAGCCATGTTTGTAAGAATCACAAATGGCAGTACTACCAAGCTCCTGCAGGGTGACCTCACCTTCTAGACTTCTAGACTGACAAAAAGAATCTTCAGGACAATATTTGCCCACTTCGTTGGTCCGGCAGGTAGCAGTACAGGGGCGAGATGCACTATCCACCGTTGCACATTTAGAAAGTGGTAAGCTGCCCAGAGAGACATTCCCACACCCTTTTAGACAAAAGGAGAAGTCCCCCGGCAAGATTAACCTTGCCTTCACCGAGTAAGGGGTGTCATTGTGTCTCTGGTCAGTGGAGTAATAAGCAATGTGACAGGTGTGATTCAAAGTAATACTTGCTGCACTATTTCTATTCATAGCCTCTTGCAAGAAACAAACAGCTTCTGATAGTTCCATTAGTTTAGCAGTGACAGATATTTGACCAGCTGATAATGGGAGCAAAGAACACACATACCAATTTGAACGATTAGCTGATTTGGCTGTGTAATTAGCATACTTCCACCACACATTACCAGCATAAACATGATCCTTATGACCTGGACCTTTCAGCCAGTGATGGTGTGTGTGTAATGTATCTAGCCCTACGATAGACAGATAGTGGTGTCCCTAAGAATAACCAAAATAAGAGTGTTACCACAAGGATGACGATGATGAAAAAAACAGGTGGATCATTCACATCTTTCAGCTACCAACCTTCTCTCTCTGGCATTTTGTCTCTCCATGATAAACAAACAAACAAACAAACAAACAAACAAACAAACAAACAAAAAGCTAAACAGTTAAACAGTAACTTGTTGAGGAGCCCCTTGTTGTATTTTTTTTTTCAGAGTTTGCAATGGGGATTGAAATAAAAACAGTCTTGCTGAAGGAATGGGGATTAATTAGTTTGTTGTTGAGGGTTTTGTACGGGGTAAAGTTTGCAATGTGTCAAAAGCACCCAGGAGTCACGTCCTTCGGCTTTCATGGCTGTTGGTCTTGCCAGGATGACTTTGTGTGGTCCTTGCCGGGGCAAATCGGCCCAGTCTTTCTTTTTGATGACTTTGATAAGGACCAGATCCCTGGCTTGGCCAAGATGGGTGCTTCCCCGTGGTCTCTCCTAGGAAGAGCAGCATGGATAATACCTCTGTCAGTTAACATTCTTTGCATGTAATCAGCTAAACACCCTTCCTCATCACCTGAATTAAATGACCTAAATGGTGTGAGTAGGTACGGCTTATCATCCATTATTTTTCCTATTTCTGTCACTATTTTCCTAAGCCTTTGGTAATAGTCCTATTTGTGCGTTACGCTAATCCTGCAGATTGTGGATGGTAAACTGAGTGGTTTTCCAAGTTAATGTTGAGTTTTGTACCTAAGTGTAATATAATCTAATTTACAAAATGTGTTCCATTATCTGAGGAAATCATTTCATTTATTCCAATGTGTATAGTTTGCAGTGCGGGGAGACAACCTGCTGGATCTGGTGAACACAACCCACAAGAATGCATACCCCCCCCCCCCCCCCGGCCTCTCTGATCACATCACTGCTCTACTAAGGCCGGCATACAAACACAGAGTTAGAGCCATTAGACCTACAAAGAAGCAGGTGCGTGTGTGGCCGGGGGGGGGGGGGGGGCTTCGGTGTTCTGAAAGACTGCTTCAGAACCACAGACTGGAACATTTTCTAGCATGCAGCAACTCACAATGGACATGTCAGGGTAGAGCATTTTAGAGGATGTGTGTCACGCCTGGCTCTGACGAGCCAGAAAGGAGACGCTAGGGCGACCACTGAGTTTGCGTAATTTATTAACATAAACATACAGAGAACAAATAATAAAGTAAAGAGCCACGTGGGGCTAAAACACGCACAACACTAGATAACAAACAGTAAAGTAAAGAGCCACGTGGGGCTAAAATACGCACAGAACTAAGGACAACATACAACCCAGAGAGAAAGGCTAGAGAGGCGGTGAGGGGAAAACACACGCTGAGCCGCAGCACTTACTGAAGGGTGTAGCGCAGAGGTAGCAGGGGACTGGAGCTGGACATGGGAACTCCAGTTGTGGAAACACGGTAAACGTCCTTCCGTAATGAGGTTGCAGCGAGGAGTAACTCTCAGCTGCGTGCTTAAATGGGAAAGAGAACCCAATCAGAAGCGGGGGAGATAATTATCAATGATGCGAGACAGCTGTCCCAGAGCAGCTGAACTAGACAGCTGGAGGTCAGCTGGGCGCTGTCAAACTACGAGTCTTGTAAGACCCGGCACGGAGTAGAAAGGAGCTGGAGCGACACTGGACAACCTGAACGCGGAAGAGGACAGCGTTCAGGCCGTGACAGTACTCCTCCCCCGAGCCGCGCCTCCTGGCGCAGGCTTAACTCCCCCCCCCCCCGAGGGAAAGACCAGGGAGGGCAGTGGGGGCCAGGTCCGGAGGAAACGAGGGACAAGTAAAAGGAGGGAGAGAAGAAAAAAAAAAAAACAGGTAACAGTATAGGATCTGACACAACAATAATTTCAAACAGGAAATAATTATCACCCCCTTCTCTGCAGAGGCCTGACGGTCTATGCAGGTAACCACAGGAGGTGGGGAGAAACGACAAGAACCAAGATGCAGAAACATAGCGACATAGTCATGGAAAAAAAGCTCACAATAACTTAGGGCGAGGACAAGACAAAACTCATGTCCCGAAGGCCAAAAACTACAAAACTCTGTGAACATATGGTTGAAGTACACTCTTACACATGTAACCCCGGCCAAAACAGAATAATATACAAAGAAAGTAATCCGGGCATAAGACCTGAAAATAGAGCCTGGAACTACCGATTGGCATATAGATACAAAGGAAACAACTCCTCGATCATAAATTAGCACAACAGATGTCACCAAACAGTCTGGAGGAGGATAAAAATGCAGATAAACAAGGCTACTCTGAATGAGGCCAGGCAATGTGAAGCAAATGCTACTTAAAGGGCTAATTTGAATAAGAGTACAAACTGGGATTATAAGACATAGGAAATAGTCTAAGGAAATTTTAGTTGGAATGACACCACAATAAGGACTCTAGCGCAGAAAGTTCTTTGATGTCCTGAATAGGATTAAATAAGGGAGGTCAACCAAACACAAAGCAACTAGCAGTCAGTTAATTCTTCCATGAACGTCAGCAGGTGGAGCGGGGCAGGCGGTGACAGCTTGTCCGGCGGGCGACCCAAACTCCACCAGGCCAGGAACCACAATACCAGTTCGGGCGGCCTACCCGAGTCCCAGGCTAGGAGACACAGTTTCTCCGGAAGCCGACCCAGATCACCGAACCAGCCAGACAGCTCCCCAGGCGGTCGTCCCGTGACCTCAGACCACCGAGAGCTGAAGGAGAAGTTTTGGTGCAGCCTCCTCCCTGAGGGAAAAGGCAGGAGGAAACTGACCCGGGTGAGAGAAACCCCAACAGTGGCAGGAGGAGAGAAGATGGAGGCAAGGGACGAAGTCAGTCTGACATCTGATGAAAACATGGGCAGGGGGAAACTGGCCCGGGTGAGAGAAACCCCAACAGCGGCAGGAGGAAAGAAGATGGAGGCAAGGGACGAAGTCAGCCTGACATCAGATGAACACAGTCCTCCAGCTCCCTCACTGACCTTTAACCGGACCGGCGCAGCACCCCCGGTGGACCCTGATTGGGCCGGCGAAACACTCCCGGTTGACCCTGATTGGACCGGCGAAGCACCCCCGGTGGACCCCGATCGGGCCGGCGCAGCACTCCCGGTGGACCCCAATTGGACTGGCGCAGCACCCCCGGTGGACCCCGATCGGGCCGGTGAAACACTCCCTGTGGACCCCAATCGGGCCGGCGAAGCACTCCCGGTGGACCCCAATTGGGCCGGAGAAGCACTTCCGGGCGCAGCATCTGAGGCGAACACCATGCAGAGAACCGGAACCTCCGAGGTGGCACCCAGAGCAGGTTCATCTCCAGTGACCCTGGGGAGAGGCTCAGAGGAACAAAAGGAACCGGGATCAGGATCACCGGCAGCGGCAGAGCCCGGCGAGACAGGCTCGAGCGCAGCAGACGGCTGCACCCGGCTCGCCCCCCCGGGGAGACAGGCAATAATGCTCCAGAAAATAGATGAGAGAGAGAAAATCGAGCACTCGCCTGATCTCAGGTTCTACCGCCATCCAGGACTTCGATGCGCCGGGTTCAGCGTGCAGGACTCCGTCTTCCGGCTCCCACCCGACTGGCAAATGGCTCCACAGCCGGCATGATGGTACCCACAGTCAGACGACCTCCAGGCGCCGAAGACCACGTCGAAAGCCCGCATGGCGTGGTGGCAGGAGATCTGGACTCTGCTGGGCCGAACCATCCCTCCGTGGAGGCCCGGGGACGCTTAATCGTCGGCGCAGGCTCCAACAGGCAGTCCAACCTTTTCCTCTGCCCATGACGTGGCTGCGGGGCTGGGGCGAAATCTTCCAGGGCCGCAGGCCTCCTCCTCGTTCGGCGGTGCAGACCTGGCACCGGGGCACACTCGGGGGGAAGAGACACAGAGGACGCAGGTTCATATTTTACTTTTGCAGTGGGAGGAGAGCTCAGGGGACTGTGAACCCTGAACTCCTCCCCCAGGAATCAAACAAGGCGATTCACTCATAACGGGAGGAGAATGAAAAGACACTTGCCTGATTCCCGGAGAGTCGGTAGAATCCGCTGCAAGGGACTTGAGTTTTTTTTCTCCCAGCCGGATGGAAGTGGAGGACCCCCCGGACAGACGAGGTGATGCCTCTCGCACCAGATCGGGACCGGGAACACCCAGAGATGAATTCGAGCTACTCTCAGCAGCCGGACTGAATGACGAAGAGGGGGGAGAAACAGCTGAGGAGAACCGGAGGGCCAGAGCTGACGGGACAGCGGGAAGAGAGGGCCCAGGAGCGAGAGCAGCTGATTCGCTTCTTCGGCGAGACACGGGAGCTACAGCAGGCTGGGAGGCAAAATTCATATGGCTTCCTGGAGCGGGATCCGGACGGGGCTCTCGCTGAGATGTTCGGGGAATTTGGGAACAACGTCTTCTGAATGTGAAGTCGGGGAAACGCCGCTCCTGTACGGAAACCGAAGCCAGCAGGTCAGCATATCCCGGATAATCATACAGCTCAGGGTTCTTTTCTGCCAGCCTGACCGCCGCTATCATGTGCTTCATGGCTACAGGGGGATAGGCGGCGGAACAAGCGGCAGCCACTCGGTCCGCAATGCGAATCGCTGTCAATCTTATCTTCTCCGGGGGAACCCCGGTTGACGTCACTCTACCTTGGGGATTACCCCTGGTTGAGGCGAACTCCTGGGCTGGATCGGCGGCAGGAGCGGGATTCCGAAGCGAGGAGCGATGGCGCCTTGTCTTCGGCTTCCTGCCGGGGTTCTCCTCCAGCCCACGGAGTCTCTCCCAGGCCACAGAGATGTCTGCCCTCCTCGCCTTAACCTCAGGGAGATGGAAGTAGCGCGGGAGGTTGTTAATCATGTTCTCGGCGAGCTCCAGACGCCAGCGTACCTCACTGGGAGTATCGTAGAGGCCCGCGGTGAAAAGCGTCCCATCCACAAGGTCCAGAGCCTCCGAGAGTTCGTGGCCTGGGTGCCGCATGCGCCTCCTGGAGGGAGACATGATACCAGCTTGCCTGCACCCAGAGGAAGGGAAAAAATTACAAGTCCCACTGCAAACTCACGGTCGCAGACGTCTCAGTCGGGCTGCGACCTACTGTCACGCCTGGCTCTCACGAGCCAGAAAGGAGACGCTAGGGCGACCAGTGAGTTTGCGTAATTTATTAACATAAACACACAGAGAACAAATAATAAAGTAAAGAGCCACGTGGGGCTAAAACACGCACAACACTAGATAACAAACAGTAAAGAGCCACGTGGGGCTAAAATATGCACAGAACTAAGGACAACATACAACCCAGAGAGAAAGGCTAGAGAGGCGGCGAGGGGAAAACACACGCCGAGCCGCAGCACTTACTGAAGGATGTAGCGCAGAGGTAGCAGGGGACTGGAGCTGGACATGGGAACTCCAGTTGTGGAAACACGGTAAACGTCCTTCCGTAATGAGGTCGCAGCGAGAAGTAACTCTCAGCTGCGTGCTTAAATGGGAAAGAGAACCCAATCAGAAGCGGAGGAGATAATTATCAATGATGGGAGACAGCTGTCCCAGAGCAGCTGAACTAGACAGCTGGAGGTCAGCTGGGCGCTGTCAAACTACGAGTCTTGTAAGACCCGGCACGGAGTAGAAAGGAGCTGGAGCGACACTGGACAACCTGAACGCAGAAGATGACAGCGTTCAGGCCGTGACAATGTGTGTATATTGTAGGAAACTCGAAATGAAGAGACTGAATGATTTTTCAGTATCGGTTTATTTCATCTCAAGTCCTACAGCTCCTCTCTCAGTCAGGGAATGAAGAGATCGTACATACCTTTATACTGTTACATCAGACACAAATCACATTCACATCAAACACAGAATTCCATTCACATCTAATCCTCCCATTGTCCTCTCGGCTTCTCTGTCTGACCCCAGGAGTCAGACAGTCTCTTCAGGTCCACTCTCAGATCTTCTCACTTCTTCTCCAGTCTGCAGGGGGTCCAGACTCAATGTCCGTTTGAGGCGTGATGTCAATACACACTGCGAGATCAAAGTTCCCTCATGTCTGGGTCTCTGCCAAGGAATATGTGAGCTACATAATATTACGCCACATCACTCCCCCCGAAACGCCCAAGAGCGGACATACACCAACATTACTCTACCCGCTATACACCTTATGTCAATAATGGACAGTCATACACACTATGTCAAGAATGGACACACACACCGACTTCATGTCCATAATGGGCAGTCATACACATTACACCCTTACATCACCCCCCCCCCCCTTTGCAGGATCTACAGCACAATTTACACGGGTTGATCAAAATACACATCACTCTGCCCGTTGCTTAGGCTTCAATCTCCTCCCGAATCTGCTGAACGCAGGCTTCGCAGCCTGTGTTGTGCCGTCCTGCGGTGCGCCTGTGGAATGAGGGGGAGAAGGGTTATTTACCCCCTGCTGGGGAACTAGGGGCTGTCCCTTGGGAGGCCTGCCGCGTCGAGGCGCCCCCGCCGGCCGTACAGGTTCGTCACATAACACAAAAGCAGGCTTTAATCTGTCAACACTGATTGTCTCTTTCCTGCCCCCCAAGTCCAGCACAAAATATTTCTCCCCGGTTTCCAGCACTCGGAACGGACCATCGTAAGGTGGGCGGAGGCTGTGACGCTGGGCGTCGTGCCTGACAAAAACAAACTCTGCGTTTTGCAAAGCCTTGGGAACAAAAACCCGCGGACAAATGTGATGAGCGGGGCCCGGGAGCATTTCTGCCCCCATGCCGCGTAGAGGTCCCCGCACCGGTGGGCGCTCGGGTGCTGCATGGGCTGGCAGGAATTCTCCTGGCAGCCTGAGAGGTTGAGTAAAAACTAATTCAGCAGGTGAGGCATCTAAATCCTCCTTGGGTGCCGAACGCAACCCCAATAAAACCCATGGTAGTTTGTTTACCCAATTTGTATCCGTAAGCGACACTCTGAGGGACGCCTTCAACGACCTGTGAAAACGCTCGCATAAACCGTTGGCCTGTGGGTGATAAGTGGTGGTGCGATGGGCTGTTGCCCCTAAGCCGCTGGCCATGGCTGACCATAGCTCTGAAACAAACTGCGGACCCCTATCGGACGTAATGTCCGACGGGACTCCGAACCGCGCTACCCAGGCTGTTAAAAAAACGCGAGTTACCTCTGCTGCTGTGGTAGACTGCAATGGGACCACTTCCGGCTAACGCGTGGTCCGGTCCACCATTGTCAGGAGATGTGTGAACCCCTGCGAGGGCGGCAGGGGTCCCACTAGATCTACGTGCACATGATCAAACCTCTTAGCCGGGATGTGGAAAGGTTCTAAAGGGGCTTTTGTGTGTCTGTGAACTTTGGCCTGCTGGCAGGACATGCAGGCTCTCGCCCACTCCTTCACGTGCTTGCGCAGGCTTGGCCAAACAAATTTCTCTGCTACTATTTTCACCGAAGTGCGTACTCCCGGGTGTGCTAGGGAGTGCACCACGTCAAAAACACGACGGTGCCACGTGGCCGGTACCACTGGGTGAGGTCGCCCGGTGGATACATCGCAAATAAGCGGGGGTGAACCGGTTTGTAAACTTACGTTCTCCAGCCTTAACCTTGTTGGTCCAGACAGGAGCGTGCGCACGTCTGTGTCTTCGCCCTGCTCTGCTGCCATGGCCGCGTAATCTATCCCTACATGCACCGGAGCCACGTGCGCGTCCGCGCTGTTACCGCGCTCCGCGTCTGCGGCGCTACAGCCCCCATCCGCGCGGACAGGCGCTGTTACCGCTCGCGAGAGGCAGTCCGCCACCACATTAAATTTACCGGCTACGTGCTGTATATCGGTGGTGAATTCTGAAATTGCGGCCAGCTGCCTCTGCTGTCGGCCTGACCATGGTTCAGAGACTTTGGACATTGCAAAGGTTAATGGTTTGTGGTCGACAAACGTGGTGAAACGCCGCCCTTCCAACCAGAACCGGAAATGGCGAATGGCCAGGTGGAGCGCTAGCAGTTCCCTGTCAAACGTGCTATATTTTCGCTCAGCATCGCGTAGGGATCTGCTAAAAAAAGCGAGTGGCTGCCAAGCCCCGGCGACTTGCTGTTCTACCACGGCTCCTATGGCCACATCTGACGCGTCTGTGGTTAGCGCTATTCGGGCTGCCGGGTCTGGGTGAGCCAGCAGTGCTGTGTTCGCTAGTGCTTTCTTAACCTCAGTGAATGCGCGCTCCCGCTCCGGGGACCACTCAATCACATTGGAGGGCTTCTGTTTTTTTAGCGCAACATACAACGGTTGCATGAGCTGCGCCGCGTGAGGTATGAAACGGTTGTAAAAATTTACCATACCTAAAAATTCTTGCAACGCTTTTACCGTTTGTGGCTGGGGAAACTCAGCCACTGCGCGTACTTTGGAGGGCAGCGGAACTGCACCCTCTGGGGAGACGCGGTGCCCTAAAAAATTGATCTGTGCTGCACCAAAATGGCACTTGGCTGGGCTGATTATCAACGCGTGCGCTCCCAACCTCTGAAAAACAGTTCTGAGGTGACTTTCGTGTTCCTCCCCAGAGGCGCTGGCGACTAAAATATCATCTAAGTAGACAAAAACAAAAGAGAGGTCGCGCAAAACGGCATCCATCATGCGTTGGAAGGTTTGCGCAGCGCCTTTAAGGCCAAAAGGCATGCGTAAAAATTCAAAAAGCCCGAAAGGGGTTATTACCGCTGTCTTGGGAATGTCCTCTGGTCGGACCGGGACCTGATGATAACCGCGGACCAGGTCTATTTTAGAAAAAATTTGCGCCTTGGCCAAATACACCGAAAAATCTTGGATATGCGGAATTGGGTAGCGGTCCTGCACTGTGGCATTGTTTAACCTGCGATAATCGCCGCACGGTCTCCACGAGCCGTCCGCCTTAGGGACCATGTGGAGGGGGGAAGCCCAAGCGGACTTCGAGCGGCGAATTATGCCCAACCTTTTCAGGTTGGCGAACTCCTCACGCGCAATAGAGAGCTTAGCTGCATCCAAGCGCCGAGCCTTCGCAAAAACCGGTGGGCCACTTGTGGTTATAAAGTGCTCCACCCCGTGCTTCGCCACCTTAGCTGAAAATGTGGGAACTGTGAGTGCTGGGAACTGGTTTAGGAGAGTGTGGAACTTACCTCCTGCTGCGGCGGCGTTGGCCTGTACTGACGGCGGGAACACTCGTGCTGCACAGGGAATAGAACAAAAAGAGAGTGCATTAACCAAGCATCTATTAGCCAGATCTACCAACAAGCCATGTGAGCACAAAAAGTCAGCGCCTAACATATTGAAACTCACCGCCGCTACTATGAAGGTCCATTCATAGATGCGGCCGTGCAAGGACAGGCGCAGAGTTCTTTCGCCAAAAGTCTTGATCGACGAGCCGTTTGCGGCTGTTGCTCCATCTCCGCGGGGACCGGCCGCCCGGTCCGCGTAGGTTGTGGTGATGAAACTCCTCTGTGCTCCTGTGTCAATGAGGAATTGCCGTCCGGAGCTCGCGTCTGTCAGGTAGAGCAGCTTGTTCCGTTCGCCGAGGGTCAAAGCTGCTAACGACCTCCGGCTCTTGCGTTTCCCTGCTTCCTGAAGTTGCATGGTGGGACGCATCTGTGAGCCTTGTGCGCGAAGCGTCGATGGTAGAAGCACAGCTCGTCTTCTCCTCTGCTCCGGGACCGCGCTGCCGCTGTTGTCGCTGGGGTCGGCTCTGCTGCCACCGGTTCTCCGTCGCCCTGGGCTGCCGCGCCGAGGTCTGCTGCTGCTGCTGCCATCTCCTGCTCGCCGCATGCGTCCAGGAGCCGCTCCGCTTCCAAAGCCAGCGCGCGGAAGTCCTGCTGGTCCACACACCTCATGCTGGACAGGGAGCCTCTCATGTGCGCTGGAAGGGTCCTGAAGAAGATGTGTTTAAATAAAAACGCATCGTTGTCTGCCCAGATCATCTGCAGCATGTCCTCCATGAGGACGGTCGGCCTGCGTCCTCCTCTGTCGCGCAGGTCCAGGAGTGTTCTGGCCCTCACCTCGGCTGATGGCACAAAGCTCCGAATGAGGGCGGCTTTCAGGGCGTCATATTTGCCAGCAGTGGGCGGCTGCTGCACCAGGCTCCGCACACACCGGGCTGTGCGGCTGTCAAGTCTTGCGATGACATTGTGGAACTTAACGTCATCCACTGATACCCCGTTAAGCACGAACCGTGATTCCACGTGTTGGAACCATGAGTGCGGGTCCTCTTGCCAGAACTCGGGGAGTCTAATGGAGTTTACGCCGGTGTGGGCGGTCTCCAGTGAATCAGGTTCGGAATCGGAGAGACGACCTCCAAGCCTTTCCATACTTCTCACGTGTGGGTCACCGATGTAGGAAACTCGAAATGAAGAGACTGAATGATTTTTCAGTATTGGTTTATTTCATCTCAAGTCCTACAGCTCCTCTCTCAGTCAGGGAATGAAGAGATCGAGCTGCGGTAAACCACATACCTTTATACTGTTACATCAAACACAAATCACATTCACATCAAACACAGAATTCCATTCACATCTAATCCTCCCATTGTCCTCTCGGCTTCTCTGTCTGACCCCAGGAGTCAGACAGTCTCTTCAGGTCCACTCTCAGATCTTCTCACTTCTTCTCCAGTCCGCAGGGGGTCCAGACTCAATGTCCGTTTGAGGCGTGATGTCAATACACACTGTGAGCTCAAAGTTCCCTCATGTCTGGGTCTCTGCCAAGGAATATGTGAGCTACATAATGTTACGCCACATATATTAATTTTTTTTTGGGGGGGGGGGTTGTTACAGCTTTAAGGCTGTAACATAGTGAATGATAATATTAATGTATATTGGATTATTGTTTTCTTTTATATATTTGTACGTGTGTATTTTATTTGTTTGGATTGATGGACTATGAGTTACACCTGCGCTAACTGATTAATCAGGAGGAGCCAATCAGCAGGCTCCGCTGTGAACTGTCTGTCCGGAAGGACGTATTTAAGGATGGTGCCTTACTGTGACAAGAGAGAAGTTTTCCCCAGTGCAGTTTTCTACCGTGAATCTTTCCACAGCGAAGTTTCTATGCAGGAGTTTTTCCACAGAGAAGTCCTCGCAGGATTGACTAGTGCAGAGAACTGGAGGTGTTCATCGGAGTGTAGGAGGAAACGGGGGTAGGAGTAGAGAAAGGATGGAAGAAGCACAGGTGTGGGGTTTTATGGCGGCAGCACGGGACCGAAGACGCCGGGAGAGTGACCAGCTGACGGAGACGCCGCGGTGCTGGATGAAAGGCGAAAACACAGATAAGTAAAGGAATGTGCTTACTGTCTGTGTGTGTGGTAAATGCTTATTAGCCCCGGTGCGTTCACGGGAGGCTAAAGTCGTGCTGTACTGTGTGTTGCAGGCTTCCCCCGGACGACGGAAACCAAGGAGCCGCTCCTTTTCTCTCCGCCTGACTGCCATCTCTCCTCGGGCACGGAGCACTCCCTCCTCGAGGCGTACAGGAGGGCCTTGGACGAGCTCGGACAGATGGTGCTTAACATCCAGACTAAGGAGGACAATAGCGGGGTTCCTGGCCGGACAGTCAGTGAATGCATCACGCTCGATTGCGGATGTTTAGGTTTTTTCATGTAGCATAGGAAGTGACTTTGAGTGAAAGGATTGTATTGTTTTTTTTCCCTTGTGTGCTTTTTTTAGGGTATTTATGCTATTTATAATTATTGTGGGATAGTTTCTTAACTTTGGCACATTGGGAATGTATGGCTTATATTTGGGGATTTATGGTTCTTATTGAAGTGTATGGTTCTTAGATTGTTGTAGCCTATAGCCATTTTAACATTGTGCTTAATAAAGTTTGTATAATTGTTTTCATGCTTTCCAGCGTGTTTGTTGTTGTGGCCCGAGAATCAAATTTTATTCATAATGCTCACAGTGTTTGGCATGTCCAAACTGTGACACACACAAACCTGGAGGAGTACACTGAAGTTGTTGTGGCATACATAGCCAAATGCATTGACGTTACTCACTGCAAGACCACCACTGTTGGTAGCAACCAGAAACTATGGATGACAGCAGATGTCCAGACTCCTGAGGGCTTGAGATGCAGCCTTAAGGGCTGGCGACATTGCAGGACTAACAGCTAGGGCCAACCTGTCCCGTGGCATCAAGGAGGCAAAACGACAGTACAGCAAGAAAATATCTGGACACTTCAGCAACACCAGAGATGCATTCTCTCTGGCGTGGCATACAGACCCTCACCAACTACAAGCCTCCACCTCAGACTTGTGAGTGACATCACACTGCTTAACAATCTAAACAACTTCTTTGGCCGATTTGAAGCACAAAAACAGCAGACCAGCACAGAAGACCACTCCTCCTCCGGACGAGCTGGTCTTAAGTCTGGATCTGGCTAGCATGAAGAGGACCCTCTGCAGGACCAACCCACATAAAGCAACTGGCCCAGACAACATACTGGGTTGCGTCCTAAAGGACTGCGCAGAGGAGCTTAAGAACATCCTGGCCAACATCTCCCTGTCTCAAGCTGTTGTCCCCACATGCTTCGAGACTGCAACCATAATGCCAGTCCCAAAGAAGCCCGTCCCATCCAGCTACAATGATTACCGGCCGGTAGCACTAACCCCCACTATAATGAAGTGCTTTGAGCGGCTAGTCATGCAGCATATCAAGTCCACCCTGCCTCACTCTCATGACCCATTCCAGTTTGCATACAGGTCGAACAGATCCACAGAAGATGCCATCGCTGCTGCTCTCCATCCAGCCCTCACTCACCTGGATTCAAAAACTTGTATGTGCGCATGCTGTTCTTGGACTTCAACTCAGCATTCGACACAGTCATCCCCCAGCACCTGATACAAAAATTCAGACACTTTGGACTTAAAACCTCTCTGCAACTGGGTGCTGGACTTTCTCACAGGGAGGCCACAGAACATGCGGGTTGGCAGCAACACCTCCCAGACCATCACACTATGAACAGGGGCCCCACAAGGGTGCGTGCTCAGCCTGCTGCTCTTCACCCTGCTGACTGATGACTGCGTGCAAGCCTACAACACCAACCACATCAAGTTTCCGGACGACACGACGGTAGTAGGCCTCATCACCAACAACGACAAGGCCAGCTACAGAAATGAGGTGAGCCAACTGGTCCAGTGGTGTAATGACTACAACCTCTTCCTGAATGTGGGGAAAAATAAAAGGAGATTGTGGTCAACTTCAGGAGGGATCACACACAGCACCCCCCCTCTGATCATCCGCGGTGCAGCTGTGGAGAAGGTGAACAGCACCAAGTTCCTGGGGGTGCATATCTCTGAGGACTTCACCTGGACCAACAACACCGCATCACTAGCCGAGAAGGCCCAAACTCACTTCCATTTCCTCCGCAGACTGAGAGCACAAGACCCACCCATCATGCAGTCTTTCTACTGGGGCACCATTGAGAGCATCCTCACTAACTGCATCACGGTGTGGTATAGAAGCTGCACTGTTGCCTGCCGGAAGACACTACAACGCATAGTGGATGCAGCCAGCAAGATCATTGGTGCCCGCCCCCCGTTGGACAACAACCCCACTCGCCTCACCTGCAGAGCCACCAACATCACAGGCGACACCTCTCATCCCCTACACTCCCTCTTCAGCCCCCTGTCCTCGGGGAAAAGGTACCGTAACCTGTACTTTCACTGCTATGTCTCTGCTCTTGAACTGCAACAATTTGCACTAATGCCATATCTGCTGCTGTCTGTATATCACTGCAATATTGATCATGTGCAATCATATCTGTCACTATCTGCACCTACACTACTGCATTGAAATGCACTATGGCTATTCATCTCTAGCTGTCTGAATTTAGGATTGCTGGGTTTATTACCACTAATCGTTTACCTAAAGCAATCGTTTACCACTATGGAGATCAGTCCTTCTGGCTGCCATTGGCACCACGGGTTGCATCACTGTATAGACTGTACATAGACTTCTGCTGTCACTTTGTTCTTGTTTGTTTTTTTTTCTTTTTTTAATCCAGCCCAATTTCCTTCTTTCATAAAATACACACCAATGTAGAGAGAAAGAGAAACGTCATTGCAATTCTCCTGTATGTCCTGCATGTATAGTAGTATTGACAATAAAATCTTTGAATCCTTGAAAATCTTGGTATTATTGCAGTTAAAAGTTTCTTTGCTACTGTAGCAGCATTTGGATGAGTGCAAGGGAAGGCTTCTGTCCATTTAGTAAATGTATCAGTAATCACCAAACAATATTTCTTCCCTTCACATTTATTTAGTTCAATGGAATCCATGCAAAGGTTTTGAAAAGGATAAGTTGATGCAGGGAAGGTGCCTTTTTTAGGCCTTAAGTTCAATTAAGCATTGGTTTCTTCTTACAGAACTACCAATTTTTTTTTTGTTTTTTTAGTAGCAAATTTTAGATTGAGTAGTAAAAATAATTTGCTACTCAATCATACATTACACTGGTCAACACCAAATTTATTACCTCCGCCAAGGAGGTAATGTTTTTACCGAGGTTTGTCTGTCTGTCTGTTACCAACATAACTCAAAAAGCTATGAACGGATTTGATGAAATTTTCAGGAAAGGTGTAATGGCACGAGGAGCAGATGATTAGATTTTGGTGATGATCTGAGAGTGCATACTTCCACCAAGGGCTTTGTTTGTATTTGTGCAGCAGGGTTACACAAAAACTACAGGATGGATTTGAATGAAATTTTCACCTGAGGTGGTTCTTGGGCTAGAGAGGAACTCGTATTTTGGTGATGATCTGAGAATGCATACCTCAGCCAAGGCTCTTATCTTCTCACAGTGTGTCAGCAACAATACTCCAAAACTGATGGACAGACTTTGATGCCATTTTCCCCACAAGTGGCTATAAGCCTACACAAAAACCCATTACATTTTGGAGGTGATCCATAACAAAAGGAAGGAGCCTTGGCGGAGGTATGCGCTCTGAGTGCTTTTCTAGTTGTCTAAGTTTTATAGCTGATTTAGGACAATTTTGATGTCCTGAATCCAAAAATCATTGGTTTTGCTCAATCAGGTCAACTTTTTGAACTATGGCCACATGTTTTTATGTTTTTGTTTAGATGTAAGGGTATTTTCGCTTTATATGATGTAAAATTCTTTATTTCTTGAAATTTGTCGAACTCCGAAGAGTTTGCATGCACCAATTTATGACTAATTGGTATTTTTATTTTACAGGTGAATTAAATGGCTTTGACCAGAGGATTTTGTAAAAATAAGCCTGACATATTCTGCTACAGCTGTGGCGAATACACCACTGTTCCTAACAGGAATCCAGTCACAAGTTTTCATAAAGCTTGCTTACCACGCTTATTTTGGTATTAAACTTGGTGACCAAGATTAAGCTTGGGCGCCACACATGGTATACAAGGCATGCACCGAGTATCTGCATCAGTGGACCAAGGGCAAGAACAAATGTCTGAAGTTCGGAATTCCCATGGTTTGGAAGGAGCCGACAAACCATGGCACTGACTGCTACTTCTGCACTACTGATGTAACTGGGATCAACAGAAAGAACCGGAGCAGCCTCAAGTATCCTGATCTTCAATCAGCACATCGTCCTGTAGCTCACTGTGATGAAATTCCAGTACCTGTCTTTGGAGAACTTCCTGACATTAGTGACGAAAATTCCTCCAGTGTTCAAGAAGATGAAGAAGAAGAAGTGGTTCTTGACAATGATGCTCCAAATCCTTTTTCCCAAAAGGAGCTAAATGATCTAGTTCGTGATCTTTGCTTGTCAAAGTCCTCTGCCGAACTGTTGGCATCCAGATTGAAAGAAAAAAACCTCCTCTCTGACAGTGCTTGCATCATCTTCTACCGCAACAGGCATAAAGAGTACCTCCATTTTTTCTCTGAAGAGAAGGACTTGGTGTACTGTACAGATAATGTGCAGCTTCTGCACACGCTTGGAGTGCCACAGTTTGAACCCAAAGATTAGAGACTGTTCATTGACAGTAGCAAGCGATCGCTGAAATATGTTCTGCTGCACAACGGCAACAAGTTTGCCTCTGTACCCCTCGCTCACTTGACTACACTGAAGGAGAATTATGAAGCGATGAAGTATGTGCTGGATAAAATTTATGATCAGCATGAGTGGTTTATTTGTGTTGACCTGAAGATGGTGAATTTTTTGTTTGGACAACAGTCCGGGTTCACCAAGTACCCATGCTTTCTGTGCGTGTGGGATAGCAGGGACACTGCTCAGCATTACACGAAGAAGGACTGGCCTGTGTGGGAGGAACTGGTGCTTTGCAGAGCAAGGAACGTCATCAACAACCCTCTGGTGGACAGAGACAGGATACTCTTCCCACTGCTGCACATCAAGCTCAGCTTGATCAAGCAGTTCACCAAAGCTCTGGACAAGGATGGTGGCTGCTTCATTTACTTGTGCCATGCTTTTCCAGGATTGACCATGGAGAAGTTGAAAGCTGGCATCATAACGGTCCTCAAATCCGTCAGCTCATCAGAGATCCTGAGTTTGAAAACTCAATGAACGAAATAGAACTGGAAGCGTGGAAGGCTTTTTTTTTTTTTTTTTTGGTCGTGAAGAACTTTCTTGGCAACAACAAGACCAGGAACTACTCAGAACTTGTCACCAATATGCTGACTGCTTTCAGAAACCTCAAATGCAACATGAACATCAAAATGCATTACTTATTCTCACATATGGATCGGTTTCCTGAGAATCTGGGATCAATGAGCGACGAGCAGGGGGAGAGATTCCATCAGGACATGAAAGAGATGGAGACCAGGTATCAGGGATGCTGGGATGCAGTCATGATGACTGATTACTGTTGGACTCTGAAGAGATATATCCCTGCCGCTGAGCATTCTAGAGGTTTGAATAAACGGAAGTTGAAGCTCTGAATTTTGAACAATGATGATGTAACATTCAATTTACATGTACTTACCTTTATCAGTGTCCATCCATCCATCTTCTTTCGTTTAATCCTTTTCGGGTCACGGGAGGCTGGAGCCTATCTCAGCATCTTTGGGCGAGAGGCAGGGTACACTCTAGACAGATCGCCAGTCCATCGCATGGCCAACACAGAATGACAGACAACCATTCACTCTCACAGTCATACCTAAGGACAATTTAGAATCCCCAGTTTGATGCCAATTAACCTAACTTGTATGTTTTTTTGGCATGTGGGAGGAAACCGGAGAAATCCCGGAGTAAACCCACACAGATCACTGTTGGTCGGGGACTAGGATCAAACCCAGGATCCCCCGGCTATTCAATTTACAGTAATCGAAGTTTGTAACATTTAATCAACAAATTGTGTTAGAAAATTATTTTTTCTCTTAAAAATTTCGGATGACAAATATTAACAAAAATCAACCGATAATGTCACAAAAATGTAATCGATTTAATCAGAAGATCAGATTTTTAAAAAATCAACTTGGCATAAAAACCTGACCTGATCGAGAAAAACGGATGTCATTTTCGGATTCAGCCATGCAAAATTGTATTAAATCAGCTGAAAAAACACAGACAACTTACAAAGAAATTATTTTTGTAATTATTTTACTACTATTCATACATTATCTATTTTTACTAATGATACCCCCCTTTGATACATTGGAAACCCCATGTAGCAGAGTGGAGGCCTGCTGAAACAGTTTACGTGTCATGTGATAAGTTTTTTGTGAGTGTTAAAAAAAGTGATGCTGTGGTGTGATTTTCTATATGACCTTGTGCAGCTGCCTTTGCGATATTGTCTGCAAGTGTTTTTTCCTTAGAGATTCAATCTGTACCATTAATGTGTGCAGCATATTTGTGTATGGCTAATTTAGATGGAATTTTTATACAGTGTAACACTTTTAAAATGAGGTCTTTGTAATCAATCATGCCTCTTTTCTTCCACTGTTGTGTAAAGTGATGGATTGTAGAGAATGCATACTGGCTGGCAGTGTACATAATGAGTGCTTTCTCTTGGCCTAATTTACAATTAATTTAATTGTGTTACTGTGCAACGTTCAATGGTTAGATGAGGCTGTGATAATGGCACTTACATGTATGCAAGGTATCTGGATAGAATGATATTTTGCTTTGTGACAAAATGACTGATACTGCATGTGTGACCTTCAGGGTCAAGGGATGAAAAAGAACGAGCCCTGCTGAGGCCTGCACTGCCATTGATGCAGCTATGACAGCGTTTTTGTGCCACTTGGTTGGAGGAACACTGATGTCATGTGTCCCTCTCTACAATCAGCCATTTATACAAATGGCGTCTTGTAACTGGGGAGTGCCAGGACATCAGTGTTGACCACATTTTTTTTTTCATTTTAACAAATGCCTCTTCTGCCTCAGGTGTCCACTCAATTTTGTCCACCTGAGCCATGCGCGTTTTGTAGATGAGATCAGATAAGGGTTGCACTTCAAATGAATAATTTGCAATACAAGAATGACAATAATTTAAAGTACCAAAAAATGACATCATGTCTCTTTTTGTGATAGGTTTTGGTGCTGACAAAATAGCTTGTTTGCGAGCTTGGTCAACATGTCTGCCTTCTGCTGACAAAATGTGGCCTAAATATTTAACTTCTTTCTTCCACAACTGTAATTTTTCCTTTGTTGACCTTGTGACCTTGTTCTGCTAAAAATTTCAGTAAGGCAATGGTGTTTTTTTTTTTCAATCAATCAATCAAACTTTATTTTTATAGCACTTTTAAAACATGAGATGCTGTGCAAAGTGCTTTACATAGATAAAAACAATA
The DNA here is from genome assembly GCA_020510985.1 of Pholidichthys leucotaenia. Lineage (NCBI taxonomy): Eukaryota > Metazoa > Chordata > Actinopteri > Cichliformes > Pholidichthyidae > Pholidichthys > Pholidichthys leucotaenia. Next base: position 284,373,404 of record CM035842.1, read on the forward strand.
AACACATTTAATTATACATTTTACATGACACATTCCCACCCCTTCTAACCCTCCCGTAAACATACCCACAAACACAACACACACAGTCAAATACATCACCCCCTACTTCTCTTACACACATATAAAATTAAGGAGACACTGCTCGGCACCGAGGCACCACATGAAGGAGCAGCCATCCTGTGGAGTCCCCCACACCGGGACACCACACAGCCAGTCACCACAGAAGGCGCCACAAGGGCCGCCCCAACCAGGACAGGCTGGGGCCCGCACCACAGCTGTAGGCAGTGGTATAAAGCTCTCACCCAAGCTAGAGCAACCCACGAGACCAACACCCCTGCAGATGGGCCAGGCAGCATCTGGGATGAGGGGCCCCACTGAGGAAACACTGGAGCTAAAACATATAAATACCAAATAAAACTAAGAACACAAAGAGCAAAAGGAACTAAAGGCCCATACTTTAAAGCTGAGCTAAGAACACATCAAAATAAGAAAATCTAAAAGCAAATGGAGCTCAGGAGAATGTAAAAACAATGGAACATAAATGACTACTTCAATAATAGTTAAACAGTTTGTTGAAAGCCAAAATTTAAAAAGGTACAAAAAGAACTAAGAACACATCAAAAAACAGGAACTAAAAACCCATACTTAAAAAAAATGAACTAAACACACCAATAAGAAGATGAGAAAATCTAAGAACAAATTGTGCCAAAAAGAACATAAAACAATGGAACATAAATGACTACTTTAGTAATAGTTAAACAGGTTTATTAAAAGCCAAATTAAAAAGGTGGGTCTTGAGCCTGTTCTTAAAAAAAATCTATTGACTGTGTGGCCCTGAGGCTCTCTGGCAGGCTGTTCAACAGATGTGGACCATAATAGTGAAAGGAAGCTTCACCAAAGGTCTTGGTCTTGACTTTGGGAACCATTAAAAGGCCAGTACCAGAGGACCTCAGGGTTCATGAGGGCTCATAAGATACAAGCAGCTCAGATAGATAAGCAGGCCCAAGACCACTGAGGCATTTAAAAACTACTAAGAGAACCTTAAAATCAATCCTAAAACATACGGGGAGCCAATGCAGCAATTCTAAAACTGGTGTAATATGCACCCGCCCCTTGGTCCTCATTAACACTCGTGCTGCTGAATTTTGGAGCAGTTGGAGGTGTGACATTCTTTTTTGAGGAAGACCAGAGAGCAGGGCATTACAATAGTCTATACGACTAGTAATAAAAGCATGCATCAAGACCTCCGTGCTGGCAAGAGAGAGAAAAGGGCAGGTTCTGGCTATATTCCTAAGATGGTAAAATCCAATTTTTGTTACATTTTTAATGTGTGAAATAAAATAAAGTCAGAGTCTAAAAGAACACCCAGGTTCTTGACACAATGTGTAGGTTTTAGACCTAGCAATTTTGGTAAAAGTTTCTCTCTCTTGTCTTCAGGACCAATGATTAAAACTTCTGTTTTGCCCTGCTTGAGCTGTAGGAAGTTCTCTGCCATTCATGACTTTATATCTAAAATACAGTTCAAAAGGGCATTAATTGGTTTTGTGTCATCAGGAGACGTGGCAATGTACAGTTGAGTATCCTCAGCATAGCTATGAAAATTGATGCCACGTCTCCTGATAACATCCCCAAGTGGAAGCATGTAAAAATTAAAAAGTATTGGCCCTAAAATTGAACCTTGGGGTACACCACACTTGATTTCATGGATTGCCGAAGAACATGTATCCATACTTACAAAATAGCAGCGATCTGTGAGATAGGAATGAAACCATTCGAGAACAGTACCTGAGAGGCCCACCAGGTGTTTGAATCTGCGTAATAAAATGTGGTGATCTACTGTATCAAAGGCAGCGCTGAGATCCAGCAGCACCTAGACTGACAGTTTGTGGGAGTCCACCTGATATCATTAACGATTTTTAAAAGGGCTGTCTCGGTTCTGTGGTTTGTCCTAAAACAATACTGAAATTTATCAAGAATGTTGTGGTCCATAAGAAAATTGTTTAACTGGATAAAAACAATTTTTTCTAAAACTTTACTTAAAAATGGTAAGTTGGATACAGGTCGATAGTTACTGAGGATATCAGGATCTAAATTACTCTTCTTCAAAAGGGGCCTCACCACAGCCATTTTAAAGGCAGCAGGGAAAACACCAGTCTGAAGAGAGCAATTTACAATGTTTAAAATCTCATGTTCAACGAATCCATAAAATGTTTTAAAAAGTGATGTGGGAATCGGATCTAAAAGGCAGGAGGTCAAGTTTACCTGGGAGAAAACTCTACCAATCATCTTAGCATCAACCAGGGCAAAACAGTCCAGTGTTTCCTCAGTTAAAGGTGAGTCCAAGATTCCATTAAAATCAGCCCTCTGGTCAGATAAAATGTTGGCTCTAATAGAACCAACTTTGCACCTGAAGTGGTCTGCAAAACTCTCACAGAGAGGGTCAGATGGCAGGTTTGTGTTTTTATTAAAATCTGGGTTAAGTGATCAGTGGTTGGAAAAAGGACTTTAGGGTTATTGTAATGGATTGAGATTATGTTGGAAAAATACTCAGTTCTCGATGTCTTGACTGCATTATTGTATATTTTTAATTTATTCTGTAGTATTTGGTAATTGATAGTTAATTTGTTTTTCCTCCATTTCCTCTCAGCCATCCTGCACTCTCTTTTCAGTTTTTGGATTTGGTTATTTCTCCATGGAGGATTTGGTTTATTCTTAACTATCCTTGTGACTATTGGGGCAACTCTGTCAATAGTTGATCTTAATTTACTGTTAAAATTATCAACAATAAAATCACACAATGCAGGTGAAATAACTGGGGGAGTGTTGCATAAGAGTTTGATAAAATCAGCAGCCACTTCAGGTGTCAGATGGCGATTTCTCACAGTTCATACTGAGGTCTCCCGAGGTAAAACATACAGACACTTAGGGTCCGCTGACTCAGCAATCCATGCTTATCTGTTGGTTTTAAGAATCTCTTGACTGTCTCTGAGACTCTGAAGATCTTCCCATAGCATTGCCTGTGTGCAGCTTTATGTGGCTTTTCCCTTTTTGGCTAAAATAATGGGGAAAAAAATCCCTAAATATGCATCTACGGACTACAGCCTTTTTTTTGTTGTTCACCAGATCAAAGGGACTTTTATAGGTAAAAGTTAAAATCCATGACAATGCCATTGTGTTGAGAATTGATTTCCGCCCATACTCTCATGGACCGTCACATTATTGTGGTGGTGGGTTTGCGTGCCCTAGTGATCCCAGGAGCTATGTTGTCTGGGGCAATTTGCCTCTGGTAGGGTCACCCAAGATAAACTGGTCCTGGTTGAAGGGCCAGACTAAGAATGTTCCAACAGATTCTCATGATTAATGTTTGAACAAGGATTCAGTGTACCCCGCCCAGTATGGGGTTACCGGGGCCCCACCTGGATCAGGTGGCGGTCAAAGGCAGAGACCTTGGTGGTCTGATCCCAGGCTTCCTAAACTGGCTTTTGGGATGTGGAGTGTCACCTCTATGTGTGTGTGTGGGGGGGGTGGGGGGTGGGGTGGGGGCTGAGCTGGTGCATGAGGTTGAGAGATACTGGTTAGATATCGTCAGCCTCACCTCAATACACAGCTCTGGTTCTGGAACCAGTCTCTTGGAGAGGGGCTAGAGCTTGGCCTACTCTGGAGTTGCTCCGGGTGAGAGGTGACGAGCAGGGGTGGGTATTCTTGTATCCCCCCCACCTTGCTGCCTCTATATTGGAGTATTCCCTAGCGGATGAAAGGGTTGTTTTCCTGCACATTCAGGTCAGGATATGGGTCCTGACCATCATTTGTGCCTATGCAGCAAATGATGGTTCAGAGTACGTACTCTATTTAGAGTCTCTGACTGGGGTGCTGGAGAGTGCTTCTCTTGGAACACTCCATTGTCCTATTGAAGGATTTCAGTGTGCACATGGGCAACGACAGTGAAACCTCGAGAATTCCGTTATGTGCACACATAATGACAATAAAGAGTTCTTGTTTCTTCAAAGATGCACTCTTTTTGAATCAAAGGAGCTTTGCGTTAGCAAAATTCCCCAGAAATATTTTTCCAGACATTATTATTCTAAACGCTGACCTGAACCAACTGTAAAAGAAGGCATAAATAAAGGGATTAAGCATTGAATTGAAAAGAGTAAGCCAATTGAGGGTTTCATAAACAACAAGTGGCACTGATACAAAAACTGATATCTCAGCAGTATTACAAAGGAAGAAAGGCAGCCAACACACCAGAAAAACTCCTAAAACAATAGCCAGAGTTTTTGTGGACTTCCTCTCCATCTTACTGACAGCTGCTCCAGATTTCATCACATTCTGGATGCTGCATACCTGTCTTTGTGCAACAAGGAAAATCTTCAGGTAGATACAGAGCATTATTATCACTGGGAGATAAAATGATAAAACTGATCCAAAAATGTTTGCCAAAGCCACATCAAGAAAGCATTTTTCTCCACATTGTTCATAGTTTAATCCTGCAATGAGAAGCCCAACAGCGACTAGAACAGAAACACCCCAGACAAATAACATCATGACCACAACAACATGAGCATTTATCTTTGTTCTGTATGTCAGAGGCTGACACACTGCATAGTATCGGTCAATGGAAATGCAGCACAAGTTCAAAATGGAAGCTGTGCTCATTGTTACATCAAAGTTTGCTCGTACCTTGCAAAGTATATTTTGATAGAACAGACATGCAGTCACAGTGACTTTCATGCTTAAAGGAAAGACTAAGAGTCCCACAAGCAGGTCAGCCACAGCCAGAGAAAGGATGAGAGAGTTAGTGGGCGTGTGCAGCTGTCTGAAGTAAATGATGGAGATTATCACAAGGAGGTTTCCACACACCGTCACAACAGATGACAAACCGAGGAAAATATACAATAAAACACATTTAGTAGATGGAGTGTTTGTAGGCATAAAAGAGGCCTCATCTATCACATAACATAGATTTATGTCATCAACACGAGTGTGGTTCACATGGACTCCTGGTGTCATCCTTCTGGATTCCTGCAAATCAGTTTTCAATTTTCAATACATTGTCAGTCTTAAAAATCTGTTTACAATGCAAATAATTCTCTGGAATAAAACATTTTCACTACAGATGATACATTTGAAAAGTTCAGTATGTTTACCTGGGTGCTCTTCATCAATGCCTGTCTATGTGCAAACATGGATTTTTATCCACTTCTTTCTCATTACCATAGATAATGCATTCATAAATTGTCCAATTAGATTTCAATATGATGACATCACATGCTGGTCTGGCAGATTATGTTCTGTATTACAATGTATAATAATTTGAGAAAAGAGTAGATTTGCACATTTTTTTTTAAAGATGACTGATCAAATTCATTAAACATTACAGTTATCATTATAAAAATTTGATCTCATAGTACACTACAATAAACTAATCTTCAGATTTGTACTTTAATCAAAAATTAACTAGGAACTGTAAAAGTGAAGTTAAGTGAAATCAGTTTAAAACTAGAAATTTAATTTTCTACAATTCTAAGCAAAAGTCTTAAGTAATCTATTTTTACAGTGGTAAAGCCAATCTGGCATCATATAACTGGGTTCAAACTCTGCAGGTGCATATCAAACAATTGAAATATAATTTAAAAAAAACGTTTTTATTTTTTTCTGTTGGTGTCACTTTAATAGTGATAATAGCTTTTGTTTGAGATTAATCACATCAGGGTGTGTCAGCTGTAATGCTGTTGATACTACCTAGCTGCAATGCTCCTGCACTGTGTATACAACTGTGTACATATGTCAATTTATTTATTTTTTTGGCTAACCAATTCTTATCTTATTATCTTATTTACTATTGCTCTGAGTGCTGTTATCCTGGAATTTCCCCACTGTGGGACTAATAAAGGTTTATCTTATCTCATCTTATCTTTCTTATGTTATCTTATCTTATCCTAAAATTGCATTAAATGTATGCAATTAATCACAATTAAAGCTACATCCTACTTGAAACATATCACTCTATGTGTAATGAAAATCGAATCTAATCCAGTCCAAGTTTATTTGTAAAGCACTTTAAAACAATGACAGCTGACACAAAGTTCTTTACATCAATGATAAAAAATATTAAACATTCATTATCAATCATTTATTGATAATTTTTTATTTATCTGTTTTTCTGAGGATTTTTGCTAATTAATTATTATGGTACCCCCCTCCCCCCATGCATGAAGACGCTCATGCATCAAGGTTGTGGCGTACTTGAACAGCATGATGGGTTGCCCCATTTTTTTTATTGGAAGAAGGAAATCTTTTCCTTAAATATACAGTATGTGCCATTAGTATGTGTGGCAAATGGTTAATTTAAATGAAACTTTGTGAGTAGTATAACACCCCCAAAATGAGGTTTCTGTAAGCATGCCTCTTTTTGTGTGTGTCCTCCCTTGACCTAGGTTACAAATGTCAGATAGGACAATTAATCCAGCTGTCTGTGCAGATTTAATGCAATTTAGCATGTATTGTAACCAATTCTGAATTAGTCATTAAGGCCACATCTGTCTGTCCTGTTGAACACAGACAGATTGAATATGTGTTAGTGCATCTTTGTGAAAGGTTATGTCTGACATAATGTCTGGCCCAGGAAACATGCACGCAGGCTCAGGATAGATTTAACAGCTTTATTCAACAAGCAGCTGTGTTTGAATGGATGTATGCGGTATGTGTATGTGCTGGGGTGAACGCCGATGTGCAGGCAGCAGAGCAGCGCGCCGTTCAGCCGGACAACCCTATGGAGAGAAAGCAGAGGACAAGGGTAACGGGCACCACACCGAGACAGGGATAATAGTCTGAGTGTTGCTTACTTGCAGGAACAGGTGGCTGGCGTTGGCAAGTGATGAGCCCGGGAGACAGCGTCCTGCAGGGCCTGCGCCGATGGTGGAGATGAGTCGGCGATGATGGGGGAAATCCGCCACCGGGGAGTCCACCTGTGCACAGGGGTGAAGAACTTTGGAGACAAGGTAAGGGATGCTTACATGTCGTAGAGATCTTGCTGGTGATCTGAGGATGATTCACGAGCTTTGGAATTACCGACGAGAACAGACGGCTCCAGACCGCAGCACTGGGCCGAGTAGGCTAAATAGCCCGCTGCTGACGAGGCGCAGGTGTGCGCGCAGCTGAAGCTGCTGATGAGCGGCGAGTCGTGACAGTACCCCTCCCCCACCAGCAGCGCCTCCTGGCGCTGGTTTGTCTGGATGTGCCCGATGGAACTCCGTGATGAGACTTTTGTCTAACACCCAAGAAGAGGGCACCCAGGACCTCCATTCCGGACCGAATCCCTCCCAGTCCACCAAGTACTGCAGCCCGCGACCTCGGTGCCGGGAGTCCAGGAAGGAGGCGACTCTCCAGGCCGGGTGGCCGTCGATCATCATAGGCACAGGCGGCGCTGTGGGTGGGGGGCAGAGGGGGTCGGAGACATAGGGCTTGATTTTAGAAACATGGAAGGTAGGGCAGATGTGGAGGGAGGGGGGGAGGGCCAGACGTACAGCCACCGGGTTAACAATTTTAGAAATGGTGTGGGGACCAACAAAGCGTGGGGCCAACTTCCTCTTCTCTCCCTTGAGGTGGATATCCTGAGTGGCCAACCAGACCTGTTGACCCACCTGGTAGACAGGGGCCGGTCTCCAGCGACGGTTAGCCGTGGTGCTGTTGCGCGCCGCCGTGTGTAAGAGCGCGTCGCGTGTCTTGGACCACAGAGCCCGACAACGTCTCAGGTGTGCCTGGATGGAAGGGACTGCCAGCTCCGCCTCCTGCTCCGGGAACAAAGGTGGATCGTAGCCCAGGGACGCCTTGAAGGGGGACATCCCTATAGCAGAAGACCGAGCGGTGTTGTGGGCGTACTCTACCCAAGACAGGTGTGTGCTCCAGGAAGACGGGTTAGAAGAAGTGACGCAGCGTAGGGCAGCTTCCAGCTCCTGGTTGGCCCGTTCACACTGCCCGTTGGACTGCGGGTGGTGACCGGAGGAGAGGCTAACTGTGGCTCCCAGGGCGTTGCAAAAACACCTCCAAACCTCAGAGACAAACTGGGGACCGCGATCCGAGACGACGTCCGTCGGTATCCCGTGTAGCCTGACCACGTGCTGAACCAAGAGGTCCACTGTCTCCTGCGCCGTTGGAAGACCCCGAAGTGGCACGAAGTGGGCGGCCTTGGAGAATCGGTCCACGATGGTCAGCACGGCATTATAGGAGTTCGAAGTGGGGAGACCAGTGACAAAGTCGAGGGCTATATGGGACCAGGGCCTGCCAGGGGTCGGCAGAGGCTGGAGCAACCCCACGGGAGGAGAATTACCCAACTTGGCGGTGGCACACACAGGGCATGCCCGGACGTAGTTGGCGGCATCTTTCTGCAGACCCGGCCACCAGAAGGAGCGCTGGAGGAGAGCCACAAGCCGAGATACACCAGGATGACAGGCAAGCTTGGAGGTGTGGACCCAATGGATGACCTCCCCCCCGGACAGAAGATGGAACGAACAACCTTCCCTCTGGTCCGCCACCAGGGTCCGGTTCAGTCTCCTGCGCCCTCCGGATCTTGTCCCTGATGGACCAGGACATCGCTCCAACCACACATGAACTGGGCAGGATGGGGTGGCCCGGCTCCTCCGACGCCTCAGGAGCGAACTGCCTGGAGAGGGCATCAGGTAGGACGTTCTTCGAGCCGGGGCGATAGGTTATGGTGAAGCGGAACCGGGCAAAGAACAGGGACCAGCGTGCCTGGCGGGCATTCAGGCATCTAGCAGATTGAAGATATTCAAAGTTCTTATGGTCCATCAGCACCACGAACGGTAAAGCTGCCCCCTCCAACCAGTGGCGCCACTCCTGCAGGGCGAGCTTGATGGCGAGAAGCTCCCTGTCTCCAATGTCGTAATTCCGCTCGGCCGGGGACAGGTGCCGTGAGAAGAAGGCGCAGGGTCGCTTGGCCCCATCGGTGGGTGATCGCTGGGACAGCACCGCCCCCACCCCCGTATCAGACGCGTCAACCTCCACCAGACACTGCAGCGCGGGGTCGACCTGGGTCAGGACCCGGGAGGAGGAGAACTCCGTCTTCAGTGCCTGGAATGCCGCAGCGACCTCTTCAGTCCAACGGAAGGTGTTCTTAGGGGATGTGAGACGGGTCAGTGGGGCAGTGATGGCACCGAAGTTGGGTACAAAACGGCGGTAGAAATTGTCGAACCCAAGGAATTGCTGGACCTGTTTCCTGGAGGTCAGCGTGGGCCATTCCACCACCGCTTTAACCTTAGCGGGGGCAGGTAGGACCTGGTTGTGGGAGATAACAAAACCTAAGAAGGAGGTGGTCTTGGCGTAGAACTCACACTTTTCAGCTTTCACATACAACCTGTTTTCCAGCAGCCGCTGCAAGACCCGCCTCACATGCACCTGATGTTCCTCTCGTGACCTGGAGAAGATGAGGATGTCATCCAGGTACACGAACACGAAGAGGCCAAGGAAATCACGCAGGACGTCATTGATTAGGCGCTGAAAAACGGCAGGGGCGTTGGTCAGATCAAAGGGCATTACCAGGTACTCAAAATGCCCACTTGGCATTCTGAATGCTGTCTTCCACTCATCCCCCTCCCTGATCCGGACGAGATGGTATGCACTGCGGAGATCCAATTTGGTGAACCAGGTCGCCCCCTGCAGGGAGTGGAAGGCAGTGTTCATCAGCGGCAGGGTATAACGGTCCTTCTCCGTGATGTCATTCAAGGTCCGGAAGTCGATACATGGGCGGAGGGATCCATCCTTCTTCGACACGAAGAAGAACCCTGCACCGAGCGGAGACGAAGAGGGGCGGATGATACCTGCGCTGAGTGACTCCTTGATGTAGCTGTCCATCGCTTCCCGCTCCGGCGCTGACAGGCTGTAAAGACGACCCGATGGCAGAGGCGCCCCTGTGCGGAGGTTGATGGCACAGTTGTAGGGCCGATGAGGTGGAAGAGACATCGCCCTGGACTTGCTGAAAACGAGGCCCAGATCGTGGAATTCCGAGGGCACCAGGGTGAGATCCGGAGGCACGGCGTCCTTAACTGGGGGAGGAGAAGACGGGGCGCAGGCTGCGGACTGTAAGCAGGTGCCCATGTAGAATGAACTCCAGGCGGCGATCTTTCCTGTCCGCCAATCCAACACTGGGTTGTGCAGGCGCAACCAGGGATACCCAAGGATGACAGGCGTCACAGAGGAAGACAGGACATAAAAGGTGAGCTCCTCTCGGTGGTTACCCAAAATAATAACTGGGACTGGTTGCGTGCGACGGGTCACTTGGCCAAGGGGCGCACGGGAAAGGGTGATCAGGCTGAGAGGAGCGGGCAGAGGGTGGCAGGGGATGCCCAATTGGGTTGCCAGGCTCTTTGAAATGAAGCTCTGCTCTGCTCCTGAGTCCACCAGTGCGTGTGTGAGATGCCCCGTGGCGTTGTGACAAAATCGGATGGGCAAGGACAGACTTGTGAGGGTATTTGACCGGTTAGAGTCCGCGAGGCCCCCTACAGTGACTCGTGGACCTCCCCGTTTGGCTTTTCCAGGCAATGCTCCATGGAATGTTGGTCTCCTCCATAATACATACAGAGGCCCAACTTCCGGCGGCACTGTTTCTCCGCTAGGGGGAGCTTTGACCGGCCTACCACCATCGCCTCTGACTCCTTGGAGGACCCCGGTGAAGGTAACGCCAGGGGGCGGTCTTGAGGCGTGCGGACGGAGCCCCCACGCGAGCGGCTGCTAAATCTCCGCTCGGTGGACTGTTCACACAGCCTATTGTCTAAACTAATGGCGGTGGAAATCAACTCCGCCAGTGTCTCTGGGAGATCCCGGCCAGCCAGTTCATCCCTCAGACTCGAGCAGAGGCTGCGGAGGAAGATGCCACAGAGTGCAGCCTCATCCCAGCCAACCTCCTCCGCTGCAACCCGGAAGTCAATAGCATAGTCCGCCGCTGACCGGCTTCCCTGCTGAAGAGCAAGGAGCCGGTCAGTTAGGACGCTATCGCTCCGAGAATGGTCAAAGACCTCGAGAAAGCTCTGCACAAACTGGCTATAAGAGAGGTTCGCATAACTGGGCTTCGCCATTACGGCGTAAGCCCAAGTTAGCGCTCGCCCCTCCAAGAGATTTCCTATGTAGCCAATTCGGCTATGGTCTGAGGGAAAGTCCCCGGGAACGCGCAGGAATACTGACTCACACTGCATAATAAATCCCCGCGCTCCGCCGAGCTTACCGCTGAAGCGGGCGGGGGTTGGAATCGGTGTGAGCCGGGTTGGCGTTCCCGAGGAAGACTGACCGGGCACCGGAGCGGCAGGAGTTAGCCCACCCTGGTGAGCCAAGGGGAACGCCTGCTGGGGGTCCAGGCAGTCTAACCGGTGAGTTATGTTTACCAACTGGTTAAGGATCACCTGCTGTTGATGGGCTATTAAATCCACCCGAGCCTCGAGGGTGGAAAGACGGCGTGCGAGCCTGCTGTCTGCTGGGCCGCTCTGCTGGAGCCGTACTGACATAATGTCTGGCCCAGGAAACACGCACGCAGGCTCAGGATAGATTTAACAGCTTTATTCAGCAAGCAGGTGTGTTTGAATGGATGTATACGGTATGTGTATGTGCTGGGGTGAACGCCGATGCGCAGGCAGCAGAGCAGCGCGCCGTTCAGCCGGACAACCCTATGGAGAGAAAGCAGAGGACAAGGGCAACGGGCACCACACCGAGACGGGGATAATAGTCTGAGTGTTGCTTACTTGCAGGAACAGGTGGCTGGCGTTGGCAAGTGATGAGCCCAGGAGACAGCGTCCTGCAGGGCCTGCGCCGATGGTGGAGATGAGTCAGCGATGACGGGGGAAATCCGCCACCGGGGAGTCCACCTGTGCACAGGGGTGAAGAACTTTGGAGACAAGGTAAGGGATGCTTACGTGTCGTAGAGATCTTGCTGGTGATCTGAGGATGATTCACGAGCTTTGGAATTACCGACGAGAACAGACGGCTCCAGACCGCAGCACTGGGCCGAGTAAGCTAAATAGCCCGCTGCTGATGAGGCGCAGGTGTGCGCGCAGCTGAAGCCGCTGATGAGCGGTGAGTCGTGACAATGTCCCACTCCCTCTGTTAATGGAAAGGTGGACATATTGCTTAATTAGAATCTGGCTTCATTCTGCACAAGAAATGTTTTATTTCCTAAATTTTGGTGTGGTTTGTAGTCCCGAGGCCCGGCTCGGCCAAGGCCAAGCACCGGGAGCACAGCCCAGCTTTTTAGCACATCAAAACCATACAACACAATTATTCCTTATTCCTGTCACATTTCTGAAATGTGATACTGTGCATACCATTATCTGGTGAGAGGCATCATTGCAATGTGTCAGATGTGTCTTGCAATGTCAATTCATGTAAACACTGCGTTTTCAAAGTCAAAGTCAGTTAAATTGATATGCGTTATGTCATTGTCAATGTAATTTGTTGTACTTAGCTTCGGGTCTGCTTCTCATGCCATTGTTATTGTCCTCTGTAAGGGCCTCCTCCCCTCACGTTGCCACTGCCCCCAGCCAATGAGCCTAATGTCCAGGTTGGTGACAAACGTGGTGTTCCCCTTGCCACAGCCAGCCTGCCCCACACTGCTGTCCATCCTCCCGTCCACCACAAACGTCCAATGCCGGGGCCCATCCTGTAAAAAGAAATTGGGGGAAGCTCGAGGTTACCCCCTGTCCGTGCGTCAGAATTCACACCAACAGGAGTGCAAATTTTGTCTCCCCATAAGTTATTTTTGCAAGTGTCACTTTTATAGTCATTCAACTTTTGTCCTTTTAAGTTTTTTTTTTTTTTTTTTTTTTTTTTTACAGTGCTTATTCCACTGTTGATTATAATTTTCAATGCAAAGAAACACAATTGAATTGTTTTTGTGTATTTTGGTCATCAAGGATTTGTTAATATTAAAGCTAATGGTGATCCTGTGATTGTTAATTTTCACCTTTTTGACTTTTCAATTTTTAAATCCTGGTGAAAGATAAATAGTTGGTTAATGCTTTCCTTTTTCTGTGGAAAAAGAAACAAAACAACATGAACATGAACCTAGAATAACACAGTGAGTTTAAATAACACCTAAAGCTTCTATTAATTGAATAATGTGATTTTGTAATTACAAAAACAACTTTTCCCTAAATATTCAGTGAATCACTAAATCTTTTACCAATATGCACAGGTTAGCATTACTTTAAGATCACTCTTGAATAAAACAGTGTCATTTATTAGAATAATTTAGTTTAATGGGCTTCCTGTGGAATAAATCACACAATGCAGCATTTAAAAGAAAGAAAGCACACACATATAACTTTAAAACTTTGCAAGTGTTGCTTAAATGCTGAGTAAATATATGTGTTTTCAACTTAAAAGATTAAAATGTGTGGTTACATATGTGATTAACTGTAAAGTGTAGGCTTCATGCATTTCTGGCATTCATTTTGCATTGGGCCAATGATTCTCCATATGAGAATAACCTTTCAACAACCAACAAGTTTCTTTGCCTTCTGTTTTGGCATAACACTTTGAATTGGTGTTAAATTTAGGTTATTCTAAACAATATGGACTGCTTTGAAGTTAATTTGAGAGCGTGATTTATTTATAAATCAGCTTAACCCCTTGCACTCCGGGCAATTTTCCTAAAAATGCCAAAAAATAACGTGCCCAAAGTAAATCGAAAGCTGTTATTCAACCCCTTTGCAGCATCTTCATGGGGTTGGTCTCATTTAAAAGAAAACACTTTGAATTTTTTGGCAAAAAAACCCATAATCTCTCTACGTGCTCCGGCCACTGAGTTACAGTCATCTAAACATACTGAACTTGAAGAAAATAAATTTGGACACAGTGTTTTTTTTGATACAAATGCTTACAAATAACACACAGCTGTCCGATCCGGCTGGAAAATGCAACAGAAATGTAGAACCAAGTGTTATCAAGCTGAGATCCAAATTTGGTAACAATACCACAAAAAATGAATATTTTACACAGCTTTGTTCTCAGGTAGTTCCCAGGCATTTTGGAACTGTGCCAAATTGTGCCAAATGGCACAGTTTGGAAAAACGTCTGTAACTTTTGAATAATTCAATGTAGAATCTTCATTTTAGGCTCTAATGAAAGGTCACACTCAGGGCTGTGTCTGTGTGTGTGTGTGTGTGTGGGGGGGGGTTGTCCCCCCCCCCGCTAAAAAAGACGCAGTTCGGCCCTCGCTACATGATGGATTACACTCCTTGCATGTTTTTCACAGCGCCCCCCCCCCGCTACTGTGCGTGTGTGTGTGTGGGGTTGTCCCCCCCCTCACTACTGTGTGTGTGGGGGGGGTTTGTCCCCCCCCCCTCGCTGCAGAAGACGGCCATCGCTACATGAAGGAATAGACTCATATGCTTCCCCCCGCGGACCGGGGGCGTTCGGACCGTGAACGCCCCCCCCCCCGCTCCTCTTCTGCAGCGGGGGGTGGCGTTCACGGTCCGAACACGGCAAATGAACCGTTTATCGCGGCGCACGCACTTCGTACTTCGTGCGCAGTACAGTTGTAATTTACCGATCGGTCAAAAGTCATTTTTGGATTACAGTTTTCAGGGATAAATAATAATTTAGCTTATAACACCTTACCTCTTCACAGCAGCAGAGTCGTGGCGAACTTCTCTTCCCCATTGTAAGACGAACGCGATGCTGCTCGGCTCGTGGATCCCGATCAAAACATAATTCCATTATTGCGGTTTTGGTGAATGATTTACGACCTTTGTCGTCGGCCTCCGTTGGTCTATGATGACGGAAGAGAATTCTAAACGTCTATTCTGCTGGAATGAGTGCAGGTCCCACTTGTGGGTGGTCTCCATGCTGCGGGGTCTGTAGTAGATTCGTCCAGCGTCCTTTGTTTTAATCTGCTGCAGCAGTAAATCTCTCTTCACCCAGCCTGAATTTCTGTGCTTCAATTGGCTCCTGCGTTTACAGTAGGCGGGTCCTCCTTCCTAGGTTTTCATTCATTGGCTCTTCAAGGTTTCAGAAACCCAATTCAAGGCTCTTATTAGTCGAATGAGAGGTCAATCAGATGAACTAATCTGTTCGCGGCTGTCTCTGCAGTTTTTTTTTTAGTGGCACTTGGACGCCACTACATCACCATCATCACCTACATCACCACAATCTGGTCTATGCGTCAGAGTGCGCATGAGTGCGCCCTCGTGCGTCTTAGGACGCAGAGACTTGCCCGCCCGCGGAACAACGGAGCGCAAGTGGTTAATAGATTTGCTGTATTTTAGATATGTTGTTAAAGGATGCAATTGCTATGGTTGACCACAAGATGGAGACAGTTTTGGATGAGGAGACAGTGACATTGCCCACGAGGTGGTCTATCGGTCTCAACTCCAAGATGGCAACTAGGGGTGTTTCCCACATTGTACCAAGCCCTTAAGTGTATTCCATTTCATTAAAGGAAAAATTCCAAATACTATATATTGTTTAAATGGGAAACTCAGACTGGAACCTTCTGAGTTCCTTCTCTAGATTAAATTTTAATAACTATAGTACTAAAGGAGTAACATTGTTGCATCTAAAATGCTTTCACCCCCAGTTCTTTTATATGAAGGCCAAATAACCAGACTGAGAGATGAAATATACTTTCACTTATTTTACTGAAATTGAGATATGGTACAGGCAGTGCTGGAACACCTCTTAGGTACATGCCCCGAGATAGTGCTCCCAAATTCTGGATCTTACAGTTTTAATAAGACCTGACTGCACCCTAAGGTCACCCACTCTCTCACACAAAGAGGAGGGGTTTGTCCCTCATTGAATCTATACTCTTTCATCTATGTGCTTGGACCAGCTGCGGGCTGACCCATTCTATTTGTTTTCAGCAAATGTCATGAAGTGTGTGCGTGAATGTGTGACCTCAAAGGTGTAAAGCTGTGGCATGCAAAGCAGGCAGTAAAAGAAGTGTGAAAAGCAATAAAGGAAACAAGCAATAAAGGAAGTGTGATAACATTTGCACAGAAACTAACATTCCAAGAAAAACAGATGCAGTTGGAGATTTTAACCAACAATACCCCCTGTTGAAGTGTCCTAACAGGGCACCTCACACATTTGTCAATTTCATATTTTGTTTTTGCATCTCCCCCTGTTGAGATGGATCTAAACTCATCTCACAATCCTATTCTAATCCCTGTGTGTAGTGAGTCTAAGATTCTATATGTGTGCGATGTCTTCTTTCCGGCAATCGGATTGACCTGTCCCCCCTCAGGTCGCCATATCTCCAGAGGACATCTGGTGTGGTGCAGACATCGTGGTTATCCATAACAAAAGGCCTATATGTGTAAGATGTATAAACCTACACTACAAATAACCAGTGCACACATGTGAACACAGAATAAAGGCACACACATGCATGTATATGCACATGTGTATGTATTCACATATGAGCACTTGCCCTATACAAACACATGCATATACAAAAACGGCGATCACAATGGAAACCTGTGGAGCCAAAGCATAGCAAAGCAAAATTCTAACACCATGTTATGTATATTGTAGACCCTATCGTAGACCCTAAACTCTTTCATCCGCATTCTCCGGGTCCCCATCAGAATCCAGTCTTGGCACAACGTCATCATCATCCTGACAGTGAGAAAGCAGGTAGACAGCTTCCTGGACACCTTGGTATGGGAATGGGTCTTTAAAGGAGAAAGCTGCAGCAATAGATCTTTCAACAAGTTGTTTAATCATAGGAATACAACAACACCCACAGAAAGCAATAATCATTAAAGTAATAGCGATGCTAACTAAGGCCCCCTGAATAATCTTCCCCCATTTACTAAACATGTTGTCAAACCAACTACCTACTGTATGAACAGAATAGTTGTTGTCGGGGTCAATATCTCCTAAAATGTCTTATGATTACTGTTCAGTATTGACAAAGGTTTCAGCTTCAATTTACCCTAATACACTATCTTACTACACTATTATTCATACATCAAGTTTAAATTTATCTAATTCCTTCCTTTCTCTAATCATTATTATAATAATTAATTTAAATTTCAAAAATTTTATGAAGTAAGATAAGATAAGATAAGATAAGCCTTTATTAGTCCCACAATGGGGAAATTCCAGGATTGCAACAGCACAGGGATAGCAACACTCAGAGCAACAATCAGAAGGCAAGAAAAAACATCTAGTAAACATATGTCTATATTACTATAAATGTATATATATAGACACACAGTGCAGAGTATTATGGTTGGTTGGTGAATGTGCAGCAGAAAGTCTAAGCTCTCTCTCCGCGGATGCGGCGGGCCAGCTGGAGGTCTTTGGGCATGATGGTGACCCCCTTAGCGAAGAAGAGACCACCAGGTGGGCCTCGCTGGTCTCCTGCAGAGCCATGACGGCGAAGCTCAGGAAACGCAGGACGGTCTTGAAGTCCTGAGCGATCTCCCTCACCAGGCGCTGGACGGGCAGCTTACGGATGAGCAGCTCCGTGGATTTCTGGCAGCGACGGATCTCTCTCAGAGCCACGGGCCTGTGACGGCGAGGCCTCTTCACTCTGCCGGTGGCCGGAGCGCCTCTCCGAGTAGCCCTGGTGGCTAGCTGTCTCCTGGGGAGCTTCTTCCTCCAGTAGATTTTACGGGCGGTCTGCTTGGTTCTTGCCATCGCTCTTTATTATTCTGTCTTATATTTCTTGCACGCCGCCTAAACTCCAGCCCGGCACCCGCGTCGTTTTCGCTACAGCTCCCGGTATGTCGAGTTTCCCATTAGCACCGGGCGGCGGCCAAGTGCTAGCTAGCACTAGCTCCTCCCCGCTGTAGCGTCTCCCGCTGCAAACTGTGGCTCCGTCCGCCGACCCGGGAGACCCCCGGGGCGATCCGTGCGTCCGTGATATATACACAGAGTGAAAGGTGTAGAAAGAACAAGGAAGATAAAAAAAAAGGCTGTTGCAACGGGCAGCCTACTCGTGTGGCGCCACCGGTCCGGCGGAACCGGAACCGGAAAAGTATATGTTTATGTTATCTTTTTGCATCTTTATCATATCTTTTTGCATCTTTTGCATCTGATTAGAATTTTAGCGTTACAAAAATAATAATTCACGGACTTCTGCCAATGTCCGAGTTCCTGGAGGCACTATGCATTTGATACAGTGGGACTTGTGCCAGTATCCACTTATTTTTTTGTAACGCAATCTTAATAAATGTAAAAATCTGTATTGTCTTTATAGTAGATTCTAAATCAAGTCCCACAGTAAACATAAATTCAACACAAGTTAGTCTTTCCTTAAACATTTGGAACTTTTCTCATAAATTTGCATTGTTTTCTTCCTTATCACTGTACCTTGTTTCTTATAGACATGATATTTCCTTTTACAATAATCTACAGATATTTCCTTAACCTCTTGCGCTCCGTTGTACCACGGACGGGCAAGTCTCTCCGTCCTAGAGCGCACGAGGGCGCACGAGAGCGTGCGCTCTCGGACGCATGATGGAGATCCTGATGGTGGTGATGTAGATGGTGATGGCGTCCAAGCGCGCACTGAAAATAAAAGCTGCAGACACAGCCGCGAACAGATTAGTTCATCTGATTGACCTCTCATTGAACTAATAAGAGCCTTGAGTTGGGTTTCTGAAACCTTGAAGAACCAATGAATGAAAATCTAGTCAGAAGGACCCGCCTCCCAACGCTGTGACTGCAGTGAGCCAATTGAAGCAGAGAAGTTCACGAGCTGTTTTTTTTTAAGGCTGGGTGAAGACTGACTGCTGGAGCGGATCAAAAAAGAACCCGCAGGAAGAACCCCACAGACCCAGCAGCAGGGAGATCACCCACAAATGCAACCTGTGTGACAGGGAGTGCCATTCACGGTTCGGCATGTTCGGCCACAGGCGGTGCTTTTTTTGGGGGGTTCCAGCAGAGTAGACGTTATGATTTCTTCAATGGTCATAGACCAATGGAGGCTGACGACGAAGGCTGAGTGACACACACGCCTTCGCCAGTCTTTTTTTAATTACTACTGTTATTTGTTTTGAAAAATCGTTCGCCAGAAACCGCAATCATGGAAGCACAAAACCGCAATAATGGAATTATGTTTTGATCGGGATCCACGAGCGGACCAGCGTTGCGTTCGTCTGACAGTGAGGAAGAGAAGTTCGCCAGGACTCTGATGCTGTGAAGAGGTAAGCTGTTATAAGCTAAATTATTATTTATTCCTGAAAATTGTAATCCAAAATGACTTTTGACCGATCGGTAAATTACAGCTGTGCAGCGCACGAAGTAGGAAGTGCGTGCGCCGCGATAAATGGTTAATTCACCGTGTCCGGACCATGCCGCGATGACTGCGCAGCGGTCGCTTCATAGCCATATGAGTCTATTCCGTCATGTAGCGATGGCCGATGGCCGTCCTCTGTAGCGGGGGGGGGGGCAACCCCCCCCCCCCACACACACACAGACAGCCCTGAGTGTGACCTTTCATAAGAGCCCAAAACGAAGCTTCTACATTGAATTATTCAAAAGTTACAGACGTTTTTCCAAACTGTGCCATTTGGCACAATTTGGCACAGTTCCAAAACGCCTGGGAACTACCTGAGGAAAAAGCTGTGTAATATATTCATTTTTTGTGGTATTGTTACAAAATTTGGACCTCAGCTGGATAACACTTGGTTCTACATTTCTGTTGCATTTTCCAGCCCGAATCTCAAGCTGTGTGTTATTTGCAAGCATTTGTATCCAAAAAAACACCCAGGCCAAATTTATTTTCTTCAAGTTCACTATGTTTAGATGACTGTAACTCAGTGGCCGGAGCACTTAGAGAGATTATGACTGTTTTGCCAAAAAATTCAAAGTGTTTTCTTTTAAATGAGACCAACCCCATGAAGATGCTGCAAAGGGTTGAAGAACAGCTTTTGATTTAATTTGGGCACGTTAATTTTTGGCATTTTTAGGGAAATTGACCGGAGTGCAAGGGGTTAAATGAGATTTACTTATTCTTGTTTTCTTGTACATTCTAATTCTTTTCTTCCCCAGAGGGATGGATGAGGATCAACAGCTGGAGGCAGCAATATTGAGCATCTCACCTTTGGGCACGTTAATTTTTGGCATTTTTAGTGAAATTGACCGGAGTGCAAGGGGTTAAATATCTGGAAATTTATTGATATAACTTTTAACTTCTCCTATTGAATGTTGTGATTTCATTACCAAACGGTTTCATTTATATTTTTCTCATCATTATCATTGTCTGTGTGGTGTCCTGCAAACAACGTGGGCTGCATTGACAATTAGAACTCATTTTAGGGAGCTCATCTTAAATAAAAATATAATGTATAAGCATCCCGAAGGGATTAAACAAAACGTGGTAAAACTCAAATTAAACATAAAACCTCTAAATTGAATGATTTGGCCTCCCTTCATTGGCTTCCCACAGAGTTTAAAATAAAGTTTAAAGTTCTTTAAGTTTTGTAGGGTTCCCCCTACAGTTGAAAGTGCTATGAGATGACTGTTGTTGTGAAATGGCGCTATATAAATAAAGTTGAATTGAATTGAATTCATTATTAATCATCTATTGATAATTTTTATGTATTATCTATTTGTCTGAGGATTGGTAATTATTTTGCTAATTAATTTTTCAATACCCCCTTTTTTGATGCATGGAGACGCACATGCAGCAAAGTTACAAGATATTTGCTTGTGTGGAGAATGTCTGGAAAGGATGAGGCTGAGTTATTTCTCAAGTTCCATTTAATTCACAACACACTCTCCAACATTCAAATACAGAAAGAGGTAGAACCCCCAACATCTGCCAGTCTTATACCCCTGACATCAAAGCACAAAATCCCATTGTCTTTAAATCCCAAACCAATGCATCCCCCCTGCAGTTCCTATCTCTTTCACCCAAACCTTGGTGGCCAGGAAATCATTCATGTCCATCTCTTTGCATATCAAAAGGCCAACTCTCACATCCTCCTCATAACCCTAGGAGGTCCAGACCTTCTGTTCCTCTTCAGACGTGAAGCCAAAATAAGCACACAGGAATACAGTGGTACCTCTACTTACGAACGTCTCTACATACAGAATTTTCAGGTTACGACACGCTTCAACGGGAAAATATTGCCTCTTGTTACGAAAGAAATTTCAGGATACGAAAGGCAAAAAAGTACGCGCTCCTCGCAGCTCCCGTAGTTTACCGAATGTAAACACACTTGTAGCTGCTCTGCCATTGGCTATCGCCTAGCATCTTCCTGGTATCCCATTGGCCACGAAGTGTTCGGGAAGTTCGGGCAGTTTTACGTGTGTGTACAGTACAGTATTAACTTTTATTCACTATGGGCCCCAAGAAAGTGATGGAGATAAGTGGAAAAGGAGAAAAGAAGAAGAAGAGAGTTTTTTTGTCCATACAAACAAAGCAAGAGATAATAGAAAGGTATGAAAAAGGGATGCGTTTGGTTGATCTCGCCAAAGAATATGGCCGTAATACATCTACGATCGGCACGGTATTAAAACAAAAGGAAGCCGAAGGATTGTTAAAAGCCGACAAAAGCAAACGTCCTTGGATCGGTTCTTCACAAAACGTCAGGCAAAAACCACTGAGAGAGAACATGAACCAAAGAAGGCAAAAGGTGACGACGACGACGATAGCAGTTAAACGGTAAATGAACATAATTTTTATTATTCTTTACTTTATTCTTTGTTTTTTTAAATTATGTACAACTCTCATTTTATGTTTATTGTGCAGTAATCTAATTGTAACATGTATTTGTTACATGTTTTGATGCATTTTTATGATTTATAAAAAATTTATGTCCGAATTTTGGGGGGCTTGGAACGGATTAGGGCATTTACATGTAAAACGCGTCTCTACTTACGGAATTTTCACGTTACGAAAATACTTCCGGAACGAATTAATTTCATAAGTAGAGGTACCACTGTATACATGAGAGCCTATGAACAGTCATATACATGTGAGCCCGTGAAACTACATATGTGCACCACATATAACCCCCCCCCCCACAAACGTCTAAGAGGGAACAACCAAACACAGATTGCATGTCATAATAAAATCACCACACATCAGTCCACATGCTGTCTTGGTCTCAACCGTCTGCCGTATCTGCTGCAGGCGGGCTTAACCTCTTCCACGGCGTCCTCCTGCTGCAGAGCTGCTGTCTGGGGATTAAAACTGTTAGACAATCTCTGTGGGTGTTCTGGGGAATGCTCCCTAGGGGGTCTACCCCATCGCGGGGCTCTCGCCAACTGCACAGTTTCATCAGCCATCACAAAAGCAGGTTTGAGTCTGTCTATGCCAATCATCTCCTTTCTGCCCCCCAAATCTAGCAAAAAATGCTTATCACCTGTTTCCAGCACCCTAAATGGTCCATCGTATGGCGGTCGCAGAGCTGTGTGGTGGGCATCATGCCTGACAAAAACAAACTCTGCATTTTTTAAAGCTTTAGGCACAAAAACACGCGGAAAACTGTGGTGAACGGGGCCGGGTAGGGCACTTAGTTAGTTAGTTAGTTAGTTAATCCCTTCACACCTGAAGGTGTATATGGACGGCGCCTATCTCCGTTTCTCTGACCCTAGGCCACACAGCTACTGTAAGTAGTGAAAGCTACAGCAGGGGGTCAGTCCTCTGGTAGCTCTGTGTGTAACTTTACTTTCCCCATTCCATTATGCGGAGCACCATGCTAGAAGGCAGAAAGCACCATTTTTATATGGTCTTTGGTATGACCTGGCCGGGATTTGAACCCCTGCCTCCCGGGTGTGGGGCGGATGCTCTTCCAACTGAGCCACCACTCCGGTGGGTAGGGCACTTGGGCCCATGCTATTCTGCAAACGCTGAGCCGAGGAGAACTCTGGCGCTGGGTTGTCAGGGAGAAATCCTCCGGGCAGCCGAAGTGGCTGTGCGAACACTAGCTCCACTGGGGAGGCGTCTAAATCCTCTTTAGGTGCAGAACACAACCCCAATAAAACCCATGGTAGTTTGTCAACCCAATTTGCATCTGTAAGCGACGCTCTGAGAGCCGCCTTCAGCGACCTGTGAAAACGTTCGCATAACCCGTTAGCCTGCGGGTGATACGTGGTCGTGTGGTGGATCGTTGCCCCCAGGCTGTGGGCCATCGCTGACCAAAGTTCGGAAACAAACTGTGGGCCTCTGTCAGATGTAATATCCGATGGAACTCCAAAACGCGCTACCCATGCAGTTAAAAAAGCGCGCGCCACCTCCTCGGCTGTAGTTGATGACAGGGGAACCACTTCTAGCCAGCGCGTGGTGCGGTGGACCATTGTCAGAAGATGTGTGCAGCCCTGCAAGGGCGGTAGAGGGCCTACGAGGTCCACGTGGACATGATCAAACCTTTTAGCTGGAATATGAAACGACTCCAAAGGAGCTCTCGTGTGTCTATGCAGTTTGGACCGCTGGCAAGCCATGCAGGTTGCCGCCCACTCTCTAACCTGCTTACGCAGGCCCGGCCATACAAATTTCTCCCCCACCATTTTGATCGAAGTGCGCACCCCCGGGTGCGCCAGAGAATAAACCGAGTCAAAAATGCGGCGGCGCCACGAGGCCGGAACCATCGGACGGGGTCGCCCGGTGGAAACATCGCAGATTAGGGGGGGCATACCGTCTTGCAGCACCCTGTCCTCCAGCCTTAACCCTGTTGGTCCAGACTGGAGCGCGCGCACGTCCGTGTCGCCACACTGCTCCGCGGCCATGGCTGCGTAATCTATCCCTACGCGGACTGGGGCCGCGCGCCCTTCCGCGTCGCTACCCTGGTCCGCGGCAACAGTTGCCAAATCTACCTCTACGCGGGCTGGAGCAGCCACGGCACGCGAGAGGCAGTCTGCCACTACATTAAGTTTGCCCGCTACATGCTGGATATCGGTAGTGAACTCCGAAATTGCGGCCAGCTGTCTCTGCTGCCGGCCCGACCAAGGTTCTGAAATCTTGGCCATCGCAAAAGTCAGCGGCTTGTGGTCAACGAACGCGGTGAAATGGCATCCTTCCAGCCAAAACTGGAAGTGACGAATAGCCAAATGGAGGGCTAACAACTCCCTGTCAAATGCGTTGTATTTCCGCTCACTATCACGCAAAGTCCTGCTGAAAAACGCGAGCGGCTGCCAGGCTCCAGCCACATACTGTTCGACAACCGCCCCTATGGCCACCTCTGATGCGTCAGTAGTGAGCACCATGTGGGCCGTTGGGACTGGGTGTGCTAACAACGCAGCGTTTGCCAAGGCTGTTTTGACTTCAGAGAATGCGCGCTCCCGCTCGGGGGACCATTCGATTTTATTTGCGGGTTTTTGTTTTTTAAGCGCAGCGTACAATGGTTGCATGAGCTGCGCCGCGCGGGGAAGGAAATGGTAATAAAAATTCACCATTCCCAAAAACTCCTGTAACGCTTTGACCGTTTGTGGCTGGGGAAAATTTGCCACCGCGCGCACCTTGTCAGGCAGAGGGACTGCTCCTTCGGGAGAGACGCGATGCCCCAAGAAATCAATCTGCGCCACCCCGAACTGACACTTCACTGGGTTGATTATTAGCCCATGCTCTGCCAACCTCCGGAAAACTGCCGTGAGGTGGTTTTCGTGTTCATCTTCGGACGCACTGGCTACTAAAATGTTGTCCAGGTAGACGAACACGAAAGGAAGATCGCGCAACACCGTGTCCATCATGCGTTGGAAAGTCTGCGCCGTGCCTTTAAGCCCAAACGGCATGCGCAAAAACTCAAAAAGCCCGAAAGGAGTTATTACCGCTGTTTTGGGTATGTCCTCAGCACGTACTGGGACCTGATGATAACCGCGCACCAAGTCTATCTTAGAAAAACATGCGTCCCCGCCAAATGAACTGAAAAATCCTGGATATGTGGGATTGAGTAGCGGTCGTGTGCTGTAACATTGTTCAGCCTGCGAAAATCACCGCACGGCTGCCACGAGCAATCAGTTTTAGGGACCATGTGAAGCGATGAAGCCCAAGGGCTATTTGAATGTCTGATGATGCCCAATTTTTCTAGGTTGGCGAATTCCTCGCGCGCTATGGCCAGTTTAGCTGAATCCAAGCGCCGAGCTTTTGCAAAAACGGGCGGTCCGGTGGTAGTAATAAAATGCTCCACCCCGTGTTTAGCCACGGTCGCTGAAAATGTTGGCACCGTGAGTGCTGGAAACTGATTGAGGAGTGTGTGGAACTTACCACCTGCAGCTGTGACAGTGGCTTGTGCTGTTGGCGGAGTCACTCGGGCTGTACAGGGAATAGAAGAAAAAGAGAGTGCATTAACCAGGCATCTGTTAACAAGATCGACCAACAAACCATGTGAGCACAAAAAATCAGCACCTAACATGTTGAAATTGACTGCCACTATGACGAAAGTCCACTCGAATGTATGGCCGTGGAAAGACAGAGACAGGGTCTTCTCCCCGAAGGTCTTAATCGCCGAGCCGTTCGCTGCTGACGCCACAGGGCCACTGGAAGGCGCCAGCCGGTCAGCGTAGGAAGGTGTGATGAAACTCAGCTGGGAGCCTGTGTCCACGAGGAAGTGCCTCCCCGATCGCATGTCCCTCAGGTAGAGCAGCTTGTTCTCTTCACCGAGAGCCGCAGCTGCTACCGACTCCCGGTCTTGGCGTTTCCCGAGCGCTTGAACTGGCACGGTGGAAGGCACTTGCGTGCCCTCTCGGCGAAACGGCGATGGTAAAAGCAAAGGACATCGTCCACTCTGTGTCTCCTGGCCCCCGCCGCTGCTGTCATCGGTGAGTCTGGTGCTGCAGCCTCTGGCCCCCTGCCATCTCCGGATGTTGCGCCCAGCTCCGCTGCTGCGGTAGTGGCCGTGTGTTGTCTATGAGCGTCGACGAGTCGCTGCGCCTCCTGGCCCAGCTCGTGGTAGTCCTGGTGGGCCAGCAGCTGTGAACTGGCCAGGGTAACTCTCACCGCTGACGGTAGTGTCCTGAGGAAAAGGTGGGCGAAGATAAAACCATCATCTTTGGAGTCTCTCAAACTCAGCATCTTCGCCATCAGGTCTACAGGTCTGTCGACCTCGCACTCAGTCAACACCAGGAGCTTCTCTGCTCGCTCTCCCATCGAGGGGGTGAAAAAACGGATGAGAGCAGCCTTCAATGTGCTGTACTTGTCGTCGTCTGGTGGGTGGTTAATCAGGCTCTCTACCTCGCTGGGCTGTGTGGCTGTCCAGCTTTGCAACAACATGGTAGAATTTCGTGGCGTCTGCCGAAACCTTCCGAAGATGGAACTGTGCCTCGACTGCGTTAAACCAGGAGCGCGGGCTATTCTGCCAGAAATCCGGTAGCTGGACTGTGGTAGCTGCATTAGCCTGGCTGGCTCCTGATGAGTCCAGTGCAGGAGAATCGTCACCGGCCATAATACGTCTTAAGGTCACCAGTGTGGAGATTGTGTGGAAAGGATGAGGCTGAGTTATTTCTCAAGTTCCATTTAATTCGCAACACACTCTCCAACATTCAAATACAGAAAGAGGCAGAACCCCCAACATCTGCCAGTCTTATACCTCTGACATCAAAGCATAAAATCCCATTGTCTTTAAATCCCAAACACAATGCATCCCCCCTGCAGTTCCTATCTCTTTCACCCAAACCTCAGTGGCCAGGAAATCATTCATGTCCATCTCTTTGCATATCAAAAGGCCAGCTCTCACATCCTCCTCATAACCCTAGGAGGTCCAGACCTTTTGTTCCTCTTTAGACGTGAAGCCAAAATAAGCACACAGGAATATACATGAGAGCCTATGAACAGTCATATACATGTGAGCCCGTGAAACTACATATGTGCACCACACTTGATTCTTTTACCGAAAGGAAGTGTGTTACCACTTTTAATTTAGATGAAAATTTGTGGATAGTACATCTCCTTCAAAATGAGATTTCAATAATCATGGCTTCTTTTGTGACGTCTCTGGAACTAATTTACAAATTCCATTTAAGAAAAACAAAATAGCTATCTGTGCATTTTTGATATGCTTCAGCAATGATAAATAAGATCAGTTTGTCCAGTTGAACACAGATAGGTTGAATTTGAATAAATAAATAAAGATTGTGTCACACTCTTTCAGTCAATGGAAAGGTGGACATTTTGCCTAATTAGAATTTGGTCTAATTTTGTACAAGGAATGCCTCATTTTATACATTCCTTAGTAAATTATGGGGTGGAATGTATTTCCCCCTGATCCAGCTTGGCCAAGGCCGAATCAGGAAAACACATTCCTCATTACTGTCATATTTCTAAAATATGATGTTGTCACAGCATTATGTGGTGAGTAAAATCAAATGTATCCTGCAGTGCAAAATCATATAAACATTACATTTGTAAAGTCAGAGTCATTTAAATCATTATGCTTTATGTCATTTACAATGTCATGCAAAGTCATACTTAGCTTCAAAAAATACTTATCAATTTAGGGGTCCTTTCTCCTGTGATCAGTCAACGTCCATGTCACCTCTTCCAGTCAATAAATGTCAATTTCTATGCGCCTGTGGTCACGTCCTGTGTCCTTTTTCCCTGTGAATTGCACTGTTATACTTCAAAGAAAAAAGTCAGTGATACATCAAAAAAAATTGCTTTAAAAAATATATAAATAATTTTATCACATACGTAACATTAGTTAAAAACACGCAAAGTTAGATTAAAAAACTAAAACCCCAAAACTTTGTAAAAATACCCATATTTAGATTACTTCTCCTTAACTCCCGTCACACAGATCAACACACACACACACACACACACACACACACACACACACACACACACACACACACACACACACACACACACACACACACACACACACACACACAGAGCATTGCTCATCTCTCTGATGTCCACAAAGTTGAAGCAGGTCCTTCCATTTTTTCTACACAAAGACAAAACAACCAAAACTGCAATAATCCACATAAACGGCTTTGTAAACACCAAATTGTTTTGCTAAAATACCTTTGTGTTAATGCCAGTTTATCTTGAATAATTATTCTCGCTGTGCGTTTTTTGCTCTTCTGAAAAGGACCTGCCTAGTCCTTCTCTCTCTTTGCCCGTCCATTCCTGCTGTCAGAGTAATCTCTCCACACACTCATTTTTATATAATTTGCTTGGGAGGGGATCCCCTAAATTATCAAATAAACCATCCCTTTGTAACCATTTTACGCAAGTGTTTAACTGTTTTCTTTCCTCAGTCAACTTCTCTTGCCATACGGTGGCTCTTATCATTTCCTGCATCTCTTTCACTGCATGCCCTAAACTTCCCAAGGGAATTATTTTTATCATCATCCATTTTATCATTATCCTTATTACAGTCCGTTTTCATAGCCATTTTAGTCCAATCCGTATTGCTTAACCTTACAAGATTTTTATAACGTTCCTGTTGTTAATTCACACATAATAATAATAAAATGTTAATATATAGAAACAACACACATTTTTTTTTTAATATGCAGTAAGACCAACTATAATCTGAACAAAAATAAGCTAGGGGTGCCAACTCTACTTTTTAAAATTAAGCAATAATTTCAAGGGGTTTAAACCTTTTGGCAAAGCTATGTACCAGCTGGATAACACCTCTTTTTCGGTAACCCTATATCAGTCACCCCGGGGTTTGAACCTTTTATCCGGACTGTACAAATGCGTAATGGGGTAACTCTACTTTTCAGTGGATTCCTTTCCACTGCGGGGTTTAAACCGTTTACCCAAGCTATCTCCAACTCTACTTTTAGGGACAGTATTAACGCGTCTAACTGATCCCAAGGGGTTTAAACCATTTGGAGATTTCTCTCTCACTCTCAAACTTAGTTAATATACTTCTCAATTCTACACATTAATCATTTAATAAAACTTCCAAATGTGAGGCCACACGATGTCGTGGTTGTTGCTGGTGTGGCTGTTGCTGCTGGTTGAGACTGAGCAGCGGTCCCAAAGGTGAATATCAAGACCATATCTCAATTCCATTCCACAAATAAAACCACACGTGCATGAGTATTTAATCTCCACAGAGAGGACTGTCCCAGAAGGGACAGGCAGAAATTTGTTGAAAAGGGTTTTCTGCTTACCCTATATTTGTGCAGCCGCCAGACTGTGGAGAAAAAATCTTCACACCGTTCTCAAAACAAACTAAAAAATGTTTAGCCTCGTAACTGGGCGGAAACACCAAATTGTTGCATCTAAAATGCTTTCACCCCCAGTTCTTTTATATGAAGGCCAAATAACCAGACTGAGAGATGAAATATACTTTCACTTATTTTACTGAAATTGAGATATGGTACAGGCAGCGCTGGAACACCTCTTAGGTACATGTCCCGAGAAAGTGCTCCCGAATTCTGGATCTTACAGTTTTTATAAGACCTGACTGCACCCTAAGTTCACCCACTCTCTCACACAAAGAGGAGGGGTTTGTCCCTCACTGAATCTATAGTCTTTCATCTATGTGTTGGGAACAGCTGCGGGCTGACCCATTCTATTTGATTTCAGCAAATGTTATGAAGTGTGTGCGTGAATGTGTGACCTCAAAGGTGTAAAGCTGTGGCATGCAAAGCAGGCAGTAAAGAAGTGTGAAAAGCAATAAAGGAAACAAGCAATAAAGGAAGTGTGATAACATTTACACAGAAACTAACATTCCAAGAAAAACAGATGCAGTTGGAGATTTTAACCAACAACATGAACTTGTTTTCTTTTCATAACTTAATCCAAAAACTCATCAAAAGGAACATCTTTGTGTTCTTTGATATTTTAATAATTTCTTCTAAGTAAATACCATAAATGATATGTTTTACTTTGAATTTTGGAGATTCATTTTCAATAGGTTAAAAATATGAGAATATTTACCAATTACACAACATTAGATTCAAAAACCCATAAAAAGAAACTGTAAAAACTCCAAAGCTTTGCAAAAATACCCATATATATATATATATATATGGGTATATATATATATATATATATATATATATATATGGGTATATATATATATATATATATATATATATACCCATATATATACCCATGGGTATATATATATATATATATATATATATATATATATATATATATATATATATATATATATATATATATATATATATATATATATACACATAGGTATATACAATACCCATATACAATACCCATATAATATCATACCCATATATATATATATATATATATATATATATATATATATATATATATATATAGTATATATATAATTTCCTTCTTCTCACTCGCTCTCAGACACAAGGGCCAACACATACACACACATGCAGCTCTCTGCCTTTATCTCTTCAAGGTCACTTTTGGGCAGCTTCTCACACACAGAGACAGTAAGACAGCCTTAAAACAAGCATGAAATGGAAATCCAAAGTTAAAAAAAAAACCACTCCCAAAGTACTTGTAAAAACAAATCTGGCAACCCCACGTTCTCATGTCAACTTTTTGTCTACCGCTCTGAGAACACAATTCATTTTTTTTTTTTTACCCAAAAGCATTATTTGTAAGCTTCCACAATTTTCATTATCTACCCGTGAGCCAATAATCACATAACTGTCCCTTTACACTCCACAATAACCAGGAAAACAATGGACAAACATGGCTTCCAACCATTGTGGCACTTATACTTCCACCTCTGTGGTCTCACCGGGACAAACCGTATAACACAGAACAACCAGAAAAACAAAACTGCAGTTATTTTTAAACCAGCGCTATTACTTAAAGGTTAACTATCCTTACACTGGTCACTTTAATCAGTGCTCACTGCAATTAAATTGGAGAATCTTGCACCGATTTGTAAATCACTGCTCACAGCGATATATTAATGGAGTATCTTGCACCATTTATTAAATTAGGGATCACTGCAATATTATCAAAGAGTCTCGCACAGATTAATACATCGGCACTCACTTTGCAACAATATTGCAGTCTCTTGCACTAATTTACACACAGACAACAGAGCTAAGCATTCACCTTGTCGAAACTCGAACTGCCAGATCGAAAACCGGATCGAACTGAACCACAGCTAAGGCGAGCAGAAGCATACCCAGACTTTGCGGTGTCAAGCGCTCAGCAAAACTTTTTACCCTCGGGGAGTCTTTCATCCCAGGGAACAAACACATACCCTCGGGGAGTCTTTCATCCCAGGGAACAAACACATAAATGTATTCACAATCAAGCTGCCTTTAGAGTTCTTGGACCCATCACCCAGTCTGTTCCAGCACCTCGGTTCCGAAATGCCCTCACTGCAGTAACACTGAGCCTTGTACTCAGCCTGGGAAGGTCTTTCGTCAGCTGTGCATTCACTGAACTCGGGCACAGGTGCTGGAAGGACGGAGCTATCTGGGTCCCCTGTTTGGACCGCCAAATGACAGAATAATTTTCAGTATAATCATTCTGAGTCAAAAATCAGGCGGAATATTTGAATGTAAGTCTATTTATTTACCCCATGGCCACTGGGGGAGAGATTACATGGGAATGGCTCTCAGTCCATACACACAAAACCTCTGACCATACATTTTCTGAGTCTGGTATTTATAGCTCTCTGAATAGATGAACAAGGCGGAGAAGTTCTTGAGGGATCTCGGAGACAGACAGAGTGCCTATAAATCTAATCTCATGAACTGGAAGTTTTAGTACATTCCTCGGACACAGAAGCTTAGCAGGGCATGTCTATAAAGCAAAGAGATTAGCCTAGGTCATTATTTATGTCTCTGCTGGCCTGCAGTCTCAGCACTCACACGCACATCCTGAAGGCCACAGAAAAACAATTTTGCTTGCGGTTGTCCATCGAGTCCGATGATGACGTCCACTTCTATCGGTGAGTCCTTTGATGGCTGTGTAGTCCTATCCTGGACGCACATATCCTGTTGCAGGTAGGGCATGTAAAAGTTGTAGTAGTGGCAGCAGGGGCTGCAGGTGCATTCCTCCTCAGTCTTCTGTCCTGTCTCCTGGCTGTTCTGTCCTCCTCCATCATACGGGTCCCCACAAGGCACTGCTGTCGCCAGGTGTTCCGGTCAGCAGCAGCCTCCTCCAGAGCCTCAGGTCTGATCCTGCACTTCTTTAAGGCCATCTTCAGCTGGTCCTTGTAGTACTTCTTCTGCCCTCCAGCAGAGCGTTGACCATGGTGTAGCTGGCCATATAACACCCTGCGAGGCAGCCGGTTTGGGGGCATCCTCACCACATGTCCCAGCCAGCGTAGCTGGTGCTGGGTGATCGTTGCCTCAATATTCCTACAGCTGGTCTTAAAGAGTATCTCAGAATGAGGCACATGGTCAAGCCAGGTGATTCCCAGGATGCGCTGAAGGCAGCGTATATGGAACCGCTCTAGATCCCTAATGTGGCGGCTGTAAGTCACCCAGGATTCACAGCTGTAGAGGAGAGTAGTGACACAGACTGCCTGGTAAACAGAGATCTTTGTTTGGAGATGGAGGTTCTTGTTCTGGAAGACCCGACGCCGGAGTCTCCCAAAAGAAGCTGATGCCTGCCTGATCCTGTTCTGGACCTCACTGTCAATGGTGTTGTCTACAGAGAGGATGCTCCCCAGGTACTTAAAAGATGGAACAACAGACAGCTGTTCACCAGCAACAGTGAAGGTAGGTGGAGTAGATGGGATATTGGTGCTCCATTGGCAGACGAGCTCTGTTTTGATGGTGTTCACTGTCAGTCCCATCCAGCTGTATGATAATATGTATAATAATTGCTAACAGAACACACCAAGAATATATCAGACTTATAATATGAAAGCATAATATAAAGGAATATATGAACTTATCCTACATGGAATGCATATATAAACATCAGACATGAAATGGGAAAGTCATGGAATAATATAAGAATAATGTAATAATAATATGGATAATATTGAATTTTTTTATCACTCAGTTACTTTTGAAAAGAAGTAACTAGTTACTGTAACTAGTTACTATTTTTTAGTAACTTGCCCAACACTGATCACCAGTGGCTTATCTAGACAGCACACATGGATATTAAAATCTCCAACAATAAGGATTCAGTCACACTTTGGCATAATTTCAGCCAGAAAATTGGCAAAGACATTCATAAAATCCTTACTGTATTTGGAGAGTCGGTAGATGAACCTATGACCTCAAATAAAGTTATTTCAAAACTGGAGAAAAAAGAGGATCAAAAGCACCGCTTACATTTAAAATTATTTTTATAAATAGTTGCCGGTCCTCCTCCTCGACCCAATGTCCACGGGGAGTTAAAATAAGAGCAACCAGCCAGTAAAAATTCAGAAAAAGCACTACAGTCACCAACACTCATCCAAGTCTCACATATGCATAGGAAATCCAGCAAACGGGAGGTGAAGAAATCCCTGAGGATAAAAGTTTTATTTACCAATGATCTAGCATTTATCAGGACAATCCTGGCAGGAGCTGGGGCCTGTGGTGGAGCGGACCATCAGCAAATCAATACTAGACTACAAGAAAAGAGCTCTGCAGAGATGAGTGCAAACCAGAAAACAAATAAGAAGGACCACAAAGCCGATAAACACACTGATGTTAAAGCAGGCCCCAAGCAGCTAAAATTAGCTGAAGCTACACCATTGATATCCAGTGAGGCCAATGTGGGAGCAAAGATGCTAATGGAGCTAAAGAGACTCTGACAGGAAAACAGTGACACTTTCAGAGACATGAAAACCTTTCTCAAAAGGCTTGAAGCATCCATGGAGGAACTCAAACAACTAACAGAAAGACTTGACTAAAGACTGACTGACATGGAGAACAGAGTAAGTGCTACAAAAGATAGAAGCATGAGACAGGAGAGCCTGCTAAGTTATTTACTAGAGAAAGAAGGTAGCAAAATTAACACTTGGCCCACATGCCGCAAAGAATGACAGCCCTTTAGTGGCTCAGATCTGGTTTGCCAAAAGACTGGCAAACCAGATCTGGGCCACTAAAGGGCCATCATTCTTTGCGGCATGAGGGCCGAGTATAAGTGCATTGTGTCGGCCAGAACTGGGCCAGAACCAGGCCAGTCCAATTTTGCTACCTGGGAAACTAGCCTTAATGCTAAATGTGACAACATGGTAAACACACTTCGTCACAACACTTAGACTTTATGAAGTCCCAGAAGGTACAGAGAAGAGTGACATGATAACTTTTAGAATAGAACAGAATAGAATTGTCATGAACGCCGTGGCTATTTTGTCTCTTTGTGTGTTTTTACTTTCTATTTTCCATCAGGTGGAAAATAGAAAGGAACCGCTGGGGACTGTTCGGCTCCCTGACAGCTCAGCCACACCTCCCTCTCCTGCCAATCTGATCAGCTGTGTGTCATTAGCGCTGTACTCCTCTGTTCACACACACACACACACACACACACACACAAACGCTTCCTCTCATTCTCACACTCATGCACGCTCCTACACGCATACACACACACAACCACTCATCCTTACTCTCATGCTCACAGACATTATTTCACACAGCTGTTTCCACTTTGTCCTGCCCACTCATTTCCACACTCACTCTCACTACACACACCGGCAATCTCTTTCCTCATTAGGGTTGGCATTATTTAGCCCTGCCTCTGCTGGAAGAGATTTCCGTTTCATTATCCTACGCTATCAGGTTCTACTCAGTGTTGGTGTCCTGTCACTCATGACTAGATGCCTTGCCAGTCTCTAGGTACCGCATCACTCTGGGTGGCGTTAGTCTGCTCTCACTGTTTGGTTTTGTTTTGCCGGGATAATTACTCGGACCAACTCGGACTGCTCCAGCCTGTGTGAGTATTAACTGCTTCGCCTCTGCCGTCCAGCTCCGCCTAGAGGTTCTTTCCCTGGGCTTCCCCGTCTGTCTCCCGCTTCAGTTCTGCCTGTCGCATTTAAGGACATTTTCACAGTTTTATTCTCACCTTGTCTGTAGAGCGTCCTAGAGGACTTCCCTGTATTTCCTGAGCAACACATCTGTTATCCTGAACTGTTTATTCACCAACTGTTAATAAAAACGCACAACATACTCCTGCGAGTGGGTTTTCTCCTTTCCTCTGTGTGCTGCGTAAAAGCGCACAAGGAGATCATGACAGAAATGATCCAGCCATCCTAAAACCCAGCAGAGTAGTTGTGCACATTTTTTTTTTCTTTTTTCACCTTTTGTTTGTGCTCTCTCCTTCCACCTGAGTTACGCCATGGAGGCCCGGACAGACAAAGAGCTGAGAGCTCTGTAACTCCTGGAAGACGCCTTCAAATGGGTTCAGTGGCCGCAGTCTCCAGACGATGTTTGGCTGACTCAGATCACCACTGAGAAGGTAATTTGGGAACATCCCGGCCTCAGGTTAATCCCGAGGGTGGACGACCTAATTTCCGCCATCTTCTCTCAGCCATTCGTGGAGCTGGAGAGGGACTCCCCGACGCTTGAGCCGTCACAACCTCTGAAGAAGCGCACGTGATGGAGGAGGCCACCCTCCTCCTGCTCTTGCTCCCGCTCCTGCTTCATCTCCCGAACCGGGGTGCGCTCAACCCACGCGTGTGATGGAGAAGAAGAGCAGACTGGCGTTATTAGTGGAGCTCGACCGCCTGACGGAGGAGTAGCACTGTGTGAAGGAGGAACAGAGACGGGCTTTACTGGCTGAGATAGACCGCCTCATGGAGGAGGAGAGGAACTCCGCTAAGCCGTTTTTTCCTCCTGCAGCCACCTCCCCCTCAGCTTTTACATCTGCCAAGGGTGAGGAGGCAGTTTTTCCTGCAGACTCTTCTCCCTCTGCGCCCATTTGGGGGGATTCTCCATCCCCTACCAAGGAGCCCAAGCGCAAGTCGGATGCAGACCAGGAGGAGAATGCACCGGATGCCGCTGGAGACGTCAAGAACAAAGAGAACAAGCAAGTTCTTTCTCATTTGGGTTTTGCTATTGATGAACAGTTTTGCCTGTTCCCTGGCCAAGAGACTCAGGCTTTGCAGTCCCCTTAGTTCTCTGCTCCAGTGGCATGCCATAGTTCCTCACCTATTCTCCCCATATTCACTCTGGGTACTCCTGAGGGTTCGCTGACTCCAGAACCTAGTTGCCAGAGTGGGGAGAAACCAGAGGCCCTGATAGATCCTTTTCCAGGGTCAGCGGTGAGACAGTCCCCAGCCTTCATGCCAGAAGAACCACCAGCAATGGAGATGGTGTCTGGGGACTTAGAGACTGCAACCACCATCACGCCTGCTACGGGGGCCACCGTGGCAGAGTTACCTAGGGAGCCGGACCTCCAGCAGACCGGGCCCAAGACGTCGTCGTCAGGATCGACGGAGTCCTGGACAGCAGTGGAGCTCGAGTGCAGGCAAGTTTTCTCTTTTGCTCCTCTCATGTCAGCTTTAGAGAGATCTTTTCTGGATCTTGGGGAGGAGAGTCAGGTGTAGCCTTCAGCTGCATCTGAACTCACCTTGCTGGGCTCCGCTGCTGCCGGCGACCCTAACCACTTTTCCTCTCTTGTCATCCCTGAGCTTCTTCCTAAGATCGCCGGAGAGGATCCACCACTACCAGGGGTCCCCACAGATGACAACGATGAGGGTCCAGCTTCCCTGGTGGAGGCTGACATGGGTGCAGCACCTCCCGAGCCTACTGAAGCATCGCATCCTGGATCGCCGGAGTCCTGGACTGCAGTGAAGCCCGAGTTCAGGCAAGGGTACTCCTTGATTTCTCTTTAGCCTGTTTTGACACCACACTGCCCGACTCTTGGTGAGGAGAGCCAGGGGCAGCTCGCCGCTGCTCCTGGGCTCACCTCCCAGGGCTCTGCCGCTGCCAGCAACCGTGACTTGGTCTCTCTCTCTCTCTCTCTCTCCCCAGTCTCGGAGTTCCCTGCCAGGGTTGCTGGAAAGCTGCCAATGCCACCTCAGGCCACTATGGATCCAGGTTCACCATCCAAGCTCATGGCGGAGGTTGCAATGCGTGCTGCAGAGCTCCAGCCAGAGCCCAACACGGGTGCTGCAGAGCTCCAGCCTGAACCCAACGCGGGTGCTGTGGAGCTCCGGCTGGAGTACAGTGCAGGTGCTGCAGAGCTCCAGCCGGAGCCCGTCGCGGCCGCTGCTGAATTGCAGCCTGGAGCTACCGCGGGTGCATCGTTGGCCCAGCCGGGGTCCACCGAGGGTGCGTCGTTGTCCAAGCCGGTGTCCACCGAGGGTGCATAGTTGGCCCAGGCAGGGTCCACCGAGGGTGCATCGTTGTCTAAGCCGGTGTCCACCGAGGGTGCATCGTTGGCCCAGCCGGGGTCCACCGAGGGTACAGCAGGGTCCCAAGCAGGGGCCATCGAGGTTGCTGCCCTGGGCCGGTCGAGGTCCACCGCAGGGGCCATGGAGCTTCAGCCTGGAGCCTCCTTGGGTGTAGCTTCGTCCCGGACCAGGACCGCCACAGGTGCAGCTGTCCCTCAGCTTGAGGCTATGGGGGGCAGGGCAGTCCCCCTCTTGTCGCTGTCTGACAACGTTGGGGTTCCCCCTTCCCAGCTTCCTCTCCCTGTTCTAAGTTTTCCTGTGCAGAGACCGCCTCCCGGGACCCCTCTGTTGGACTGGTGGCTTAAGGATCCAGGCCGTCCACCCGGTAAACTGTGCTATGGGGCTAGGTGGCCCACTTTCCCTGGCCGGCCACCTGATCCGCTCTCCCAGGCGGTTTGACTGGTCTTGGATCTGGGTAGACCGCCCGACTGGTCTCCTTTCATTGCCCCTTGGGCCTGGGACTCTGGTCTGCCCCCTGAACTTTTGGACTCTTGGGTTGGGGGGCATTGTTCTAGGGTTGAGCTGAGAGGAGGTTCACCTTATTTTTCTTGTGTATTGTCTTTATGTTATTTGTGCTTGTTGGTTCCCTTCCGAACCTGCATCCCCCACTACCTGTCCTGGTTTGTTTGGTTGTTCCTCCGGAGGGTGGGGGGGGGTCCTTTTTTTCTTCTGATATTACAAGGAGATCATGACAAGAATAGGCTTTATTGTCATTGCACAGTTGTACAGTGCAATGAAATTGTGGGTGCTCCACCAGGATGCTGCACAATAAAGTAAGAGAGAAGGATTGGTAAAACACAGTTACAGAACACACATTTAAAGACACAACTGAAATAATAATAATAAAGCCAACTTTATTGTCATTCAGTCCATACAGCCAATCATGTACAATAGAACAAAGTTACATTTCTCCTATCTACAATGTAACAATTGCTCCTTTCCCCATTGTATTATGCTGAGCACCAAGCTAGAAGGTGGGAAGTACCATTTTTATATGGTTGCTGGTATGACCCAGCTGGGGATTGAACCCACAACCTCCAAGCTGTAAGGGTGGATGCTCTACCACTAGGCCACCACTCCAGTGGCCTAGTGGTAGAGATAAAGACATAAGAGGTAAAGATAAAATTTAAACAAATGGCCCAGGATTATGAAAATATACACAAGTATGGTTGTGGCTACGTGGGTGGAACTATGGACATAAGATTGCAGAGTGTGGAACACACAATTGACCACACAATTGAGTAAAATGGCCCGGTGATTCTGGAAAATATACATAGTACTGGTTTGACAGATGGGTCATTATACATGAAAGTGCGGAGTGCAAAGACAGGTGTGTTTTTGTGATAATTAAAAAGATCCTCAGTTCTGTGCATGTGAGCGTTTGGAGGAAAGGGGTGGGGCCTCTGACTGCAGTTCGGATGGCCGAAGGTAAGAAACTGTCATTCTGGAGGGGTGGAAACTGATCGATCTGAACCATCGTCCAGAAGGAAGCAGGTCAAACAGGTGGTAGGCGGGATGCGAGGGGTCCCCTGTGATTACCTTGATCCTTCTGAGACAGGAGGACCTGGAGATGTCTTCCAGGGAGGGCAGAGGGTCGCCAGTAATTTTTTGCATGATGTTGATGACCCTCTACACAGCCTTCCTGTTCTTGGCCCGGTGTACCACACACCCAGATAATAGGTGAGCATGCTCTCTATGGATTAGTGATAGAAGGCCAGCAGCAGCTTCTGGTCCAGATTGTTCTCCCTCGGGACACAGAGGAAGTGCAACCGCTGCTGAGCGTTCTTCACCAGGGCCTTGGTGTTGATAGTCCAGGAGAGGTCAGAGGAGATGTGGATACCCAGGAAACTGAAGGTGGAGTTGTTTTCCACGCTATCGCCAATTATGAGGAGAGGTGGGGGGTGATCCTGTCTGTTCTTCCTGAAGTCCAGTATGAGTTCTTTGGTTTTTTGGACATTCACTTTCAGGTTGTTTGCTTTGCACCAAAGCAGCAGGTTCTCTATCTCTGCCCTGTATGCCTTCTCATCATCAACGGTGATGAGCCAAACCAAGGTGATGTTGTCCGCGTACTTCACGATTACAGTGGTTGGGTTGGTTGAAATACAGTCAAAGCTGTACAGGGAGTACAGTAGAGGGATTAGCACGCAGCCCTGGGGGAAGCCAGTGCTAAGAGACAGTGTGGAGGAGTGATTGGATCCAAGTCTGACCAGGAGCAAGTGGGGTGGTGGGATCTGGAGGAGGTGCAGTTTGTTGATCAGGATTTCCGGGATGATGGTGTTGAAAGCTGAGCTATAGTCCACAAAGAGAATCCTCATGTAGCTCCTTGGGTTCTCCAGGTGGCTCAGCGCTCTGTGGAGAGTGGTGGCAATGGCGTCTTCTGTAGACCAGTTCTCTCTATAGGCGAACTGATGGGGGCTGAAGGAGGGGGGAAGGAAATCCCTGATGTGCTTGGACGCCAGTCGCTCAAAACACTTCATGACTACAGACAGGAATACTATGGGTCTGTAGACGTTCAGCCTGATAGTTGCAGACTTTTTTGGGATGGGGATGATGATGAAGGCCTTGAGGCAGGAGGGGACAGTGGCATACATCAGGGAGAGGTTGAAGGGCTTGGTGAGGTTCCCTGCCAGCTGGTTGCACATGCTTTGACCACCGCTCCTGGGATGCCGTCTGGACCAGCAGTTCAGCGGGGGTTCACTGCTCTCAGTTGCCTCCTCACCTTGTGCACCTGTAGAGAGAGGGGGAGGGGGAGAAAGGGGAGGAGGCGGGGTACGAGTTTTGGGGTGGAGGCGTGTTCAAACCAGGCAAAGAAGCTCCTCTGCCAGAGTAAGGCTGCTGTCTCATGTTGGGGGGCCCTGGCCCCTGTAGTTGTTGAGGGTCTGGATGCCTCTCCACATCTGTTGAGGGTTTTTGTCTGTGAGGAAGCCCTCCACTTTCCTCCTATAGGCATTCTTAGTGAGTTTTATGCCTCTCCTCAGGTTGGCTCTGGCAGTGCTGGACAGAGTTTGTGGTTTGGAAAGACTCGGATGTGTTTGGTGACTGTCACATTTTCAACACAACATTTAATTTAGAAAAGGACAGACTAGGTATAGAAGCCAAGATCCTGCTGTTCAAAGATGTTCCAATCCGTGCAGCCAAATCAGTCTTGTAGCTGAAGAAGAGTATTTTAAGGCCAGGTTTCAATTGTTTGTTTGGTTGGGGGAGGGGACTCTTCCTTAGAGGGGTGTAGGCAGGTATTAGAAGCAGGGAGAGATGGTCTGATTGTCAAAGGTGGGGGAGCTGATGGCTCTATAGACATGCTTAATGTTGCTGTAAAGATGATCCAGTATCCTTCCCCTCTTGTGGGACACTTAACATGATAGTGGAATTTGAAGAGTACAGTTACACATGCTTTGTTAAAATCCCCTCCAATAATGTGGACTGTGTTGGGGTGATCTCTTTGCAGCCTGCTGACAATGTGCTGGAGGTAGATAAGTGCTAAGCTAACATTAGCATCTGTTACAATTACTGCATTTAGCTTGCGGGGAAGATCAAAAGGCTTGCACAGGAAGGACATGGCCTCTAAGTCTGGTGAAAAATGGCTTTGAGTTATCCTGCTGTTATTATACCAAGTCTGAAGCGCACAAACACAGAGCCCTCCACCCCTTCCCTTACCAGAATCAGCATTGCGGTCAAAGCGGTGTGTAGTTCGGCCAGGTAATTCCACAGCGGCACAATCAGAATGCATCAGTTCAGGATGTAGTGATTGTAGGTTATCTCTGATCACAGCTCATCCATTTTGTTGGCGAGGGATCTGGCAGTGGTGAGAAAAATTGAAGGTAACCGTGGTTTGGTGCATAGTTAGTGCAGCTGGGTACGGGGGCCAGCCCTGCAGCCTCATTTCTCCTTTCTCTCTCATCGTCTATGCTGTTTGCGGGACCTGACAACAAATGGAGTGCCCAGAGATTTGGCAAGCTCCTCCAGGATGTGGTAGTAATTACTGGAATAAGCACTGGAGATGTCGGATGTAAGTTGGTGACAAACACTTAGTAGTTCCTGGCGACTGTAGGTAATTAGTCCATCACAGAAGGAGCACAGAAAAAGGCAGAAAAGACACAAAAACGAGAGCAGTAGTCCGGAGTGTCTAGTTGCAGCATGTGAATGCGCTGCCACTATCTTAGACATCTTAGACGGATCTAAGACACATTTTGTTACAGACTTTTTGAACACATTGCTAAAACTGCAGGAGATGGTCGACATTAAACGCGAGAGAGTGCACTCGGACCAGCTGCCCCACTGAAACCCGTAATAGTTCAGTTTCTGGACTTTCATGTGAAACAAATGGTGCTGCAACAGGTGTGGAAGCAAAGAGACATCCTATTTCAAGGGACCAAGGTTTACTTTGACCAGGACTACTCACCTGATGTACAGAGAAAAAGGGAAAAAGTATGAGGTGTTAAAAAAAGCTGAAAGAATAGAACATCAGAGTCCAGTCACCATACCCGGCCCAATTAAGACTCTTCTTGGAGGCTGGCACACAACAGTTCCCCTCACTGCTGGAGGCACAGTCAACATTGAAAGAACTTGGCATACTTGGCATTGATGTAACAATGGAAGACAGGGATTCAATTCAATTCAGTTCATTCATTCATTCATTCATTCATCTTCTTCCACTTAATCCTTTTCGGGTCGCGGGGATGGGGGGGGGGGGCGCTGGAGCCTATCCGAGCATCTTTGGGCGAGAGGCAGGGTACACCCTGGACAGATCGCTAGTCCATCGCAGGGCCAACACAGAATGACAGACAACCATTTACTCTCACAGTCATAACTAAGTACAATTTAGAATCCCCAGTTTGATGCCAATTAACCTAACTTGCACGTTTTTTTGGCATGTGGGAGGAAACCGGAGAAATCCCGGAG
This sequence comes from Pholidichthys leucotaenia, assembly GCA_020510985.1. Classification (NCBI taxonomy): domain Eukaryota; kingdom Metazoa; phylum Chordata; class Actinopteri; order Cichliformes; family Pholidichthyidae; genus Pholidichthys; species Pholidichthys leucotaenia. Next base: position 284,415,481 of record CM035842.1, read on the forward strand.
TAAACCCACGCATACACGGGGAGAACATGCAAACTCCACACAGATCAGTGTTGGTCGGGGGCTGGGATCGAACCCAGGATTCCCCGGCCAAGGGTGAGTTGCTGTGCTGCTGCAATGCTAACCACTCCACCACCGCGCTGCCCCTTAATTCAACTTTATTTATATTGTGCAATTTCACAACAACAGTCATCTCATAGCACTTTCAACTGTAGGGCAAAACTCTCTTTTAACAGGAAGAAACCTCCAGCAGAACCAGGCTCAGGGAGGGGCAGTCATCTGCTGCGACTGGCTGGGGGGTGAGGGGATAGAGAAGTTGAAAAGAACAAACATGGAGAGAGCAAACAGCACGATGAGGACTCAATCTATGGGAGAGAACAAACATGTTAATGACAAGCAAAAATATTTAATTGAAAGTGAAGAAAGGAGTGAAGCCTAGTGTATTATTGGAGGTCCCCCGGCTGTCTAAACCTATTAGCAGCATAACTAAGGCAGGGTTCAGAGACACATGAACCCTCCCTGATTGTAGGCTATATCAAGAAGGAAGGTTTTAACCCTATTCTTAAAAACAGAGATTGAGTCTGACTCCCAAATCCAGATTTGCAGCTGGTTCCACAGGAGAGGAGTGTGATAACTGAAGGCTCTGCCTCCCATTGTACTTTTGGAGATTCTAGGTATTACAAGTAATCCAGCATTTTGGGAGCATAGTGCTCTGTTAGGATTATAGGGCTAGAGTAATAGGGATATATTAGAAAGGGAGCTGACTCAAGATGGATGAGAGGTGCAGCGGAACTGGAAGAAAAATCAGCAGCTTAATTCTGCAGAGATCAGAGCTATCATCCAAGGAGACAACAGACGATCTATAGGGCGTGAGTGAAGAGAATGACAAGATGAGACTGCACTAGATGTAAATAACAAGAGACATTATGGGGCAGATTTATTAATGTGCTGCACCATTGCAAAACCCTGTTTTGGTGGTAAAAAACTACTGTTGAGATTTATTAAAGGGTGCAGGGCAAAATTAGCAGTGGAAAGGCGTGGACTATGTTAATTTTGTGCCTGGCCTCATTGCATATGTATTTGTGGTAGTTGTCATGTCAACGCACTAATTTGGGGGAGTGGAGAATTGAAATGACTGGCGTAAGGTGATTTATTAAGGTTTGCGGTTGTCAATCTGCTGCTAAATGTGCCAGGATTTAACGCCCCAAAAAAGCTTGTCTTAATTCATCTGCACCTGAGATGACAGCGATCTTGGTGCTGAGACACAGGCGAGAACTGAGGGCACGTGGCAGAAGTTTCTCTCTGCGCATGACTTTATTTGGCATTACAGAAGAGCAGGTTATATGAATATCAATGGGTGTTATGCTGAACTGGACATCAGCCGGCAGTTTTTTTTTTTTTTTTAACTTCATTTGTTTATACTGTACATAGCCTACTACATGAATTTGTATTCATAAAAGAGGATACAATAGGAGTCCTGATACCTGCAGTAGACATGCAGATGTGTCAGCCAATAAATTTTCTTTTTTTTTTTTCTTTTCTGCAGAGGTTAAACTCGGACCAGCCCCTTCTCACTCTTGAAGCAAAATCCTCCACATTGCCAATTTTCTTCATTTTTTTTTCTCTATCCATATTTCTATATTTACAGTATTTCTTTTTGTCGTGCATGAAAAGGTAATTCAGTTCCCTCTTCTCTCTATTTCTCTCTCTCAGTTCAGGATACACATTATGGAAAACAACGATGAGATTATGAACAAAAAGAAACATACCCCGGAATTGCAATATACCCCGGAATTGTCCCATAGAAACATACCCCGGAATTGCAACACCGTAACTCAGTGGCATTTAAAAAAAGTCATGGACTGGGAGACCTGTATAAGATAAGATAAGATAAGCCTTTATTCGTCCCACAATGGGGAAATTCCAGGATTGCAACAGCACAGGGATAGCAACACTCAGAGCGATAATTAAGAAGATACGAAAAATATAAATAAGAGCAGTGGATATACATCCGTTATAGCAATGCATATTGTAGAGGAGTCAGCAGACAGCGTCTCAGTCAGGATGCAGTGGTTAAACATAAGAGAATAATAGACGGGGACATCAGGGGGAGTTGGCAGGAAGAGGGAGCTGGGGGTTTAAGGGAAATGTGTTGTGGGGTTAGATGTCATGCAGTGTGATGTGCAGATGTGAGATGATCTGTTGAGTTTTTAAGGAGAAACCTGGCTTGGCTGTTCCATGTTTTTTATGTGTATGTCTGATGAGAGAGTGTTAATAAACTTCGTCTGCTCGTAAACCGGCCTCCTCATTTCCAACACTCTCCACAACGTACACATAAATATATAAATATATATACAAAGTGAATGTCCCGCCGGGGCAGAGAGGGAAGACCCAAGTGTTGGGCTGCAGTTTGTGGTATTTTATAAAAGAAAACACAAAGTCCATAAAGATAAGATAAGATAAGCCTTTATTAGTCCCACAATGGGGAAATTGCAGGATTGCAACAGCACAGGGATAGCAACACTCAGAGCAACAATCAGAAGGCAAGAAAAAAAAGCAAGAGCAGCTAATATACATATGTACATATTACTATAAATATACAGTATATATACAGTATATATATATATATATATATACTGTATATATATATATACAGTATATATACACAGACACACAGTGCAGAGCATTGTAGCTGGATGGAATTAATAAAATGAGTATATAAACACACAGTGCGGAGCATAAAATGCACAAACTAAACTTGGGCTGCACGGTGGCGCAGTGGTTAGCACTGTGGCAGCACAGTTTACCCTTGGCCGGGGGATTGTGGGGATCGTGGGATCGTGGGTTCGTGGGTTCGATCCCAGCCCCCGACCAACAGTGATCTGTGTGGAGTTTGCATGTTCTCCCCGTGTTGCGTGGGTTTACTCCGGGATTTCTCTGGTTTCCTCCCACATGCCAAAAACATGCATGTTAGGTTAATTGGCTGTTCTAAATTGTCCCTAGATATCTGTTTCCTATAGGCCCTTAGAATAGAGGGTTAGTATTAATGAAAGCGCTTTGAGTGGTCTTTGTGACTAGAAAAGCGCTATATAAGTGCAGGTTAGTTAGTTAGTTAGTTAGTTAGTTAGTAAACTTACAAATGAGGAGAGTAGGTTGATGGTGGGGTGAAACAAAGGAGAAAACGTTGGAACAGGGGTAGGGTTCCTACGGGAGCGAGAAGGTTCTAGAATGAATCTTTAGACTCCAGCAATGAGGGAGAGAAATAGCAGTCCTTAACTAGGGCCAGAAACACATGATTACAAATGATAGCAGGTGTGGGTCACATGAGCGGGGGAGGTGACCTAATTATTTGGCAGCTCACAGCTGCGATGACCCGTGAACAGGAACAGAATGAGCAACCAATAAAAGATGATGAAAAGGTGGGAGTGTCTGGAAGAGGAGGTGAACGCATGTCTCAATGAAACAGAATATGAATACTAAAAACTACATGGAAAAAGGATGTCCACAGAAACTGACAAAATAACAATAATCATAATGACATGAATAAATAACAGAACAGATGACCACAAAGAACACATTTTAAACCGACAAACAGGAAAATAAACATGCACCACCGGAATATACAGGAAATACTCAGCCATAAATTATGAGCATGAGCACAGTGACACACCTTGCTCAACCTCGTGACAGAGCCCCCCCACCCCCCACCCCAAGGGGTAGATCCAGACACTCCAGGGTAAAATCAAAAAAGAAAGAAAAGAACCCCCTACCACCACCACCACCAGGAGAAAAAACAATAACCAAACCCGGGAGGGAGGTGGGGGAACCAGGCTTGGAGGGAACGAAAACAAAACCCCACTCAGGACACAAACCAACGACACACCCTGTGAGGTGGTCTGCAAGAGTTCTTAACCACCTGAAGAGAAAGGGTGGTCCAGGGTGCGACAGCCCATTGGGAAAAACCCGCAATGAGGAGGATGGAGGAGTAGGGGGAACCAGGACGACATCAGGTGGAGGAGAGGGGACAACGACGGCCTCGGGCAGAGGAGAGGGGACAACAACAGCCTCCAGCAGAGGACAGGGGACCATTACGCCATCAGACTGGCCTGTAGCGGCCTTGGTGTCCCCGGACTGGGACATAGCAGAATCGGTGGTGGTCCCGGACTGGAGCAATGCAGCACCTGTGGTGGCTCTGGACTGGTGCAGAGCAGCACCCGCAGTGGCTCCGGGTTGGACCAGAGCTGCACCCACGGAGGCTCCGGACTGGAGCAGAGCTGCACCCACGGTGGACCCGGACTGGGCCAGAGCTGTGCCTATGGTGGACCCCGGGTGAGAGCATAATGGCCAAGGTGGATCCAAGCTGGACCGCAGCTCCCACACTTGTTTAAGGCTGGGGCAGAGCACCCACGACGGCCCCCGACTGGGACACAACATCCACAGAGTCCTGGACTGAGAAGGAGCTGCACCCACGGAGGTCCAGGGCTGGGAGGGAACACCCGCAATGACCTCAGCCAGAAGGGGAGCAGCATTCATGGAGGTCCCGGGCTGGAACGGAGCACCCGCGATGACCTTGGCTGGAAGAACTGGACCCACGAAGATCAAAGACAGCAAGGCTGAACCCACGGAGACCTCTGGCAAAGCTGGATGAACCTCGGTGACCCTGGGAAAAGGCTCAAACAGGAGGGGCAAAGACACAAGGTCAGGGTCAATGGCAGCAGTGGAAACCGTCGAGGTGAGTGCAGGTGCAGCTGATGGCTGCACGTGGCCCTCGCACCAAGAGCCAGACAAGATCTCTCAAAAATAGAAACAGTAAAGACAAAGGAGAGCACTTGCCTGAGCTCAAGCTCCATCACTGTCCCAGACTCTGTCGATCCAGACAATGATGTCTCGGGCCCAGCCCCCAGGAGGTCTTGCTCCAACTCTGCTGTGGCAGCCCCTACAGCAGGCATGGTGGTGGATGCAGTCTCAAAAACCCCTCAGCGAAGTGGCCCACACTGGTGTCTTGCCCGACGTGAACACACAAGGTCGACTCCCTGCTGGTGCTGGATCCTGTACTGCTGAGGCCAGGGGATATTCCATTGTCGATGCAGGCTTCAGCTCGGTCACAGCACTCTCCTTCTGTCCAGACCATGGCTGCGAGGCTGGACCCAGGTCCTCCAGGGCCACAGTCTCCTCCATCGTCCAGTCGCTCAGTCCTGGGGCTGGCGGACACTCAAGGGGGAAAGGAGGAGCCACAGAGAGAGCAAGTGAACATTCTATAGCTGCAGCAGATGGTGAGGACTCAGAGGACTGCCTAGTCTGAGCCTCATCACCGGGAATCAGGCAAGATAATTCACGTTTAATTGAATGAGAGTGAAAAAACACTTGCCTGAGTTACCGGGATGCAATATCTTCTGCTGCAGCTGGTTTGGTATCAGCCCTCTCCGTGATTTCAGCAGTTGTGGGCCCCTCAGAGAAACGTGGAGGAGCCACCTCTGCAGACACGGCAACAGGCAGAGCCGGGGAGGAAACAGCCGACCCTTCAGCAGCAGGAGGGAACGTTGAGGAGAAGTGGAAGACAGCAGTTGCGGAGAAGGAGGAGCTGGCGGAAAAGCCGGAGAGGAAAAACACGAAGTGGACACTGCTACGGGAGTCTTCTGCCTTGGGAAATGAGGAGCTGCTGACAGGGCACAGGAGGAGTCTTCCTGATGGCCTGTAGCTGAATAACGGAATATTGGAGCTGATGAATCAGGAGCTGGAGGCAAAACAGGAGGTGGGTGAGGAGACGGAGATACCGAGGCTTGGGGACACCTCCCCATAGGCGCAGACCTCGGCTTCTTCATGGAGCTCCTTACCCCACCACCGTTCTCCCATCATAGGGCTGCCACCAGTGTAATTCTCTTCACCCCCTCAGCATGCCCTGCGAGCTGAGGGCACCAGTGAGCAGCCGCCTCCGTGAGCCCCAGGTACCAAAGGGCGTCTTTGGGAGTAGGAGCCCTGCATGCGTTGGAAGCTAGGTTGCCTATTTCCATCTGCGTCTTGCAGACCTCCCACCCCAGTCTCATCAGGTACCCACGCCCACCCATAGAGGAGGTGTAGCCGATGAACATGCTGAAAATCGCTCCGGTGAAAAACAGGTGAGTGGAAGTAAAAAACCACAAACTGCGGCAGCTGGGACTCTAACTGGCTGGAGTCTCCTGTCATGAATGCCCCTCCAGGACAGAGAAGGAACACCCAAGCACTGGACCGCAGTTTGTGGTATTTTATTAAAGAAAGCACAAAGTCCATAAAGTGTACAAAATAAACTTACAAATGAGGAGAGTAAGTAGACGGTGGAGTGAAACACAGGAGTACTAGTCAGAACAGGGTAGGGTTCAGACGGGAGCGAGTAGGTTATAGAATGAATCTTTAGACTCCAGCATTGAGGGAGAGAAATAGTAGTCAAATAGAGCCAGAAACAAATGATCACAAATGAGAGCAGGTGTGGGTCACATGAGCAGGGGAGGTGACCTAATTATTTGACAGCTCACAGCTGCGACGACCCGTGAACAGGACACAAGGTGGGAGTGTCTGGAAGAGGAGGTGGAGAACTTATATCACAATGAAACAGAATATGAAGAACTAAGAACCACATGGAAAAAAGATGTCTACAGAAACTGACAGAATAATAACAATAATCATAAAGACATGAATAAATAACAGAACAGCTGACCACTAAGAACACATCTTAAACCGACACAGAGCAAAATAAACACACAACACTGGAAAAAAACAGGAAATACTCAGACATAAATTAAGAGCATGAGCATGGTAACACACCATGCTCAGCATCGTGACACTGTAGATTTTGTTAAAACAAAGTTATTCCCATACACTGCATCCGGAAAGTATTCACAGTGCTTTGCTTTTTCCACATTTTCTTATATTACAGCCTTATTCCAAAAGGGATTAAATTCAGTTTATCCCTTAAAATTCTACACACCATATCCCATAATGGCAATGTGAAAAAAAAAAAAAGTTGTTTTTTTAATTTTTTTGCAATGTTTTAAAAAATAAAAAACTAAGAAATCACATGTACATAAGTATTCACAGCCTTTGCTCAATACTTTGTTGATGCACCTTTGGCAGCAATTACAGCCTCAAGTCTTTTTGAGTATGATGCCACAAGGTTTGCACACCTATCTTTGGGCAGTTTCACCCATTCCTCTTTGCAGCACCTCTCAAGCTCCATCAGGTTGGATGGGAAGCGTTGGTGCACAGCCATTTTCAGATCTCTCGAGAGATGTTCAATTGGATTCAAGTCTGGGCTCTGGCTGGGCCCCTCAAGGACATTCACAGAGTTGTCCTGAAGCAACTCCGTTGATATCTTGGCTGCGTGCTTAAGGTTGTTATCCTACTGAAAGATGAACCATCACCCCAGTCTGAGGTCAAGAGTGCTCTGGAGCAGGTTTTCATCCAGGATGTCTCTGTATATTGCTGCATTTATCTTTCCCTCTATCCTGACTAGTCTCCCAGTTCCCGCCACTGAAAAACATCTTCACAACATGATGCCACCACCATTGCCATGGTAATTAAAGGTGCCTGGTTTCCTCCAAAGATGCCTATCATGCCATATAGTTCAATCTTTTTCTCATCAGACCAAACAATTTTATTTTTTTTTTTCATGGTCTTAGAGCCCTTCGGGTGCCTTTTTGCAAACTCCAGGCAGACTGCCATGTGCTTTTTTCTAAGGAGTGGCTGCCATCTGGCCACTTTACCAACAGGCCTGATTGGTGGATTGTTGCAGAGATGGTTGTCCTGTACGGTTCTCCTCTCTTCACAGAGCAACACTGGAGCTCTGACATAGTGACCATCGGGTTCGTGGTCACCTCCCTGACTAAGGCCCGTCTCCCCAGTCGCTCAGTGTAAAAGGCCGGCCAGCTCTAGGAAGAGTCCTGATGGTTCCGAACGTCTTCCATTTATGGATGATGGGGGCCACTGTGCTCATTGGGACCTTCAAAGCAGCAAAAAATTTTCTGTACACTTTCCCAGATTTGTGCCTCGAGACAACCCTGTCTTGGAGGTCTACAGACAATTCCTTTGACTTCATGCTTCGTTTGTGCTCCGACATGCACTGTCAACTGTGGGTCCTTATATAGACAGGTGTGTGCCTTTCCAAATCATGTCCAATCAACTGAATTTACCACAGGAGGACTCCAATTAAGCTGTAGAAACATCTCAAGGATAATCAGTGGAAACAGGATGCACCTGAGCTCAATTTTGAGCTTCATGGCAAAGGCTGGGAATACTTACGTACATGTGATTTCTTAGTTTTTTTATTTTTAATAAATTTGCAAAAATCTAAAAAAACCCCCAACTTTTTTATGTTGTCATTATCTGTCACAAACTCCCCGTGCGCTTCTCCACAGCGCACGGAGGAGGGGAAGGATAGATGGACTTAAACACAGGGTTTCACCAAACACACATTTATTGACATCATACAGTTCAAAAATAAAGACTTACAGGTAGGAAATGATGTACACAAAATGGCTGACACAGGAGCGAACAGCGGGCAGACCACTGTGTACAGTGGCCACAGGAAAATAATGCAAATAGCGTACATGCTCGGGAGAGTGAGAAAGCCACTAGAAGGCTCGACTGACACAGGGGGAAGCAAACTGCTCAACAGCCCAAGCGCAGCAGTAGAACTGCGGGGGGAAATGGTACCAGATAAGTGTAGCAGACAAACAGCACAGAGAAAAGCAACTGGTCCAGTGTAGCAGTAATACTGCACAAAGAATCGCAAGACAATTTACTCACGAGCAGGAACAGTCCAAGAAGCCCAGTTCTCCCATAGAACACAAATCATCAATCCTTCGGGACGTGACGGTCACACGACGGGAAACAACCATGTGACTCGTATAATGGTCCAGCGATTTTTAACTAGCAAAGAGCTGCTTAAGTATAAACATGGCGGGCCAAACAAATTTGGAACACCTGGGCGAGCCGCGGGAAAGATAATTACCGGGACAAACAGCTGACAGTCAGACACGGGGCGTGGTCGGACCGGCGAATGCTAGACAGCGCCCACCAGAAAGTGGGTCAAATGGCTGCCTAACGATCGCCGGCCAGAGCAGCGGCCACAAGCATAGAAATAAACACACAGGTGAGAAAACAAAACACAACCTATGACCAAGAACGATCAGAACCGAGCCCGCAGGAGAACACAGGCTCGGTTCATGACATTATCGGGTATTGTGTGTAGAATTTTGAGGAAAAAAAATGTATTCCATTTTGGAATAAGGCTGTAAAATAAAATGTGGAAAAAGTGAAGCACTGTGAATACTTTCCAGATGCACTGTAATAAAACCCCAGAGTCTCCATCAAACCATCTTGATGGTTCTAGTGTTAATAAAATAAACATGTTGGTCAATAATCAATTTTTTTCATGAGTAGTCCATAATTTATACATAATAAACAAAGGAGTTGTCATGTGTGTCGGGTGATTTGGCTACTCCAGACCCCAGACACAGCCTATTGTTGTATTTTTCTTTCCTGTTTTGTCCACTTAAGGCGCTTTTCCACTAGGGTCAGTACGGTACGGTTCAGTATGGTTCGGCACCCTTTGTCCGCTTTTCCATTAGGCACCGGAAGTCCTTACGGTTCTGTTTATTTGGAACTGTTCCTATTTTATCGGCACTGCTCCAGAGCAGGTCCGAAGCGTACCGGCACTGTTACATCAACCCACTGCTGGCCACTGATTGGTCCGGGCGTAGCGTCATGATAGTGGACGTTACGCTGACGTTCCAGAATTGCTGGCTGGCGGCCATTTGCAATTTTTCATCCGTGAGCCCGCGAACAAGTGATATTATAAACAACAATGATGGAATGGCTTAACAGAAATTGGCAGAAATCAACACAGCAGTCCAGCAGAGTTTTCTGTGCGTTTTGGCTGATGAGAGAATGCAGAGGGAAGCAGACTGAGCTTGCAGTGGGGAGCACAAGCAGACGCACTAGAAAATAGACGGAGACGCACCGGGAATTAGACCCAGCCACCCGAATTGAATTGAATGTACAGCCGTGACCCACCCAACTTCAGCAGTTGAAGCCGTGGTATTGTGATATACAGGACGGTGAGTGATGTGATTTTTAAGTTTTAAGTTATATTTCCCAGCAGTGGAAAATTCACTGTGGACAGACGAAAACTTAATCGTGTTTAAACGATGACCTAGCTCAGTGCTACGTCGGTCCTAGTATGTTGCCTTGTGTTGACAATATCTGATGAAATAAGCTAGTTGTAATTCTTTTTAAAAAGGTGTTTTTTACATGTTGCATTTTCCTGCTATGTATGAACTTAAGGTGTGTGTATTTTGATTGTAGAGTCCAAACAGGATCTGCTCGGAATGGCGACATTTTGACAGCAGTATTGTGACAGGTAAACAACACATCAATCATATTTATAGTCAAATCTTTTGCTTTTTAAGTTAAAGAATAGGTAAACCGCTTGTTTATTTATTTTTGTTTATTTATTTGTTTATTTTTTATCAGATCATTTCTGTGATCCTTTGTCGGTTAAAATCTTTAATTGCATCTTTCTTAGGATGTCTGTTTCTTTCTTGCTTTGTTATCACACTTCCTTTATTGCTCGTTTCCTTAATTGCTTTGTATGCTACACCTTTGAGGTCACACATTCACGCACACACTACATAACATTTGCTGAGATCAAATAGAATGGGTCAGCTCGCAGCTGTTCCTAACACATAGATGAAAAAATACAGATACAATGAGGGACAAACCCTTCCTCTTTGTGTGAAAGAGGGGGTGAGCTTAGGGGTGCAGTGAGGTCTTATAAAAGCTGTATGTTCCAGAATTCTGGAGCTCACTCTTAAAAAATGGTTTAAGAGTTGGGTTCCAGCGCTGCTTGTACCATACCTCAATTTCAGTAAAATAAGTGAAAATATATTTCATCTCTCAGTCTGGTTATTTGGCCTTCGTATAAAAGAACTGGGGGTGAAAGCATTTTAGATGCAACACCTTTATGAGTTATAATCATAATAGTGTATCTTGCACTTTGGGGAATGGGAGTTGTTCAGTCACCATTAGAATTTAGTTTATATGTACAGAATTATAAATCAGAATTGGAAAGCAAGATGGCAACAAAGAAACTTGGTTCATCCTGGGCCAGTATGAAAACTATTGCAGGCCTTCAGAGCACAGAGCGCAGTAATTGTGTGTTTTAGATGGTTTTAATTCAGACACAGAGCTGGCTAATGCTCTTAATTGTTTTTATGGCCATTTTGACTCCTTTGATTTTAGCACTGAAACCCAAGATTTGAAACAGAAACTCAAAGACAATCAGCACTTTAATATTGAGGTGCAGGATGTTAAAAGGGAGTTCTGCGCTGTAAAAGTGAACAAAAGTCAGGGCCCTGATGTGGGCGCTTGGTAAAGTCCTGTGCACGTGAATTGAGTCCTATATTTCATTACATTTTCAATAAGTCCTTACAAACACAACATGTGCCTAAGCTCTGGAAAGAAGCCGTGGTTGTTCCCGTTCCAAAATCCAGCTGTCCCAAAACGGTAAACGACTTTAGACCAGTTGCTTTGACTTCAATTTTAATGAAAATTTTTGAAAAACTGGTCAGATGTGAGGTCCTAAAGCAGACTGAGCACGCATTGGATCCTCTGCAGTTTGCCTATAGGCCTCACAGAGGAGTGGAGGATGCCACTGTCACTCTGTTTAACATGCTTTTTAAACATCTGGATTTTAATGGGACACACGCCAGGCTTTTATTTGTGGACTTTTCCTCCGCCTTTAATACAATCCAACCTCATATCTTAGTTGAAAGGCTCCTGCAACAATTTGATTTGAGCAATAATCTGATGGGTTGGATTCTGGATTTCTTAACCAACAGGACGCAGAGAGTAAGGGTCAATGGTACATTGTCTGACCTAAAGTGCTCTTCTACTGGCTCTCCTCAGGGGTGTGTGTTGTCACCACTACTCTTCATCCTGTACACAAACATGTGTCGGAGCAGACATGACAACAGACACATCATAAAGTATGCAGATGATTCAGTTATTGTCAGTCTCCTCCAGGATGGTGAGAGTGGCCACTACCCAGTAGTTGATGATTTTGTTCACTGGTGTGAGGATTCCTACCTGCAGCTGAATACGACAAAAACTAAAGACATGATTATTGACTTTAGGAGGAAAACTCCCAGGCACAAAGTCACCGTACTAAAAGGCCAGACCACCGAATGTGTACAATCCTACAAATATCTTGGGATGATTATTGATAGTAATTTAAACTTTGAAGAGAACTGTGAAAGGGTGTGCAAAAAGGGTCAGCAACATTTGCATTGCTTGAGAAAACTTGCACGCTTCCAAATTGACCGAACCATAATGACAATGTTTTATCTGGCTTTTATTGAATCTGTTTTATCCTTTTCTTTAGTGTCATGGTTTGGTCAGATAAAACTGAAACAGAGGAAATCCTTGGATCAGGTAGTTAGATGGTCCAGTCGTTTGCTTGGTGACTCACAGCTGAGCCCGACATCCCTGTACACCAGACAAGTACAGAGGATGGCTACCTCCATTTTAAATGACTTCCACCCTTTGCACTGCAACTTTCAGCTTCTCCCCTCAAGACGGAGGTTTGCTGTCCCAAAAAGTAAAACCCAGCGCTACAAAAACAGCTTTGTTCCTGCTGCTGTCAAAGAGTTGAACAAGCTGTAACAATATATTGCACATAATTTAGGTACCTATTTATTAACTCCATTTTATATACTTATTTTTGTAGGATGTTACTTGGGTTCTAAATATTTTATTGGGTTTTAGACCTTTGAGTTTTTAACCTCTTTGACTAGTTTTTAATTTTTAATATGACTCTTCTCTCTTACCTCTGGTTTTTCTCTCATCTCTTTGTCTCTTTATACCCTGATTGATGGAGCCTTGAGTATTTTTATCATGTTTATAGTCAATTTCATGTGTGCCTGTGTTTGTGTCTATGTTGAATGTAATTTGTGGCTTGTAAATATGGATGTCACCAGACTGCAAAACAAATCTACCTACGGGTACAAATAAAGTAACCTGAACCTGAACCTGAACCTGATATGTGTAGTCTATAGTATTTCATCATTAAACTCATCCAGTTCTTACAAATATGACATAAATTTCATCAGACTTTCATTTGTGATGTAAATTTCATCACACAAGGTTTCCAGTTGCACGTATGTGGGCAGCGGAGGTGCAGCATGAATCCAGCTTAACTGCTGAGTGACGTGTGATTAGTGATGTTGTAGCACCTTGTGTGAGCCAGATTATCTAGCATCTCAGACAGGAGACAGTGATAAGCTTGGGAGAACAAAGGGCAGGAGATTCCTGGTGAGATAGCAGGAAGGAGTCAGGGATGAAGGTTGTTGAATGCAGTGTGATGCAAATGTCATGTTGTGTGTGATGTAAATGCCATGAAACTTAAGGGGAGAGTTTCTGCTTGAGAGTTCATTCTGTTCTGTGCTTGAAAGATGTGAGTGTGTAATAAATCATCTGAAATGAATCTGCCTGTGATTTCACACACTCCACACTGGTGACCCAAGACGTATTATGGAACACGAAGTAAGATCCCCGGAGCCGGCCCGGACAGGAAGCTACAGCGAGGCGGCAGCCATCCCACAGACAGCCCGGACTGGAACCTACAGCCACGCGTGTGCGGTTTCAGTCAAGCTACCGGATTTCTGGCAGCACAACCCGCGCTCTTGGTTCCACCTCACCGAGGCCCAGTTCGCCCTCCGGGGAGTAATGGCAGATGATACCAGATTCTACTATGTGGTCGCAGCGCTCGACGCACGCACTGCTCAGCAGGTAGCGAGCCTGCTCGATCAGCCACCAGCCAGCAGCAAATACGAGATGCTCAAGGCTGCGCTCATCCAGCGCTACACGCTCTCGGACTGTGAGAGAGCGGAGAGGCTCCTGACGCGGACCAAGTTAGGAGACGGTTCGGCTGTAGACCTGATGGAGAGGATGCTGGCGTTGATGGGCACGGACGACGGGCACTTTCTGTTTGCCCACCTCTTCCTCCGGAACCTTCCAACAGTAGCGAGAGCGGTTCTAGCCAATTCGCCGTGGCTGGCCGCGCTCGACTACCGTGCGCTAGCCCAGGAGGCAGACCGGATCATCATCACAACCAGGCGATCACAGTCAACGCGGCAGCGGTGGAGCCCAGCGAGATGACCAGAGGAGGCAAGGAGCCACCGACGGTAGCAGCAGCGGGGGCCAAGGAGCGCCAGAGAGACACGCTCTGTTTTTACCACCACCACTTCAGAGAGAAGGCATGCAGATGTGCGCCACCGTGCCAATTCAAGTGCTCTGGAAAACGCCAAGGCCGGGGGTCGGTAGCAGCCACGACCCTCGGTGAAGAGAACAAGCTGCTCTACTTGACGGACGCACGCTCGGGAAGGCGTTTCCTTGTGGACACCGGAGCCCAGAAGAGCTTCATCCGGCCAACCTACGCTGACCGGCTGGCAGGATCTAGCGGCCCCGGGATGTTGGCAGCAAAAGGCTCGGATATTAAGACCTTTGGTGAGAGGACTCTGCTCTTATCTTTACACGGCCATAGATATGAGTGGACTTTTGTCATAGCAGCACTGAATTACCATATACTGGGGGCTGATTTTCTGTGTGCACATGGTTTACTGGTTGATGTTGCTAACAGACGCCTGGTTAATGCACGGTCTTTTGACTCTCTCCCCTGTATAGCTCGAGTGACCCAGCCAACAGCACAAGCCAACGTCACAGCTCCAGGCGGTAAGTTCCACACACTGCTCACTCAGTTCCCAGCACTCACGGTCCCGACGTTTTCCGCAGCCATCGCTAAACACGGGGTGGAGCACTTTATCACCACCACCGGGCCGCCCATTTTTGCAAGACCTCGGAGCTTGGACGCAGCGCGCGCGAGGAGTTCGCCAACCTGGAAAGGTTGGGCATCATCAGGCGCTCAAACAGCCCATGGGCATCCCCGCTACACATGGTCCCTAAAGCTGAAGGATCGTGGCGACCGTGTGGGGATTTCCGCAGGTTGAACAACGCCACAGCGCACGACCGCTACCCAATTCCCCACATACAGGATTTTTCCGTTCACCTCGCTGGAGTGCGCATTTTTTTCAAAATAGACCTGGCCCGCGGTTACCACCAAGTCCCAGTGCGCGCTGAGGACATACCCAAACCAGCAGTAATAACTCCGTTCGGTTTATTCGAGTTCCTGTGCATGCCATTCAGGTTAAAAGGAGCGGCACGTATGTTCCAGCGCATGATGGATGCAGTGCTGTGCGAGCTCCCATTTGTGTTCGTCTACCTGGACGATATCCTGGTAGCCAGTGCATCCGAAGACGAACACGAAACCCGCCTCACGACGGTTTTCCGGAGGTTGGAGGAGCACGGGTTAATAATCAACCCAGCGAAATGCCAGTTTGGCATGACGGGGATTAATTTTTTGGGGCACCGCGTCTCTTCCTGAAGGAGTGATTCCGCTGCCCGACAAAGTGCGCGCCGTGGCGGATTTTCCCCGGCCTCAGACGGTCAGGGCGCTGCAGGAATTTTGGGGAATGGTGAACTTTTATAACTGTTTCCTTCCCCGCGCGGCGCAGCTCATGCAACCATTGTACGCTGCACTCAAGAAACAGAAACCCGTGGATAAGGTCGAATGGACCCCGGAGCGAGAGCGGGCGTTCTCGGAAGTTAAAGCGGCCCTGGCAAACGCCGCACTGCTGGCGCATCCAGACCCGAAGGCCCACATAGCGCTCACCACCGACGCTTCAGACGTTGCCATAGGGGCTGTCGTGGAGCAGCGCGTCGCTGGGGCTTGGCAGCCGCTCGCCTTTTTCAGCAGAACTTTGCGTGACAGCGAACGTAAATACAGCGCGTTCAACAGAGAGTTGCTGGCCCTCCACCTGGCCATTCGCCACTTCCAGTTCTGGCTGGAAGGGCGCAGCTTCACCACGTTCGTGGACCACAAGCCGCTAACATTCGCGATGGCGAAGGTTTCAGAACCGTGGTCGGGCTGACAGCAGAGACAGCTGGCCGTGATCTCAGAGTTTACTACCGATAATCAGCATGTGTCTGGTAAACTGAATGTAGTGGCGGACTGCCTCTCGCGAGCCGTGGTGGCCCCGGTCTGCGTGGGGATAGACTACGCAGCCATGGCCGCGGAGCGGGGTTAAGGCTGGAGAGCAGGGTGCTGCAGGATGGTGCCCCCCCCCAATCTGCGATGTCTCCACGGGTCGCCTGCGTCTGGTGGTCCCGGCCGTGTGGCGCCGCTGCGTGTTTGAGTCGGTTCACACTCTGGCGCATCCAGGAGTGCGCGCGTCCGTCAAAATGGTGGGAGAGAAGTTTGTGTGGCCGAGCCTGCGCAAACAAGTGAAGGAGTGGGCTGCAGCCTGCGTGGCGTGCCAACGAGCCAAAGGACACAGACACACGAAGGCTGCCTTGGAGCCGTTTCGTATTCCGGCTAAGAGGTTCGACCATGTTCACGTGGACCTTGTGGGCCCCCTCCCGCCATCACAGGGGTGCACGCACCTCCTGCCAATGGTGGACCGCACCACGCGCTGGCCAGAAGCGGTCCCGCTGGCAGCAACCACGTCCGCGGACGTAGCGCGTGCTTTTTTAACAGCATGGGTGGCGCTTTTTGGAGTCCCGTCGGACATTACGTCCGGCAGGGGCCCGCAATTTGTTTCCGAACTCTGGGCCGCGATGGCCCGCAGCCTGGGTGTTACAATTCACTGCACAACCGCGTACAACCCACAGGCCAATGGGTTATGCGAGCGTTTTCATAGATCACTGAAAGCGGCACTCAGGGCTTCATTGACGGATGCAAATTGGGTAGACAGGCTGCCATGGGTTTTATTGGGGTTGTGCTCCGCACCAAAAGAGGGTCTGGAAGCTTCCCCGGCAGAGCTCGTTTTTGCGCAGCCACTACGGTTGCCCGGGGAATTTCTGCCAGATAATCCCGCGCCGGGCAGCTCCCCGTCTCAGCTTCTGCAGCGTAGCGCAAACACAGGCACGCTGCCGGGCCCTGCCCACCACAGTTTTCTGCATGTTTTCGTGCCTAAAACTTTGAAGAGCGCGGAGTTCGTTTTCGTCAGACATGACGCCCACCGCCCTCCATTGCACCCACCCTATGATGGACCGTTCAGAGTGCTGGAAACAGGGGATAACCATTTTTTGCTAGACTTGGGGGGTAGGAGGGAAAAAATTGGCATAGACAGACTCAAACCCACTTTCGTTGTGGCGGAGGAGCAAGTGCTGTTGGCTAGGGCCCCTCGGCGTGGAAGACCCCCATGGAGAGCTCCCCAGGGAGACTATTCTCCAGAGCAGCCACACGGACAGACCGAAGTGCCCCCCCCCCCCCCAGCAACAGCCCACCCACAGTCAGACACACTTCCAGCAGCCCCCCACCGGCACAGCAGCGCCACGGAGGCGGTGAACCCCAGTTACAGCAGATACGGGAGGAGACGGAAGCCCAAGCAGCATGTGGACTGATGTTCAATTGTTCTATCACAGCATGTGGACTGTTATTCTATTGTCCTATCTAAGATGCTGTGGGGGGGTGTAGCACCTTGTGTGAGCAAGATTATCTAGCATCTCAGACAGGAGACAGTGATAAGCTTGGGAGAACAAAGGGCAGGAGATTCCTGGTGAGATAGCAGGAAGGAGTCAGGGATGAAGGTTGTTGAATGCAGTATGATGCAAATGTCATGTTGTGTGTGATGTAAATGCCATGAAACTTAAGGGGAGAGTTTCTGCTTGAGAGTTCATTACCTCCGCCAGGCCAAAAAAGCCAGGAAGAGGTTATGTTTTTGCCGGGGTTTGTTTGTCTGTCTGTCTGTTTGTCTATTTGTCTGTTGGTTAGCAAGATAACTCAAAAACTTTTGGACGGATTTCCATTAAACTTTCAGGCGTTGTTGGAAATGGTACAAGGAAGAACTGATTAAATTTTGGGGATGATCCGCATCACCATGTGGATACAGGAATTTTTTAAAGCATTTTTTTAACACTGTGACATACGGCCATTTTCAACATGTGCGCAGGCGCAATGGAGGGCGCTGGTTGTCATGTCTGCAACACAAACTTCGCGTTCTTCAACGTTTTAGGCACAAAAGCACGCAGAAAACACTGGTGGCCAGGGCCCGCCAGCGTGCCTGTGTTTGCGCGCAGCTGCAAAACCTGACACGGGCAGCTGTCCGCCTCCGGATTATTTGGCAGAAATTCCCCAGCCAGCCATAGGCGCTGCGCATTTGGCAGAAATTCACCGGCCAGCCATAGGCGCTGCGCAAAAACGAGCTCTCTGCCGGGGAAGCTTCTAAATTCTGTTTTGCCGCGGAGCGCAACTCCAATAATATAATATAAAAACCACGGCAACCTGTCTACCCAATCAGCATCCGTCAGCAGAGGAGATGGACACAACAGCAACACTTCAGTTTATTACCTCCGCCAAGGAGGCAATGCTTTTACTACTGAACCACTAATCCTATCACTATCAGATTGATCGTCATTGATTCATTGTCTATGTTTATTGCACTGTCCCTGTCAAATAAACAAATAATCATTGTGAATCCAATTGCTAGTCATATGTTTTCATGGTCAAGGAATCTGAAAACGTACACACAAACACTGTATGGGGGGAACTGTTGCGCTTGGCGGAGGTCTGCGCTCTCCGAATGCTTTTCAAGTTCTGTTCTGTGCTTGAAAGATGTGAGTGTGTAATAAATCGTCTGAAATGAATCTGCCTGTGATTTCACACACTCCACAATGTGTTCATTGCTTGTGTTGGAGTGTCCCCCCAGTGGCAACATTGGGAATTGTTTAGAATGTATTTGCTGCCCTTTTATGCAGTGCATCTAAAGATAATATAACACCTTAAATAAGCCTGTGATGCGGCCATTTGAGGCCCGTTAAGTTTACTTTGATTCTTTATCTATGTTTTAAGCTTTTTCTGTTCCCTTTTGGTAGAAACCACACCATCCTATGCCTTAATGTACCATAACTGCACAGTGAATTAAACTGCATCAAACATCGCTTAACCTCTGGGTGTAAGAGTCTCCTTCTGACAGAGGATTATTACAGAGCACAATTCACCAGTAAAAGATGTACACCATTCTGTACAATCGTCTTTCCCTTTTTGTCATAATATTCTTTCCATCTTCACAACACACTCCTCACTACAGAACCATGTCTGTCCATAATCAACCTCTCCTGCTGCACATCCTTTCAGCTCCACCTCTCAGTCTTGCCAGCTAATTAATGTCTTTCTCTCCTTCCTTAGTGTGTAGCAATACAGTTCATATGGCTTTTCCTTTACTACCTCTCTTTGCAATATGCCTAAGATCGAAGTACTCCTCATCTTCTATTGTTCTGTCTTTTCTTTGTCAACCTCTTCCTTCAAATGCTTTTTTTGTATTTCCTCACTTAAACACCAAGTCAGGTCTCCTTGTCTTCTTTCCTCTGCCCAGATGACACACCAAATACCTTCTTTATCCTTTCCCTCACCACTTTAGCTGTAGGACAAACTTTTCATGATTTGATTGTCACAAGCCTCCTCGTGCACTTTTACGCAGCGCATCAAGGAGGAGAAGGAAGAACGGATTTACGTGCTGGGTTACACCACCACACATTTATTGAACAAAAGATAAACAAAAACCAACTGTACAAAAATAACAAAACAGCACAGGGAGTCCTCCAGGACACTCAACACTCACAGGGTGAGAACGCTGGGAAAATACACACAGTCTATATTCACAAAAACTGGAGCAGTCCGAGTTAGTCCCAAATGACCTGGCAAAAATACATCCACATGATGGTTCATCCATAAGATGAAACAATGGTCCAGCAATGCTTGACTGGCAAAGGCCACTTACGTACAAGCATTGCTGGCCAACAGATTGGGTGCACCTGGGCGAGGCGGGGAAAGACAATTACCAGAGTGGAATCAGCTTGCTGTCAAGAGAGAGGGGGTGTGGTCAGACCAGCAAGTGTTAGACAGCGCCCACACGGATGTAGGTCAAGGAGGCTGCCCAACAGCTGCCGTCTAGAGTGGTGGCTACAGGCACAGAAAAGAAAAGAACAAAAGACATAGTAACTACAAGAACTCAAAAGATAACAAAATACACAAATATACTGAACCTGAGCCACAAAGAACGGTCAGAACCAAGCCTAAAGGACCACACCGGCTCGGCTCGTGACAATGATAAAGTTTTAGAACTGGTAGATTGAGAAATTTAGAAATAAGCATTTATGTATTGTGATTAACATTTTTTACTAAGATATTTTCTTTATGACCAGAATCCAAGTGCAACACAGCAGATGGAGGCAAAGATTTGAGACAAGTGTTTTTTTATTGAACAGTTAGAGATAATTGAGCACAATTTTATGGAAAGCTTACCACAGGGAGACAGAATGGGAGGAAAGAAAAATAAAGGAGAATGTGTGTCAATGTACAGTATAGATGCTGTGAGTATATTTTTTAGACTTAATCAGAGTTGGATAAAATTGGAGGTATGGCATTATTACATTCTTCAAATATCTTTTGCCAGAGCATCACATTTTTTTCCCAGTCCTTTCTTTCCCAAGGAAAAGGGGAGTGTCGCCGGTGAGGAGCCCAGATCTCCTGTAGGGAGCAGTAGAAGGTGAGTGTTCAGCAACCAGGGCAGCATGCTGGCAGACTGGAAAGTGTTGAAGCTTTACCTGAGGTAACAAAACTCACGAACAAGAATTAGTATTAACATGACAAGAAACTTTTCCTTGGCCTTTCTTGGCCCGCATTACCAAAACAGTCCCACACTGGACTGTTCTTCTCCTGTCCTATTTATGCCCAGCAAGTAATCAGGAGAAGATGGAGGCAATTACCCAGCTGCCAGCAATCAAGCTACCCTAGTCTGCATAAGAGATGCTATGTAACAATTCCCCCTCCACTACCAGAGGGCTCCCTCACCTAACCACATTTACATACCACACCACGAATATGCAACTTACCAAAAATCTTAAACTTGTTATGTACAGACAGGCTGAATTTACAATCATCTATTACCATTTTTCTTTTAGTAGCCTATTATATTCTCATGGCCCAATGTCAATAAATGATCTAAGAAATCATAAGTGTCTCAAAATGAGAGTATTGTATGACACACTTTTTGGAGTCAAAGGAGCTTTGCGTTAGCAAAATTCCCCAGAAATATTTTTCCAGACATTATTATTCTAAAAGCTGATCTGAACCAACTGTAAAAGAAGGCGTAAATAAAGGGATTAAGCATTGAATTGAACAGACCAAGCAAGCTGAGGGCTTCATAAACTACAGGAGGCACCGATACATAAACTGATGTCTCAGCAATATTACAAAGGAAGAAAGGCAGCCAACACACCAGAAAAACTCCTAAAACAATAGCCAGAGTTTTTGTGGACTTCCTCTCCATTTTACTGACAGCTGCTCCAGATTTCATCACGTTCTGGATGCTGCGTACCTGTCTCTGTGCAACAAGGAAAATCTTCAGGTAGATACAGAGCATTATTATCACTGGGAGATAAAATGATAAAAGTGATGACAAAATGATTGCCAAAACCATATCAAGAAAGCATTTTTCTCCACATTTTTCATAGTTCAGTCCTGCGATGATAAACCCAACAGCGGCTAGAACAGAAACACCCCAGACAAATAACATCATGACCATAACAACATGAGCATTTATCTTTGTTCTGTATGTCAGAGGCTGACACACTGCATAGTATCGGTCAATGGAAATGCAGCACAAGTTCAAAATGGAAGCTGTACTCATTGTTACATCAAAGTTAGTTCGTACCTTGCAAAGTATATTTTGATAGAACAGACATGCAGTCCAAGTGACTTTCATGCTTAATGGAAAGACTAAGAGTCCCACAAGCAGGTCAGCCATAGCCAGAGAAAGGATGAGAGAGTTAGTGGGAGTGTGCAGCTGTTTGAAGTAAATGATGGAGATTATCACAAGGAGGTTTCCACACACCGTCACAACAGATGACAAACTGAAGAAAATATACAATAAAACACATTCAGTAGATGGAGTGTTTGTAGGCATAAAGGAGGCCTCATCTAGCACATAACATAGACTCATGTCATTAACACGAGTGTGGTTCACATGGACTTCTGGTGTCATCCTTCTGGATTCCTGCAAATCAGTTTTCAATTTTCAACACACCATAGGTCTTACAAAAAATCTGTTTACAATGCAAATAATTCTCTGGAATAAAACATTTTCACTACAGGTGATACATTTGAAAAGTCCATTATGTTTACCTGGGTGCTCTTCATCAATGTCTGTCTATGTGCAAAGATGGATTTTTATCCACTTCTTTCTCATTACCATAGATAATGCATTCATAAATTGTCCAATTAGATTTCATGATGATGACATCACATGTTGGTTTGGCAGATTATGTTCTGTATTACAATGTAGAATAATTGTAATGTAATAGTGTTTGTAGGCATAAAAGAGGCCTCATCTATCACACAACATAGATATGTCATCAACACGAGTGTGGTTCACATGGACTCCTGGTGTCATCCTTCTGAATTCCTGCAAATCAGTTTTCAATTTTCAATACATTGTCAGTCTTAAAAATCTGTCTACAATGCAAATAATTCTCTGCAATAAAACATTTTTGTCATAGACTCCCCCGTGCACCCTTCATTGCGCACGGTGGAGAGAAGGAAGAATGAGGATTTAAACGCTGGGGTTAACACACACACATTTATTGACACAAGTCTTAGGACAAACCATACAGATGGCTAAGCAGTTCGGGCTAACAAGAGTTCACTCAACATGCTAGGCTGTGTAGGGAGAAAGCGAAGCAGCTGTGCCGCACCCGGAAACGCTATCAGCGTGGCGGCACAACTGAACAGAGAGACGCTACAGTACTCACAGCCTAGCAATCCCGATCCTCCAGTTGAGCGACGAGCAAGGTCCTTTGAAGACTGACGGATACACAGTGGAAAGACGACCATGTGAACTCGTACAATGATCCAGCGGCGTTTGTCCAGCAACGAGCTGCTTATGAACAAACACCGCTGGCGTGGCAAATAGGGAACACCTGGGAGAGGCGTGGGGAGGATGATTACTGGGACTGGGAACAGCTGGTGTAGACAGGGTGAGCGAGGGGGCGTGGCAAGACCGACCAACTGTCAGCAGCGTGGGAGAAAGTAGGTCACTGGCTGACTAACAGCTGTCGGTCAGGCAGTGGCTAAGGAAATGGAACACAAATACGCCAAAATGCACATAACCAGTACACCAAAACCCACAAAGAGATTGAGGCCGAGCCGGGGAAAGCCAAGCCGGCTCGGCTCATGACAGAGCCTCCCCTTTAAGGGGTGGATTCCCAGACACCCAAGGTAACATCACTCCCGCCCCTCCCACCAACAGGAGCAACAACAACAAACAACACACACTTGGGTGTGAGGTAGGGGGAACAGGAAGGAGGGAACACAATGCCCCACCCAAGGTCCACAATTAAACCCCACAAGTCCAAAGCCGTAGCGGCTCGGGAGGCCGCCCTGAGTCCCAGGCCCAGCAGGCAGTTCGGCGAACCAAAGTCAGGTGGCCTGCCGGAGAACACGGCCCATCTGGCCCAGAGACTCAGTCCCCCACATGGTCGGCCAGCATTGTTGATCCACCAGGGCCGACGGGGTGAGGCAGGAGGCGGTCTGCCTACCGGGAAGCTTGCTGGAGGGTGACCGGACCAAAGGGAGGAGACCCCCATGGCATAGGACCGAGAGGAGAAGGGGACCACGGTGTCTTCATGGCAATCCACAGCGCCTCGGGTGGCCCCTGACCGGGCGAGCTCTACTGCACCCACGGTGGACTCCAGCAGGAGCCTAGCTTCACCCACGATGGCCCCCAACTGGGCCGGCTCCGCTGCACCCTCAAGGGACTCCAGCGGGAGTCTAGCTGCACCCACGATGGCCCCCAACTGGGCCGGCTCTGCTGCACCCTCGAGGGACTCCAGCAGGAATCTAGCTGCACCCACGGAGGCCCCCAGCCTGGCCAGCTCCGCTGCACCCACGGTGACCTCTGGCTGAGGTTCAGCTGCACCCACGGCGACCTCCGGCTGAGGGTCAGCTGCGCCCATGGTGACCTCAAGCTGAGGCTCAGCTGCACCCACGGTGACCTCCGGCTGAGACTCAGCTACGCCCACGGTGACCTCCGGCTGAGGCTCAGCTGCGCCCACGGCGACCTCCGGCTGAGGCTCAGCTGCACCTGTAGTGGGCCCTGACCGGGCCACGCCTGCACCCTCGGTGGAACCCGTGCTGGAGTGTGACCTCCAGGACGGGCCCGAACAGGAGCGCAGCACCCATGTCAGGCTGATCCTGGAGCGTAGCCTCCACGATGGTCCAAGGCCAGCCTGCTGCGCCCATGGAGATGCGGTCCGCGGAAGAACCCACATGATGGCCTTGGGCTGCAGGGATGCTGGACACACGGGGTTACTGAGAGGCGGACCCGGTTCCAAGACGACCTCTGCAGGAGGAGCAGAAGCAATGGCCTCCTTCACTGGACGGACTGGACCCACGATGACCTCCAGCGAAGACACACCCTCTCCAGCGACCCTAGGTGAAGGCTCAGGGGAAGCAGGAGGGGAAAGATGGTTAGGGTCACCAGCGGTGGCGGAGCCTGGTGAGGTGAGTTCAGATGCAGCTGATGGCAGCACCTGACTCTCCCCCACAAGAGCCAAGCAAGATCTTTCTAAAACTGACGTGAGAAAAACAAGAGAGAAAACTTGCCTGATCTCAAGCTCCACCGCAGTCCAGGACTCCATCGATCCTGGCAATAAACACCCGGACCCAACCTCCAAGAGGTCCAGCTCTGTCTCCCGATCCACTGCTGAAGACTCCACAGTGGGCAAGTTGGTTATACCAGTCTTAGTGTCCTCCTGCAGTGGCTCCAACACTGGGGATTCCTCCAGCATGGCTGCAGGGGAACCTCTCCATGCTGGCTCCGGGAAGGATTCCTCCAAACCCACTAGCTCCTCCACCGTCGGATAGCCCAAGGTCAGGGCCAGGGAGGAGACAGTCCTCCCTCTCCGTGTCAGTGGTGACGTGTGCCCCTTCGAAAGCTAGTGGATGAGCCGTCTTCATGACGACGGAGGAGGGCGTTACCGGGGTGAGCTCCGCAGACCTCACGGCAGCTGGAGGGCAGAGGGCTGCCGAAGGCAATGAGAAGTTGTCCCGGTGTCCCCTAGCTGGCGGGATGGTATTGACAGTCCTGGTCCCTTGACGGTCCTCCTCGACCCGGCGGTTGACAAAGGCGAGCGGGCTCGCCCACTTCTCGTCAGATGGTAACTCTGCGGGCTGAGCAGGCATAGGGGGTGGGACCCTCACAGCCGAGAAAGTGCATCCTTGGACCTCCCACACACTGCTCCTCCTTGACCCGTCGGTTGACAAAGGTAAGCAGGTTCGCCCACTCCTCGTCCGCCAGCGTGGCTGCAGAGGGACCTCTCCGTGCTGGCTCCAGGAAGGGATCGTCCGACACCGCCGGCTCCTCCATCTGGCGGCTCGGTTCTGGGACCGGCAGACACTCAGGAAATAACGGAGGAGGCACAGAGAGGGTAGAAAAAGAGTTATCACCTACAGCCGGCAGGGGGAGCCCAGCGGACTGCTGTGACTGAGCCCCTCTCTCGGGAGACAGACAAGGTTTATTATTGTCAAGAGGAGAACGGAGAAAAAACACTTGTCTGTCCTCCCGGTCCTTGATGTTAGCTGCTGTAGCTGGCAGGCCGTCATCCCTCTCTGTGTCCACAGTGAAACGGCCCTCTTCTATAGGCGGAGGAGGAGCCGGCTCCATGGCAATGGAGGTGGGCATATCTCGGATGACCTTAGCTGACATCACAACTGCCGGAGGGAAGATGGCGCCTGACGGAGGAGAGGGCCGTTCCCGCCGCTCTGACGTAGGATGACGCTGTCGTGGTGGAGCTGGCGATGTACGGGTTGAGGCTGGCTCTTCGAGCTGAGCTGGAGAGGAAGCGGATGACCGTCAAGGGAAACAACTCCGCTTTGGCTCAGCAGGAAATGTTCTGTTGTGCTACCTTATTCCTCAGGGCGCTGCTGTAGAAACGATTATGGAGCAACTTCTGGTTTCAGCTGAAGTAGTGTCAAATCAGTCAGCAAGAGTGAAGTAGTCGGGCATTTAACATAGCATTTTTAAAAGTTTTTCAAATTCATTTTAATGTATAGTCCACATATGTGTTTTGCACTCAAGTGGCAGCTAATTTCAGCACTTGTAGTTTTTGTATTTTTTGACTGTTTTGGTGTAGTTCTGGTACTTGTTGCTGGTGTTTGTGGTTGTGCCATAGACTATATAAATGGAGGCTTCTCACCGGCAATGCGTAGATCATGCACTGAAAATGGAAAAGGACTGTTGGTGTGATCGGTGGTACAAACACAATGTCACAGATCTGACGTTTATGCGTCATACAGTATCTCACAAAAGTGAGTACACCCCTCACATTTTTGTAAATATTTTATTATATCTTTTCATGGGAAAACACTGAAGATATGACACTTTGATACAATGTAGTCACTGTACAGCTTATATAACAGTGTAAATTTGCTGCCCCCTTAAAATAACTCAACACACAGCCATTAACATCTAAACCGCTGGCAACAAAAGTGAGTACACCCCTAAGTGAAAACGTCCAAATTGTACCCAATTAGCCGTTTTACCTCCCTGGTGTCATGTGACTCATTAGTGTTACAAGATCTCAAGTATGAATGGGGAGCAGTTGTGTTAAATTTGGTATTATTGCTCTCACATTCTCTCATACTGGTCACTAGAAGTTTAATATGGCACCTCATGGCAAAGAACTCTCTGAGGATCTGAAAAAAAAGAATTGTTGCTCTACATAAAGATGGCCTAGGCTAAAAGAAGATTGCCAACACCCTGAAACTGAGCTGTAGCATGGTGGCCAAGACCATACAGCGGTTTAACAAGACAGGTTCCACTCAGAACATGTCATGAATCCGGGTTTGGAGGCCAAACCCGATTCTGACTTATTGTTATGCTTTGGCCTAGTTTTCTTCCTGACAGCTCTGGCACACCCCCTCTTCCCATCAAGTACCGCCAGCTGCACTGTCACCGGTGTTCACACACATACACACACCACACGCACACACACACACACATACACACAATTCACTCATTCCCATTCACACGCTCTTACGTGCTCTCTCACACACCTGTTGTCAATCAGTTCTGCCCACGCATTCTCGCACTGGCAATCTCTTTCCTTGTTAGCTTGAGGAGTATTTGTTGGCCGCTCCAGAGGAAAGAGATTGTCGGGGCATTCACCTCTATATGCCTGGCAGCTAGTTCTCCCCATATATGATCCATTACCTTTGTTGTTCTCCAGCCCGTCACTGCAAACCTGTATATTCCGTTGGTGTTTCGGCTGGCCCTGCATCTCACCCTATCCTCCAGACTGCACGGTTCGCCCGGATTAGCTCCAGCCCTGTAAGTGTTGTTTCGCCTTTCTTTCCCATGCTGTTTGTAGCCCTGCAGCACTAGACTGATCGCCTTTCCTGTTGTGTGGAACGCAGCCCTGCAACACTAGGCTTCGTATACATCAGGCTGTAAAGCATCTGGCAGGCGCCTTGTATGTCTGATGGCCTTTATTCCATCATCTCATCATTCTGTACTTTGTGGTTGAGCTGAATTATATTTTTGTGGTGAACTTAAATAAACGTGGCACTCTCTACTCCTGCAATTGGGTTTTTCATTCTCTCCCTTGTGCGCCGTGTTATGGCACATGGGGGTTTGTGACAGAACAGGCCCCGCCATGGTTGATCAAAGAAGCTGAGTGCACGTGCTCAGCGTCATATCCAGAGGTTGTCTTTTGAAAATAGACATATGAGTGCTGCCAGCATTGTTGCAGAGGTTGAAGGGGTGGGTGGGGGGGTCAGCCTGTCAGTGCTAAGACCATACGCCGCACACTGCATCACATTGGTCTGCATTGCTGTTGTCCCAGAAGGAAGACCCTTTTAAAGATGATGCACAAGAAAGCCTGCAAACAATTTGCTGAAGTCAAGCAGACTACGGACATGGATTACTGGAACCATGTCCTGTGGTCTGTGTCATGGCTGCCAATCATCCTCAGCTGCGCGAACACCTGCTCTCCATCACAGCCTGGCTTATTTATACCATGAGGCCCTGAGATCAGCGCGGAGTCGTCTGTCTCCTTATCCTGAGACCTGGACTCGCCAAATCTCCAAGTTGAGCTTCCAAGCCTCACCTTTTCAGCACTGTACTATCTTGTGCATCTCCTGCGAGGTTAGCCACTAACTCTCCCTCTGTTTGTGTGTCCATAGGGTTGCCAGGTTGCACGGTGCTCTGCTCGCCCCAGCAGATAAATTCATACAGCACACACCTACACAGATACGCACACACGCACACACACACTTAATATTCAGTAAAGAGTTGATTGTGTTTATCCTCATGTGGTGTCTGCTCTTTGGGTCTGAAACCATATCAGTACAACTCTGCCAAAATGACCCAGCAGACAGCATGCTAGCGCACAAAATTAACACCATGGAGGCTCGAGTTGACCAATTAGCTCACGAACAACAGTCTATTCTCACACAGCTTGCTTGTGTTATTGACCGATTGGACCACTTGGCTAGTCCACAGGCCTTTCCTCCGGCTCCCGCTAGCACGTCAGCTAGTCAAATTACACAGGGCTCCCCGTCCCGGCTTACCCCCATCCCAACTCCCACCCGCTTTAGTGGTATACTGGGGGAGGCTAGGGGGTTCATCATGCAGTGTGACATCGTGTTTCAGTGGGTACCGGGGTATTTTCCCACAGATCACAGCCGAATAGGTTATGTAGTGAATCTGTTAGAGGGACGGGCATTAGCTTGGGCATATGCTTTTATGGCTAGGGCTAATTATGCTTTGTTGTTTGTTAGGGAGTTTAATGAGGTGTTTGACCACTCCGACCGGGAAAGTGTGCTTACCTCCCAGCTGTTAAATCTGAAGCAAGGGGCTAGATCCGTGGCCGATTATGCTGTAGACTTCTGGGTAGTGGCTACGGAGGTGGGGTGGGAGGATGCCTCGTAATGTAGCATCTTCTTTAGGAGCCTTAGTCCTAGCCTGCGGGATGAGCTAGCCCGCCTAGAGAAGCCCACTAATTTAACTGAATTGATTTCACTAGCGATTAACCTTGATAACAGACTGAGGGAGCAGGCGGCTGAGCGTAAAACTTCTGGTAGCTCGTGTAATCAGCACCGCCGCTCCCTACAGCCCCCCCCCCCCGTTGGCTCTACCCTGCCGTGATTCCCCGGATGCTCCGGAACCTATGGTGATGGGCCGGTTCAAGTTGTCGTTAGCAGACAAGCAGCGTCGCCATGAGTTGGGGTTGTGCCTCTACTCCGGGAGCGAGGAGCATGAGGTAGATTCATGTCCCATTTGGCCAAAAGGGGGAATCCGTGCATTGCAGTAGGGGGACACACGGACTCACCTCAGTCAAATCCCCTCTCTCGGTGTCTTATTCCCATCCGCTTCATTCATGATCACAGGGAGACAGTTACACATGCAGTAATTGACTCGGGGGCTGAGCAGAGCTTTATTTTGGGGGAACTGGCAACCCGGCTGGGGCTTCCCAGGGCTTCCCTGTCAACCACTTAAGACTCTCCTGAGACTTATTGCCCTGTCTAAAGCTCCCCTGGCCACGGTTTCTCACCGGACTGCCCTAGTGTCAGTCATAGTATCAGGCAACATCAGGAGGAGCTGAGCTTGTTTGTGTTGCGGGTTTCTTCCTCCCGTCATCCTCGGCTATCCCTGGCTGCGTCTACATAATCTTTCCATTGACTGGTATTCTGGGAGTGTGTTAGCATGGAGTCCGTTCTGTCTGAGTGCCTGTTTGCAGTCTGCTGCGTGCTCGCCATCCATGCCTCTGGACGTCCCCGTCACTCCCCCTCCCGATTTGTCTAAAGTTCCTCCCGAATATCATGACTTATGGGCCGCCTTCAGTAAGACCCAGGCCCTTTCACTTCCCCCTCACCGCCCATATGACTGTGCCATCAATCTCCATGCCAAAGCCCCGCTGCCGTCTAGCCGGCTTTACAACCTGTCAGCCCTGGAGCGGGAAGCCATGGATACATACATCAAGGAGTCATAGAGTTCGGGCATTAACTGGCCATCGTCCTCGGCAGTGGGGGCGGGGTTTTTCTTCATCGGCAAGAAGGATGGTTCACTAAATCCGTGTATTGACTTTTGGGAGTTGAATAATATTACCATTAAGGACAAGTACACCCTCCCACTCATTAATTCTGCATTTGATTCCCTCCAGGGGGCATCCTGGTTCATCAAGTTGGACCTCCGCAATGCCTACCATCTGGTGCGGATCCGGGAGGGCGACAAATGGAAGACGCTTTCCGGACTCCTAGTGGACATTTTGAGTTCCTGGTCATGCCGTTCAGGCTGACCAATGCCTCCGACGTCTTCCAGCGGCTGATTAATGATGTGCTGAGGGTCTTTTTGGGTACTTTTGTATTGTCTATCTGAATGATATTCTCATCTTTTCTCAGTCTCTGGATGAGCATCGAGTGCACGTGAGGTGAGTACTGCAGCGGCTGTTGGAGAATAAGTTCTTCATTAAAGCCAAGAAGTGTGAGTTCCATACCTCCAGAACCTTCTTTCTCGGATTCATAATCTCCCAAAACGAGATCAGCTCGGACCCCAATAAGGTAAAAGCAGTGGTAAATTGGCCCACTCCGTCTTCCAGAAAGCAGCTCCAGCAGTTCATCTAAAATTACAGTGTCATTGCTATTCCGCTTACCCGTCTGACTTCCCCCAAGGTGCCCTTTCAGTGGACTGAGGAGGCGGCTGCGGCCTTTGCGGATCTGAAGGACAAGTTCTCATCCTCTCCCATCTTGGCGCAGGTGGATCCCACTCTCCAATGCCTGGTGGAGGTGGATGCTTCGGACTCAGGGGTCAGAGCCATCTTGTCCCAGCGCTCCCCGGTTGATGGCAGGATACGGCCCTGTGCGTTCTTCTCCCGTCGCCTATCCCCGGCTGAGCGTAATTACGACATTGGTGACAGAGAGCTCTTGGCTGTCAAGCTTGCACTGGAGGAGTGGGGTCATTGGCTGGAGGGGGCCTCCCAGCCGTTCGTCATCTGGACTGACCATAAAAACCTGGAGTACCTCCGGATGGCCAAGCGCCTGAACGCACACCAGGCCCGCTGGTCCCTGCTTTTAGGTTGTTTTGATTTCACCATTACCTACCGCCCCGGGTCTTTGAATACAAAGCCGGACGCCCTGTCCCAACAGTTTGCCCCAGAGGCGGCGGAGATGACCGATCATCCTATCCTCCCTTCATCGTGTGTCGTGGGCGCCCTCTCCTGGGGCATTAAGGAAAAGGTCTTGAAGGCGGACGAAGACGAGCCTGACCCGGGCGGGGCACCAGCGCGTAAACTGCTTGTCCCATCGGCCGTTCGGGGGTTATCCATTGGGGTCACTCTTCCAAGTTTGCATGTCATCCCGGGAGGGCACGTACTGTGGACCTTCTCTAAAGGACGTTTTATTGGCCATCTCTCCAGAAGGACTGGAGAGACAAGGACTTGGGGAGTACATCCGAGCCTGTCCTCAGTGCGCTGCCGGTAAGACCTCCTCTCCCCCGCCGGACGGGCTGCTCCACACCCTTTCCATCCCCGGCAGACCATGGTCCCATGTGGTGTTTGATTTCATCACCTGCCGCCCATCGTCCAACCAGCATACGGTAATCCTCACCATGGTTGACAGGTTCTCCAAGGCTGCCCATTTCATCCCCCTGCAGGGGCTACCTACAACGAGGGAGACGGCGGACCTTCTCGTCCAGCATGTGGTGAGGTTACATGGGATCCCTCTGGACATCATCTCCCATTGGGGTCCCCAGTTTGTCTCACAAATCTGGAGGTCGTTCTGCAATGCCCTGGGGGCCACGGTGAGTCTTTCATCAGGCCATCATCCACAGAGCAATGGGCAGTGTGAACGGGTAAACCAGGAGTTGGAGGCTGCGCTGCGGTGTGTCTCCACAACCAACCCAGCATCGTGGAGCTCCCACCTTCCTTGGATCGAGAATGCCCACAACACCACTATCTTCTCGGCAATCAGCATGTCTCCATTCAAGGCCTTGCTGGGTTACAACCCCCCGTTGTTCCCGGAAGAGGATTGGGACATCACTGTTTCATTTGTCCGTGCTCATTTGAGCCACTGCCGTCGTATCTGGAGAGCAACCCAGGTGGCATTACGGTGCACGACAGAGCGCAACACCTCGATGGCCAATCACCACAGAGCTCCTGCCCCCACCTACCAGGTGGGTCAACAGGTATGGCCTTCGACGAAGCATATTAACTTGAAGGCTGAGAGGAAGAAGATGTTGCAGCGGTTCATTGGGCTTTTCCCCATTAGCTGCATCATTATTCCTGTCTCTGTGCACCTAGCTCTCCCTCTCCCTCCGCATCTGTCCAACATTTCACGTCTCGCAGGTCAAGCCCGTCTACTCCAGCCCCCTGTGTCCCCCTCCCAGAATCAGAATCAGAATCAGAATCAGAATAAACTTTATTGCCAAGCATGTAAAAAACACACGAGGAACTTGACTTGACATTGGTGCGCATGCGCGCGACACAACGACACGGCAGCCATAATAGGCGCCTCATCAAACAGAGATAGATAAGAAGGGAGGGGAAGGGAGGGAACGACACAAGGGGGGAGGAGAAAAAAAACTTCGTTATCAGAATACAGCTTATTTTTTAAGCAGATTATGATTACAATGAAAAAAAATCTCTCAATAGCACAGAGCAACAACTCAGAATTTCACAAGACACAAGAGAGCAGTGTACAGTATATCTTTAATCAGTTCATGAATCAATGTGTGTGCGGTGTTGAGCAGTGTTGATGATAATAAGAGAGACCCCAGGGCTCCACCGCCACTGATGGTGATCGACGGTGACCCAGCTTGGAAGGTCAATGCCATCCTTGAAGTCCAACGCTGGGATCGCGGCCTGCAGTATTTGGTGGACTGGGAGGGCTACGGTCCGGAGTGAAGATCCTGGGTGTGTCCCTCCTTCGTGCTGGACAAGCAGCTCATCAGGGACTTCCACCAGTCCCACCCAGGTAGGCTGGAAGGACCGCCGAGAGGCGTCTCGGTGGGGGGGGGGGGGAGTACTGTCATGGTTGCCAATCATCCTCAGCTGTGTGCACACCTGCTCTCCATCACAGCCTGGCTTATTTATACCATGAGGCCCTGAGATCAGCGCGGAATCGTCTGTCTCCTTATCCTGAGACCTGCACTCGCCAAATCTCCAAGCTGAGCTTCCAAGCCTCACCTTTTCTCCAGTCCTGCTCGTCGACACCAGGACCAACCTTCTCCTCCAGCCAAGTAAGCCTTCGCCTATTCCTTTCACCACTCTGAGTCCCCTCTGCACAGGTGGAGATCCGTGGTGGCGGACTTCTCTCCTTCCTGGCGGCGGACCTATCTGCACTGCTTCACCTACCCATACTTCCACTATCGGGACTGCAGACACTGTCCTCCTGGCCGTAGCCACTGTGCTTTACCTGTGTGCCATCTCCATCTCACAAACAGTAAGCACTGTACTATCTTGTGCATCTCCTGCGAGGTTAGCCACTAACTCTCCCTCTGTTTGTGTGTCCATAGGGTTGCCAGGTTGCACGGTGCTCTGCTCGCCCCAGCGGATATATTCATACAACACACACCTACACAGATACGCACACATGCACACACACACACACTTAATATTCAATAAAGAGTTAATTGTGTTTATCCTCGAGTTGTGTCTGCTCTTTGGGTCTGAAACCATGTCAGTCTAATGAGACCAACATGAACTTATTTGGTTCAGATGGTGGCAAGCGTGTGTGGCAGCAACCAGGTGAGGAGTACAAAGACAAGTTTGTCTTGCCTACAGTCAAGCATGGTTGTGGGAGTGTCATGGTTTGGGGCTGCATGAATGCTGCCGGCACTGGGAAGCTACAGTTGATTGAGGGAACCATGAATGTCAACATGTACTGTGACATACTGAAGCAGAGCATGATCCCCTCCCTTCAGACACTGGGCCGTAGAGCAGTATTCTAACATGATAACCACCTCAAACACACCTCCAAGACGACCACTGCCTTGCTAAAGAAAGTGTGATTAAAGGTGATAGACTGGCCAAGCATGTCTCCAGACCTATACCCTATTGAGCATCTGTGGGGCATCCTCAAACGGAAGGTAGAGGAGCGCAAGGTCTCTAACATCCACCAGGTCTGTGATGTTGTCATGGAGGAGTGGAAGAGGATTCCAGTGGCAACCTGTGAAGCTCTAGTGAACTCCATGCCCAAGAAAGTTAAGGCAGTGCTGGAAAATAATGGTGGCCACACAAAATATTGACACTTTGGGGACAATTTGGACATTTTTACTTAGGGGTGTACTTACTTTTGTTGCCAGCAGTTTAGATGTTAATGGCTGTGTGCTGAGTTATTTTGAGGGGACAGCAAATTGACACTGTTATACAAGCTGTACACTGACTACTTTACATTGTATCAAAGTGTCATACCTTCAGTCTTGTCCCATGAAAAGATATAATAAAATATTTACAAAAATGTGAGAGGTGTTCTCACTTTTGTGAGATACTGTATATGTGTACAGATAAAACTGTGAACAGATAAAACTGAAGTCACTGTTCTTGGCCCCAAACATGCTAGATGTACTCTTTCTAGTAGGATAACAACACTAGATGGCATTGCACTGGCTTCTAAATTTTATGCTGGGAATTGTGGAGTTGTCTTTGACCAAGATATGTCTTTTAACTCTCATATAAAGCAAACTATTAAGACTGCCTTCTTCCATCTGCATAATATTTCTGAAATTAGGGCCATCCTGTCTCACAAAGATGGAGAGAAACAAGTCCATGCCTTTATCACCTCGAGGCTAGACTATTGTAATTAACTTTTATCAGGTTGTCCTAATAAGTCTATAATGTTTCTCCAACTCATTCAGAATGCAGCTGCACGTATCCTGATGAGAACAGGGAGAAGAGTTCACATTACCCCAGTTTTAGCTTTTTTACTTTGGCTCCCAATAAAACATTGAATTGAATTACATTGAATTGAATTACTACAGTTGATAGTGCTATGAGATGACTGTTGTTGTGAAATGGCGCTATATAAATAAAGTTGAATTGAATTGAATTGAATTAAAGATATTACTCCTAACTAAATATAGCCATTAATGGAATGGCTCCTTCTTACCTGCAATAACTCATAGTTCCCTTTCATCCAACCAGAGCTCTGCGCTCCCAAAAATCCAAACTACTGGTGGTCCCCAAGGTCTCCAGAAGTAGATTGGGAGGTAGAGCTTTCAGTTATCAAGCTCCCCTCCTGTTTAACCATCTTCCCAGTCTAAGTCTAGGCAGGGGGTCGATGATGACGACGCTTCGCTTCCAGACAGGCTCAACGACTTCTTTGCACGTTTTGAAGCATCAAACCCGACAATCAGAGGGAGGGCTGGCTCATCTCCACCATCAGTTGGACCAGCTATCCCCATCAACACAGCGGACACACGGAGGACCCTAACCAGAGTCAACCCACGTAAAGCTGCAGGTCCGGACAACATCCCGGGATGTGTGCTCCGAGACTGCGCAAGTGAGTTGGTGGATGTCCTGATTGACATTTATAACATCTCCCTGAGTCAGGCCATCGTTCCCAGATGCTTCAAGACCTCTATCATTGTACCGGTGGCAAAGAAACCAGTTTTGTCCTGTTTGAATGACTATTGTCCTGTTGCACTAACACCAATTGTGATGAAGTGTTTTGAACAGCTTGTCAAACCACACATTACAGCCTGCCTCCCTGCATCACACGACCCGCTCCAGTTTGCATATCGTTCAAACCGCTCCACGGAGGATGCTATAGTCACCACCCTACACTCTGTCATCACCCACCTGGACCAGAAAGACACCTACGCCAGACTCCTGTACATTGATTTCAGTTCAGCATTCAACACCATTATTCCCCAGAGACTGATGGAGAAATTACTCCTTCTTGGTCTGAACACCGCCACATATGTCTGGATCCTGGATTTCCTGACTGAGAGACCTCAGTCTGTCCGGGTTGGAAACAACATCTCCAACTCTGTCACGCTGAGCACCGGATCCCCTCAAGGCTGCGTACTCAGTCCACTGTTGTTTACACTTCTAACATATGACTGTGTATCCAGACACGAGGGGAACCAGATTATTAAGTTTGCAGACGACACCACGGTGGTGGGACTTATTCAGAGGGATGAGGAATCAATGTACAGGGAAGAAGTGAGAGACCTAGAGGGCTGGTGCAGGGAGAACAATCTGGTGCTCAACGTGGACAAAACGAAGGAACTCAAAATGAACTCAAACAGGCCTCTCTCCCCATCTGCATCCTCAGGACCTTCTACAGAGGTGTGGTGGAGAGTGTTCTGACGTACTGCATTGCTACATGGTACTCCAGCTGCAGTATGTCAGACAAAAAAGCCCTGCAGAGGATAGTCAAGGGAGCTGAGAGGGTAATTGGAGTCTCCCTCCCCTCTGTCCAAGAACTTTTCCAGAACCGTTGTAGGAGCAGGGCAAGGAACATTGTCAATGACCGTTCTCACCCTCTGCATAAACACTTTGAACTTCTGCCATCTGGTAAACGATTCCGGAGCATCAGAGGCAGAACCACCAGACTGATCAACAGCTTCCTTCCACAAGCTGTCAGGATGCTGAACAGTTGACCCGGAATCTCTCATATTCACTACTGCACCTACGGACATTATGTGCATTATTTGTATATTATAGTTAGTTGTTTTTTTGTTTTTTTTTCCCCAAGTATGACTCAGGGATGTGTGAATGGATGGGGGGGTGGGGGGTGGGGGGGTGAAGATATGTGTGAGTGTGTCTTAAATCATGCTGCTTCTATTTATATGGATGCCGAGAGAAACGCAGTTTCATCTTGCCTGCACTACAGTTGTATGTACAGCAATATGACAATAGAGTTTGATTTGATTTGATTTGATTTTGATTAAACCCACTCTTTTTTTTTTGTAAAGTGCCTTGAGATAACTTTTGTTGTGATTTGGCGCTATATAAATAAAACTGAATTTAATTTGATTGAAATAGATGCAAGGCTGCATGAAGCAAAATAATAAATACAAACTAGTAACAGTTTGCTTCCTAAGGTTTAACCACTTGCGCTCCGTTGTTCCGCGGGCGGGCAAGTCTCTGCGTCCTATGCGCGCTTGGACGCATGACGCATGATGGTGGTGATGGTGATGTAGTAGCGTCCAAGCGCCACTCAAAAAAAAACTGCAGAGACAGCCGCAAACAGATTAGTTCATCTGATTGACCTCTCATTCGACTAATAAGAGCCTTGAATTGGGTTTCTGAAACCTTGAGGAGCCAATGAATGAAAATCTAGGAAGGAGGACCCGCCTACTGTGAACGCAGGAGCCAATTGAAGCACAGAAATTCAGGCAGGGTGAAGAGAGATTTACTGTTGCCACAGATGAAAACAAAGGACGCTGGACGAATCTAATACAGACCCAGCAGCATGGAGAACACCCACAAGTGGGACCTGCACTCATTCCAGCAGAATAGACGGAGGCCGACGACAAAAGTCGTAAATCATTCGCCAAAACAGCAATAATGGAATTATGTTGATCGGGATCCACGAGCGGAGCAGCGTTGCGTTCGTCTGACGCGTGGGAAGAGATGTTCGCCACGACTCTGCTGCTTTGAAGAGGTAAGGTGTTATAGCTAAATTATTATTTATCCCTGAAAACTGTAATCCAAAAATGACTTTTGACCGATCGGTAAATTACAACTGTACTGCGCACAAAGTACGAAGTGCGTGCACCGCGATAAATGGTTCATTTGCCGTGTTCGGACCGTGAACGCCCCCCCCCCCCCCCGCTGCAGAAGAGGAGCGGGGGGGGGCGTTCACGGTCCGAACGCCCCCCGGTCTGCGGGGGGAAGCATATCAGTCTATTCCATCATGTAGTGATGGCCCTCTTCTGTAGCGAGGGGGGGGTGCGTTCACGGTCCGTTCACGGTTCCCCCCCCCCCACACACACACACACAGTAGCGAGGGGGGGGGAGCCGCTGTGAAAACATGCAAGGAGTGTAATCCGTCTGTAGCGAGGGCCGAAGTCGGTCCTTGGTAGCGGGGGGGGGGGGAATGACCCCCCCACCCACACACACACACACAGACACAGCCCTGAGTGTGACCTTTCATTAGAGCCTAAAATGAAGATTCTACATTGAATTATTCAAAAGTTACAGACGTTTTTCCAAACTGTGCCATTTGGCACAGTTCCAAAACGCCTGGGAACAGCCTGAGAACAAAGTTGTGTAAAATATTCATTTTTTGTGGTATTGTTACCAAATTTGGATCTCAGCTGGATAACACTTGGTTCTACATTTCTGTTGCATTTTCCAGCCGGATCGGACAGCTGTGTGTTATTTACAAGCATTTGTATCCAAAAAAACACTGTGTCCAATTTTTTTTCTTCAAGTTCAGTATGTTTAGATGACTGTAACTCAGTGGCCGGAGTACGTAGAGAGATTATGTTTTTTTTTGCCAAAAAATTCAAAGTGTTTTCTTTTAAATGAGACCAACCCCATGAAGATGCTGCAAAGGGTTGAATAACAGCTTTCGATTTACTTTGGGCACGTTATTTTTTGGCATTTTTAGGAAAATTGCCCGGAGTGCAAGTGGTTAACCATTTAAGAAAGATAACAAATTGTTTTTTGGAGTTTTGTTGCATTCGTTGCACTGCCTTGGAATGATATGGACTTGATATTAGCAGCTTCTGCATGCATTAATTTTTAAATTATCACAAAATATAGATCAATAAAATTTTGAACAATGTCAGAAATTGTCTGTATGTGTTAAGTTAAATAACAAGCAATCATAGCATGACAGCAGCATGAGCATTTTAATTAAAACACCCAAGCATGGTGTTGTTCTTTGTGGCTCTGTCTAGATTCTACGTCTGCTCTGAGGTAAATTTGATTATGTCCAACATATTTTAACAAAATGCATCTGACTTTATTGCGGTGGAGACATTAATATACCTCAGAGCTTTTATTTGTTTACATCGTTAGCATCTTAGCAGCGGTGCTAACTAATGGAGCTACTGTCTGCCAGGCCACTTTTTAAGGTCATCCTGCTATCACTCGATTGCCATAGGAAGTGGTATGATTATATTACTGTTCCTGAGGTGCAAAAGGCCATGTTCCCGCATTTTTGATGCCAAACTCATTTTTTTTTTTAACAAGGAAAAGTGTCCCATTTCAGTAACAACTCCACATTCTAAACTTGTACCGGAAGTTACACCCATTATTCACGCAAGGCATCATGTGGGCTTGGAATAAGGTGGATATGCTCTATTAACATATTAATTTAACATGTTGAACTGTTATTGTTTTCTAAAGTCAAATTGATTCATTCAGTAATGTTGGTAATATAACACCAAAGATCCAAAGAGATTCAAAGGCTTTATAAGAAATATTACATTTCCTGAGCAATAAAATTCTTACTTTGTTCTCCAAACGAATGCCAAGGTAAGAGGTACAGAAACAACAATTCTAACAAGGTCATGACACACTAACAGTAACTCACTCCTAATAATAATGGATGCTAATAACACACACAAATGTACAGTGGCAAATGAGCACTGTGCAACCTGATGTGAACCTGAGATGGCATAGACTTATGTAAAGTGTGCAAATGAGCACTGTGCAATGAGCAGTGTATAATTGCAAATTACAAATTAGAAATTGGTGCTAATTTCTGTAACGGTAGTACCAGTAGACTGTGCATTATAAGTAGCAGCACAGATGATATGGACATCAGACAGGTGAGACTATATCTACTGTGCAGGTGAGCAATGTGCAAATTTAGCAGTGGGTGTGTGAGTTCCTATATGCAGGCTGTGTTACGGAGTTTTGTGAGTTGATATTTGTTCAGGAGTCTGATGGCAGTGGGAAAGAAGGAGTTCTTCAGTCTGGTTGTCCGGCATTTCACACTTCTGTAATTCCGGCCTGAGGGTAGAAGTGTGAACAGTCTGTGATGGGAGTGGGTGGGGTCCCGGAGGATGACATCAGCTCTCCTTTGGACTTTGCGGTGGTAGATGCTCTGAAGAGAGGGTAGTGGAGTCATGATGATCTTCTCCACTGTCTTCACCACTCTCGGCAAGCATTTGCAGTCCAGGGCAGTTGTTGTGCCATACCAGGCAGTGATGCAGTTGGTCAGGGTGCTCTCGATGATGCAGGTGTAGAAATTTTTGAGGATCCTGGAAGACATGCCAAACTTCTTCAGCTTCCTCAGAAAGTACAGTCACTGTTGAGCTCTCTTAATCAGCTCTGTGGTGTTGGGTGTCCACTTAAGGTCCTTGCTGATGTGGATGTCCAGGTATTTAAAGCTGCTCACCCTCTCCACCTCAAGTGTTCAGATGAACAGTGGCCAATGGGGTCTCCTTCTCCCTTTCCTCATGTCCACTATCATCTCCTTTGTCTTGTCCATGTTGAGGGTGAGGTTGTTGTCCTCACACCATGACACCAGGCTGGCCACCTCCCTCCTGTAGGATGCTTTGTCATCACCAGTGACGACCAGCGTCCTATCACTGCTGTGTCATCATAAACTTTAGGATGATATTGTCCTTGTGGGAGGCAGCACAGTCATGGGTGAAGAGGCTGTAGAGGATGGGGCTGAGAACAAAACCCTGTGAGACACCTGTGTTTGTAATGAAGCTGGCTGAGGTCCTGTTACCCATCCTGACAGACTGGGGCCTGCCAGTTAGAAAATCCAGCAGCCAGTCGTAGAGGGTGGACTGCAGGCCAAGTGAGGACAGTTTGTTGGTGAATTTGTGGGGAATGACCGTGTTGAAGGCGGAGCTGTAGTTGACAAAGAGCATCCTAATGTAGGAGTCTTTATCTTCCAGGTGGGAGAGAGAACCATGAAGTGATGCAGCGATGGCATGTAAGGTGGACCTGTTGGGCTGGTAAGCATACTGCAGAGGGTCCAGAGTGCCTGGTATGCTGTCCTGAATGACAGGCAGCACTACTCTCTCAAAGCACTTCATAATGATTGGAGTGAGTGCTACCAGTCTGTAATCATTCAGACAGCCCGGCGTGCTCTTTTTGGGGAGGGGGATGATGGTTGTCCTTTTGAAGCAGGAGGGGTCTATGTTCTTGTTGAGGAAGAGGTTGTAGATTGCTGTGAGAATGTTGGTCAGCTCTGCAGCGCATGCTATGAGGGCCCGCCCAGGAATGTTTTCTGGTCCTGCTGCCTTGCAGGGGTTGATATTCCTCAGTGCTTTGTTTACCTGTCCTGGTGAGACTCTTATTGCTTAGAGCTATTCTGTGTTCTGTTTTGCCTCTCCCTCTTCCTCCAGGCACTTCCCATTGGCTGCTCAGCCTGCCGCTGCAGTGTGCAGCCTGTAATCAGTACACCTGTCACTCTCACACACTAGTATTCACTCTGCACCATTAGTTGACTGTGTATTTATTTTCTGTCAGTTCTTTCACTCACTGTCATGGCAACAGTCAGCTTCCTGCTCACAGCTTGTGCCCTGTTCAGCTCATCTCCTGTGTTTGGACAGTTTTTCCCTGGAATACATTTGGCATTGTTTTCAGAGCCCAGCTGCGCTCCGACCCATTTTTGTAAGTCCTCCATTTTCCAGTTCATTTGTTTAGCTTTCCATCCAGCGGTCAGTTTCTCCATGAGGGCTGACATGAACTGCTGTCCTCATAACCAAATCAGTTTCAGCTGAACATTTCTAGCCGGCTGTGTTACTTATCATTTATTGGATATTTTATGTTTGACACTTGTTGCATGTTGAACTCTTTATTTAATAAATTACACTCTTCATCTGCAAGTGGGCTCGTCTTTTCCATTTGTGCATGCCTAAAGCACACGCTCATGACAGGAGTCCGCTATGTGAAATGAAAATCAAAACTTTGATATACTACGAACAAATATAAACTATTTTACTGGGGTTTGCTTAAACAAAAGCTTAAAAAAAAGCTTTAAATAATATCATGCTCCTCCACACTGGCTGTGCCTGTGTTTATGACCCACTTCCTCATCAGATGTGCCTGTACGCAATTTGGCGTCCTCTGGGTGGATGGGTGGTCATTATTGAAATGAAGTGACTACGTCTGTATTCATAATTTTGCTTGTTGTTCGTATATCACTGGCAAAAATTGACCACTCCCTTAAGCGCTCTGACTAATTTGCGCACTCGCTAATTTGCACTGCCTTTAATTAAATTGGCCCCTCTGAGTCTAGATAAAATGTGAGTGGGAATTAATACATTACAAGATTATACAACACTTTCATGTATCATATACTGTGGAAGAGTAATGATTGTTTTGTGCTAAAGTTGCATTGTAAAGGATTAAATTGAACATCAGGGTCTGTAAAGGTGGGAGGGAGGGATGGAAGAGAAAGGAAAAGAAATTACACCATCATACATCAGTAAAGGTACTTGGCCACCATGGCAACGTGAGTACAACCCAGAGATTATTTGGAGGGGCCGTCACTGCAGCACCAAGTGCACTACACCCAGGGAGCAACAGCTCTCTGCCCAGGAAGAACCGGGAGTAGAGAGTCCCTCAGCCAGTTTGTTGCAAGACAAATGTCCTATTTACTCTTCTTCAGGGGCAAACCACTGGACAACTGGAAGTTCATAAATGTTTGCTGTGTTCTAATGAGTTGTTTTCAGTTAACAAAGTTCAGTGTTGTTTGGCAGACAAACTCATAAAGGTAAACGTGATCAAGTTAGTCATTTCAATTACAAAAATATATGGTAAAATTAGAAAGTCTTGCTCCATGGCCTCACCGAACTCCTCCCATACCCGAGTGTTTGTTTCAGCACCCACCCGAGCTGCACTCTGCTTGGCCTGCCAGTACACCTCAGCTGCTTCAGGAGTCCCACAAGCCAGCCAAGCTTGATAGGACTCCTTCTTCAGCTTAATGGCCCCCCTCACCACTGGTATCCACCACTTGGTTCGGGGGTTGCCACCGCAAGATGCCCTGATGACCTCGCGGCCACAGCTCTGGGCAGCCGCTTCAACAATGGAGGTGGAGAACATGGCCCATTCAGACTTCATGTCTCCAGACTCCCTCAG
This sequence comes from Pholidichthys leucotaenia, assembly GCA_020510985.1. Lineage (NCBI taxonomy): Eukaryota > Metazoa > Chordata > Actinopteri > Cichliformes > Pholidichthyidae > Pholidichthys > Pholidichthys leucotaenia. The sequence continues at coordinate 284,458,624 of CM035842.1, forward strand.
AATGTGATTGAAGTTCTTCCACAGATGGGAGACCTGTGGGAGACCTGTGGGAGACCTCAAGGACAGAGGCCTAAGCCAGACGTTCCCAACCCACCCTCACTATACGTTTGGGTCTACCAGGTCTGAATGGCGTCTTCCCCTGCCATCGGCTCCAACTCACCAACAGGTGGTGATCAGTTGACAGCTCAGCACCTCTCTTTACCCGGGTGTCCAAGACATACGGTCGCAGGTCTGATGACACGATAACAAAATCGATCATCGACCTGCGACCTAGGGTGTCCTGGTTCCAGGTGCTCATGTGGACACCCTTATGCTTAAACATGGTGTTCGTTATGGACAAACTGTGGTTAGCACAGAACTCCAATAACTGAACACCACTCGGGTTTAGATCGGGCAGGCCGTTCCTCCCAATCACCCCCCTCCAGGTTTCACTGTCGTTGCCCACGTGCGCATTGAAGTCCCCCAGTAGGACAATGGAGTCTCCAAGAGGAGCACTCTCCAGCACCCCAGTCAGAGACTCCAAAAAGGGTAGGTACTCTGAACCATCAATTGGTGCATAGGCACAAATGATGGTCAGGAACCGTTTCCCAACCGGAAGGTGCAGGAAGCAACCCTATCATCCACCAGAGAAAACTCCAATATAGAGTTAGCAAGGTGGGGGATACAAGAATACCCACCCCTGCTCGTCGCCTCTCGCCCAGGGCAACTCCAGAGTAGGCCAAGCTACAGTCCGTCTCCAGGAGACTGGTTCCAGAACCGGAGCTGTGTGTTGAGGTGAGGCCGACTATATCTAGCCGGTATCTCTCAACCTCCTGCACCAGCCCAGGCTCCTTCCCCACCAGAGAGGTGACATTCCACGTCCCAAAAGCCAGTTTAAGAAGCTTGGGCTCAGACCACCAAGGTCTCCGCCTTTGACCGCCTCCTGATCCACATAGCACCGGACCACCATGGTCCCTCCTGCAGGTGGTGAGCCCACTGGAGGGCGGACCCATGTAACTCCTTCAGGCTAAGCCCAGCCGTGTCCCATGGGTGAAAATCCAGCCACCAGATGCTAGCCATCGAGCCCCTCCCTCAGGCTTGACTCTAGGGTGGGGCTCCAGTAACCCCACACCGGGCGGGGTACATTGAATCTTTGTTCTAGCATTCATCATGAGAGTCTGTTGGATTGTTCTTAGTCTGGCTCTTCACCCAGGACCAGTTTGTCTTGGGTGACCCTACCAGAGGCAAATTGTCCCAGAAAACATAGCTCCTGGGATCACTAGGGCACGCAAATCCCCCACCACGATAAGGTGATGCTCCATCATGAGAGATGATCAATGAGGGGCCCATCTGTCCCACTTTTGTGAAATCAACTCCTCCTACAGTTTTGTTCCAAATGTATTGAAACTTGGTACCATGGTTTGATATAATCTGATGATGTGCATACGTATTCCAATTTGACTTCCTTTAAATTTAACTTTTATTTATTCAAGGTAGTTCCATTGAGGGGAAACCTCTCTTTTTCAAGGCCGCCTTGTTCACACTCACACAGCTACACATTCACACCAGGAAGCTGCCCAATACAACTACAGACTGACTTGTGGCCACTGAGCAGCTCCACTGGAGCGGTTGGGGTTAAGGGCCTTGCTCAAGCGCATCACAGTGGGGTTAAGGAGGGTAGGGGAAACACTGCTATGTTATCTGTCCCACCCAGATCTGATCCCGCCTGTCCAGGGATCGAACCCGCAACCCCCCGCTCCCCAGTCCACATCCCTAACCATTAGGCCACCACTGCCCACCAGTGGTCTTTGAATGACCTTGAGGTCAGAGATCAGATTTTCCCTAAATCTTCTAAACACAATAACTACTGAAAGAAATGATGTAGGCTTTTCAGGTTAATACAGTAGTTGTATCTAAGACACATCTTGGATGACTTACACCCTGACCTGACTATGGGTTTGGGCTCAAAAGGTCAAGGTTAAGATTCCCTATTCCTCATTACTGTACGAGTAAAGCTTGGGTCACCAAACTTGGTACACATGTTCACCCTTTGACCCTGAAGTGTGACTATGGTTTTGGGATCACAAGGTCAAAGGTCAACATCAAAATGGCTTAAAAACTATATCTCAACAACAAAGAAAGCTATGGTCACCAAACCTGGTACACAGGTTCACCCTGAGACCATGATCTCTGACTACAGGTTTGGGGTCAAAAGGTCAAAGGTCAAGGTTGGAACTCCCTATGCCCTTGTACTAGAGATCATGTAAAACTCTTTAGGGTCACCAAACTTGCTACACAGGTTCATCTTGGGCTCCTGCTCTACAACTATGGATTGTATACTTTGTTGTATATTCGTGGATGATGGTTTATAATAATTTGGTTCTGCCACAGTAATTACATTGAAAAGTTGAAAACTGCCCACAGTCAGTAAGTATTGGGATCTTCAACGAAATGGAGGCAGGGGATTTTAAACTCATCTCAGAGTGTCTTTTGTTGATAGAGATGGAATATTATTTTTGTCTTATGTAATCTTTGTATTTTTTTTTTTTACTTTTTACTGGAGAAGAAGACTTTAACTCATGTTAAAGTCATCAGGTTTACAACAGTTAAATTAAGGCAAATTTAAACCACAAAATACATTAATTAATTTTATTTTTAATATGTACTGTGGTGGCAGCACGGTTGCACCGTGCTGCCACCCCGGCCAGCAACTCACCCTTGGCCGGGGGATCCTGGGTTTGATCCCAGCCCCCGACCAACAGTGATCTGTGTGGAGTTTGCATGTTCTCCCCGTGTCTGTGTGGGTTTACTCCGGGATTTCTCCAGTTTCCTCCCACATGCCAAAAACATGCAAGTTAGGTTAATTGCCAAAACTGGGGACTCTAAATTGTCCTTAGGTATGACTGTGAGAGTGAATGGTTGTCTGTCTCTCTGTGTTGGCTCTGCGATGGACTAGCGATCTGTCCAGGGTGTACCCTGCCTCTCGCCCAAAGATGCTGGGATAGGCTCTAGCCCCCCGCGACCCGAAAAGGATTAAGCGGGAAGAAGATGAATGAATGAATGAATGAATGTACCGTGGTGTGAAAAAGTGTTTGCCCCTTTCTGATTTCTCATTTTTTTGTATGTTTGTCACAGATATTTCAGATCATCAAACAAATTTAAATATTAGACAAAAATAACACAAGTAAACACAAAATGCAGTTTTTAAATGAAGGTGTTTATAATCAATGTTAAAAAAATCCAAACAAACATGGCCTTGTGTGAAAAAGTGACCCCCCCCCCATTAAAACATAAATTAACTGTGAAACCATTTCTAAAGCTTTGGGACTCCAGCAAACCACAGTGAGAGCCATTATCCACAAATGGCAAAAACATGGAACAGTGGTGAACCTTCCCAGGAGTAACCGGCTGACCAACTACCACAAGAGTGCAGCGGCGACTCATCCAAGAGATCACAAAAGACCCCACAACAACATCCAAAGAACTGCAGGCCTCACTTGTCATGGTTTGTGTGCTGACTCTGTAGGCACTCGGGCTGTGTGGTAGTTCTCCGTTCTCTCCTCTGGCACACCTCTAGACTTTTATTATGACAGCGTCTCGGTGGGGCTTCTGGCTGTCAGTGGAGCCCCCACTGGATGGCCTGGTTCCAATCAGCTGATGATCCTTCATCAGCTGATTAATCAGTTCAGCACTATTTAAGGGAGCAGCTCTGTTTGATCGGGGCTGCGACCTCGCCTACCTTCCAGTCTGGCTTCCCTAACCCCGAAGTCAGTTCTTCCTAGCGTCAGGCGTCCTCGCTGATTATATGTAAGTTTCTTGTCTTTATTTGTGTTTTGCCCCACGAGGCTCTTTATTTTGTCATTCTGTCTTTATTTAATAAATGTACAAACTCAACGGCTGCCTACAGCGTCTCATTGATGGCTTGTGAGAGCCATCCATAACAGTAGGTCGCAGCCCAAAGAGACGCCGGTGACCGTGAGTTTGTTTAATTGGACTTGAAGTTCCCCTGTTCAGCGTACCAGCGTGCTGGGAGATGGCGCCACCGCTCAAGGGCTAGCTACGAGCCTGGGCTACGAGCTAATTATGGCTCTCATCGAGATCGACGGAATCCTTTTCAACGCTCGTAGCCATTGTTTCCCCAGCGGCTTGCGCTGGTACCTGGACCTCGCCGAGGCAACCATCAACCCCCATCCTCGCTACGCTGACCATCCTGAGATCACAGCAAGGAGGGCAGACATCGCTGCGCACCGGAAGAGACTCCTTGGGCTGGAGGGAAACTCCGGCAGGAAGCCAAAGAGGAGGCATCCTCGCTCCTCGCTTCGGGATCCCGTTCTTGTCCCCGTTCCAGGCCAGGAGTTTGCACCACCCAGGGGTGATCCCCTAAAGAGTGAGACATCAGTCGGGATTCCCCCGGAGAAATTACAACTGTCAGCTGTTTCCATCCAGGACCGAGTGGCTGCAGCTCGCTCCGCCGTTCACCCCACGCAGATCATCAAGCATGTGACGGCGGCAGTCAGGCTGGTGGAGAGGAGTCCGGAGCTGAGTGATTATACAGAGTACGCCGACCTGCTCGCCTCTGTTTCCACGCAGGAGCAGCGTTTCTCGAATCTTTCCTTCGCCTCACCCTCTGCCAGTAACCGTTGTCACACGGCCAACAGTAAACCTCAGCAAGAACCCCATTCGGATCCTGTTCCAGATCTTCAGAAAACCTCTACCTCTCAGTCAGCTGCCTCTTCTTCGTCTCGTCAGGAGGGAATTCCCACAGCCTCTCTCCCCGGGTCATCTCTCCCTGCTGTTCCATCAGCTCCTCGTGCCCCGATTGCCTTGGCTGTCATCCCCTCCTCCTTGACGTCTTCCTCGGCTGCTGTGAATGCCATGAGTCCTGTTTCGGTGAAGCCCGTTGTCGGTCCATCGCAAGCGGCTCCTCCTCGTCCTTCCAGGGGGCCGTCCGTCACCATCCAGTGGGGAAAGGGAGGAACGAAGTCCACTGCAGCTGGTTCTATCGGACCTCTACAGATCAGGCAAGTGACTTTTCATTCTGTTCCCACATTGGGTGAATTGCCTGGCTTGATTCCTGGGGGCGGAGTTTGGGGTTCACAGTCCCCTGAACTCTCTCCACCTGCTGCAGTAACTAGTAATGGACCTGCTACCTTTGTGTCTCCTTCCCCTGAGCGTTCTGCGGCGCCAGGCCTATGCCGCCGGCCGAGGAGGGAGTCTGCGGCCCTGGAGAGCCTAGTTCCAGCCCCGCAGCCACGTCATGGGCAGAGGAGGAGAGCGGACTGCAGTTTGGAGCCTGCGCCAACGACGAAGTGTCCCCGGGTCTCCATGGAAGAGCAGTCCGACTCAGCAGGTCAAGGATCTCCTGCCGCCACGCCGTGCGGGATGTTGGTGTGATCATCAGCGTTGGAGGGTCCTCAGGCTGTGGGAACCATCATGCCGGCTGCGGGGCACACCGTGGCCAAGTGGGAGCCAGAGGACGTCCTTCTGCCTTCTGAACCCGAATCGTCGAAGTCCTGGATGGTGACAGAACTTGAGTGCAGGCAAGTGCTCTATTTTGTCTTCCTTCTATCTGTTCTAGAGCATTTTTGCCTGTCTCTTGGGGAGACGAGCTAGGTGCAGCCGTCCGCTGCATCCAAGCTCGTCTCACTGGGCTCTGTCGCTACCGGTGATTCTGATCCCAGTTCTTCCTCTTCTCCTGAGCCTTCTCCCAGGGTCACCGGTGTGGAGTCAATCCTGGTCGCTGTGCTGGAGGTTCCGGGTTCGGGTTTGGAGGTCGTCCCTGGTGCTGTGCCGACCCAGTCGGGGTCCATCGCGGGTGCTGCATTGACCCAATCGGGGTCCGACGTGGGTGCAGCCGCGACACAATCGGGGTCCATCGTGGGTGCTGCTCCGACCCAATCGGGGTCCGTCGTGGGCGCAGCTTCGGCCCAATCGGGGTCCAGCAGGGGCACAGCGCCGGTTCGGTTCAAGGTCGGTGAGGGAGCTGCAGATCCTCTGCCGCCTGATGCTGGACTGGCCCATCATCCTTCCCCCAATTCATCTCCACCGGGTGCTGTTGGGGTTCTCCATATTCGGCTCGGCTCTCCCTTGTTTCCCCCCTCTCCAGGGAGGCCGTCTTCATTTTCTCCCCTGCGGTCCTGGTGGCTGAGTGATGTGGGTCGGCCGCCTGGAGGACTGCCTCGCCCGTTTGGCATTCTGGGTCGGCCACCCGACAAACTTTCCCTTTCGTTTGGCGATCTGGCCCGGCCACCAGAAGCACTGTGTTTCCTGGCCTGGGACTGGGGTAGGTCGCCAGAACTGTTCCTTTTCCCCCTGCCAGCGATTTGGACACTAGATGCAGGGCGACCCCCAGAACTATTGGCTTTCATGCCGTTATGCTCAGCCTGCTGTCATCCCTGGCTTTTTGTCTTTGCTCTGCTGTAACCTTTTGGGATGTACTGGTGTTTTGTTGATGAACTGTGTATTCCCCGCTCCCTAGCATGTGTTTTTTTTCTTTTTCCCCTCTGTTGTGATTGTTCTTTCCGTAGGCTGGGAGATGTCCTTTTGTGGCCTGTAACAGTTTATTTAAATGGATTTAAACTGTAGGGGTTCAACGCTATTTGGTGTGGGGGGTTTTTTCTCTCCCTCCCTTCCTCTGTTGGGGGACGATATGTGTTTTCTATGGAACTGTGCATCTTGGTCTTTAGACCCGGGTTTCTGTCTGTGGCCTATAGACTTAGTTTTCCCTTATTTGCACTGATTATTCTGTCTGTTATCCACCTGTGCATTATGGAGTATTTTCTGCATTTTCCCATGCTCTGTAGTGGCTCCTTGTTGTATTTTCTGTCTTCACCTTTGTCGCCAGGGTCTAACCCTCCTCGGCCTTTTTTCCCCCTCCTCCCTCCCTGGGGTGGTCTTGTTGGTCTCCCAGCTGGGGGGAACCCGATGTTACACCGCGTCTAGAATCCGCGTCGTGAACGGGGGCAACTGTCATGGTTCGTGTGCTGACTCTGTCGGCACTCGGGCTGTGCGGTAGTTCTCCGTTCTCTCCTCTGGCGCACCTCTAGACTTTTATTATGACAGCATCTCAGCCGGGCTTCCGGCTGTCAGTGAAGCCCCCGCTGGACGGCTTGATTCCAATCAGCTGATGATCCTTCATCAGCTGATTAATCAGTTCAGCACTATTTAAGGGAGCAGCTCTGTTTGATCGGGGCTGCGACCTCGCCTACCTTCCAGTCTGGCTTCCCTAACCCCAAAGTCAGTTCTTCCCAGCGTCAGGTTCTGTTCTCGCTGACTATATGTAAGTTTCTTGTCTTTATTTGTGTTTTGCCCCACGAGGCTCTTTATTTTGTCATTCTGTCTTTATTTAATAAATGTATGAACTCAACGGCTGCCTGCAGCGTCTCATTGATGGCTCGTGAGAGCCATCCATAACATCACTTGCCTCAGTAAATGTCAGTGTTCATGACTCCACCATAAGAAAGAGACTGGGCAAAAATGACCTGCATGGCAGAGTTCCGAGACGAAAACCACTGCTGAGCAAAAAAGACATAAAGGCTAATTACAACAATTCTGAATTACAACATTTCTGCAAAGATGAGTGGGCCAAAAATTCCTCCATAGCGCTGTAAAAGACTCATTGCCAGTTATCACAAATACTTGATTGCAGTTGTTGTTGCTCAGGGTGGCCCAACAAGTTATTAGGTTTAGGGGGCAATCATTTCTTCACACAGGGCCATGTATGTTTGGATCTTTTTTTTTTTTACCTTTAATAATAAACACCTTGATTTAAAAACTGCATTTTGTGTTTACTTGTGTTATCTTTGTCTAATATTTAAATTTGTTTGATTATCTAAAACATTTAAGTGTGACAAACAAACAAAAAAATGAGAAATCAGAAAGGGGACAAACATTTTTTCACACCACTATATACCAGTAAGATTGAATTCTAAAATATATTTTTAACTACAGTGGGGTAAAAAAGTATTTAGTCAGCCACCAAATGTGCAAGTTCTCCCACTTAAAAGATGAGAGAGGTCTCCAATTTTCATCATGGGTATACCTCAACTATGAGAGACAAAATGAGAAAAAAAAATTCCAGAAAATCACATTGAAGGATTTTTAATTAATTAATTGGTAAATTCCTCGGTAAAATAAGTATTTGGTCAATAACAAAAGTTCATCTCAATACTTTGTTATATACCCTTTGTTGGCAATGACAGAGGTCAAATGTTTTCTGTAAGTTTTCACAAGGTTTTCACACACTGTTGCTGGTATTTTGGCCCATTCCCCCATGCAGATCTCCTCTAGAGCAGTGATGTTTTGGGGCTGTCGCTGGGCAACACAGACTTTCAACTCCCTCCAAAGATTTTCTATGGGGTTGAGATCTGGAAACTGGCTAGGCCACTCCAGGACCTTGAAATACTTCTTACGAAGCCACTCCTTCATTGCCTGGGCGGTGTGTTTGGGATCATTGTCATGCTGAAAGACCCAGTCACGTTTCATCTTCAATGCCCTTCCTGGTGGAAGGAGGTTTTCACTCAAAATCTCACGATACATGGCCCCATTCATTCTTTCCTTTACACGGATCAGTCGTCCTGGTCCCATTGCAGAAAAACAGCCCCAAAGTATGATGTTTCCACCCCCATGCTTCACAGTAGGTATGGTGTTCTTTCTCCTCCAAACACGACAAGTTGAGTTTTTACCAAAAAGTCCTATTTTGGTTTCATCTGACCATATGGCATTCTCCCAATCCTCTTCTGGATCATCCAAATGCTCTCTAGCAAACTTCAGACGGGCCTGGACATGTACTGGCTTAAGCAGGGGGACACGTCTGGCACTGCAGGATTTGAGTCCTTGGCGGCGTAGTGTGTTACTGATGGTAGCCTTTGTTACTTTGGTCCCAGATCTCTGTAGGTCATTCACTAGGTCCCCCCATGTGGTTCTGGGATTTTTGCTCACCGTTCTCGTGATAATTTTGACCCCATGGGGTGAGATCTTGCGTGGAGCCCCAGATCGAGGGAGATTATCAGTGGTCTTGTATGTCTTTCATTTTCTAATAATTGCTCCCACCGTTGATTTCTTCACACCAAGCTGCTTACTTATTGCAGATTCAGTCTTCCCAGCCTGGTGCAGGTCTACAATTTTGTTTCTGGTGTCTTTTGACAGCTCTTTGGTCTTGGCCATAATGGAGTTTGGAGTCTGACTGTTTGAGGTTGTGGACAGGTGTCTTTTATACTGATAACGAGTTCAAACAGGTGCCATTAATACAGGTAACGAACGAGTGGAGGACAGAGGAGCCTCTTAAAGAAGAATTTACAGGTCTGTGAGAGCCAGAAATCTTGCTTGTTTGTAGGTGACCAAATATTTATTTTACCGAGGAATTTACCAATTAATTCATTAAAAATCCTTCAATGTGATTTTCTGGATTTTTTTTTTTCTCATTTTGTCTCTCATAGTTGAGGTATACCTATAATGAAAATTGGAGACCTCGCTCATCTTTTAAGTGGGAGAACTTGCACAATTGGTGGCTGACTAAATACATTTTTGCCCCACCGTACGTGACCAATAGAAAATATGACACTTTACTGTTATTGTTTATGATCATTTATTGCCATTATGTGGCTCAGTTTTTGGCCCTCTCCTTTTTTCATTGTATTTGTTGCCTTTATTTTTAGAAACCACAATATTTCCTTTCACTTTTTTGCGGACGATGTCCAAATCTACCTACCTCTTAAAAGAAACACTTGCACATCCATTCAGATCTTATTGGATTGTCTCAGGGACATCCATTCATGGAAGTGGCTGCATGGTGGCGCAGTGGTTAGCACTGCGGCAGCACAGTTTACCCTTGGCTGGGGGATTGTGGGGATCGTGGGATCGTGGGTTCGATCCCAGCCCCCGACCAACAGTGATCTGTGTGGAGTTTGCATGTTCTCCCCGTGTTGCGTGGGTTTACTCCGGGATTTCTCCGGTTTCCTCCCACATGCCAAAAACATGCATGTTAGGTTAATTGGCTGTTCTAAATTGTCCCTAGATATCTGTTTCCTATAGGCCCTTAGAATAGAGGGTTAGTATTAATGAAAGCGCTTTGAGTGGTCTTTGTGACTAGAAAAGCGCTATATAAATGCAGGTTAGTTAGTTAGTTAGTAGTTAGAAGTTAATTTCCTGACCCTTAATAAAAATAAAACTGAAATAATTTTATTTGGGCAACAAAGTATTTCACAGGGTTATTACAGTGCCATCAGTCCCCTCCAGTCATACTACCATTTGTTTGCAAGAAGCCTTGGTGTAATTTTTGATTGGGGGTTTAAGTTTTACAAACAAATTAGTTCAGTAGTCAAACCAGTTTCTTTCAACTCAGACTTCTCTCAAAGGTAATGACCTACCTCCCAAGTACTGACTTTGAGAGACTGATTCATACTTTTATGACGTCACATATAGGCAACTGTAACTCCCTCTATGTTCTTCTAGACCAGTCATCACTGAAATGATTACAAACTGTTTAAAATGCTGGTGCCTGCCTGTTGACTCGAAAGAAATTACGTGACCACATAAGAAATCAAGGTGCCTGGTAATCCAAAGGGGAAAACCAACAGAGAAGTTCAAACAACTCATGTAAAAGGAAGTCATTCCAAGCATACAAGGAAATCCTATCAATTGTCTGGGAAAATGGTACGATGACAGCCTTACTGACAAAAACAACATCTGTAATACAGAACATCAAACAGAGGAGTGGCTGAAGAAAATTGATTGGTCTGGGCTGCCTGGAAAATACAAGTGCTGGATTTACAAGCATGGCCTGCTTCCAAGATTTACGTGGCTTCTCACCATGTATGAAGTGTCTTTAACATGGGTTAAAGAACTGGAAAGGAAATTCAACAAGTAACTCTGTAGATGGTTAGGAATATCTCTGAGTTTTACATCTGTGGGGCTATGCATAAGGTCTGGACAGCTTCAGCTTCCATTGTCTTCTGTGATGGAGGAATTCAAGGTCACCAAATGCAGATTTTCACTGACATACTGGGACTCCAAGGACCATCTTATTCGAGAAGGGGGAATCCAAACAAGGTCAGAGCAAAAGTGGTCTGCCAATAAAGCCATTAGCCAAACAGAAGGTTCCCTTATTACCAGGGAGATCATTGGAAACCCCTGCATTGGATGTCAAGGCTTAGGATCATCTCATTTTCAACACTGGTCAAAGCCTACCCCTCAGGAACAGAGAACCTTAATCCAGGAAGAAGTCAGAAAACTAGAAGAGGAGAGAACAGCTAAAGCCATCAAGCTTGGAATTCAAGGATCCTGGACTAGGTGGGAACTGCCTACACGGAAAATCTCATGGGCTGACCTTTGGCGACTGAAGCCTTTCCGGATTTCCTTCCTGCTCAGAGCAGTATGTGATACCCTTCACACCCAGGTTAACCTGCACAAGTGGGGATTGCGGAAGAAATCCCTGAGTAGCTTGTGTGGAGCAAGAGGGACCATGGCACACACTCTATCGGGGTGCAGTATTGCTCTAGTGCAGGGGAGATATAGGTGGTGCCACAACAGGGTGTTGACAACACTGGTGGAAATCTTGGAACAGGAACAAAGAAGGAAACATTCAGCCAACACACAACCATTGCTTAACACCATCGGCTTGGTAAAAGAGGGGCAGAAGCCAGTCATCCTGGGAGGTGCAAAACAAAACCTTTTGCAGTCCGCCAAGGGATAGGAAATGAAGGTGGACTTTGGGAGGAAACTCTACTTTCAAGAGGAGATACTTTCCACAACCCTGAGACCAGATATTGTCAGTGGTCTCAGGAAGGCAGGAAGGTCATCCTGGTGGAACTAACAGTCCCATGGGGGGAGAATCGTGAGGAGACAGCAGACACGAAGAAGGCCAAATACCAACAGCTGGCCCGGGAATGTCAAGACAAAGGGTGGATGACAAGGTTATTTACAGTGGAGGTGGGATGTCAAGGGTTCCCGGCCCCATCTGTGTGGAACCTGATGACAAAAGTAGGAGTCAGAGGGCACAGGTGGAAAATCGCTGTTCGAAGGATGGGAGAAGTGGCTGAGAGGGCCTCCTGTTGGCTCTGGCATAAGAGGGGGGGGGCACTAGCTGGAAGTTTGGGAGGAGAGGCACAGTGAATTGGCCACTGACTGCTGACCCACCAGTCGAAGAGTGTTGTGGTTCAGGGTGAAAACACTCAAGGATTACTGGAAGATCTCTTCCTCCCAGCTAAGGCTACATCTATTTAAAATGGATATTTTAAGGCATCTTTGATGTATTTTATAACAGCCCAGTTCTTGCATCATTGCACTGGCTTCCTGTAACTTTTAGGATCCAGTTCAAAATTTTATTATCCATCCATCCATCCTGCTTTTCTGGAGGTCTGGGTCACGGAGGCAGCAGTTCAAGCAGAGAAGCCCAGACTTCCCTCTCCCCAGTCACCTGCTCCAGCTCTTCAGAGGGGATACCAAGGCGTTCCCAGACCAGCTGGGAGACATAGTCTCTCCACCGAGTCCTGGGTCTGCCCCGGGGTGTCCTCCCAGTGGGACATGCCTGAAACACCACAAGTGGGAGGCGTCCAGGAGGCATCCTAATCAGATGCCCATACCACCTCAACTGACTCCTTTCAATGTGGAGGAGCAGTGGGTCGGGTCAATGTGGCCGGGTTTCCACCCATGGGACCTGGCCGGGCTCAGCCCAAAGGAGTTACATGAGTCCGCCCTCCAGTGGGCTCACCACCTGCAGGAGGGATCATGGGGGTCCAGTGCTATGTGGATTAGGTGGCGGTCAAAGGCAGAGACCTTGGCGGACTGATCCCAAGCTTTCAAAATTTTATTAATTGTTTTTAAATGTTTAAATGGTTTGGTTCCTTATTATTTATCTGAGCTGTTACACACTCACTCTACAGCCAGAGCACTGAGGTCATCAAACCATCTGTTTTGGGCTATTCCGAAGGCTCGGCTCAGAACTCTTGGAGATGGAGCTTTTTTAGTGGTGGCCCTGAAACTGTGGAACAGCCGACCTTATCAGGTAAGAGCTGCAGAGACACTAGAGCACTTTAAAACACTGTCACAACTCGCCGCTCCCTGTCATCTACCTCAGCTGCGCGCACACCTGCACCTCGTCAATCACGGGCTATTTAGCCCACTCAGCCCAGAGCATCAGTCTGGAGCCGTCTGTGTTTCTACGTGCTCAAACCTTCAGCAGGATTGTCTCTTCCCGTCCTGCCGCTCTTCTCTTCAGCATGTAAGCCGTTTTTGCCACTTACCTGTCTACCAGTCTCACCCCTGCGCACAGGTGGACTCCCTGGCGGCGGATTCTCCCGTCTTCGCCATTTCCTCTCCCCTCATCTCCACACCTCGTTGTGTGCGCAGCAGGGCGCTGTCTCACAAGCCGAAGATCCTTAGCCAACGCCAGCCACCTTCTCATCTGCAAGTAAGCATTACTCAGTATATCTCCCCCGTATGGTGAAGCCAGCTCATATTTCTGTCTTTGCTCTTCCCTTAGGGTTGCCTGGCTGCATGGCATGCTGTTCTGTTCCCGACAATCATCGTTCACCCACACTCCATATACATATCACATACATGCACCCATACCCCCCTTGCTGTTGAATAAAGCTGTTGAATCTTACCTGATCCTGCGTGCGTGTTTCCTGGGCCAATAATTATGTCAGTACGGCTCCAGCAGGGCGGTCCAGCGGACAGCGGGCTTGCACGCCGTCTTTCGACCCTTGAGGCTTGGGTGGATTTGATAGCTCATCAGCAGCAAGTAATATTAAATCAATTGACCACAATAACTCACCGGTTGGACCGTCTTGACCCCCAGCAGGCGTTCCCCCCGGCTCATCATGGCGGATTAGCTTCGGCTGTTCCCACGGCTGGCCAGCCTAGCTCGGGAGCACCGACCCGGCTCACTCCGATCCCTACTCCCGCTCGCTTCAACGGGAAGCTCGGTGAGGCACGGGGGTTCATCTTACAATGTGAGTCAGTGTTCCTGCACGTTCCCGGGGATTTCCCCTCAGACCATAGACGAATTGGTTACATGGCTAATCTTTTGGAGGGGCGAGCGTTAGCTTGGGCTTACGCTGTCATGTCGAAGCCCAGCTACGCAAACCTCTCCTACGACCAGTTCGTGCGGGACTTCCTCGAGGTGTTTGACCACTCGCATTGTGACAGCGTCCTCGCCGACCGGCTCCTTAGCCTCCAACAGGGCAGCCAGTCGGCAGCTGATTACACTGTTGACTTCCGGGTGGCAGCGGAGGTTGGCTGGGGCGAGGCATCTCTCTGCAGCATCTTCCTCCGCAGCCTCAGTTCTGGTCTGCGGGATGAGTTGGCCAGCCGGGACCTTCCAGGGCGACTGTCTGAGCTAATCTCCCTGACAATTAGTTTAGATAATAGGCTGCGGGAGCGGGCCGCCAAGCGGAAGTCTACCAGCCACCCGCATGGATTCTCCGCCCGCGCCTCTGTCTCGCCCCCTGGTGTTACTCACTCCACAGTCCGCCGATGAGCCCAAGGCAATGTTGGTCGGTCGAACCAGGCTCCCCCTAGCGGAGAGACAACGCCGCCGGGAGCTGGGCCTCTGCATGTATTGCGGAGGCGGTCAGCATACCGTGGAGCAATGCCCGGTCAAGCCAAATGGGGAGGTCCGCGAGTCACTGTAGGGGGCCTTGCGGACACCAACCGGCCAAATCCCCTCTCGAACTGCTCATTGCCCATTAGGTTTTGCCACAACTCCACCGGGCACCTCACTCACGCACTGGTGGACTCGGGGGCAGAACAAAGCTTCATTTCCAAGAGCCTGGCAACCCGTTTGGGCATCCCCTGTCAGCCGTTGTCAGCTCCCCTTAACCTCGTCACCCTTTCTCGCTCGCCCTTGGGAGTAGTGACACATCACACCAGGCCGGTGCCAATTATTGTATCAGGCAACCACTGAGAGGACCTTAGCCTGTATGCCCTGTCATCTTCAGCGGCCCCCATCATCCTGGGTTACCTGTGGCTGTGCCTTCACAATCCCGTGCTCGATTGGCAATCCGAGAGTGTCCTCTCGTGGAGTTCCTTCTGCATGGGCACCTGTCTTCAGTCTGCAGCGTGTGCCCCATCCTCTCCTCCGCCTGCTCCTGTCTCCTCTCCTCCGGACCTCTCCCTGGTGCCCCCGGAGTTCCATGACTTGGGGCTCGTGTTCAGCAAGTCCAAGGTAATGTCTCTTCCTCCTCACCGCTCGTATGACTGTGCCATAAACCTCCGCCCGGGGGCGCCATTACCATCTGGCCACCTCTACAGCCTTTCTTCCCCTGAACATGAGGCTATGGACACTTACATCAGGGAGTCGCTCAGCGCTGGGATCATTCGGCCCTCCTCATCTCCACTCGGTGCAGGCTTCTTTTTTGTCTCAAAGAAGGACGGTTCCCTGCGCCCATGCATCGACTTCAGAGCCCTCAACGACATCACGGTGAAAGATAGATACACCCTGCCTCTCATTGACACCGCTTTCCATTCCCTCCAGGGGGCCACCTGGTTCACCAAGCTGGACCTCCACAGCGCTTACCATCTCGTCCGGATCCGGGAGGGCGATGAGTGGAAGACGGCCTTTCGGACGCCCAGCGGCCACTTTGAATACCTAGTTATGCTGTTCGGGCTCACCAATGCCCCTGCCGTCTTCCAGCGGCTCATCAACAATGTCCTGCGAGATTTCCTAGGGATCTTCATCTTCGTGTACCTTGACGACATTCTCATCTTCTCCAGGTCTCGGGAGAAGCACCAGGCCCACGTGAGGCGGGTTCTGCAGCGGCTGTTGGAGAACAGACTTTACATCAAAGTGGAGAAATGTGAGTTCTATGCCAAGACCACCTCTTTCCTGGTTTTTGTCATCTCCCATAACCAGATCCTCCCCAACCCCACCAAGGTTAAATCAGTGGTCGAGTGGCCCACTCCTACCTCCAGGAAACAGGTGCAGCAGTTCATCGGCTTTGCCAATTTCTACTGCCACTTTGTTCCCAACTTCGGTGCCATCGTCTCTCCCCTGACCCGCCTCACCTCACCCAAGGTGCCCTTCTAGTGGACCGAGGAGGCAGCGACCGCGTTTGAGACCCTGAAGACGGAGTTCTCTTCCTCCCGGGTCCTAACCCAGGTGGACCCCGCGCTGCAATGTCTGGTAGAGGTGGACGCGTCTGACACGGGGGTGGAGGCGGTGCTTTCCCAGCGTTCACCGGTGGATGGAGTCATGCGGCCCTGCACCTTCTTCTCCCGGCACCTGTTGGCAGCTGAGCGCAACTATGTCGTCGGCGATAGGGAGCTGCTGGCTGTTAAGCTCGCGCTGCAGGAGTGGTGCCACTGGCTGGAGGGGGCAGCTCAGCCTTTCGTGGTCTGGACGGACCACAAGAACCTGGAGTATTTGAGGTCAGCCAGACGTCTGAATGCCCGCCAGGCGCGCTGGTCTCTGTTCTTTGCTCGGTTCTGGTTCACGATCACCTACCGTCCAGGCTCCAAGAATGGGTTGCCTGACGCCCTGTCCAGACGGTTTGCCCCTGAGACCTCGGAGGAGCTGGATCACACCATCCTGCCCAGCTCGTGTGTTGCGGGGGCGGTTTCCTGGTCCATCAGGGACTGGATCCGCAGGGCGCAGGAGACCGAGCCAGATCCTGGCGGCGGCCCAGATGGGAGGCTCTTCGTTCCATCGGCAGTGGGGGGGATGTCATTCACTGGGCCCACACGTCCAAGCTCACCTGTCACCCTGGCGTCTCCCGACTGGTGGATCTCCTTCAATGCTCTTTCTGGTGGCCCGGTCTCCAGAAGGACGTCCCCAATTACGTCCGGGCCTGCCCCCAGTGTGCTACTAGCAAGACACCCCCCCCCCCCCCCGCGGGCCTACTCCAGCCCCTGCTGGTTCCGGGCAGGCCCTGGTCACACATCGCCCTGGACTTCGTTACTGGTCTCCCTGTCTCCAACTCCTACGACACTGTTCTGACTATTGTGGACCAATTCTCCAAGGCCACCCACTTTGTGCTGCTCCGGGGTCTCCCTTCGGCACGGGAGACGGCCGACCTCCTTGTCCAACATGTGGTCAGGCTGCATGGGATCCCAGTGGACATCGTATCTGATCGGGGGCCCTAGTTCGTGTCCCAAGTGTGGAGGTCCTTTTGCAACGCCCTGGGGGCCACAGTGAGTCTCTCCTCCGGTCACCACCCTCAATCCAACGGGCAGTGTGAGTGCGCCAATCAGGAGCTGGAGGCTGCCCTACGCTGCGTCACCTCCTCCAACCCATCCTCCTGGAACTTTTATCTGGCCTGGGTGGAATATGCTCACAACTCGACACGGTCATCGGCTACCGGGATGTCTCCCTTCCGGGCGTTGTTGGACTACGACCCCCCCTTGTTCCCCGAACAGGAGAATGAGTTGGCCTTTCCGTCCATCCAGGCGCATCTGAGACGCTGCCGGAGCCTGTGGACCAGGGCGCGTGAGGCGCTTTTACGCATGGCGGCGCGCAACAGCACTACGGCTAATCGCCACAGGAAGCCAGCCCCCACTTACCAGGTGGGCCAACAGGTCTGGCTATCGTCCCGAAACATTAATCTTAAGGCTGAGAAGAGGAAGCTGGCCCCACGCTTCATCGGTCCCTTCACCATCTACAAAATTGTCAACCCGGTGGCTGTGCGTTTGGCCCTCCCCCCCCTCCATGTGTGCCCCACGTTTCATGTGTCTAAGATCAAGCCTGTGATCTCCGACCCACTCTGTCCGCCCCCTAGGGCACCGCCCGCTCCCATGATGATCGACAGCCACCCGGCATGGGGGGTTGCATCCATCCTGGACTCCCGGCGTCGAGGTCGCGGGCTGCAGTACCTGGTGGACTGGGAGGGATATGGCCAGGAGTGGAGATCCTGGGTGCGCTCTTCTTTTGTGCTGGATAAAAATCTCATCACGGAATTCCACCGGGCGCACCCGGATAAGCCAGCACCAGGAGGCGCTGCTGGGGGGGGGGGGGTACTGTTACAACTTGCCGCTCCCTGTCATCTACCTCAGCTGCACGCACACCTGTGCCTTGTCAATCACGGACTATTTAGCCCACTCGGCCCAGAGCATCGGTCTGGGGCCGTCTGTGTTTCTACGCGCTCAAACCTTCAGCAGGATTGTCTCTTCCCGTCCTGCCACTCTTCTCTTCAGCACGTAAGCTGTTTTTGCCACTTACCTGTCTACCAGTCTCACCCCTGTGCACAGGTGGACTCCCTGGCGGCGGATTCTCCCGTCTTCGCCATCTCCTCTCCCCTCATCTCCATGCCTCGTCGTGTGCGCAGCAGGGCACTGTCTCCCAGGCCGAAGATCCTTAGCCAATGCCAGCCACCTTCCCATCTGCAAGTAAGCATTACTCAGTATATCTCCCCCGTATGGTGAAGCCAGCTCATATTTCTGTCTTTGCTCTTCCCGTAGGGTTGCCTGGCTGCACAGCATGCTGTTCTGTTCCTGACACTCATCGTTCACCCACACTCCATATACATATCACATACATGCACCCATACACCCCTTGCTGTTGAATAAAGCTGTTGAATCTTACCTGAGCCTGTGTGTGTGTTTCCTGGGCAGATTATTATGTCAAACACAGTTAAAGACTCATCTTTTCACTTTGACATTTAGTCCCAGCTATGCAAGTTGTCTTGGTCTCTTTTATTTTGTTCTTAATTATCACTAATATTTTAAAAATTCATTGTATTTATATCTGCCTTTATTTTAATTCTTAGTATTTTAATTCTTTTATGTTTACATGGTTGTATTTTAATTACTCCTAGCTTGTTTTTATTTTATGTTTTTGGTATTTGTTTGGCACTTTGTTCAACTGAAGTTGTTTTAAATGTGCTATATAAATAAACTTTGACTTGACTTGACTTGACCATGGATGCCAGAAACAAGCGAGATCAGCATAATCAAATTATTACAGATGTCCTGTCCCCCCTCAAGTTAATAACCTGCTCTGTTTTCTCAAAAAAAAAAAATAACCTGAAGTGGGGTTTTATTTCACAGCACCACATCAGCTTTTCTTTAGTAAGTTGGTAAATAAATGAAATACATAATGTCAACTTACCAATATGTCTACAGGACTTGAAGTTATTTTAATGCAAATTAATCAACTACATCACACCCTGGTGTTATATTACCAACATTACTGAATAAATTGATTTGACTTAAGAAAATAATAACAGTTCAACATGTTAAATTAATATATTAATAGAGCATATCCACCTAATTCCTAGCCCACATGATGCCTTGTGTGAATAATGGGCGGAACTTCTGGTACTAGTTTAGAACATGGAGTTGTCACTGAAACGGGACACTTTTTCTTGTTAAAAAACAATGAGTTTGGCATCAAAACTGTGGGAACACGGCCTTTTGCACCTCAAAACAGTAATATAATCATACCACTTCCTATGACTATCGAATGATAGGAAGAGGACCTTAAAAAGTGGCCTGGCAGACAGTAGCTCCCTTAGTTAGCTCCGCTGCTAAGATGCTTATGATGTAAACAAATAAAAGCTCCGAAATATATCAATGTCTCTACCGCAATGAAGTCAGATGCATTTTGTTAAAATATGTTGGACATAATCAGATTTGCCTCAGAGCAGACGTAGAATCTAGTCAGAGCCACAAAGAACCACAACACCGTGCTTGGGTGTTTTAATTAAAATGCTCATGCTGCTGTCATGCTATGATTGCTTGTTGTTTAACTTAACACGTACAGACTTTTTCAGACATTGTTCAAAATTTTTATTGATTTATATTTTGTGATAATTTAAAAAGTAATGCATGCTGAAGCTGCTAATATAAAGTCTATATCGTTCCAAGACAGTGCAACGAATGCAACCAAACCCCCCAAAACAATTTGATATCTTTCTTAAATCATTAAACCTTAGGAACCAAACTGTTACTAGTTTTTATTTATTATTTTACTTCATGCAACCTTGCATCTAGTGACATATATGATGCATAAACGTCAGATATGTGACATTCATACAAGTGAAAACATACCTGGTGCTCTTGTGTCTGTCCTGTGTCTGTACCACCGATCACACCAACAGTCCTTTTCCGTTTTCAGTGCATGATCTATGCATTGCCAGTGAGAAGCCTCCATTTATACAGTCTATGGCACAGCCACGAACACCAGCAACAAGAACCAGAACTACGTCAAAACAGTCAAAAAATATAAAAACTGCAAGTGCTGAAATTAGTTGCCACTTGATTGCAAAACCCATATGTGGACTATACATTAAAATGAATTTGAAAAACTTTTAAAAATGCTGTTTTAAAAGTCCCACTACTCCACTCTTGCTGACTGATTTAACACTACTTCAGCCGAAACCAGAAGTTACCCCATAATCGTTTCTACAGCAGCGCCCTCAGGAATAAGTTGGATAGCACAAAAAAAAGAGCAAATCTACTCTATTCTCACATTATTCTACATTGTAATGCGGAACATAATCTGCCAGACCAGCATGTGATGTCATCATACTGAAATCTAATTGGACAATTTATGAATGCATTATCTATGGTAACGAGAAAGAAGTGGATAAAAATCCAAGTTTGCACATAGACAGACATTGATGAAGAGCACCCAGGTAAACAAACTGAACTTTTCAAATGTATCATCTGTAGTGAAAATGTTTTATTCCAGAGAATTATTTGCATTGTAAATAGATTTTTAAGACTGACAATGTATTGAAAATTAAAAAAATGATTTGCAGGAATTCAGAAGGATGACACCAGGAGTCCATGTGAACCACACTCGTGTTGATGACATAAGTCTATGTTATGTGATAGATGAGGCCTCTTTTATGCCTACAAACACTCCATCTACTGAATGTGTTTTATTGTATATTTTCCTTGGTTTGTCATCTGTTGTGACGGTGTGTGGAAACCTCCTTGTGATAATCTCCATCATTTACTTCAAACAGCTGCACACGCCCACTAACGCTCTCATCCTTTCTCTGGCTGTGGCTGACCTGCTTGTGGGACTCTTAGTCTTTCCATTAAGCATGAAAGTCACTTGGACTGCATGTCTGTTCGATCAAAATATACTTTGCAAGGTACGAACAAACGTTGATGTAACAATGAGCACAGCTTCCATTTTGAACTTGTGCTGCATTTCCATTGACCGATACTATGCAGTGTGTCAGCCTCTGACATACAGAACAAAGATAAATGCTCATGTTGTTGTGGTCATGATGTTATTTGTCTGGGGTGTTTCTGTTCTAGTCGCTGTTGGGCTTCTCATTGCAGGATTAAACTATGAACAATGTGGAGAAAAATGCTTTCTTGATGTGGCTTTGGCAAACATTTTTGGATCAGTTTTATCATTTTATCTCCCAGTGATAATAATGCTCTGTATCTACCTGAAGATTTTCCTTGTTGCACAGAGACAGGTACGCAGCATCCAGAACGTGATGAAATCTGGAGCAGCTGTCAGTAAGATGGAGAGAAAGTCCACAAAAACTCTGGCTATTGTTTTAGGAGTTTTTCTGGTGTGTTGGCTGCCTTTCTTCCTTTGTAATACTGCTGAGACATTAGTTTATGTATCAGTGCCACTTGTCGTTTATGAAGCCCTCAGCTGGCTTGCTCTGTTCAATTCAATGCTTAATCCCTTTATATATGCCTTCTTTTACAGTTGGTTCAGATCAGCTTTTAGAATAATAATGTCTGATAACATATTTCTGGGGAATTTTGCTAACGCAAAGCTCCTTTGACTCCAAAAAGTGTCATTCAATACTTTCATTTTGAGACACTTGATTTCTTTGATCATTTATTGACATTTGACAATGAGAATATGTAGTGAAGCACCACTTGTTTCGAACTGTTCTATTTTCATATTTTATTAGTACAGCTAGTCTACCTTCCCATTGCAGAAATTCAATATTATTTCTTATTTTTTGTTATTATTATTTATATATTTATCATTATGATTATTTATTATTATTTTTAAATACATTAAATGCAGTCGTATGACTTGATTATCACTTTTATATCAATGCTTCCACAATTTCTAATTGTCTCTTAGCACCATTATTGTTTTAAAACCATATTTTCATTATTTTGTATTGGCATGTGTGCTGAATTTTCAGTTTTATTAATAAATGTCCCTTTGATCTTGTGAATAAAGATCAAGCTGTCATCACAAATATGCATTTTTAGTATTTTGTTTTAGTCAAAAAGGGAAAGAAACACGTAATGCTGTACGCAGACAGCATGATGGGAAGGATCTTCATAGTTGTGTGAGAGTCCAGCAAAACTTAAACAAGATAGATAAGTGTTAACTACTGAGTAATCAAAATCCAGAGCCTAGCTAACTTTGAGTGTGGAGCGAGCCATGGGCGCAACACTCATGAAGAAAAAACATGATGTCCTCTGTTTCAGAACAATTTCAGGAACAAAGTGTTATTTAAAATGTGGGAAAAAAGGAATCTTTGTCACATGAAAAACAGAACAAAAGGAGTTAGCAGATGTGGCTGTAATGACAGAATGAAATATGTTGCAATAATCTTGAAAAATTACAAAAAATAAATCAATTCTCAACACAATGGCATCACATTCTATCACAGGGATCACCAAATGGCAGACTCTAGTCTGGATCTGGACCCCAAGAGTCCTCTGTCCAGACCCCGAAGCTTTTTAACATAATTTGGGGAAAAATTACACTATTTTGTTTTAACTGAATGAAAAAATGGAACTGAAACATTGTATAGGTGGCAGCCCAGACATTTTACGGCATGAGACCTTGGGCAGTGGGAGAGAAAATCACAGTCTGCTGCAGGCATCACATGAGGCAGACAGCCACGCTTCCTTCCGGGTGTGTACCCGCGGAATAGAATAGAATCACCTTTTATTGTCATTGTACAGTACAACAAAATTGTGGGTGCTCCACCAGGCTACTGCACAATTAAATATGAGAGAAGGATATAAATAAAATACAGAGTTACAGAACATACGATTGAATAAAATAGCCCAGGATTATGATATACATATATATATACGTATATATACAGTATATACTGTATATATAGACAGGTATGGTAGTGACTTCATGGCTGGATCAATGTACATGAAAGTGCAGAGTGCAAAGACAGGTGTGATTATTATTGTTGGTTAAATAACCTGATGTCCAGATAACTTTGTTGGTAAAAAGCAAATTTATTACATCAGCTGGAGCACAACCAACCATACAGCAAGAGTACAGAAAGAATGTGCTACCAGTCTACCTAATACAGTATCTCACAAAAGTGCATACACCCCTCATATTTTTGTAAATATTTATATTACATCTTTTCATGAGACAACACTGAAGATATGACACTTTGATACAATGCAAAGTAGTCAGTGTACGGCTTGTATAACAGTGTAAATTTGCTGTCCCCTCAAAATAACTCAACACACAGTCATTAATGTCTAAACTGCTGGCAACAAAAGTGAGTACACCCCTCAGTGAAGATGTCCAAATTGTGCCCAATTAGCCATTTTCCCTTCCTGGTGTCATGTGACTCGCTAGTGTTACAAGGTCTCAGGTGTGAATGGGGAGCAGGTGTGTTAAATTTGGTGTTACCGCTCTCACACTCTCTCGTACTGGTCACTGGAAGTTCAACATGGCACCTCATGGCAAAGAACTCTCTGAGGATCTGAATAAAAGAATTGATGCTCTACATAAAGATGGCCTAGACTATAAGAAGACTGTCAGTACCCTGAAACTCAACTACAGCATGGTGGCCAAGACCATACAGCGGTTTAGCAGGACAAGTTCCACTCAGAACAGGCCTCACCATGGTCGACCAAAGAAGATGAGTGTACGTGCTCAGCATCATATCCAGAGGCTGTCTTTTGAAAATAAACGTATGAGTGCTGCCAGCATTGCTGCAGAGGTTGAAGGGGTGGGGGGTCAGCCTGTCAGTGCTCAGACCAAACGCCGCACACTGCATCAAATTGGTCTGCATGGCTGTCGTCCCAGAAGGAAGCCCCTTTTAAAGATGATGCACAAGAAAGCCCGCAAACAGTATGCTGAAGACAAGCAGACTAAGGACATGGATTACTGGAACCATGTCCTATGGTCTGATGAGACCAAGATAAACTTATTTGGTTCAGATGGTGTCAAGTGTGTGAGGCAGCAACCAGGTGAGGAGTACAAAGACAAGTGTGTCTTGCCTACAGTCAAGCATGGTGGTGAGAGTGTCATGGTTTGGGGCTGCATGAGAGCTGCCGGCACTGGGGAGCAACAGTTCACTGAGGGAACCATGCATGTCAACATGTACTGTGACATACTGAAGCACAGCATGATCCACTCTGTTATGTCCGTAAAGCCTGGCACAGTAATGAGGCAAGTGGTGAACTGAAAAGGACTTTATTATATAACTCACTAGATACAGCCAGATGCTCCCACTAGGCAGAGAGGTTGTCGAAGGGAGACCATGCCTCTTCTGGGTCAGCCTTTTACACCCTGGGTGGCGGCGGAACGGGAAAGGTGTAGCCGTCACCCATTGCACACAATATAATAATAATAATAATAATAATAATAATAATAATAATAATAATAATAATAATATTTATTACATTATATCCCCCCCCCCCCCCCCCCGTAGAATAGTCCAATACACACATACCATTTAGGTCCACCCAAATTTATAACCTGATGCATACACTAGCGGTAAGTATAACAACAGGGCCCATCTATGAACACAAATAATTAAAACTCGAGGGGGGCAGGTGGACTACTGACCCACCTCCACACGGATTATTCTGCTGTCTTTATTGTTGCATAGTCCATGAAATAAAATACTGTCATGTTCCCAATATAATGTAAAATAACCCCCATAACATATATATACAGGTAAAACCTTGAATTAACAACTAACCAGTCAGCATGCACATTCATGCCCTGCTATCAACATTCCCAATAAAACCACCACATAACCCGAACAAACTACACAGTAATATAAACCCCAAACACGTTAACACCAACATTACTTGTTTTTTTTGTTTTTTTTTCACATGGGCAATTAATAACACATCTTAAGCATATTGTCCTCTTTAACTTATCAGTCACACACCATGGAGAGCCCACCCCCCCGGAGACTTGTCAGGTGGGTCCCAACCAGAGCGTTGTCTCTTCTTGGCGCCCGGGGATGACCCACGCCGCTACCGAAGCACCTCACCTTCCTCATAAACACGCCGCAGTTCATTGGGGTGTCTCTCCGTACCATCTGTCAGCTGCAGGTAACCGTCCTCCAGGACAGCCACCACCTGTAGCTGCTCCTGGTCCTCCTGTCTCCTCTGTTTCCTGTAAGGTCCTCTCAATTGGGCCTCTTCTCTGGGTTGAACCAAATCAGTGACCCCCAGAGGAGCCCTGCTCAGTGAAAATGTCATGTCATTAACTCAACCACATCATCAAAGCTATCGCTAGCTCCAAAGGAAGAAAGGATATACTGTTCCTCCATACCTAAACTGTGGAGTAAAATCACCCGTGCTTGTACCTTCTTCAGTTGGCTGATGCTTAGCGCCACCAGATAGTTCTGTAAAGAGGTGAACCATCTCGCCCAAGGCACCTGAGGCTCTCCCAGAGTATCCAAAAATGGCCGAATAGACGACATGCCCACATCCATACTTTATCCTCATCACCAAATGTTGGGTCCATAAAGTGTGGCACAATAATGAGGCGAGTGGTGAACTGAACAGGACTTTATTATATACTGCTCAAAAAAATTAAAGGAACACTTTTTAAAGTGAGTAAGCTGGACTAGCCTGCCACAATTTCTTCACTTTAAGTTTTGGAGTGTTTTCATTTCCATCAAAAGACGTGGCATCTTTTCATTCTTAACACATTATCCAGTCCATATCAGTGTAGATATCCAACTTATTTTTTCCCATTAAAATCTGATGTGTTTTCAAAGTGTTCCTTTAATTTTTTTGAGCAGTATATAACTCATTAGATACAGCCAGATGCTCCCGCTAGGCAGAGAGGTGGTCGAAGAGAGACCGTGCCTCTTCCGGGTGGGCCTTTTATACCCTGGGTGGCGGCGGAACCAGAAAGGTGTAGCCATCATCTAGAACACACAACAACAACAACAACAACAACAACAACAACAACATAATAATAATAATAATAATAATAATAATAATAATAATAATAATAATATTTAATACATTACACCTTCCCTTTGGAAACTGAGCCGCAGGGCAGTATTCCAACATGATAGCTACCCCAAACACACCTCCAAGACGACCACTCCCTTGCTAAAAAAAACAGAGGGTTAAGGTGATTGACTGGCCAAGCATGTCTCCAGACCTAAACCCTATTGAGCATCTGTGGGGCATCCTCAAATGGATGGTGAGGGAACACAAGGTCTCTAACACTATGATGTCGTCATGACCGTTCAGACTGAAGTCACTTTGAAAAACATCAGGTATGTATCCAAATAAGGACCACATATGAAAGTGGCCAGGGTCTGGTGTGACAAAATCTGATATGTGCTGTTCAGACTGTGATTAAAAAATCAGATATGGGTCACGTGTGAAAAAAAAAATGGAACTGAGCATTAAGACCTGCAGTGTGACCGTAGCCTGAGAGATCATTGAGTTTCTGTAGGGCTTTGTACTACTTCGGGGGTAGTGTTGTTAGGTACTGTATATACAGTATGTGTAGCGTTGGGATCCAAACCTCCTTCTTCAGCTAATACCATATCTAAAGTGATATGATTCTGTCATGCCATTAGGCTAGTAGTGTCCAACTGCTTACTAACACCTTTCAGAGCACCTCTAGTGTAATTGGAAAAGAGCTGGACATTATAGTAAACATAGTTAATCCAGGCAACAATTTTATTAATTTGGACCTGTGGAACTAGGGAAACAAAACCTTCAGTTATTTCATTTTGGGCCTTGAACTCATCTGACACACCTCGAGGAACAGCAATGGCATCGATCCATGGGCTTCCACTGCTCTCTGACACTGAGCACACTTCTGCCTAAAGTTGTGAACAATGGTCAAAACCACTGAGAGAGGGGCAGAATATGCAGTGGAATGACCAATTGTGACAGAGCACAAGTGCCGGTCCACCCTTTAGACAACCTGGAGAACATTACAGAGCTGCCACACAACCATCACAGGTCTGCCCTGGCTGTGGTGTGGTTATCAAACCAGTCAGCCATCTAGTTGGATTTTGACATTGCAACATTTATGGTGATTCAATTCAATTCAATTCAATTCAATTCAACTTTATTTATATAGTGCCATTTCACAACAACAGTCATCTCATAGCATTTTCCACTGTAGGGGAAACCCCCACAATTGCAGAAAGACCCCGGCAATCAGGCGATCCCCTGTGAGCAAACACTTGGCGATGGTGGAGAGGAAAAACTCCCTTTTAACAGGAAGAAACCTCCAGCAGAACCAGGCTCAGGGAGGGGCAGTCATCTGCTGCGACTGGCTGGGGGGTGAGGGGATAGACAAGATGAGAAGAATAGACATGTAGAGAGCAAACAGCATGATGGGGACTCAATCTATGGGAGAGAACAAACAGATGTTAATGACCAGCAAAAAAAAAATGTCATTGAAAGTGAAGAAAGGAGTGAAGCCCAGTGCATTATTGGAGGTCCCCCGGCTGTCTAAACCTATTAGCAGCATAACTAAGAGAGGGTTCAGAGACATATGATCCCTCCCTAATTGTAGGCTAAATCAAAAAGGAAGGTTTTAACCCTATTCTTAAAAACAGAGATCGAGTCTGACTCCCAAATCCAGATTGGCAGCTGGTTCCACAGGAGAAGAGCTTGATAACTGAAGGCTCTTCCTCTTATTGTAGTTTTGGAGATTGTAGGTATGACAAGTAATAGCATTTTGGGAGCATAGTGCTCTGTTAGGATAATAGGGTAGTATCAGATCTTTTAAATAAAAAGGGGCCTGATTGCTTAGAGCTTTGAAAGTGAGAAGAAGGATTTAAAACTTAATTCTAAACTCTATGGGAAGCCAATGAAAGGAGGCCAGAACCGGAGAGATATGATCTCTCTTTCTAGTACAGTACCTGTTAAAACTCTTGCTGCAGCATTTTGGATCAAATGAAGACTTTTTAAAGATGTTTTAGGAAGTCCTGATAATAAAGTGTTACAATAATCTAACCAAGAGCAAACAAAAGTGTGGCTCAGTTTCTCAGCATCACTCTAAGACATAATACTCCTAATCTTGGCAATATTACACAAGTGATTGAAGGCAGTCTTAGAAACGAATTTAATATGTGAATTGAAAAACAGATCTTGATCAAAAATACCTCCAAAATTCCTCACAGAGCTATTAAGAGAAAGCGTAACTGCATCCAAACTAGAAGTTTGATTTGGAAAGGTATTTCTAAGGGGTTTTTTTCGACCAACAAGAATGACTTCAGTCTTATCTGAATTTAATAGCAGGAAATTACCAGTCATCCAAGCTTTGATTTCCTTAAGACAGGCTTCTAACTTGACTAATTGATTACTATCATCTGGCTTCATTGACAGGTATAATTGTGTGTCATCTGCATAACAATGAAAATGTATACAGTGCTTTCTAATAATGTTGCCTAACGGAAGCATATATAAACTAAAAAGAGTAGGGCCTAGCACAGATCCCTGTGGGACTCCATGACTGAGCTTTGAGTTGAAAGAAAACTCATTGTTGCCATGAACAAACTGGAACCTATCAGATAAATAAGATCTAAACCACTGCAACAAAGTTCTATTAAGTCAAACACAGTGTTCTAATCTATCAAGTAGAATATTATGATCGATAGTATCAAAAGCTGCACTAAGGTCTAAAAGGAGAATTACAGAAACAAGTCCATTATCAGATGTGATAAAGAGGTCATTAGTGACCTTCACTAAGGCTGTTTCAGTACTATGATGGATTCTAAACCCAGATTGAAACTCTTTGTTACGTATGGCTCTGCGAGCCATACAATGAGAGCCAAGGGCAGACCAGTGAGTTTGCGTTGTTTATTGCAATAAAGGGAAAGGAACAAAGGAACAGGGCCTTGCGGGGCCAAAACACAAACGATCCAACAATGGTAAACACTTACACACGATGCTGAATGACGAGCGGGTGGCTGGCGCCAGACGAAGGGGTTCCAGCCTTACCCACGCCAGAGAAGAGCCTGGATAATGGTGTGAGGTCACAGCCCCGAGTGATCGGAGCTGCTCCCTTTTATACTGGTTGACAGCGCCTCAGCTGATGAGAGGTAATTGGGCTCCAGCCGTCCCGTAGAGCTTGACAGCTAGGACCCCGCTGAGACGCTGTCACAATAAGAGCTGGGCTGAGGAGGAATATGGCCTGAGCGCCGGATAACAATGGCGTCTCAGCCCATGTGACACTCTTCAAATAAACCATTTCCCTGCAAGTGGTCAAATAATTGCATAGCAACAACTCTTTCTAAGATTTTTGAAATGAAAGGGAGATTAGAGATTGGTCTATAGTTAGCTAAAACTCCTGGATCCAGCATTGGATTTTTGAGTAAGGGTTTAATTAATTTTTTTTTTGAATGCAAAAGATGCAATAGACTTACACAATGGTCCTCTCCGGCATACAGCTAGGAACATACCGGTCGCTATGGAGGGTGAGAATATGTATGGGCACATAATCATACCATGTAGGATAACTAAATAGACAGTTATGCTGTTTCATCCCACCTAGCAACAATGCTCTGCACTGTGTGTGTTTATATATTTACATATTTATTCCATCTAGCTACAATGCTCTGCACTGGGTGTGTTTATATTTATATATCTATATATTTATTCCATCTAGCTACAATGCTCCGCACTGTGTTTTTATATATCTACATATTATTCCATCTAGCTACATTGCTCCGCACTGTGTGTGTTTATATACTTGCATATTTATTCCACCTAGCTGCAATGCTCCATACTGTGGGTGTTTATATATTTACATATTTATTCCATCTAGCTACAATGCTCTGCACTGTGTGTTCATATATTCATATATTTATTCCATCCAGCTACAATGCTCTGCACTGTGTGTCTGTGTGTGTGTGTGTATATATATATATTTTATAGTAATATGTACATATGTATATTAGCTGCTCTTGCTTGCTTGTTTTTTCTTGCCTTCTGATTGTTGCTCTGAGTGTTGCTATCCCTGTGCTGTTGCAATTCTGGAATTTCCCCGTTGTGGGACTAATAAAGGCTTATCTTATCTTATCTTATCTTATCTTATCTTATTACAGCAGTTTTAAAAGCCTGCAGTACATGGCCTAAAGTTAATGAAGAATTGATTATTTGAAGAATAAAGCTACCAATTAATGGGAAGACTTCTTTTAATAATCTGGTAGGAATAGGGTCTAAAAGACAAGTTGAAGGCTTGGATAAGGAAATTATTTTGTCTATCTCTAAAAGGTCAATTGGAGTAAACTCATCCAAACAGATATCAGTTGAAGGAGTTGTAGTAGTTACTGTATTTAAGTTAATGGTGGGAAGAATCTTACTAATTTTATCTCTGACAGATGGAATTTTATTACTGAAAAAGTTCATAAAGTCCTTACTAGTAAGCTCTAAGGGAATGCTTGGACTGACAGAGTCCTGACTCTTTGTCAGCCTGGTTACAGTGCTGAAAAGAAACCTGGGATTATTCTTGTTCTCTTCTATTAATGCAGAATAATAACTCATTCTAGATTTTCTAAGAGATTTTTTATAAATTAAAAGATGATTTCTCCAAGCTAAATAGATTTCATCTAAATTAGTGGAGTGCCATTTTCTTTGTGGATTTTTTTATTTAGCATTTTCATTTTTCACATAAAAAAAGAAAACAAAAAAGAAAATCAAAAACAAGCAGACATACATGAAATAAAATTTACAATTTTATTTTGTGTGTTTCAGGTAATAGATCCATTTTTTTTTTCCATAGGCAAGTCTACAGGGAAAGCCAATTGTTCCATCGTGTAGATTTCTTTAACAATGTCTATCCACCCTAAAAATATTAGTGGTTTCGCACAAGACCATTTTAATTAATCATTTTCAGACATTGTTATATTATTCACTTTTTCTCATCTACCTTTAATGTACAAAATTTTTATTTTCTGCTTTTTTTATAACATAAACAAAAAAAAAAGAAAGAAAATTTACATATATACAGAAAGCCCCTCCCTCCCAATTCCTCAAGGCTTAAAAAAAAAAAGGAGACAGAATCACCCTGCTGTGTTTTAGCTTATCCCAGAGCGACACACATTTGTAATCACCTTATGATTTTCCAACCACACATTTGTTAATTATTATTATTATTACATAATTTTCAACAAAAAGAAGAGCTCTCAATATAATCTATAAAAGGACTCCATGTCAAGGCAAAGTTCCTACAGGTTCTGCAAACATTGTATCTGAGGTTTTCTAGTGGTAGAAAGGAAAGCACCTCATTTAGCCAATGCGAGAAAGATGGGGGGTTATTTGACTTCCACTGGAAAAGAATAAGCCTGTGGGCAAGTAAAGAAGCAAATGCCAGAGCGTTACCTTGATAAGTTGTGAGTTTGCAATCTGGGGGAATTATGCCAAAAATAGCTATATGGGAACTGGGGATTATTTCTTGTTTGCAGGTATATGAAAAGACCTCAAATATAGATCCCCCAAAATTTGTGAGAGCGGGGAACAGCTGAAACATGTGTCCTAATGAGGCTGGGGCATGGCTACATCTTGGGCAGCTAGGGTCAATAGTGGGAAAGATCTTAGAAAGCTTATCCTTTGAATAGTGGAGACGGTGAAGCACCTTAAATTGAATAAGCCTGTGATGGACACACAATGAAGAAGTATGTATACGTGTCAGACTTTCACGCCACTGCCCTTCAGAGAATTTTATCCCTAAATCTTTTTCCCATTCTGCTTTTGTTTTATCCAATGATATCGCCACTAAATTTTGTATAATCCCATAAATCGTAGAGATATGTTTCTTGGCCCAAGGATCCAAATCTAGGATTTTATCTAGTTGATTAGTTGGTATTAACAAAGGAAAAGAGGGAAACACTTTTTTTTTTTTTACAAAACTACGAATTTGAAGATATCTAAAGAAGTGGATCTAGGTATGTCATAATCTTTCGTAAGCATATTAAAAGAAGAAAAAGTGTTTCCCAGGAATAAATCCTTCAAAAAAAAACTAATCCCTGTCTATGCCGAAGGCAAAAAGCATCATCAATCACAGAGGGTGTAAAAAAACTGATTTGCTATTGGGCAGAGTGTGCTAGCCTGAACTAACTTAAAGTGCCTTCTGAACTGGAGACATATTTTTAGAGAGGATCTAACCACCGGATTCAATACCTGTATGCGATGAGTATATGGCAACGGTGAGGATAAGATGGGTAATGAGTTGGACAGAAGCTCCATCTCAACCCACCTCAGGCCACCCTTATTCTTATATGTATCAAACCAAATTAAAAATTTTACCATGTTTGCTGCCCAATAATAAAAAATTAAAGTTAGGTAGGCCCAAACCTCCCGCCTCCTTTGGTACCTCCAAGTATTTCCTTTTCATCCTAGGATTTGAACTGTTCCAAATGAATGATGAAATCAACCGGTCTAGTTGTTGGAAAGCTGTTTTAGATATAAATATGGGGATCATTTGGAATATATACTGCTCAAAAAAATAAAGGGAACACTTTGAAAACACATCTAGTGCTAGTCCACTAGCCTGCCACAATTTCGATATCCAGCTTATTTTTTCCCATTAAAATCTGATGTGTTTTCAAAGTGTTCCCTTTATTTTTTTGAGCAGTATATATAAAAATCTTGGCAGAATTGTCATTTTTACTATATTTATCTGGCCTGCTAATGAAATGGGTAAGTCTGACCATTTTTTAATGTCTTGAGCTGTCCGTTCAATTAATTTTCTAAAATTATGATTATACAATCCACCTATTGAACGAGTAATCTTAATGGCTAGATACGTGAATATATTATTTTCTAATTTAAATGGAAATCCAGAGTATTCACCATCTACATCGTTAATAGGGAGTAACAAACTCAGAGTAATTAATTTTATAGCCTGAGAGATAACCAAAATTATCTGATACATAATAATTTTAGTATGGTTCCTTCTGGGTTAGATACGTACAGTAGTAGATTGTCTGCATATAGCAATACCTTGTGAAGTTTATTGTCCCGTGAAATGCCTCTCACCCCATCTTCTTTTCTAATCGCTATAGCCAGCGGTTCAATCGCTAGGTTAAATAGGTAAGGAGAGAGGCTGCAGCCCTGTCTGCAGCCCCTTTAAAGCCCGAAATAATCAGAGAATGTGGTATTTGTCCGTACTGCTGCCATAGGGGAATCATATATTATTCTGATCCAAGCTTGAAATGATGGACCAAAACCAAATCTTTCTTAAACAGTGAATTAGTATTGTCACTCGACACGATCGAACTCCTTTTCCGCATCAAACACAATCATTATTTCTGTTTCTTCTGATGTATGTGGTATATACAGTATATTCAGAAGACGACACATGTTACAAAAAGATTACCGGCTGGGTATAAAACCATTTTGGTCATTGTTCACAATTGATGCTATAACTGTCTCAATACGAGTGGCCAGAATTTTTGTAAGAATTTTATAGTCACAATTTAACAAACTTATCGGGCGATATGAGCCGCATAGTAAGGGGTCTTTATCTTTTTAAGCAAAATCAATGTAATTGCCTGCATCATGGTCTGGGGTAATTTCTGTTGGTGGAAAATGTCAGTGTATACTTGTTTAAGAATTGGAGCCAACTTAAGTGCAAATTATTTATAAAATTCAATAGAGAAGCCATCGGGGCCTGGGGCTTTATTACTCTGCATAGATCTTATCGCTTGTAATATTTCTGCTGTCGATATTTCTCTGTCCATTTGTATGTGGTCCTCTGGCATAATTTTTGAAATAATCAGACCATCTAGAAATTCGGATACATGTGAAAAATCTCTGGAGATTCCAGGAGAATAGATACTAATATAAAATTGTTTAAATTGGTCATTTATATCATCTAGGTTGGCGGTTTCTGTTCCTAATGATGTGCGGATTTTAAGAATGGTGTTGGCAGCCGCAGATTGTCTAATCTGGTGCGCCAATAAATTCCCACCTTTCTCTCCATGTTCGTAAAAAGTCTGTTAAGATTTGAAAAACAATAGCTCTGTATGTTTAATAGACATATGTATTATTGAATTTTGTTTTTAAAAGTAACTTTTTTTATATAATTCATGGGTAGGAGAAACAGCATATAGGCGGGCTGTTTCGGCTATATTCTGAGATAGTTCTATCATATGTTGTTTGTTTGTTTTTTCTCTCATATGCGGTATATGAAATTATTTGGTCTCTGAGATAAGCTTTGAGTGCTTTTCAAA
Source organism: Pholidichthys leucotaenia (assembly GCA_020510985.1). Classification (NCBI taxonomy): domain Eukaryota; kingdom Metazoa; phylum Chordata; class Actinopteri; order Cichliformes; family Pholidichthyidae; genus Pholidichthys; species Pholidichthys leucotaenia. The sequence continues at coordinate 284,492,922 of CM035842.1, forward strand.
TTACAGATAATTGAACATCAGGAGTTTGGTTGAGCTCCATAAAATCTACAATTTGTTGTGAAACTAAGTTTTTGAAGGAGTCCTTAGAAAGCAGGAGAGGGTCAAACCACCAGGTGCGCTGGGGTCTAGGGCAATCTGGGAAGCTCATATCTAATTGTACGGGGCTATGATCAGAGATAACAATAGCATTATATTGGCACCCCTTAACCATAGAAGAGGTTCTGCCATCTAAAAGAAAAAAATCAATTCTAGAGTAAGAGTGATGTGCAGGGGAGAAAAAAGAGAATTGTTTTGTAGTTGGATTATTTTTCCTCCAGGGGTCAAAAAGAGCATACGAGTCCATAAGCAACTGAATGACCCTACCTGCCCTTGAAATCTTACTGTTGGGTCTTTGACTGGACCTATCTAAAAAAGGGTGTAATACACAGTTAAAGTCTCCCCCCAGAATCAGTAGATAATCATTAAGATCAGGGAGGGTTGTTATAAAATTACTGAAGAAAGAGGGATCATCCCAGTTTGGCCCATAAATATTCACTAAAACCACTCGTGTACCAGATATATTGCCAGTGACCACTAGACACCTTCCACGAGGGTCAGAGATGGTTGATGAAGAGACAAATGGAACACCCTTCTTGATCAGAATGGCTGTGCCCCATGCTCTGCTCTCATATCTTGAACTAAAAATCTGTCCAATCCAGGCTTTTTTTAGTCTCACATGTTCAGTTGATAGGAGGTGCGTTTCCTGTAGAAACATGGTATCAGAACCAAGAGATTTTAAATGTCCCAGAACCCTATTACATTTCACAGGATTATGAATTCCTTTCACATTGCAACTCAGGAAATGAAGAGAGCATAGAGTATGAGTGTCAGACATTGAACCTTTATCAAAACACAAAGAAAAAAAAAAAAGCAAGTGATCTTGTCTACAAACAAACAGAAAAAAAAAAATAAAGCCTTGAGACCCCATGCCGATCCAACAAATCCTTCAGGATCGCATTTCCCTTTGCTGGTATGACACAGTCAATGCATATAGAAAAAGAAAAAAAAAAAAAACTCTCCTCTTGTCTAGGGTAAACAGTCCACAGATAGGAACAGTAGGAAAACAGGAGGAAAAAAAAATATGTTACACTTGGAAAATGGGACATTTTAAATTTCAACCCTTGGATTAACAATTTCGGCCTGGCTCTCTGATGGTGGGTAAAACTAAATTAAATTATCTGCAATAATGTCTAAGAAAAAAAAGGGGGGGGGGGGAGAAGGGGAAAAAAACTCAATCCAGAAGCACTTTGGGGTTAATCCATTCTTTGTCTTCATTTAGTTCATTTTTCTTTCTATTTCCCCCTTCCTTTCTCTACTTCCCTCTCCCTCCACTCCTCTGCACTCTAAGTAGGAACAGCAGATCACTAGTCCAGCAACCTAAGTAATCTTGTTCATTTTAGCCACACGCTCTTATGCTTACACCCATCAAAATAAATAAATAAAAAAATAAATAAATAGAATTATACAGTACATATATACAATATATACTGTACACACACACACACACACACACACACACACACACACACACACACACACACACACACACACATACACACACACACACATATATACACATACATACACATGCATACATATACACGTACATACAGTATACTGTATACACACATACACATGCATACATACACACACATAATATACTATAATATACTATATATACTGTATATGTACTACAAAATATACTATGATACTTATATTATTCTATATGGCTGAACATGTGCATAAAGACGCATACACACATTTGCAAACTCAGATATCTGTATACACCCTGCTATGCACACAATAGTAAACAAAAAAAAAAAGGGAGTAATAAAAAAAGACAAATTTACAGTGAGAGAATTAATCAACTTATAAGAAAACCTGTACTTATAAGAAACTTAAAAAAAAAGAAAATTCAAATTAAAAAAATCATGTTTTTTAAAACCATGTAAAGAGAAAATAAGGGGAAAAAAGGAAAACTTATATACTGCTCAAAAAAATAAAGGGAACACTTTGAAAACACATCAGATTGTAATGGGAAAAAATAAACTGGATATCGAAATTGTGGCAGGCTAGTCCAGCTTACTCAGATTAAAGGAACACTTTTTAATCTGAGTAAGCTGGCCTAGCCTGCCACAATTTCGATATCCAGCTTATTTTTTCCCTTTAAAATCTGATGTGTTTTCAAAGTGTTCCCTTTATTTTTTTGAGCAGTATATATAAAACTTTTTTTCCTTTTTTTTTGTTAGAAAAAATAAAATAAATACAAAATTAACTAATTTAAACTGAGAAAAAATATGACAATTTCTTGGATGCAAGGAATTTCAAACAGCATTACCAATAGAGGGGCACGTTATAGAAGATAGGAAAGACTACTAGTTGAGATCATCGATTGTTTGTTAGTCACCGTTCAATTTGGAGAACCGTACCAGTCACTGTCCTTTAGCCATCTGCGCCCGTTAACAGCCGGAATTCGTTAACAACTACCAACACTTTGCGTTCTTCTTTAATATTTCCATGGTGTCATGTTTTATGTCTGCAGGTTTTCTCTGATATAATCCATCGCTGTAGATGGGTCCTCTAAGAGTTTATCCAACCCAGATGGTAGAGTAATGCGGAGAACTGCCAGGAAGAGGAGTCCGTACTTGACGCCCTGGCAGCCCCGAAAGAGCCGCTTGACTTCAGAGAAGGCGCTCTCTTCTTCACCACGGCAACCGTATAGTCCGGGAAAATGCTCACTCTCCTACATTGGAGGTTAAGCGAAGCCAAACATGATGCTTTACGGAGGACCTCCTCTCTCTCCTGAAAATAATGGAATTTTGCCACAATCACCCTAGGGTCTTCTTCCTCCTTAGGTGAAGGGCATAGGCTGCGATGGGCCCGATCCAATGTCAGGGTGAAGTCAAGTTTCAGCAGCTCCTGTAGGGTCCTAACAACAGTAACCGTTGGCCTCTGTCCTTCACTGTTCTCCAGCACTTCCTTTATACCAGTGATTCATATATTGCACCGACGTTGTTGCCCTTCCAGGTCTTCCAAATTCAAGCTCAGTGAGGCAACTTCTGATTTTAGCTGGCCAACGTCCCCTTCGATGCCAACTGTCTTATCCAAATACATATTTAGGCAATCCTCCAGGTCTCCTAAATGGGTCTCTTGCCTTGCCAAGGCCTTGTCAGCCTGGTTACAGTGCTGAAAAGAAACCTGTGATTTTTTCTTGTTCTCTTCTATTAATGCAGAATAATAACTCGTTCTAGCTTTTCTAAGAGATTTTTTATAAATTAAAAGTTGATTTCTCCAAGCTAAATAGATTTCATCTAAATTAGTGGAGCGCCATTTTCTTTCTAATTGACGAGTCTTCTGTTTTAAGCTACAAGTTTCTGTGTTGAACCAAGGAGACTGAAATTTCTGATGAGACTTTTTCTTTTTTAAAGGGGCCTCCATGTCTAGGGTCTGATGCAGAGAAGCTGTAACACTCTCTACCGTGCTATCAATTACAGAAGGAGCAAGCGGTCTTCATCTTATTTCCATTGTGTTGACACATGGCATAGAGGAAACAATCTGCATAAATTTGGTTACAACATCATCTGAGAGGCATCTACTGTAGTAATATTATTTCTTTTGGAGCCAAATAGTCAGAAATAGTAAAATCAAAGGTTAAGATAAGATAAGATAAGCCTTTATTAGTCCCACAATGGGGAAATTCCAGGATTGCAACAGCACAGGAATAGCAACAATCAGAAGGCAAGAAAAAACAAGAGCAGCTAGTATATATATGTACATATTAATATATATATATATATATATATATATATATATATATATATATATATATATATATGTATATATATATATATATAGACAGTGCGGAGCATTGTGGTTGGTGGATGTGCAGCAGAAAGTCTAAGCTCTCTCTCTTTGTGGATGCGGCGGGCCAGCTGGATGTCTTTGGGCATGATGGTGACCCTCTTGGTGTGGATGGCGCACAGGTTGGTGTCCTCAAAGAGACCCACCAGGTAGGCCTCGCTGGCCTCCTGAAGAGCCATGATGGCGGAGCTCTGGAAGCGCAGGTCGGTCTTGAAGTCCTGAGCGATCTCCCTCACCAGGCGCTGGAAGGGCAGCTTACGGATGAGCAGCTCCGTGGATTTCTGGTAGCGACAGATCTCTCTCAGAGCCACGGTACCGGGCCTGTAAAGGTGAGGCTTCTTCACTCCGCCGGTGGCCAGAGCGCTTTTCCGAGCAGCCTTGGTGGCCAGCTGCTTCCTGGGGGCTTTTCCTCCAGTAGATTTATGGGTGGTCTGCTTGGTTCTTGCCATCGCTCTTTATTATTCTGTCTTATATTTCTTGCACGCCGCCTAAACTCCAGCCCGGCACCCGCGTCGTTTTCACTTCAGTTCTCCTGGTATGCCGAGTTTCTCCATTAGCACCGGGTGGCGGTTGAGTGCTAGCTAGCTCTTCCCTGCTGTATCGTCTCCTGCTGTAAACAGAGGCTCCGTCCGTGTGTGCAATGTGTTCTATGCGATGGCATGGAGACTGTGGCATGCAGTGAGAGGGATTTCCCCATCTCCACCAAATGGAAACTCTGACCTTCATCCATCAGTGCCCACTCATAAATGTACAACAGAGATGGTATTTTAGCAAAGGTTAAATAGGCAGTTTAAATTTTAGTTCCTTGTGGTGTACAGGTGAGACAGAGAGAAAGAGACTGCACGTGAGATCTTGACCTAACAAGTTGAAATGGCACTGTGGGGAGAAAAGAAACTTTTGTGTGAAATGTCGTCCGTCCATCTGACATAACAGGGGCTCGGTGAAAAACTCATGTGTGAAACCACCATTTGCCACCTGTAATGTGAGAGAATGGGAGGTGAGAGGGGTCTGATACCACTGGTGAGGATAGTACAGAATTTCTTGCACCAGAATCTACCATGAAATCTATCATTTTCCCTGAGATTTTTACAGTTAAAATTGGCAAGTCCGTGAAATGTGAGGTGGAGTATGATGCGAGAGTCAACTCTGTAGTATTGGTGTGTCGTGTGTGTGTAGCTGCAGCAGGTTTTTTGTTTGCAAGCGAATGTACAGCGTCTGCTGGTGGGGGGGGGGGGGGGGGGGGGCGGGAGACTGGGCCATTACAGGCTTATCTGACTGCCCTCAGCTATTTTGGTGTGCTGGTGGAAGACTCCCTTGTGGGGGTTGCCCCTGAGTCTGGCCATAATTTGATGAGTGTTGTTGCCAGCTGCGATTTCCTCCGTGTTGAAAATTGCCCCTGCCCCTGCCTCGACCTTGGCAGGTGTTTCTGGGCTTAACAGGGGAGTCCTTAACCCAATGTCCACCTTGCTTGCAGTAATTACAGCTGGAGAGTTGAGGGCATTCCTTCGCCCAGTGGCCTTCTCCCCCACAGTAACGGCACTGGTTTGGTGCTGCAGAAGACCCAGGGTGTGGTGAAGTTGAGGTGGGAACCCACTTAGCCATAGTGAGGAGGGCTTTTTCCAGGTTATCCTCCTTTGCTTGTTTCTTTTTCTTGTTTGTACTATTGTTTGTACTATTTTTCCGGTTCCGGTTCCGCCGGACCGGCGGCGCCACACGAGTCGGCTGCCTGTTGCAACAGCCTTTTTTTTATCTTCCTTCTTCTTTCTACACCTTTCACTCTGTATATATATCACGGACACACGGATCACCCCGGGGGTCTCCCGGGTCGGCGGACGGAGCCACGGTTTGCAGCGGGAGACGTTACAGCGGGGAGGAGCTAGTGCTAGCTAGCACTTGGCCGCCGCCCGGTGCTAATGGGAAACTCGACATACCGGGAGCTGTAGCGAAAATGACGCGGGTACCGGGCTGGAGTTTAGGCGGCGTGAAAGAAATATAAGACAGAATAATAAAGAGCGATGGCAAGAACCAAGCAGACCGCCCGTAAAATCTACTGGAGGAAGAAGCCCCCCCCCCAGGAGACAGCTAGCCACCAGGGCTGCTCGGAGAGGCGCTCCGGCCACCGGCAGAGTGAAGAGGCCTCGCCGTCACAGGCCCGTGGCTCTGAGAGAGATCTGTCGCTGCAAGAAATCCACGGAGCTGCTCATCCGTAAGCTGCCCGTCCAGCGCCTGGTGAGGGAGATCGCTCAGGACTTCAAGACCGTCCTGCGTTTCCTGAGCTTCGCCGTCATGGCTCTGCAGGAGACCAGCGAGGCCCACCTGGTGGTCTCTTCTTCGCTAAGGGGGTCACCATCATGCCCAAAGACTTCCAGCTGGCCCGCTGCATCCACGGAGAGAGAGCTTAGACTTTCTGCTGCACATTCACCAGCCATAATGCTCTGCACTGTGTGTCTATATATATATACATTTATAGTAATATGGACATATGTTTACTAGATGTTGTTTTTTCTTGCCTTCTGATTGTTGCTCTGAGTGTTGCTATCCCTATGCTGTTGCAATCCTGGAATTTCCCCATTGTGGGACTAATAAAGGCTTATCTTATCTTATCTTATCTTATTGGCATTATGATGGTGGTGTTCGGCATGTGGGAGGAGCTCTGCCAGAGTACAAGTTTGCCACCCAATGCAGGTCTTCTTCAGATCAGTGGCCAAGGTGGGCAGGAGTCCACTGACAAACCACATATTGAGATGTGTGGAATAAGGGACCACTGTCATGAGGTAGTCATCTGGCCTTTCCATGTCCCCCTCACAGTCAAACACCTTTCTCAGTCTGTGGAAATAATCGCCTGGAGTCTCATCATCTTTTTGTTTGCAGGACGAGACTTTGGAGAGACCACAGGCATGTTTACACTTTTCCTTAATGCCATAAATGAGTGTGTTGAGGTCAGTCTTAAATGTGTTGTTGTCAGCATCATCCCAGGCAGTATTGGCAGGCCTGGAGGTTCTATCTAGATTCGGCATGAGTTTTGCCGTGACATGTTGTAGCTCTGGAAATGTAGGTCGGTATGTCTCACAGAAGGCACGGAGCTGAGCCTTCTGTGAGACACTATGGCGTGACATGGGTCTACGTGCCCTGGCTGCTCATCACGCTGACGATTGGATCCCATCCTCACCGCTTCCCCATTTTGGCCTTGCCACTGTTTCATTCTCCCCCTCTCTGCAGATGTTCCGGGCAGAACACACAATTTCACTTCCCTGTGAGCACTTCATATAAACTCTCAATGAAAATAGACAGTACAGATGGATGCACCCCTTCACCCTGTCTTCCAAACCAGAGGCTGATGATCACATGCTCTCACGTGTTCCCTCATCTCTGTGGGCAGCACATACATATGATGTGGGGCTCATTAAAAATTGCCCTCTGGTGGTCATCACCCCAAAGTCTGATTTCAGACCCAAATGCTCACAGTACCCACTCAGACCTGAGGCACGTGATGGCATCACTCCTGTCTTTGAATCTCTTCTAAAAGAAGGGATAGTCATCCTGGCCCCTGACTCACCAGTGTGCACACACATTTTGCCTGTAAAAAAGATTAGAGCTAAAGGTCAACCTCCTGAATGGCAATTTGTTCAGGATCTCCAGACAGTGAATGCTGGAGTGGTTCAGCGCACGCCTGTGGTCCCCAACCCTCATACTATTCTGAGCCAAATTCCACCATCCTCCACCTCTTTTACAGTGGTGGATTTGTCCAATGCCTTTTTCAGCGTTCCAGTTCACAAAGATTCACAATTTTGGTTCACATTCCAATTCAAGGGGAAGCTTTATACCTTCACTAGACTAGCCCAAGGCTACCGTGAAGGCCCAACTATCTACAATGCCGCACTCAAGGACTCATTGAGCTCACTAACACTTTCCGAGGGTTGTGTCCTCATCCAGTATGGATGACCTTTTGCTGTGCGCACCAAATCAACCACAGTGTCAGATCGACTCCATCAAATTACTCATTTGGCTGCTGAAGGCCACAAACCCTCCAAATCCAAACTCCAGTTTTGCAAACCTGTAGCAACATTTTTGGGTCATCAAATATCGGCTCAAGGCAAATCTCTCTCCCCAAAATGTGTGAACACCATTTGCCATATGAACAAGCCACATACAAAAAAGTAGCTTCTTTCCTTCCTTGGCATGGCCTCCTACTGCCTCTCTTTCATTCCTGATTTTTCATGCAACGAGAGACCAATGCGTGATATCATTCCATCTAAGGGTCACTGTCATCTTCTACTTGAGTGGACTCCTGCTGCTACTGACTCTTTTGCAAACATGAAGAAAGCTCTTTTGTCTCCTCCAACACTCTCACTTCCTTATCCCTCCAAACCTTTTGTTCAGTATGTTGATGAGAAGTCCGGATGCATGGCCTCCATTCTTTTGCAGCCGCATGGTGACAAACTGCGGCCCATAGCTTACTATTCCTGCAAATTGGATGCTGTTGCTGCTGGGTTAGTGCTTTGTCTCCGTGCTGCGGCAGAGTGTGCCATGGCAGCATCACGTGACATTGCTTTGTTCTTTCCCTTGACACTGTATGTCCCTCATGCTGTGGCTCTCCTTCTAACAGACCAACAATCTTCACATCTTTCACACGCTAGGTGGCTCCGATACCACTCCACTATTTTGGAGACACCAAATCTTACTGTCAAATGCTGTGCACAGTCAATCAACCCGGACACCAATCTTCCACCATCTTCCTGTGATGATGACACAAACTGTGACCATGAATGCGTATCCTTGGTTGACCTTGTCACCTCTCCCATACCTGACCTTTCTGACACTCCACTTCCCAACCCAGACCTTGTCCTGTATGTTGACGGCTCTGCATCCGTTGACCCTTCTGTAGGCCTCAACAAAGTGAGTTGGGCAGTGTGTAATGACCACTGCACACTACTCTCTGGCTCTCTGCCATCTCACCTCTCTGCTCAGGCTGCTGATCTTGTTGCCCTGACAGAGGCATGCACTTATGCCACAGGTCACTCTGTCACCATCTACACTGACTCCCGTTATGCCTTCAGAGTAGTGCATGGCTTTGGCGCCCTTTGGCGCAAACGCAATTTCCTCACTTCTGCAGGCACACCAGTGAAGAACTCTCTGTATGTCTCACATCTACTCAAGGCTATCCTTCTCCCTTCTTCTGTGGCAGTGTGTAAATGCACAGCTCACACTTCCTCATCCGACCCTGTTTCAAAGAGCAATGCCTGAGCTGATGCTACAGCCAAGGCCGCTGCTCTGTCTTTTGCTGCTGTTCACTCTCTCTCTTCCCCCTTACCTCCGCCACCTTCTCTTCCTCCCACTGACTCTGTCTTCACCATGCGGTGTCTCTCCTCCCCACAGGAACGTCGCAAATGGACGCAGAAAGGATGCTACAAAGACCAGGATGGTGTATGGCGGGGCCCAAATGTCCTCCCCTGCCCTCCAGCTCATTTTTTCCATCACTTTGCTAAGCTGACACATGGAAAGGCTTATGTGTCAAAAGAGGGGATGATACAACCCCTGCATGCTAATTGGTTCACCACTGGCTTTACTATTTATGCTGAATTTTTTTGCAGAAAATGTCTGATCTGTGCCACTAACAATGTTTACAGAGTTCCCATACAGGTTCCAGCTGCTCACCCACCCCCTACAGGTCCCTTCCAGCATTTGATGATAGCCTTCATTGAACTACCACCAGCTGAGGGTAAAAAGTACTGTTTGGTAGTGGTTGACATGTGGTCCAAATGGGTAGAAGCCCTTCCAGCCAAACATGCAACAAGTACAGTTGTAGCCAGAGTGTTACTATCAGAAATTATTCCCAGATGGGGAATACCTGAGACAATCTCCAGTGATAATGGTAGATATTTAGTGAATGAGGCTTTCACTGATTTGAGCCTCACACTGGGCTTTGACTTGAGAAAACATTGTGCCTATCACCCACAGTCAGTTGGCACCATTGAGTGTGAAAACGGTACTTTGAAAAATAAACTTGCCAAACTCGAAGATGAAACTGACCTACCCTGGACTAAGTGCCTTCCATTAGCACTCATGTACATGTGCATGTGAGTCAGGAAGAAATATAATATGTCACCTTCTGAGATTCTGTTTGCTTGTCCTCTGTTTTTAAGATTCTCTGTGGATAGGAAGATACCGCCTCCTTTAACCACATCACATTTTGAGAACGCTATGTTGTCTTATTGCTCTGCCTTGTCTTGTCAACTACATAACATCTCTCAGCAGGTTAAAGCTGCTCTGCCTAGGCCTGTAGAGGGAGCCGTCCATGACATCGGGCCTGGTGACTGGGTAGTGATCAAAAGCTTCAAACGGAAGAACTGGCACTGTAAGTGGTAGTTGGGTCCATACCAGGTCCTTCTGACAACATTCATGGCTGTGAAAATTGCAGAAAGGGTGACATGGATCCATGCAACACATTGCAGGAAGGTCCCAGCGCTCAAGCCAGAAGAATCCAGACCAGACAAGGATGAGAAGCAGAAGTAAGTGGTTAGCCACAATCACCACCCCATGTTGTAGACTAGGACAAGAAGAAGCTGAGCCATGTGATGAATAAAGACCACACCATACCACATTCGACATCTGTCACAAACCTACCTGAGTGTACGCCGAACACTGTTCAGCAGTAACATACACCATGCATGCCCACTTACACTGATAGTGACATGATGGACAATTCGGATTCATGACAACACCTGCTCACGAATGATGGCCAGCGCAACAGACACCAGCGACGCCACTGCGGCTGGGCCTTCTGAGACTTATTGTATGTGGGGTTCTTTTTCCTGTTTCTGGTTGTAATAGTTGCCTATTTACTGATTCGTCTCTGTGCACCACTACTCCATCCTCCTCATGCACAGTTCCTCATTGCTTTTAAAAGAACGGTCCGTGGCCCCAGCTCCAGAAGGGTCATTAATGACATCCTCCTATTATCTGAAGGTATAAGGAACCTCTCCTCTGGTTTCCTCCTGAATTCGTGGTACTGCTATGCCCGTTTTCTCGCCAAAGAACAAAGAACCACGAACTGCTATGTCTGCACTAGAATGCCTGGAGCTACTACTAACCCTCATGTTTCTCCTGCTCCATTCAACTCATCTGATCTCTTTCCTGACATTCTGATATCGGCACTGACCCCTAATTTCTTAAATCAAACTGTACAGATAACATCAGGTCACAGTCTACCCCCCGTGCCACCTAACACAGAGAGGAATTTTTCTAAATTCCTGGCAATAAACTGCAGTGATAATACACCCCTTTTTGGCCCGGTCCACTACCCCCCAAACTCTAAATTCATATGTCTTGCTAGTAATCTTACTCTTACCCTGCCTGGGGTGAAAATGGACTCTGTACCCAAGCTCTATTGCTCCCACACCTACTCACCATGCACCACCAACAGCATAGGGCACCTCAATATTACTCAAGCCCTACCAGGTACTACATGTAAACCTTATTTTTTGGTTCCCGATGTCATGGGCACAATGGCGCAAACTGACTTTCTATGGCTATGTGGTTCTCACATGTTCCAAGCCCTGCCGACGAACTGGGTGGGCCGGTGTGCTGTAGTACGCACTGCTGACCACTCTTTTATAGTAACTGCAAGCCCCAGAAACAACACCTCACATAGGTCAAAGAGAGATGTTTCTCACCATGACTCAATTTGGGGCACCGACATTCCTAGAACCCACAAACTTTGGTCGGCTGCCCAGAAAGTCTCTCTTTCTCTGTTTCCATGGCTCAGTGTTGGGAAACTCATGCTGCGCATGGAGACATTGGATTACTGTATAGGCACCTTTGCCAGTGTCACGCTCTTGGCCCTTAGGGGCATTAGAGAAGAGCTGCACACACTCAGATTGATGGAACTTCAAGTTCGTATGGTATTGGGTCAACAAACAGCCTCGCAAGGAGGGGTCTGCACTGTGGTTGGCATTGACTGTTGCACCTACATCCCCGCTAATGACGAGGACAGTAGTATCATTTCTCAAGCTATTCAAAATCTCACGGCTCCTCACGATGTCTCCCTTCTGGACCATGTCATGGGGGTGGGGGGATCTATGCCTGGATCTTTAGTGGTGGCTGGAGGAACTGACTCATATGCATTGGTATAATACTGCTTGTTGTTTTACTAATCTTAATGTTCTGTGGCTGCTGTATACTTCCCATTATTAGACACATGAAATCCAAACTGTTTATCTTTAATATGAAGCATTATGTGCCTGTTAACACCACAGACCCCTCATCAGCCCCACAAATGTTAAACTATACTGCTTTGCATATGTCTGAGCTCCCATTTCCCAATGATTATGACGATTGCACTGCACTGGCAAGGGCAAACATGTGACATCCAAGCCTAACAACGAAGACACCAGTGTATAAAAACCACAATGCTCACCCCCTTCCAATCTTATCTGCTTGCCACATATAATAATAATAACAATAATAATAATAATAATAATAATAATAATAATACATCAGTCTTATATAGCACTTTTCTAAATACTCAAAGACGCTTTACAAAGCAGCATAGGGACAAACATACAGAGAACGGGTAAACAGACAAGGTAGGTACACATAGGTAGAAGAGGCAGTCAGTTTTTATAGGTAGATTTGAAAAGATGGGTTTTGAGTTGATTTTTGAAAGAAGCAAGTGTGTTGGCAGACTGGATGTGAAGGGGCAAGGAATTCCAGAGGGTTGGGGTGGCGATGGCGCATGATCTATCACCCAAGGTGCAGAATTTTGTCTTGGTGATGGGGTAAGAAGGTGAGCGTCAGCAGAGCGGAGGAGACGAGTGGGAGAATGACGAGACAGAAGGTCCGTTAGGTATAAGGGGGCAAGGTTATGAAGAGCTTTATAGGTGATGAGGAGAATCTTGAAGTTGATGCGCTGTTGAATGGGGAGCCAGTGGAGCTGATGGAGGAGAGGAGTGATGTGGTCTCTGGAGCGGGAGTGAGTAAGTAGGTGGGCGGCTGAGTTTTGGACATACTGTAGTTTTTGGAGGATGGTGGAAGGAAGTCCATACAGAATGCTGTTACAGTAATCAAGTCTGGAGGTGATGAAGGTGTGGATGAGTATTTCAGCAGCAGAGGGTGAGAGGGTGGGATGGAGGCATGCAATATTACGAAGATGAAAAAATGATGTTTTGGTGATATGGTTGATGTGAGATTTGAAGGAGAGGGTGGGGTCCATGATAATGCTGAGCTTTCTGGCCGGGGGGAGGGGGTGACTGAGTGACCATCGGTTTGGAATGAAAAGTTCTGGGAAGAGGGTAAAAAAGATTTTGGTCCAAAAATGATGATTTCTGTTTTATTGCTGTTTAGCTTGAGAAAGTTGTTAGTCATCCAGGTTTTTATGTCTGTAAGGCAGTTGGTGATGGTGGAGAGAATGGCGGGGGTGATGGATTTAGAGGAGATGTACAGCTGGGTGTCGGTGGCGTAGCAGTGAAAGTGAAGACCATGTTGACGGATGATGTGACCAAGCGGAAGCATGTAGAGAGTGAAAAGGGTTGGACCGAGCTCAGAGCCTTGAGGGACACCGTGTGAGACGGGGGTGGTGTGTGATTTATGATTGTTGATGGAGATGTACTGGAATCTCTCAGACAGATAGGAGGTGAACCAATAGAGGGCGGAGTCAGTGATGCCAATAGAAAGCAGACGACAGAGCAGGATGGAATGATTGATGGTATCGAAAGCAGCGCTGAGATCGAGGAGGAGAAGAATGGTGAGGGAGCCAGAGTCAGAGGCAAGCAGGAGGTCATTGGTGACCCTGAGGAGGGCGGTTTCAGTGCTGTGGTGAGAACGGAATCCAGATTGAAATGTTCCGTAGAGTTTGTTGGAGAGGAGGTGTTTCTTGAGTTGGGTGGCAACAGATTTTTCCAATATTTTAGCCAGAAATGGGAGGTTGGAGATAGGTCTGAAATCGTTGGGGTCGTCAGAGTCCAGGCCAGGTTTCTTAAGGAGGGGGGTGATGGCAGCAATCTTAAGTGATGGGGGGACAGTGCCAGTGGTGAGGGAGGAGTTGATGGTGTTGATGATAAGGGGGGCAAGAGGGGTGAGACAGGCTTTGATAAGGGGGGAGGGGATGGGGTCCAGGGGGCATGTAGATGATTTCATGCTGGAGAGTATTTCGGAAAGTTCATCAGTGGTTATGGGTGAGAAAAGGGAGAGCTGTTTATCTATGGGTGGAGAAAAAGTGGGTTCTGAGTCAGGGGTGATGGCTGGGGAGGAGGCAAGCTGGTTGTGAATATCGTCAATTTTGGAATGGAAAAATGATAGAAAGCTATTGCATTTTTCAGGGGTGAAGGATGATGAAATGATGTCCTGGGGTTTGAGGAGTTTGTTGATGGTGGAGAACAGATTGCGGGGGTTGGAGGATCCAGAGTGAATGATGCTGGAGTAGTAGGCAGAGCGAGCTTCATTGAGTGAGGATTGATATAGGTGCATCAGTTCTATGTGAGCGAGGGTGTGTACAGTCAGACCAGTTTTGCAGCTCAGGCGTTCAAGCTGTCGCAGTTGTTTTTTGAGTTTGTGAACTTCTAAAGTGTACCACGGGGCCGAATGAATGAAAGTGACGGATTTTGTTTTCATGGGGGCCAGTTTGTTGAGGGAGTTAGACAATGTGTTGTTGTAGATGTTTACTAAGTCCGTAGGGGTTGGGTTTACAGGGAAGGTGAGGTTGGAGAGAGTGTTAGATATGCATGTGGAGAGAGAAACTGAGCAGATGGACTTAAGATTCCTGAAGGTTATTGTTCGGTCTTGTTTGGGTTGAGGGGCCGGGATGTCAATGTCCAGTGTTATGGCGAGATGATCCGAGATGGTGAGGTCAGTGCTGGAGATGTTGTGAATGTGGAGACCAGTGGAGCAAACCAGATCCAGGATATGTCCACGTCTGTGGGTAGGGAAAGTTATGTGTTGGGTGAAGTTGAGACACTTGAGTAAGTCCAGAAAATCGTTTACGTATTTGCAGTCAGGGGAATCAATGTGGAGGTTGAAATCGCCAAGCAGTAGGACAGATGGTGAGGTTGCAGACAGTACTGTAATGAGTTCTGAAAGATCTGATAAGAAAGATGGATTTGGTTTGGGAGGGCGGTAAATAATTGCAATGAGGAGAGGTTTTGGGCCGGGGAGTTTAAAAGTCAGGTGTTCAAAAGAGGAAACAGCGGGTATGGAGAGAGGTTGTGGATTGAGGTCATGAAGATGAATAGCAGCAATACCTCCTCCACGGCCTTCAGGGCGTGGGTTGTCCAGGT
Source organism: Pholidichthys leucotaenia (assembly GCA_020510985.1). Lineage (NCBI taxonomy): Eukaryota > Metazoa > Chordata > Actinopteri > Cichliformes > Pholidichthyidae > Pholidichthys > Pholidichthys leucotaenia. The sequence goes on from CM035842.1 coordinate 284,508,092, forward strand.
ATGAATATCCAGCAGGGGTGGTTTGGTTAAGTGCAATGTAATCCAGGGGTTTTTGCCAAGTTTCAGTGAGACAGAGGAGATCCAGTTTATTATCAGTGATGAATTCATTTAGAATGAGGCTTTTATTGTTAAGGGATCGTGTGTTGAAGAGGGCAAGTTTCAGGTGCTTTTGTTTTGAAAATGCGGGTGCGGAAGTCGGGATAGGGTGGAGGTTGAAAGGATTCACGTTGGGGTTGTTCTGATGACGCATCACATTGTTGTGATGACGCAACGCGGAAGTGCGGAAGCTGGTGTCCATGCAGTGATTTGACCAGAGAACGGGGATACAGTTTGTTGTGGTTAAGTGGCAATTAAACTTGAGGCGTGAACTTCGGTGGATGTAACAGGGCCGGAGGAGAAGACTGGAGCTTTTTAGTGAGGCAATGAGTTCCAAGGAGGGAGAGGTTTGGTGGTTTAGCCGGAGGAGTTGCACGGATGTGTAGCGTAGCGCCATAACTGGGGCTATGCCGGTGCTGGAGGTGGGTGATGGAGGTCCGAGTTTGTTGCAGGCGTTATAACCAATGAGTCGGCAGAGTTGCAGGATGAAGTGACAGAATGTGTCGACCATGGAAGGATGCTTCCCAGCCTCTCTGATTTCTAGCCGAGCAGCGCTAGCACCAGGCAGCAGCCAGTTAGCCGTTGACCCGCCAGCTTGTAGCAAGACACCCAGTAGCAAGCTCGGTAGTGAACTAGCTGATGGCCCAGCGATGTTAGCAGGGAGTCCCAGACAGATGACAGCCAAAGCACAGACAGGTAGAGGTCGGCCAGCCGTCAACTGGCTGGCTAACAGCCAGTGTCCCGCTAGCCCGCTTTCCCGCAGGCCAAGGCCACCAGCAAGTCGCAGGTAGATGTTCCAGAGATGGAGAGTAGAGAGGCAGATGAAGACAATCCAAACCATGACAGGACAACAGAACAGTTTGTGACCGGAGTGGCACTTGAGTCAGCCCGGTGGGTGAAGTTGACAGCCAAGATTGTCTTGCAGGTAAGCGTCCACACCACCAGTAAAATGAACAAAAAATAGTAGTATCCAGGTCCAGCAATGTAGGGAAACAAACAAACAAAAAACACAGAAACTGTAAAGTTAAAAAAAAAAGAAATTACAAATGAGTCACGAATGGGGAAGCGGCGAACAGAGCAGCACCAGCATCCTCCCTCCTCATTAGACAACAGGTGTGTGACACCTCTATATAAAGTACCTCTATATAGAGTACCTGTGCTCACAAAAACAGCCTCTTGTGACTCTCCACAACCTGCATGTCTTCCAAGTCGATGTTTATGATGCATTTGTTTAAACCTGTTTATGGTGTACATATTGCTGATGTTCTACATTGACTGCCTTGTATATATGGTCATATATGACCAAAAGAGGGGAATTGTGATGGAAATTTACTGTTACTGTGAATGTTATGAAGCAATCTGTATGTAATCTCATCAGCATACTCAGAGTGTAATCTTAGCACACCCAGACTGTAACCTCATCAGCACACCCAGAGTGTAATCTGATCAGCACACCCAGGGTGTAACCTCATCAGGAACTGAAATAGAGGCTTGTGTGCATGTATAAATATCAGATGTTCCTCTTTCAAGGTAGAGTAGTGTGAGCAGACTTCTTCTTCTTCACTCCTCTCCTGCATGCAGCAATGAAGGTCATCTAACTCTGCAGATCTGACTGGTGTTTTTCCTTCAGGACCTATAGAAATAGGACAAATAAAATTTTCTATTACAAGAACATACCCTCAAATCCACCCCTTGCTGTCACCCATTACCACTGTATACCAGAATACATACACCAGCTTATAGATGTGCATGAGCTTGCATGGAAAAAGAAAACAAACATGATATAGAACATAATAAAAACAGTTCTACATTAAACCAAAACACGCTAAAAAATTATGACCTCAGTGACAAAATGAGAGTACAGAATAATATGAAAAGGCATTTTCTATATAAATGTATTTGTTTCTCATATTTTGTTGTAGATTCCTCAAAGAAAGTTAAAAAGGAACCCCAGACTCTACAAAACTTAGTCTCAAATCCTCTGAATGTACATCTGATTTTCTCCAGCTTCAAATTACACATAACATTCTTAGCCAGTGAGAATGATGGTAAAATTAAACGAGGTGGTAAAAGGGTATAAAAATCTTTAATTTTATGGCTCCCTGCAGGTAAATGCCGTCTCCCAGGAACCATTCCAAACAACCATATTTATGGGATCTGGATGGATTTTAGTGTACCAAACAGAGGAAAGTGTTTCAAAAAGAGCTTCCCAGTATTTCTCTAATTTAGGACACAGCCCAAACATATGTATCAGCATTGCTTCCATAGACTGGCATCTCTCACACATGGGGCTGATTCCTGGATACATTTTGGCTAATCTGGATTTTGAGAGGTGTATCCTGTGTACCACTTTGAATTGGATTAATGAACGTCAAGCACATATAGATGAATAATGCATTTTCCCTAAATTACTGAGCCAAGTTTCCCCATCCACCATTTGGAGTTCTGTCCCCCATGCAAATTTGATTTTTGAATGAGAGGAAGTATTTAGATTAGATATTTCTTTCATTATATAGTATGTTGTACCTCTTTTTGTCAGATTGTAAAACATAATATTGTCAGTAGGAGGTTTAGTTGGAAATTCTGGGATCAACTTCTGAGTTTAATGCTGAACCTGAAGAAATGGGGGAAAAAAGTGTGAATTAGGTAGATTCAATTTTTTCAGAAAACTCTTCAAAAGATGCAAAGGCGCTCTCAATAAAAAGGTCTTTCAAACTTTTCAACCCCTGCCTATGCCACATGTCAAACGATTTACCTTGCAATGAAGGTGGGAAAAGGGATTTGATGCAATTGGACTGCAAAGACATGCATTCTCAAGGCAGAAGAATTTTCTAATCTTTGAATAAATTCTGAGTGAGCGGTTCACTACAGGGTTAGTGTCAGGTAGGTTCAAAAGCAAAGGCATAGTTGCTCCCTATAAAGCAGATGATGAGGCTGGAGCACAAGAATGTAATTTGAGCTGTACCCATGTTGGACAGTTACTTTCTAAACAATGATGTGTCCAGTGTGCCATACAGTATAGACTGGTAGCTCAATAATAAAGTTGGAAATTCATGAGGGCCAATTCTCCATCACACATTTTTTTTTTGATAGTCTTTGCACAGACAAGGTTGTTTGCCTTTCCATACAAAAAATTGAAATAGTTCAATCATTTTTTTTTAAATAGGTAGCTGGGATCAGAATAGGTAGACATTGAAAAATATATAAAAAATTAGGAAGCACTAACATTTTAACAGCATTGATTCTGCCCATAAGCAAAATCGGAAGAGATGACCAGTTAGACAATTCTTGTTGTGTTTTAGTTAATAATTTCCCAAAGTTTTGGCTAAAAAGTTTGGAAAAACTCCTTGTTACTGTATCTCCCATTTAGGTAAAGTGGTATGTCATGGTTTTAAAAGGTTGTTTTTATTACCCCGAAAAGGATGTTTCTATGTTCAGTGGTAACAATACACTTTTATGAAAATTCACTTTATATCTTGATATTTTTCCAAACTGTTGTAAAAGATTTAAAACAGAGGGAATGGTAGACTCAGCTCTGGATATAGTATATATATATATATATATATATATATATATATATATATATATATATATATATATATATATATATATATAGTTAGGCCCAGAAATATTTGGACAGTGACACAATCTTCATGATTTGGGCTCTGCATGCCACCACATTGGATTTGAAATGAAACAACTACAACAGAATTGAAGTGCAGACTTTAAGGTTTAATTCAAGGGGTTGAACAAAAATATATGATTAAACATGTAGGAATTGTAGCTATTTTTATACAAACGCTCCTCATTTCAGGGGCTCAAAAGTAATTGGACAAATAAACATAACCCTAAGTAAAATGTTACTTTTCAATATTTTGTTGAGAATCCTTTGCAGGCAATGATTGCCTGAAGTCTGGAACCCATGGACATCACCAAACGCTGGGTTTCCTCCTTTGTGATGCTTTTCCAGGCCTTTACTGCAGCTGTCTTCAGCTGTTGCTTGTTTGTGGGTCTTTCTGCCTTAAGTTTTGTCTTGAGCAAATGAAATCCATGCTCGATAGGGTTGAGAGCTGGTGTGAACATGCGATGACAGCGGGGAGCGAGGCCAAAAGTTTTTCAGTTAGTCCTTTTTATTTTACTTACAAATAATCTCCAATTCAGATAATCTCCAGTCTCTCAGGATAAATCTTCTGACACAGTTTCAAAAACAAAATGTACTTTCTCCAAAGAAGCATATCAAGCAATAGACATTCCTCAATAACCATTTTCATCAATATACAACTCTTACTCGATATCTCACACCTGTTATATAGTGGACAGATCAATTAGAGGTAATTAGCCCCTACCATAATCCTAGGTAAAACACTTCATTCCTTATACTAAACACATACCCACTAATATATAAAAATACATTTTTATTTATTACCACTTTTGTCAGATTCAAGTTATTTCTGTGACCATTGTGGGTTTTTCTTTCATTAACAGAGGGGTACCAACAATTTTGTCCACGTCTGTACTTAAAAGGTGAAAGAGTCTTGCTATATACCAGTTTTATTCAAAACTGAAAGACAAAGTACCACAACATTAACGGTAGTCATACCACCTTATTTTAAGAGCTCAGGATAGCCACCCCTGTCAATGCCTGGACAAGCAAAGGGGTGCTAGATAAAATGGAGGCAACACTGGGATTATTTTGTTAAGCCCATTATTTTTTTTTTTTAATACTTGATACCAACATTAACCTGTTGCACTTCAGTGTACCGCGGGCGGACACGTCTCTGCATCCTAGGGCGCACGAGGGCATCCTAGGATGCACACTGTGCGTGCTAGGAGTCATTGAAAAAAAAAAAGAAGCTGCATTTCCGTTCTACAACTACAGACACAGCCGCGAACAGAAAGCCAAAGGAGTGTTTTGATTGGTTTAGATGTGATTGACCTCTCATTCGACTAATAAGAGCCTTGAATTGGGTTTCTGAAACCTTGAAGAACCAATGACTGAAAACATAGCAAGAAGGACCTGCCTACCAACGGCTGCGAATACAGTGAGCCAATTGAAGCACAGTAGTTCGAAAGCGTGCCTCCCTTGCAAAATCTGTTTTGTTTTAGCCGCTGGGTGACACACACACATTTGCCAGTCTTTTTTTCTTACTACTGTTCTTATTTGTTTTGAAAAATCGTTCGCCAAAACCGCAATCATGGAAGAGCAAAACCGCAATAATGGAATTATGGTTTGACCGGGTTGCGTGACCAGAACCACGAGTCATAACAAGCAGACCAGCTTCATGTTCGTTTGACAATGAGGAAGAGAAGATCTCCAGTGACACTGCTGTTGTGGACAGGTGTTATAAGCTAAATTATTCTTTATCCCTGAAAATTGTAATCAAAATGACTTTTGACCGATCGGTAAATTACAACTGTGCGTAGTAGACTGCAGCACATCGTGACCACGGCGCACCGTGACCGCGATGTCCGTCCTCTGTAGCGGGGGTGGGGGGGGTGGGGTGGGAGTTATCATCTTCTATATTACAGATATTTTAGTATAATTTTTAGTGCACTGTAGGTTATTTTTTCTTATAAAAAAAGCCACGCATTTTTCCTGTGGCATGCTTCTTTGTGTGTGGGGGCTTGTTTGTTCATTCATTCATTCATGAATGAATAAACAACCCCCCCCCACACACACACACACAGCCCTGAGTGTCACCTTTGATTAGAGCCCAAGATCAAGCTTCTATATTGAATCATTCAAAAGTTACAGACGTTTTTCCAAACTGTGCCATTTGGCACAATTTGGCACAGTTCAAAAACATCTGGGAACTACCTGAGTAAAAAGCTGTGTAATATATTCATGTTTTGTGGTATTGTTACAAAATTTTGACCTCAGCTGGATAACACTTGGTTCTACATTTCTGTTGCATTTTCCAGCCAGTATCTGACAGCTGTGTGTTATTTGCAAGCATTTGTATCCAAAAAAACACCCAGGCGAAATTTATTTTCTTCAAGTTCAGTATGTTTAGATGACTGTTACTCAGTGGCCGGAGCACTTAGAGAGATTATGACTGTTTTGCCAAAAAATTCAAAGTATTTTCTTTTAAATGAGACCAACCCCATGAAGATGCTGCAAAGGGTTGAATAACAGCTTTTGATTTACTTTGGGTACGTTATTTTTTGGCGTTTTTAGGGAAATTGACCAGAGTGCAAGGGGTTAAAGGAATAGTAGGTGACTTCTTTTATTTCTCTTTTTCCTCTTTTCACTTTAAAGGTCAGCTACATGAAAATTTTGTTCTTAATTCATATGTTAACTTTCAGTAGTTGTTTAAAAAAGATGACAATGGACATTCAGTTGGTGCATGCAGAGCTGGTGAACGAGCTCAGAGAGTGGTGTCAAGGTGAGTCCCTTGAGGAGGACCATGGGTTATTGGTGCTCATTCCCAAAGGTGTGGCGACTGCCCAGGTGGAAGAGATGCTGGAGAATGTGAAGGCCCTGGGACAAGTGAGAGTCAGAGGCAGAATGTACAACAACAAGCTGGATCGGCTGAGTGTACTTTGTGAATGCAGAGAAAAAACTGACCCAACCAAGATCCCCTCTGAAGTCAAGGATCCAGCTACCAACATCAGTTGGCCCATCATCGTTGCAGTCAAATGTTCAACTCCGGCTGGAGATGCACCAAATTAATTGAGAGTTCTGCTAGATGCAGTAGCATTTAGGAACTCTGCTGAGTCAATCATTAGAGCAGTTGGCGATGTGCTGTCAAAGATGGAGAATCCATCAGGGGAAAACAGTAACAACCACCGCCTCCAGGCATTCTCTGGCACATTACCAACACCTACAGGCGAAGAAGCATTAGAGCAATGGCTGGAACAAGCCCATTTAATGGTCGAAAAGAGCGACTGCTCTGACAAAGGAAAACGCCGATGTATTATGGAATGTCTTAGAGTTCCTGCTCTCGCTGTTGTAAAAGCCATACAAACAGCTGAGGTAGATATCACCCCTTCTAAGTGCTTGGATGCTATTGAGAGTGCATTTTGCTCTGCTGAATCAGGTGAAGACCTGTACTTTGAGTTTAGACTGTTGCAGCAAGAAAAAAATGAAAAACTGTCTGATTTCCTGAGGCGGGTGGAACAGTCCCTCATTAAGGTATTTTGTAAAGATGATATTCCTGCCAGTTGTGTGGATTTTGCCTGAGTTGAGCAGCTACTGTGGGGTGCCATGCATTCAGATCTCAAGCTGGTGCAGCTTAAGCTACGGGAGAGAAAGCAGACTCCTCCTAAGTTTTAAGAGCTGATTGCTGAAATCCGAGCTGAAGAGGAATATGCAGCTGCAAGAGTCAAGCTTAGTATGTCTGTTCATAGACTGCATGTCAATAGTGATGTGGACAGTCGACACACAGAAATACAGTCCTTGAGAGCAGATATCAAGAAGCTGAAGTCAGTGTTTGCTTCCCTGAGTACAAAGCCCTCTCAAGGAGTAGACAGTGCTGTTGGGCCTGATCCAGTCCCTCAGGGCCCTGCAGCAGAAAATGGTGAAAGTACTGAAGTAGTGGCATTGAAGAAACAAGTTAAAAGATTACAAAGAAAAATGTCAGCCAAAATGGCCAAAGTCTCTGACACCCCAGCCAGTGCATTAAGTGTAGAGCCTTCAAGACCTGTTCACAGCAACTGAAAGCCGAACAAGTTTAACAGAGATTCAGAAAAAAAGCATCTGTTAGAGATGAATGCTGAAAATCAGAACAAAGTCATCCAAAAGCTCATTCAAGCTCTCAAGAAAGATAAAGAGGGACAGTCACCGAGCCAAGAAAGTAAAAGTTCCAACACTGTCTGCTCTGTGAAGAAAAGTGAAGTGACTTCAGTAACAGCCCGGAATATTCCACAAAGACTGATAGCCCCCCCTCCCCCAGTAGTCCCCTTGAGAGTGAATGGCCATCAGTGTGATGCTGTACTAGATAGTGGCTCACAAGTAACCATTATCTTTGAAAAGACCACTTTTCAAAAGAATCACTCTCTGTCTTAGCCTTGATCTGTCCTGGCCCAAGAACCCCAGATCAGATTTCTGTAATCCTGGGGACCATTGCTAGTCTTTTTAAGCGGTTAGCTAAACTCTGTAAAGAGACTGGAGAGGTTGATATTGCTCAGACTTTGGGTATAAGAACTAATGACACAGTACAAACGATTGAAAAGACAAGTGAAGGAGAAGAGGATGCTGGATGTGTGAAATGGATGGGCCCTGGCCCGCTGATCTTACCTGCTGGCAGTGACTGTCAAGCCATGTGTCAAGTGGAGTTAGAGAAACCGTTGGACAAAGAGGTGCTGATGGTGGAGGCTTCGCCCACAGTCCCACTCCCAGCTGGTGTGCTGTTGCAGCCCATGATAGTGCCAAGCTCAGAGGTAGATGTGAACCATTTCCCTGTGTTGGTGCGCAATGAGTCAGTACGAGACACAGTCCTTCAGGTTGGGACAGTGATGGAAAATCTGTGCTCTGCTGATCCTGTGATGTCTGCCCTGCCCACAAAGACCAAGTCTGAAGTGAACCACACAGAGTTTGACCCTAGTCTCATTGACTTTGGTGATTCACCCATTCTAGAGCAATGGAGAGCCAGACTCAGACAAAAGCTGTCAGAAAGGGTCAGTGTGTTTTCTCTCCATGAATGGGATGTGGGACTTGCAAAAGGGGTTGAGCATCATATTCGAGTGTTAGATACAAGACCTTTTCAAGAACGGTCATGGAGATAAGCTCCAGCAGACATTGAAGATGTACGTAAGCACCTGCAAGATCTTCTGGAGGCTGGCATGATCAAGAAGTCTCGTAGCCCATATGCTCCAATAGTTGTGGCTAGAAAGAAGAATAACAGTATTAGAATGTGTATAGACTACAGAACACTGAACAGTCGCACAGTGCCTGACCAATATACCACTCCCCGCATTGACAATGCACTCGATTGCCTGACAGGGGGTAGGTGATTTTCTGTGTTCTAAGGTCTGGTTATTATCAGATATCTATGGAAGAAGCTAATAAAGAAAAAAAAACAGTCTCTATCTGTCCGCTAGGGTTTTATCAATTCGAAAGAATGTCGCAAGGTATCACAGGTGCACCTGCGACGTTTCAACGATTGATGGAAAGAGCCATGGGGGACATGAACCTTCTCCAGGTGTTGGTTTACCTGGATGACCTGATAGTTTTCAGGAAGTCCTTAGAGGAGCATGAAGAGAGGCTTCTCAAAGTATTAGATCGACTTGAAGAGGTGGGACTGAAGCTTACTCTAGACAAGTGCCAGTTTTGCGAACCAAAGGTAAAATATGTGGGGCACATAATATCCACAGATGGCATTGCCACAGATCCCATAAAAGTAAAGGCCATCATTAACTGGCCTCGCCCTACAGGTCTGAAGTCTTTGACATTTTTCCTGGGATTCTGCGGGTATTACAGGCGGTTTGTGGTGAATTACTCAGTGATTGTAAGACCCCTCACTGAACTCACCAAAAGGTATGCCCCCACTCAGAAAAGCAAAATTCCAGCCAAAGAGAAGTTGAAGACCTACCTGAAAGAGTCTGAGCCATTTGGAGACCAGTGGAACCAAACTTGCACCGATGCTTTCCATCAAATCATTCAGTGTTTCACCAATGTGCCAGTCCTTGCATTTGCAGACACCAACAAGCCTTACATTTTGTATACAGACGCCAGCTTGAAAGGGCTTGGGGCTGTGTTGTATAAAGAATACCCAGAAGGACTCTGACCAATGGCTTTTGCAAGCCGAAGGGTGAGTGCCACTGAACAGATTTACCCAGTCCATCAGCTTGACTTTTTAGCTCTTTAGTGGGTGATTGTGGATAAATTCCATGATTACCTACTGTATATGGAGCCAAGTTCACCATTTGAACGTGCTAACAACAGCCAAGCTTAATGTCAGACACAGGTGGCTTGCAGCCTTAGCAACATATGACTTTAACATCCAATACCGGCCCGGCAAAGCCAACATTGACGCCGACCTGCTGTCCAGAAAAATGTCTGAAGAAGTTGAGAGCGAAAAATGGGAGGAGATACCTCAGAGCGGAGTGAAATCAATCTGTCAGAGGATCTGTATAACAGAGCCATCTGCACCACCACCCAGATATGTCGATCAACTGGGTGCATCCCCTGATTGCATCACTGATGCATTTGCTTTTCCCACTCACCTTGACCTACTTTCCTAGATGCAGCTGTCCAAAGCTGACCTGAGAGAAGCGCAACAGAATGATGATGTCATAAGGAAGGTAGCAGAAGCCATGCAGCAATGTAAATGACCAAATGACAAAGAGACAAACACTGAGTTGAGTCTGTTCAAGAGACAAAAAGACTGTCTTGTGATGAAAGATGAACTACTTCACAGAAAAATCCAGAAACCCTCCGGAGAGCAAATATCCCAGCTCATACTACCTGCTGAGTTCTAGGAGGCTGTCATGCAATCCCTACATCATGACATGGGTCATTTAGGAGTGGAGCAGAAGACAGATCATCTGCGGAGTAGGTTCTGTTGGTCCAAGATGGCTTTAGATGCTGAACAGTACGTCAAGGACTGTGGAGAATGTATCATGCACAAAACTGCTTGCAAGAAGGCTGAACCCCTGCACCAGATTGTGAGCAGTGGTCCTATGGACCTGGTATGCATAGATTTTCTCTCCATGGAACCAGACTCGAAAGGCATCAGTAATGTATTGGTTGTGACAGATCATTTTACACATTATGCGCATGCATACCCAACCCGAAACCAGAAAGCCCTCACTGTAGCAAAGATCCTGGTGGAAAAGTACTTTGTGCATTATGGTCTGCCAAGCAGAATACATTCTGACCAGGGAAGAGACTTTGAAAGGCGGTTGATATGAGAGCTCTTGATGATCCTAGGGATATGGAAGTCATGAACAACACCATATCATCCGCAAGGGGACCCTCAACCTGAAAGGTTCAAGTGCACTTTGCTGTCAATGTTTTGCGACCCTGGGGCATGAAAAAAAGCATTTTTGGAGTCAGCATGTTCTCTATGTTGTCCATGCCTACAACAGTACAAAATGTGATGCAACAGGATATTCCCCTTATCTACTGATGTTCGGCAGAGAAGCTAGGCTGCCCATAGATCTTTGCTTTGGCACATCAGATGACGGAACTGGAGTCAGACACCATTCGCAATATGTGGAGAAACTGAAGGGAGATCTGCAAAAGGCCTATGGGCTTGCCAGGAAATCAGCAGATAAGTCACACCAGAGAAACAAAAGAGCCTATGACCACAAACTACATTTCCAGACTATTAACACAGGTGACAGAGTACTTATCCGAAACCTGGGGCTGCAAGGAAAGCATAAGTTCATAAGCCACTGGAGCTCTGTGCCCTATGTTGTAGTTGGAAAGCTACCTAATTTACCAGTTTCCCAAGTGAAATCTGAAGATGGGAAAGGAGGGGTGAAAACCATGCCTAGAGATCATCTCTTGCCCATAAATCAGTCCATCAGAATGCCAGGGGGCAAAGTTCATGACAAATCACCTGTGAAACCAAAGACTCATCAACAAGTAAAGAACTGACACTCAAGAAAGATTGAAAGCACACCCAAAATGGAACCAGAAGATGCTGAATCATCTTCAGACATGGAATATGAAATTCCTAATAGATCCTATGGAGAATATCTGCTTAAGCTCTTGCCCCAAAGAACCTATGACGAACATGTCGACGGATCCCATAGTGACCATGAGCCTTCTGTCGCTGATTCAAGTGAAGATGAAGCGGTCTCTGTTCCAGATGATGATGGAGAACCTGAAGAAGTCACTGATCAGGGAGACCAACCCACTCCTGATGATCAGCCTGATGAGAAGTCAGAAGATGACAATGCCAGTGTCTACTCCACTGACTCTAATCTTTCTGACTCTGAACCAGCTCAAGGAACCTATGAAACACATTAGTACTCCTAAAGCTAAATTTAAGTCTTCCGCAAAAATGAATAGAGATCCTAGACTCAGAACTAGTTCTAAAAGACAACCAAAACCTGTAATCCCTCTGACTTATGATGAACCTGGAAAGGCTAGAGATCAACCAATTACCATCATTCACAAAGGAGTTATTATTAAACTAGGATGTTAGATCTCTGTCTGCTATCCTTCTTATCCATGTCTGTCTTAATTGTTTCATGAGGACATGCAGACAGTTAGAAGGGGAGGATGTAGACCTTTGAAAAATAGACTATAAAGTTCATTGATTCATAAATAGGAGTTAATAAATAGAAAGTAGAGCATGTTCATTAACCAAATAAATAACAGTAGAGAAGAAGAAGTAGCACAAGTAAGGGAGGGTTCAGGGGCACATGATCTCACCCTAACTAGGCTACAGTGGTGTGAAAAAGTGTTTGCCCTTTTAATGATTTCTCATTTTATTTTGTATGGTTGTCACACTTAAATGTTTCAGATCATTGAAAAATTTTAAATATTACTCTAATCTCTGTCTGCTTGTGTGTCAGTGTGTCACAATCATAAGACTGGCTGAAAGATCATAGGACTGCCTATGATGTTCCTATGATTTATTATGATGTTCCTATGTATAACGACTCCTTATGTGTGAAAAAATTATCCGTCTTTGGACTGCATCACTCACGATCACAGGACTCGCTATGACATCATCAAAGATCAAAGGCAACCATCACGCAGGCTCACTCACGATCATAAGACATCAAAGATCAAAGGCAGGCATCACTCACGATCATAGGACTCGCTATGACATCATCAAAGATCAAACGCAGGCATCGCTCACAATCATAGGACTCACTATGACATCAGCAAAGGTCATAGGACTCACTATGCCATCATCTAAGATCAAATGCAGGCATCACTCACGATCATAGGACTCGGTATGACATCATCAAAGATCAAACACAGGCATCACTCACAATCATAGGACTCGCTATGACATCAGCCAAGGTCATAGGGCTTGCAATGACATCATCAAAGATCAAACACATGCATCACTCATGATCATAGGACTCACTATGACATCAGCAAAGGTCATAGGACTCGCTATGCCATCATCTAATATCAAAGGCAGGCATCAATCATGCTGACTCATGATCATAGGACATCAAAGATCAAACGCAGGCATCACTCACAATAATACTTGCTATGACATCATCAAAGATCATAGGACTCACTATGACATCATCAAAGATCAAAGGAAGTCATCACTCACGATCATAGGACTCGCTATGACATCATCAAAGGTCAGAAGACTCGTAATGACATCATCAAAGATCATAGGACTCACTATGACATCATCACTCATCACTCTATATATAATTCAAGATTTCTCTGTCTGTGATGATGTCACAATCATAGGACTCATTATGACATCACTGACATCATCAAAGATCAAAGGCAGGCATCATAGGACTTGCTATGACATCACCAAAGATCAAAGGCAGTCATCACTCACGATCAAAGGGCTCCTCAAAGATCATCGGACTCGCTATGACATCATCAAAGATCAAATGCAAGCATGATAGGACTTGCTATGCCGTCATCACATATTAGACAAAGATAACACAAGTAAACACAAAATGCAGTTTTTAAATGAAGGTGTTTATTATTAAGGGTAAAAAAAAGACTAAAAAAAGCCCTACATGGACATGTGTGAAAGAGTGACCCCCCCCCCCCATGAAAACATAAATTAACTGTGATTTATCACGTCTATGGAAAGCTGAGTTCAATGTCTCTAGCCACACCCAGGCCTGATTACTGTCACACCTGTTCTTCTTCTTTTAGATTTGATTGGCGGTTGGCAACCAGCTTACACATGCATTACCGTCACTGACTTGATTATCATCACACTTTATCTTTGTATAAGGAGTTCTGAACAACTCCCTATGTGTGAAAAAATCATCCATCCTTGGACTGTGTCCGAGGTGCGGTCAATCAAGAAATCACTTAATAGGACCTGTCTGACAAAATGAAGTACACAAGTGATGATATAAAGTGAACTATGTAGCGGAAATACACCTGCAAGCTGGTTGCCAACTGCAAATCAAATCTAAAAGAAGAAGAAGAGGTGAAGTACACCAAAAGATTCTCAAAAGCTAGACATCATGCTGCAATCCAAAGAAATGCAGGAACAAATGAGAAACAAAGAAATTGAGATCTATCAGTCTTTAATAGGATATAAAGCCATTTCTAAAGCTTTGTGACTCCAGTGAACCACAGTGAGAGCCATTATCCACAAATGGAGAAAACATGGAACAACGGTGAACCTTCCTGGGAGCGGCCGGCGGACCAAAATTACCCCGAGTGCAGAAACAACTCATCCAAGAGGTCACAAAAAAACCCAACAAAAACATCCAAAGAACTGCAGTCCTCAATTGCCCCAGTTAAGGTCAGTGTTTCAAGACTCCACCATAAGAAAAAGACAAAGGGCAAAAGTGGCCTGCATGGCAGAGTTCCAAGACGATAACCACTGTTGAGCAAAACACACCAGCAAGTCCACCTCTGAATGGCTTAAGAAAAACAAAATGAAGGCTTTGAAGTGGCCCAGTCAAAGTCCTGACCTGAATCCGATTGAGATGCTGTGGCATGACCTAAAAAAGGTGGTTCATGCTCAAAAACACTCCAATGTGGCTGAATAAGTTCAGTTGTTTTTGCTAAGGGTGGCCCAACCAGTTATTTGGTTTAGGGGGCAATCACTTTTTCACACAGGGCGATGTAGATTTGGATTTTTTTCCCTTAAAAATAAACACCTTCATTTAAAAACTGCATTTTGTGTTTACTTGTCTTATCTTTGTCAAATATTTAAATTTGTTTGATGATCTGAAACATTTTAGTGTGACATACAAAAAAATGAGTAATCGTGAATGGGGCAAACACTTTCTTACACCACTTTATATCAAAAAGGAAGGTTTAACCCTATTCTTAAAAAACAGAGATCGAGTCTGACTCCTGAATCCAGATTAGCAGCTTGTTCCAAAGGAGAAGAGCTTGATAAAGGAAGGCTCTGCCTCCCATTGTACTTCTGGAGATTCTAGATATTACAAGTAATCCTGCATTTTTGGAATGTAGTGCCCTGCTGGGATGATAAGATACTGTCAGATCTTTCAAATGAAAAGGGGGCCTGGTTATTTAGAGCTTTGTAAGAGAGAAGAATAATTTTATACTTAATTCTATAAATTCTATGGGAAGCCATTGAAGGGAGACCAGACCCGAAGAGATGCAATCTCTCTCTCTATTACCTGTTAAAACTTTTGCTGAAGCATTATGGATCAGCTGAAGACTTTTTAAAGATATTTTAGGACAGCCTGATAATAAAGAGTTACAGTAATCTAATCTAGAGCTAACAAAAGCATGGCATAGTTTCTCAGCATCACTCTGAGACAAGATGCTCCTAATCTTAGTAATACTGTATTATGCAAATGATAGAAGGAAGTCTTATAAACAAGTTTACTATGTGAATTAAATAATAGATCTTAATAAAAAATAACTCCAAGGTTCCTCACAGAACTATTAAGAGAAATAGTAACTGAATCCAAACTAAGAGTTTGATTTGGAAAGGTATTTCAAAGGTTTTTTGGGACCAGCTAGAATTACTTCAGTCTTATCTGAATTTAATAGCAAGAAATTACAAGTCATCCAGGATTCATTTCCTTAATACAAGCCTCTAATTTGGCTAATTGATTACTGTCATCTGGCTTTATTGACAAGTATAATTGTGTGCCATCTGCAAAACAATGAAAATGTATGAAGTGTTTTCTAATAATACTGCCTCGTGGAAGAATATATAAACTAAAAAGAATAGGACCAAGCACAGATCCCTGTGGACTTCTGTGCCTGAGCTTTGATTTGGAAGAAAACTCATTGACATGAACAATAATGACATGAAGAAGCTGGAGTTGGTTCATTTTGTCTTCTTTTTAATTATTAGCCTTTTGCTTATTTTATTAAAGACAGGGATAGAAAGGAGATGTTTTTACATTTACATGTTTCAATTGTCCACTGCAGCCTTCATCAGAACTGCCAGCCGACCACTGCAAAGTGTCATTTATCAGCTGGCTTTCCTAGGCAGGGCCAGCCCAGCAGAACTGTCAGATCCACTGGGCTGGCCCCAATCAAGGAAAAGGGGAAAAGACAGCATGAATAGGGATGAAGGGGCATTTATGCTTTCCCACACCTGGGACTACATTCCCAAGAGACCATCGGATGGCGGAAGGAGGGGCCAGCTAATCTATGCTCCCCCATAGAGAATGGACATCAGAAACACTAAAGGCACTTTTCCACAAGGGTCGGTACAGTACGGTTCGGTACGGGACTGGACAGTACAGTTCGGCCCACTTTGTGTTTCCACTGCACTAGGTCCCATTTGAAGTGGGTGGGAAATAGTTACAGGGAGGCAGCGCAACCCTCTCCCTCCCACTATGTAAAACAAGCGTAACTGGCGTAAATCAAGCGTAACGTTACGCAAAACAAATTGGCAGGATACAAGGCATCTGCTTTCTCTGGCTGTTTTTGCCAGAATAAAGGTAAAAACGGAGAACAAAAGGCAAAGCCGGCAATACGACACACTCTGGAAAAGTACTGGAGCATTTAGGAAACTCTAGAGCAGTATAAAGGAGAAGATATGAGGATGCGAACTACATTACGTATGATGGTAAGCTAATGATTGCTAATGCTACTTTGCTTTTAAGTCTGCCGTATAACATTGTAATGTCGACAAGTTATTGATATTAGGTACTAAAATATGTATTCTGTGTGTGTATGTGTTTCAGATGGCTCTCTTGAGGCAAAAATATCGCTTAAAACGTTGGGCGTTAGCGTTCAACACAGTGATGTGACCCCAACTTCACGAATGCAAAGTGGCTACAATGTCTGTAGAAATATTTAGCTTCCTGTGCAACAAATTGCTCTGATCTGTGTCAAAATCATGGAGACACTGTTGAGACGTCATGGAATTTCTCTGCTCCAGCCAGTGGTGTCGTGGCAAAACATGGATCAGGTGCCATATTGTAGCATATGAGCCGTTAAATATATATTTCAACAGGTAAACAGTAGTGAGTTAGGCATAAGATATATTTAACAATTATGATGCATTTTAAGCCAAAACAAATCGATCTAGGATTAAAAGTAATTAAAATAATGCAGTCACAAGGTTACATGGAGAAATGCGTGGATTAACTGGAAACATATCGTATTGAGTATTGCTGACTACATGTAGATACTGTATAAATATATACAGTATTCTTTGCATCAACAGTGAACTATACATGTATTCATATAGTATTGCCCTGGGAATTTTGACAATAAACCTGTATACTTTTGCAGATGTCTCTATTTCGTTTTACAGTCTTCAACAAATAATTGTTTTGGTTACTTTTCTTAAAAATGATCCTGTGAGGACACACATTCTTGACCTGCTTTTGGACTCACATTTTAGACCAGAGCAAGGGCAGAGCTTCTGTGGTTATTACAGGAAGCTGCAGGAGAGTTAGCTTTGGTATGCAAAGCTTGAGATGTGGGATATAATTAAAGGATTAATGAGGGGATGCATTGTAGATAGTGGTGTGATATCATGCAGAGAGGATGCATTGTTGCTGTCTTTATAATGCAATGGTTTTGTGATACATGTGACCTGTTAACTGTAAGAGTCCTGGTATTTAAGGACGAGAGTTCCCTTTGTCGTTCTCTTTTATTCTGCTTCGTGATGTTGGAAGATGTGAATAAAACTGACTCGAGAGATAAACTCTGCCTCGTCATTTTCACATTTCCACACTGGTGACCCCAAGACGTATCATGCATGAGGAGAATTCCCCCGGGCCAGCCTCGTCAGGAGCCCTCAGCCAAGCGAATGCCGCTACAGTCCAGCTACCGGACTTCTGGCAGAACAATCCACGCTCCTGGTTCAACGCGGTTGAGGCGCAGTTCAACCTCCGGGGGATATCGGTAGATGCCACAAGATTCTACCACGTAGTCGCAAAGCTGGACAACAACACGGCCCAGTATGTGGAGAGCCTGATCGACCAGCCACCGGACAACGACAAATACGACACGTTGAAGGCTGCACTCATCCAGCAATTCACCCCCTCAGCGGAGGAGCGAGCAGAGAGGCTCCTGGGGCTGACGGAGTCGGAAAAATGGCATGCCCGCGAACCTGATGGAGAAGTTGTTGAGGTTGAAAGACTCTGATGACGATCACTTCATTTTCACCCACCTCTTCCTCAGGACTATACTGTCAGCAGCGAGAGCGACCCTGGCCAGTTCGCCACTGTTGGCCCAACAGGACTACTGCGCGCTGGGTCAAGAAGCGCAGCGGATTGTCAACGCCACCAAGCGGTGCACAGCCGCGGCCGCTGCAGCAGAACTCAGTGCGGCGACCAGAGACGACAGGAGGCCAGAGGCAGCGGTACCAGACGCACCGACGATGGTGGCGGCAGGGGCCAGGGAACGCGGATCGGACGTCCTTTGTTTCTACCATCGCCGCTTCGCAGAGAGGGCACACAAATGTGTACCACCGTGCCAGTTCGGGCGTTCGGGAAACGCCAAGACCGGGGGTCGGTAGCAGCCACGGCCCTCGGGGAGGAGAACAAGCTGCTCTACTTATCGGACGCACGCTCAGGGAGGCAGTTCCTCGTCGACACAGGCTCCCAGTTGAGTTTCATCACGCCTTCTTATGCGGACAGACTAGCTGGTTCCGGAGGTCCCCGGGTGTCAGCAGCGAACGGCTCGAAGATTAAGACCTTCGGTGAGAAGACTCTGCTTCTGTCTCTACACGGCCGTACATTTGAGTGGACTTTTGTTGTAGCAGCAGTAAATTTCAATATGTTGGGGGCTGATTTTCTGTGCTCACATGGTTTGTTGGTTGATCTCGCTAACAGGCGCTTGGTTAATGCACTTTCTTTTGATTCTATCCCCTGCACAGCGCGAGTGGCCCCGCCTACAGCACAAGCCAACGTCACAGCTGCAAGCGGTAAGTTCCACACACTGCTCACTCAGTTCCCAGCACTCACGGTCCCCACTTTTTCGGCAACAGTCGCTAAGCATGGGGTGGAGCATTTTATTACCACTACCGGACTGCCCGTTTTTGCAAAAGCTCGTCGCTTGGACGCAGTTAAGCTGGCCATAGAGCGCGAGGAATTCGCCAACCTGGAGAGGTTGGGCATTATCAGACGTTCAAACAGTCCGTGGGCTTCCCTGCTGCACATGGTCCCAAAAGCCGACGGATCATGGCAACCTTGCAGGGATTTCCGCAGGTTAAACAACGCTACAGCTCATGACCGCTACCCAATCCCGCATATCCAAGATTTTTCCTTTCATTTGGCAGGGGCGCGCATTTTTTCTAAAATAGACTTGGTCCGCGGTTACCACCAAGTCCCAGTGCGCGCTGAGGACATACCCAAAACAGCGGTAATAACTCAGTTTGGCCTCTTCGAGTTTTTACGCATGCCATTCGGACTTAAAGGGGGGGCTCAGACGTTCCAACACATGATGGGCGCGGTGCTTCACGATCTCCCTTTCGTGTTCGTCTACTTGGACGATATTTTAGTAGCCAGCGCGTCCGAAGACGAACACGAAAAACACCTGGCCACAGTTTTCTGAAGGTTGGGAGATCACGGGTTAATAATCAACCCAGCAAAGTGTCAGTTCAGGGTAGCGCAGATCGATTTTTTAGGACACCGCGTCTCCCCCGAAGGAGCAGTTCCGTTTCCTGATAAAGTGCACGCGGTGGCAGATTTTTCACCGGCCACAGACGGTCAGGGTGTTGCAGGAGTTTTTGGGAATGGTGAATTTTTATAAACATTTTCTCCCCCGCACGTAGCAACTCATGCAGCCACTGTATGCCGCGCTCAAAAAAAAGAAACCCGCGGATAAGGTCGAGTGGTCCCCGGAGCGGGACCAAGCGTTCTCGGAGGTGAAAGCAGCTTTGGCAAGGGCTGCGTTGTTGGCACACCCAGACCCAACTGCCCGCATAGCGCTCACCACTGACGCTTCAGAGGTGGCCATAGGGGCGGTCGTGGAGCAACATGTAGCCAGGGTTTGCAGCCCCTCGCTTTTTTCAGCAGGACCTTGTGTGATAGCGAACGTAAATACAGCGCGTTCAACAGGGAGCTGCTTGCTCTCCATTTGGCCATTCGCCACTTTCAGTTCTGGCTGGAGGGACGCTCTTTCACCGCGTTCGTTGGCCACAAACCGCTCACATTCGCGATGGCCAAGGTTTCCGAACCATGGTCAGGCCGGCAGCAGAGACAGCTGGCCGCGATATCAGAGTTTACCACTGATATCCAGCATGTGGCGGGCAAACTCAATGTAGTTGCAGACTGCCTCTCGCGCGCCGTAGCGGCCCCAGTCAGCGTGGGAATAGATTACGCAGCCATGGCCGCGGAGCAGGGTAGTGACGCGGACGTGCGCACGCTCCAGTCTGGACCAACAGGGTTAAGGCTGGAGAACTGGGTGCTGCAAGACGGTATGCCCCCCCTATTCTCAGGCGATTTCAACCACGTTTCACTGTCTCCCATTCTGCCCACTTTCACCCAGTATGTCACATGCCACACTAGAGACAATAAAACACTGGATTTGTTCTACGCAAACACTAAGGAGGCGTACACCTCATCACAACTCCCCCCACTTGGGAGATCGGATCACAACTTGGTTCATCTCCGACCGGTGTACAAACCCCTAGTGCACAGACAACCTCCGGCCATGCACACTGTGGAGTTATGGTCTGAGGAGACAATGGACACTCTAAAGGACTGTTTTGAAGCCACTGCCTGGAAGCAGCTCTGCGATCCACATGGTGAGGACATCGATGGCCTCATTCACACCTTCACGGGCTACCTCAGCTTCTGTGTGGACAAATCCGTTCCCACCAAGACCATACGGCGTCACTCAAACAACAAACCCTGGATCAACCCTGAGATAAAAACACTTCTGAGAGAGAAGAAGAGGATCTTCAGGTCGGGGAACAGGGAGATGCTGAAGTCCGTACAGAGGGAGCTGAGGAGAAAGATCAGAGAAGGCAAGGACAGCTTCAGGAAGAAGATGGAGGACAAGCTGCAACAGAGCGACATCAGCGGGGTCTGGAGAAACCTCAAAACCATCTCGGGGCTCCAGAATACCTCCCCCCAGGCCACGGGGGGCAGGGAGTGGGCGAACAACCTGAATCTGTTTTTCAATAGATTTGACCAACCGCCCTCCCCCCTGTCTGCACAACAACCACTGCTGCCTCTAAGAAATCAAGTCCTGCTACCCACTCCCCACTCCACCGACACCCCCCCCACTCCCAACACACAGCCCCCCATCCTGACCCTGACCAAGACCCAGGTGAGGACGGAGCTGAGGAAGATCAAGGCGAGGAAGGCGTCGGGACCGGACGGCATCAGCGCAAAGCTCCTCAAGTCCTGTGCAAACCAGCTGTGTGGGATTGTGACGTATATCTTCAACATGAGCCTGAAACTGGGGAGGGTACCACAGCTGTGGAAAACATCTTGTGTGGTACCTGTACCAAAAACTTCCCACCCCAAAGACCTGAACAGCTTCAGACCGGTGGCCTTGACGTCCCACTTGATGAAGACCCTGGAGAGACTGCTCCTTGCTCATCTCCGCCCCCTGGTGGAACCAGCGATGGATCCACTCCAGTTCGCCTACCAGCATGGCATTGGGGTGGAGGATGCGGTGATCTTCCTCCTTCACCGTTCTCTGTCCCACCTGGAGAAGCCCGGGAATATGGTGAGGATCATGTTCTTTGACTTCTCCAGTGCTTTCAACACCATCCAACCGATGATCCTGAAGGACAAGCTGCTGCGCGTAGGGGTGGACCAGCACCTGTCATCATGGATCCTGGACTACCTCACGAACCGGCCTCAGTTTGTGAGAACCCGGGACTGTGTTTCCGACACGATCATCAGTAGCACGGGGGCCCCCCAGGGAACGGTGCTGGCTCCCTTCTTGTTCACTCTTTATACTGCGGACTTCTCACACAACACAACACATTGCCATCTACAGAAGTTCTCTGATGACTCTGCGATCGTTGGTCTCATCTCCAGCGGAGATGAAGCTGAGTACAGAGGGCTTATCCAGGACTTTGTGGACTGGTGCCATCGGAACTGCCTCCAGATCAACGCGAGGAAAACTAAGGAGCTGGTGGTGGACTGCCGCAGGCATGGGCAGCCCCTCACAGCACCAGTAAATATACAGGGAACAGACATCGAGATGGTGACATCCTACAAGTACCTGGGTATTCATCTGAACAATAAACTAGACTGGTCACACAATACTGACGCACTCTACAAGAAGGGACAGCGCAGGCTGTTCCTGCTGAGGAGACTCAGGTCTTTTGGTGTACAAGGGGCGCTGCTGAAGTCATTCTATGACACGGTGGTGGCATCAGCCATCACTTTTGGAGTGGTCTGCTGGGGCAGTGGCATTACTGCAGCCGATAGGAAGAGACTGAACAAACTGATTAAGAAAGCTAGCTCTGTCCTGGGGCAACGCCTTGATCCGATGGAGGAGATAGGAGAGAGAAGGACGGTGGCTAAACTGTCATCTCTGCTGGAGTCCGAGTTCCACCCTATGCAGGACATACTGGATGCACTGAGGAGCTCATTTAGCAGCAGACTACATCATCCCAGGTGCACAACCGAGAGGTTTCGTAGGTCCTTCCTACCAACGGCTGTCAGACTGTACAACCTAAGCAGGGCTGCTCGCAGAGATAGCAAAAAGACGTAACAAACTAATAGTTTTTTTTGTTTTTTGTTTTTTTTTTGAATGCAAAAGATGCAATAGACTTACACAATGGTCCTCTCCGGCATACAACTAGGAACATACCGGTCGCTATGGAGGGTGAGAATATGTATGGGCACATAATCATACCATGTAGGATAACTAAATAGACGGTTATGCTGTTTCATCCCACCTAGCAACAATGCTCTGCACTGTGTGTGTTTATATATTTACATATTTATTCCATCTAGCTACAATGCTCTGCACTGGGTGTGTTTATATTTATATATCTATATATTTATTCCATCTAGCTACAATGCTCCGCACTGTGTTTTTATATATCTACATATTATTCCATCTAGCTACATTGCTCCGCACTGTGTGTGTTTATATACTTGCATATTTATTCCACCTAGCTGCAATGCTCCGTACTGTGGGTGTTTATATATTTACATATTTATTCCATCTAGCTACAATGCTCTGCACTGTGTGTTCATATATTCATATATTTATTCCATCCAGCTACAATGCTCTGCACTGTGTGTGTGTGTGTGTATATATATATTTTATAGTAATATGTACATATGTATATTAGCTGCTCTTGCTTGCTTGTTTTTTTTTTTGTTTTTTTTTTCTTGCCTTCTGATTGTTGCTCTGAGTGTTGCTATCCCTGTGCTGTTGCAATCCTGGAATTTCCCCGTTGTGGGACTAAAAAAGGCTTATCTTATCTTATCTTATCTTATCTTATCTAATCTGCAATGTCTCCACGGGTCGGCCGCAACCAGTAGTACCAGCTGTGTGGCGCCGCCACGTTTTTTACTCGATTCATTCTTTGGCGCACCCGGGAGTGCGCACGTCGGTCAAAATGGTAGGAGAAAAATTTGTGTGGCCGAGCCTCCACAAGCAAGTGAAAGAGTGGGCAGCAGCCTGCACGGCGTGTCAATGAGCCAAAGTACACAGGCACACGAGAGCTCCTTTGGAGCCGTTTCACATTCCGGCCAAGAGGTTCGACCACGTTCATGGGGACCTCGTGGGCCCCCTCCCGCTGTCACAAGGGTGCACACACCTTCTCACAATGGTGGACCGCACCATGCACTGGCCTGAAGTGGTCCCGCTGGCATCAACCACGGCCGAGGAGGTTGCGCGTGCGTTTTTAACAGCTTGGGTGGCGCGCTTCGGCGTTCCATTGGATGTTACGTCCGACAGAGGCCCTCAATTTGTTTCCGAGCTTTGGTCGACAATGGCCCGCAGCCTGGGTGTCACAATTCACTGCACAACCGCGTACAATCCGCAGGCTAACGGGTTATGCGAACATTTTCATAGGTCATTGAAAGCAGCTCTCAGGGTGTCACTGACGGGTGCAAATTGGGTAGACAAGTTATCGTGGGTGTTGTTGGGGTTGCGTTCTGCACCTAAAGAGGACTTAGAAGCCTCCCGAGCAGAGCTCGTGTTTGCGCAGCCACTCCGGCTCCCTGGGGAGTTTCTCCCAGATAACCCTGCGCCAGACACCTCCCCATCTCAGCTGTTGCGGAGTGACATAGAGTCAAACACGCTGCCCGGCCCTGCTTACCACAGTTTTCCGCGCATTTTTGTGCCTAAAACTTTGAAGAATGCAGAGTTTGTTTTTGTCAGACACGATGCACACCGAACCCTGCTGCGACCGCCTTATGACGCACCCTTCAGAGTGCTGGAAACAGGGACAAGCAGTTTTTGCTAGATTTGGGGGGTAGGGAAGAGAAAGTTGGCATAAACAGACTCAAACCCGCTTTTGGCAGACCCCCACGGAGGGCTTCACAGAGTAATGTTTCCCCAGAACCCCCACAGGTGCTGACAAAAGGTTCCCACCCCCAGACGGCAAACTCCCAGCGTGACAGCGCCGCGGAGACGTCCAACCCCAGCTACAGCAGATACAGCAGGAGACGGAAGCCCAGACAGCTGGTGGACTAATGGGCATTGATACTATCACGGCATGCATGTTGTTTTTCCCTTGTTTGTTCTAAAATGCTGGGGGGGGGGGGCTTTGTGTGGGGACACACATTCGTGACCTGCTTTTGGACTCACATTTTAGACCAGAGCAAGGGCAGAGCTTCTGTGGTTATTACAGGAAGCTGCAGGAGAGTTAGCTTTGGTATGCAAAGCTTGAGACTGTGGGATATAATTAAAGGATTAATGAGGGGATGCATTGTAGATAGTGGTGTGATATCATGCAGAGAGGATGCATTGTTGCTGTCTTTATAATGCAATGGTTTTGTGAGACATGTGACCTGTTAACTGTAAGAGTCCTGGTATTTAAGGATGAGAGTTCCCTTTGTCGTCCTCTTTTATTCTGCTTCGTGATGTTGGAAGATGTGAATAAAACTGACTTGAGAGATAAACTCTGCCTCGTCATTTTCACATTTCCACAATCCATTATTTTCAAAGTCACTGTTAAATGGTTCGTACTGTTGACTCTTTTCCCACCCGTGTCTGAACAGACAAAATAGAAAATCATGATGCAAACACATTAAATCACTAAATTGTTTATTACAATCAGCAGCAAATTACAGATTATTTAGAATGTGCAAAATTCAAACTGTAAAAAAAAATAATTGGAATGGGTCACATACGCCAGCCACACTGCCTCACTGAGAAGCAACTGGTCGGCCCCTTGTACTGGTCCTGGTTCAGCAGATCTTCAGCCTGCATCTCTGTAAATAGTGAGGCAAGATCCGGTTTGGGTGGATCGTTTTCCCTTTGCCTAGATGAAAGACAGAAACAGGTGGTGGATAATTAAAGCAAGTTTAAAACATATTTGAGAAATGAATGAATGAATGAATGAATCTTTATTTCGGATAGATTAGATTAAAAGAAAGGAACAGAATAATAGAACAAAGTGGAAAAAAAAATCCAATAAGGTCAAATTAAACAGCAACTCCTCGGATTATACAATTCACCACAACTTATCCAAAATGGGTGATGGCTGAAGCCGCAGCTTATATTGCCCACCCATGTTCCACCTGAGAATTCAAAAATAAAATAAAATAAAAGTGATTACAAATCAAAACAAAGCCAAGACAAAACGTGACAAAAAACTAAGCAAGAGCACAACACAGACTGGATATGATAATCCTTATGTGATTTTACATGTCGTTTTGTATATACTGTATGTTTGGAGTATTTCTTCCTTTAGTTTTTGTTTAAATTGTCCAAGCATTGTACATGATTTTAATTCAGCTCCAAAAGCGTTCCACAATCTGACTCCTTGCACTGAGACACAGTGTTGCTCGGTGGTAGTTCTCACTGAAGGTTTTTGAAATATACATGTTCCTCTGAAATGATATTGTTTCTCCCTTATTTGGAACAACTTTTGGATATTTGCGGGCAGTGATAGATTCTTCGCTTTAAACATTATTACTGCAGTTTTAAAGGCAACCAGATCTTTCAACTTGAAAGCTTTTAATTTAAGAAAAAGTGGGTTTGTTGGTTCCCTGTAAGCAGCTTTGTTTATTATTCTAATAGCTCTCTTCTGAAGCATAAAGACTGGATATATGTTTGTTTTATATGTATTTCACCATACTTCAGTATAATATGTCATGTATGGGAGTATTAATGAATGATACAAAGTATATAGTGTGGGTTGATTCAGCAAATATTTCACTCTGTGCAGTATTCCGATTGATTTGCATGTTTTACCTTTAATATAATTAACATGTGACTTCCAACACAGTATTTTTTATCAATTATTACGCCAAGGATTTTAATTTTGGATACCCTTTCAATCTCTACACCATTTACACTGAGTTTAGATACTGAGTTGTTGTTATGGTGTGAAATAATGTTATCAATAAAAGTTTAGCCACCGCTGTGTCACCCTGGTTTCAAGTGTGGGTGGTGTTTTGTGCTTGTATTGCTAAAATATAAAAGGAAGCACTACAGTGGGTCTCAAATATTTGTAATGTGTTCTTTTACTGGATGAGTTTAATGATGAAATACTATAGACTACACATATAAACTAAATTCGAATGGTGACTGAACAACTCCCATTCCCCAAAGTGCAAGATACACTATTATGACTATAACTCATAAAGGATCACAGAAATGATCTGATAAAAAATTAACAAACAAATAAACAAAAATAAATAAACAAGCGGTTTACCTATACTTTAACTTAAAAAGCAAAAGATTTGACTATAAATATGATTGATGTGTTGTTTACCTGTCACAATACTGCTGTCAAAACGTCACCATTCCGAGCAGATCCTGTTTGGACTCTACAATCAAAATACAAACACCTTAAGTTCATACATAGCATGAAAATGCAACATGTAAAAAACACCTTTTTAATCAGAATTACAACTAGCTTATTTCATCAGATATTGTCAACACAAGGCAACATACTAGGATCGACGTAGCATTGAGCTAGGTCATCGTTTAAACACGATTAAGTTTTCGTCTGTCCACAGTGAACTTTCCACTGCTGGGAAATATAACTTAAAACATAAATATCACATCATTCACCGTCCTGTATATCACAATACCATGGCTTCAACTGCTGAAGTTGGGTGCGTCGCGGCTGTACATTCAATTCAATTCGGGTGGCTGGGTCTAATTCCCGGTGTGTCTCTGTCTATTTTCTAGTGCGTCTGCTTGTGCTCCCCACTGCAAGCTCAGTCTGCTTCCCTCTGCATTCTCTCATCAGCTGAAATGCACAGAAAACTCTGCTGGACCGCGGTGTTAGATTTCTGCTGATTTCTGTTAAGCCATTCTATCATTGTTGTTTATAATATCACTTGTTTGCGGGCTCATAGATGAAAAATTGCAAATGGCCGCCAGCCAGCAATTCTGGAACGTCAGCGTAATGTCCACTATCATGACGCTACGCCCGGACCAATCAGTGGCCAGCAGTGGTTGATGTAACAGTGCCGGTATGCTTTGGACCTGCTCTGGAGCAGTGCCGATAAAATAGGAACAGTTCCAAATAAACAGAACCATAAGGACTTCCGGTGCCTAATGGAAAAGCGGACAAAGGGTGCCGAACCGTACCGTACTGACCCTAGTGGAAAAGCGCCTTAATTGAATCTGGCACTGAGCAAAATTTCATTGATGCTAGGTAATTGAGGCAGTTGGGAATGAAGACTAGAGCTTCCAAACCCACTCAATGGCACAACTCTCTGTTAGAATAATTTTGAGCTTAAATTATTCAAAGTCAAATAATTAGGCGGAAAGTTGAATTTATGTACATTTATTACAAAAAAAAATATAAGGAGTCACCCCAATGGCCACTTTGGGGGAGAAATTGCATTCAGCATAGCATTCAGACACACTTAGAATCCCTAAAGGATCCATTCTTTTAATTCTGATATATATAGGTAGGAGAAAGCAGGGGGAGGATGGGGTGAGAGGAGGAAAGGAGAGGGACAGACAGAAAGTCCTGATAACTGAGCTTATCCAGGCGGACGTCACAGACACTCTGGTGACAAGAATGTGAATCTAACAGAACATCCATAAAACACTAATCTATATAAGATGAGGAGTTCCTGTGCATTCCTGTGACCCGAAACAGGACATGTCAAAGAGATTACAAAAAATGGCTGAGATCATTCCTTAATCATGTACTAACCCTGTACTGATCTTCAGTCTGAACGCTCTGAAATTGCTCACAGAAACATGCCAAGAATATATAAACTTATCCTATATGGAATGCACATACTGAATAAACATTAAACATAGCATATGAAAGGTATACTTCTCAAATATAATAATACATTATTAACCACTTGCGCTCCGTTGTTCCGCGGGCGGGCAAGTCTCTGCATCCTAGGGCGCACGGGGGCGCACGAGAGCGCACTTGTGCGCGCTCGGACGCATGATGCATGATATACAGATGATGGTGCAGATGGAGATGGTGCTGGCCTCCAAGCGCCACTGAAAAAAAAAGCTGCAGACAGCCGCGAACAGATTAGTTCATCTGATTGACCTCTCATTCGACTAATAAGAGCCTTGAATTGGGTTTCTGAAACCATGAAGAGCCAATGAATGAAAACCTAGGAAGGAGGACCCGCCTACTGTGAATGCAGGAGCCAATTGAAGCACAGAAATTTGGGCTGGGTGAAGAGATATTTACTGTTGCAGCAGATGAAAACAAAGGACGCTGGACGAACCTGCTACAGATCCAGGCTCACCCAGCAGCATGGAGAACACCCTCAAGTGGGACCTGCACTCATTCCAGAAGAATAGGATTAGGATTCTCTTCCGTCATCATAGACCGACGGAGGCCGACGACAAAGGTCGTAAATCATTCACCAAAACCGCAATATTGGAATTATGTTTTGATCGGGATCCACGAGCGGACCAGCGTCGCGTTCGTCTGACAATGGGGAAGAGAAGTTCGCCAGGACGCTGCTGCTGTGAAGAGGTAAGGTGTTATAAGCTAAATTATTATTTCTCCCTGAAAACTGTAATCCAAAAATGACTTTTGACCGATCGGTAAATTACAACTGTACCGTGCACGAAGTACGAAGTGCGTGCACCGCGATAAACGGTTCATTTGCCGTGTTCGGGCCGTGAACGCCCCCCCCCCCCCCCCGCAGCAGAAGAGGAGCGGGGGGGGGGCGTTCACGGTCCGAATGCCCCCGGTCTGCGGGGGGAAGCATATGAGTCTATTCCATCATGTAGCGATGGCCGTCTTCTGTAGCGAGGGGGTGGGGGAGCCGCTGTGACAGCGTTGCTGTGGAAACATGCAAGGAGTGTAATCCGTCATGTAGCGAGGGCCGAACTCCGTCCTTTGTTGCGGGTGGGGGGACAACCCCCCCCACACACACACACAGACACAGCCCTGAATGTGACCTTTCATTAGAGCCCAAAATGAAGATTCTACATTGAATTATTCAAAAGTTACAGACATTTTTCCAAACTGTGCCATTTGGCACAATTTGGCACAGTTCCAAAATGCCTGGGAACAACCTGAGAACAAAGCTGTGTAAAATATTCATTTTTTGTGGTATTGTTACCAAATTTGGATCTCAGCTTGATAACACTTGGTTCTACATTTCTGTTGCATTTTCCAGCCGGATCGGACAGCTGTGTGTTATTTGCAAGCATTTGTATCCAAAAAAACACCGTGTCCAAATTTATTTTCTTCAAGTTCAGTATGTTTAGATGACTGTAACTCAGTGGCCGGAGCATGTAGAGAGATCATGTTTTTTTTGCCAAAAAATTCAAAGTGTTTTCTTTTAAAAGAGACCAACCCCATGAAGATGCTGCAAAGGGTTGAATAACAGCTTTCGATTTACTTTGGGCATGTTTTTTTGGCATTTTTAGAAAAATTGCCTGGAGTGCAAGGGGTTAATATCAATAAAAATGTAGATAATATGGAATTTTTCTATCATATTCCCCCTTGATGCTTAATAAAGCATCAGGATTAAAAGAAAATAATGAAAGTAAAATAAAGTGAATGAATTAATATAAGGATATGTGTAAGAATTTACATGCTATTATGTGTCCTTGCAAGTTATAAACGTGTATAGAATATGTCATTAAGAGTGAACATGTGCAGTGATTAAACGTAATTTTAGACTGTGTCAAATAAGAACGTAGAAAATTATATGAAACAGCCTTAAATTATTTTGCAACCTTCAAAAACATCCACAGGCCAGTATCGCCCCTCTCACCATCCTCATCATCACACTAAGGACTCACACAAGAAGAATCTGAAGTTATAAAAATCATTACCAAATTTATTATGAGACTTCTCCATTAAGAGAAATACTAACTTCTATGAGTATCTGAGGTATTAATATGACCATTTGCATCATTTTCATGGATAGAGGTATTACAATAATCTCCTATAATAGGGCCTACACCCCTACGGGTGGTAATTAGTCGATCAAGAACCATTCTATCCTTTGTTATAATTTTGAAAATAACTGTAGTCTACAGTCTACAGTACAATCAGCACTTTAATATTGAGGTGCAGGATATTATAAGGGCGTTCCACGCTGTAAAAGTGAGCAAAAGTCAGGGCCCTGATAATATATGTGGGTGATTGGTAAAGTCCTGTGCACATGAATTGAGTCCTGTATTTCACTACATTTTCAATAAGTCCTTACAGACACAACATGTGCCTAAGATCTGGAACAATGCCGTGGTTGTCCCCGTTCCAAAATCCAGCTGTCCAAAAACGGTAAACAACTTTAGACCAGTTGCTTTGACTTCAATTTTAATGAAGATTTTTGAAAAAACTGGTCAGATGTGAGGTCCTAAAGCAGACTGAGCATGCATTGGATCCTCTGCAGTTTGGTTACAGGCCTCACAGAGGAGTGGAGGATGCCACTGTCACTCTGTTTAACATGCTTTTAAAACATCTGGATTTTAATGGGACACACACCAGGCTTTTATTTGTGGACTTTTCTTCCACCTTTAATACAATCCAACCTCATATTTTAGTTGAAAGGCTCCTGCAACAATTTGATTTGAGCAATAATCTGGTGGGTTGGATTCTGGATTTTTTAACCAACAGGACACAGAGAGTAAGGGTCAATGGTACATTGTCTGACCAAAAGTGCTCTTCTACCGGCTCTCCTCAGGGGTGTGTGTTGTCACTACTACTCTTCATCCTGTACACAAACATGTGTTGGAGCAGACATGACAACAGACACATTATAAAGTATGCTGATGATTCAGTTATTGTCAGTCTCCTCCAGGATGGTGAGAGTGGCCACGGCCCAGTAGTTGATGATTTAGTTCACTGGTGTGAGGATTCCTACCTGCAGCTGAATACAACAAAAACTAAAGATATGATTATTGACTTTAGGAGGAAAACTACCAGGCACAAAGTCACCGTACTAAAAGGCCAGACCACTGAATGTGTACAATCCTACAAATATCTTGGGACGATTATTGATAGTAATTTAAACTTTGAAGAGAACTGTGAAAGGGTGTGCAAAAAGGGTCAGCAACATTTGCATTGTTTAAGGAAACTTGCACGCTTCCAAACTGACCGAACCATAATGACAATGTTTTATCGGGCTTTTATTGAATCTGTTTTATTCTTTTCTTTAGTGTCGTGGTTTGGTCAGATAAAACTGAAACAGAGGAAATCCTTGGATCAGGTAGTTAGATGGTCCAGTCATTTGCTTGGTGGGTCACAGCTGAGCCTGCATCCCTGTACACCAGACAGGTACAGAGGATTGCTACCTCCATTTTAAATGATGACTCCCACCCTTTGCACTGCCACTTTCTGTCATGGTCTGAGCGCCGATGTCGTCCGCGCTCGGGCCATGCTTCATCTCCGCCAGGTTTGACAGCAGGGTTACCTTCTGGCTCCCCGAGCTCTTACTGTGACAGCGCTCGGAGGAGCTTCCTGCTGTCAAAACCTAACAGCTGTGCTGCATTTACAGCTCATCAGCAGCCCGGCATTTAAGCAGGCGCTGAAG
The DNA here is from genome assembly GCA_020510985.1 of Pholidichthys leucotaenia. Taxonomy (NCBI): domain Eukaryota; kingdom Metazoa; phylum Chordata; class Actinopteri; order Cichliformes; family Pholidichthyidae; genus Pholidichthys; species Pholidichthys leucotaenia. The sequence continues at coordinate 284,540,294 of CM035842.1, forward strand.
AGCAGTACAATGCAGCAGTCTCGTCGATTATTCCCTCATCAGATGCTGAGCGAGCGTTCCTCGTCTCAGCCGTCAATATTCCTTCATGATTCCACATCTACGATCATCCCGCATCCTTATCCTGAATCGTAAGTGAGCTTGATCAGCCTTACAGTCTCTGTATCTAGTGTAGTGTGTTTTAGCCCATCGTGGCTCATTACTTTCTGTTACTTTGTGTTATCTTCTGTTCATAATAAACATCATGCAAACCTCACTGGCGACTTTTGGCATCTTATGGTGGCCCACGAGGGCCACCGCTTGACACTTTGAGCTTCTTCCCTCAAGACAAAGGTTTGCTGTCCCAAAAAGTAAAACCCAGCGCTACAAAAACAGCTTTGTTCCTGCTGCTGTCAAAGAGTTGAACAAGTTGTAACAATATATTGCACATAATTTAGTTACCTATTTATTAATTTCATTTTATATTTACTTACTTTTGTAGGTTTTTTATTTGGGTTCTAAATCTTTTATTGGGTTTTAGACTTTTGAGTTTTTAACCTCTTTGACTAGTCTTTAACATTTTAATATGACCCTTCTCTCTTATATCTGGTTTTTCCTCATCTCTTTGTCTTATATCCTGATTGATGGACACTTGAGTATTTTTATCATGTTTATAGTCAGCTTCATGTGTGCCTGTGTTTGTGTTTATGTTGAATATAATTGTGGTTTGTAAATATGGATGTCACCTGACTGCAAAACAAATCTACCTATGGGTACAAATAAAGTAATCTGAACCTGAACCTGAATTAAGTATTTTAATCCCTAAGGTATTTTGTTTCCACTCTCACTCAAATAAACAATGAACAAAACCTTCACTCCTGTACTTTTCCTCTGAAATTGCATTCATGCTTCATAGATGGCATCCTGTGGTAGACAAGCATCTCTCTTCACCCTGCCCACCTGCCCTGCCGACATGATGAGGGTACAGTACGCCCAAAGACTCAATGACCTTTGACAATGTAGATCCTTGGTATAACACTTGCTCACTTTGTTGGTCAAGCAGGGTAGCAGTACAGGGGAGAGATGCACTGTAAGCCATTGCATACTCAGAGAGTGTTATGTTAAGGGTCAATTTGACCCATTTCGGTTTTTATGTTGACCAAAGTATGGGTTATCCTTTCTTTTTCTTCATGAAATTTTGTGACTTTTCCTCATCTAGGGTCATGAACTGGTGTGTAAAATCTGGACACTTTGATGTGTAGTGGAATGTATCTGCAGAGTTTGTATACTAAGATGATGTTGCGGGTCATTTTGACCCGGACACTTTTATGTGGGTAAGTAGCTGTACAGATCCAAAATAAACATGCCTCTTTGATGTACTTTATTTTGACTGCCCAGTTAATTGTATTTTGACTGTCAGAGACCCAGGTGTGTGTCAAGGAGGGACTTTCTCTCCCTTGTCCTTGTCACTTTTCTCATGCCATCTCTTTGACAAACACACCAAAAATGAGCTCCAGAAGGTTTACAGCTGGAGTAGCTTCATCACATATTTTGAACTGAGATAGTGATGCAGAGGAAGAGATTTCAGAGACCGAGGACAATGTAATTGATGATCCAGATTGTCAATTTTCCGATGATGAGGAGGATTCAGAGAACGAGCCTGCCATTGTGTCTCCATCGGATGAAAGCCAAGGAATGCAGCAATCATCATCCACAGAGGGGACATGGGCATCTAAAGATGGTAATATAAAATGGTCAACATCACCACACCAAAGCCAAGGTAGACTGTCATCTTCCAATGTCATCAAAATGACTCCCGGTCCTACAAGATTTGCTGTCACACGAGTTGATGAGATTCAATCAGCATTTCAGCTCTTCATATCCCCGCCAATAGAAAAGATTATACTGGAAATGACCAACTTGGAGGGGAGGCGTGTATTTCAGGAGAAATGGAAGCCACTGGATCAGACTGACTTGCATGCTTGCATTGGAATTCTGGTATTAGCTGGAGTGTACAGGTCAAAGGGAGAAGCAACTGCAAGTCTATGGGATGAAGAGTATGGAAGGCCAATCTTTTGAGCAACAATGGCTCTGGAGACATTTCACATGATATCTCGTGTGATCCGATTTGACAACCGTGTCACCAGAGCTGGTCAACGTGAAAGAGACAAACTAGCTGCGTTTAGAGATGCATGGGATAAATGGGTTGAAATTCTACCATTGTTGTACAATCCTGGTCCCCATGTTACTGTAGATGAGCGCCTTGTACCATTCAGGGAGCGCTGTCCTTTCAGACAGTACATGCCCTACAAGCCTGCCAAGTATGGCATCAAAGTGTGGGTAGCCTGTGATGCAAAATCTAGCTATGCATGGAATATGCATGTGTATACTGGAAAGCTACCTGGAGGAGCATCTGAGAAGAATCAGGGGATGCGTGTGGTGCTGGAGATGAGTGAAGGGTTACAAGGTCATAACATCACATGTGACAACTTCTTTACATCCTACCGCCTTGGAGATCAACTTCAGAAGAGAAAGCTGACTATGTTGGGAACAGTCAGAAGAAATAAGCCAGAACTTCCCAGTGAAATTCTGAAGATGCAGGGCAGAACTCTGCATTCCCCAATATTTGTTTTCACTGAGAAAGCAGCAGTTGTTTCATACTGCCAAAGAGAAATAAGAATGTTCTTGTAATGAGCACAATGCACACAGATGCATCTCTGAGCACAAGACGAGACATGAAGCCACAAATGATCCTGGACTACAACTCCACCAAAGGAGGAGCTGACAATGTGGACAAAGTCACAGCAACATACAGCTGCCAGCACAAGACTGCCCGTTGGCCCTTGGTGATTTTCTACAACATTGTCGATGTGTCTGCTCTACAATGCCTATGTCCTGTGGACTGAAATCAACCAGCAATGGAATGCGGCAAATTGTACCGACTTTGGCTTTTCCTGGAAGAACTCAGCAAAGCACTTGTCACTCCCAAGATCCAGAGGCGAGCCAGGCCAGCTCGATCCCCAGCAGCTGCAGCTGTCATTGAAAAGGCCAAGGTCAGGTCATCCAACCAATCTGCAATTGATCCAGTGGACACAGGTGTTAAAAAACGGAAAAGATGCCAGGTCTGTCCCTCCCGAGAGGACAGTAAAACAAGTACCTCTTGTGTGAAATGCAAGAATTACATCTGCAGAAAGCACACAGTTACATTTTGTCCATCATGTGGAGAGCACTGAAAATGTTGAACATTGAAAATGTGAGAAAAAGGGGCAAGTTAAATGAAAAAAAAATGCAGAGGGAAAAACCTGAACAAAATAGTTCTTAAATATAGTGTTGAAATTAAAAATGTATTGTTATGTCTCTTTTATAAATGTTAATATAATCTAAAATAAAGTTGTTATTGGTTTAACCTGTTTTTTTTACTGTTTTGAGTGGATTTACACAGTACGGGTCAAAATGACCGGCAACATAATCAATGTAATTTTTTTTCAACATAATACAAGGGTTAAGCTGTCAGAAAGGGGACATCTCCACTTCAAAAAGAGGAGTTCCCTGATGAAATTAACATTGCATTCGCAGAGTAAGGAGTGTCATCATGTTTCTAATCAGTGGAGTGATGTGTTGTGTCAGGTGTGATCCAAAATGAAGTTTGCTATGTTATTTCTGTATATAGCCTTTCTTAAAAAAAAAAAAAAAGCAGCCTGTAGTAGCTCCATTATTTTAGCAATAAAGATATTTTGCTTAACTGTTAGTGTTATTATGGAGCAAACATAACAATTATCTACAGTGTATAAGCATTGGAACAACTTAATAACCAATATTAAGTATTACTAGAGGATGATGAGGATGATAAGATAACAACACTAACCACACCTTTCCTTCCCTTGTATTTTTTTTTCCCTTGTCATAATAAACAAACAGCCTGCTTCTCAGTCAGCAGAGTTTGTTACTGGATGCCAAGTCATCAGCTGACACTTGCATAGAGAAACAGTTAAACAGTCATTTGTTGTTTTCCTTTTTTTTCCAAATAGGTTTACAATATATATATTAAACAGTCTCTTGCTGAGGGTTTCAGGTGGGGTAAAATGTTAGATGCACCCAAGTGACACGTCCTTCACTTTCCGCGGCTGTTTAGGTCAGCAGGATAACATTTGTGCTGTTCTTGCCAGGGAGTTTTGGTCCAGTTTCCTTTGATGACCAGATCACCTGGTTTGCTCAAGAGATGGGTGCACCTCCCACGGTTCCTTCGTCACATGGTCCATCCTGGGAAAGGCAGTATGGATGAAATCACTGTCAGTTGTCATTCTTTGCATATAATCACCCAGAAACCCTTCCTCATCACCGATGTTAAATGGCTTCAATAATAGGGTTTGTCATTCACAATCTCCCTATTTTCTTATTTGAATATTATACTAATTTTGTAACTGTTGATGGTAAGCTAAGTGGTCTCCTAGGTAAATGTTTGGTGCTAATAATTTAGGAACTGCACTTAAATGTGACATGATTTGATTTACAAAGTGTATTCCATTTCCATTATCTAAGTAAATCATTTCAGCTATTTTTAATCTTGATATTGTTTCAGTTAAGGGTTTCAGTGTCACCATAGCAATATTTAAATTAGTGTAGGGTAAAGCCTTTGTATGTTCAATAAGTGTGTAAATAATTTCCAAACATTTTTATTTTCACTCTTATTTCGTTCAATGAGATCCATGCAAAGGTTTTGAAAAAACTAAGTTTATGCAGGGAAAATAAAATTATTTTGCTTTGAGCTCCCTAAAGCATTGTTCTCTTAATTGAGAAATTGAGAATCTGTATTGTCTTTGTAGTAGATTCCAAATCAACTCCCACAGTAAACATAAATTCAGCACAAGTTGGACTTTTCTTAGACATTTGGAACTTTCCTCATATTTGCATGGTTTTCTTCCTTATCAATTTACCTTGTTCCTTATAAACATGATATTCCCTTTACAATAATCTACAGATATTTTCTTAAATATCTGGAAATTTAATGATGTAAATTTTAACTTCTCCTATTGAATGTTGTGATTTCATTACCAAGCGGTTTCATTTATATTTTTCTCTTCATTATTGACCATCTATTGATAATTTTTTTATGTATTATCTATTTTTCTGAGGATTGCTATTTATTTTTTGCTAATTATTTTCTTTGGTACCCCCCTTTTGATGTATGGCGACACACATGCAGCAAAGTTACAGGGTATTTGCTTGATGGGTAGTGTCTTTTACTAGAAGGAAGCATGTTACCACTTTTATGTGTTACACACAGTTAATTTACATGAAAATTTGTGAGTAGTATAGCACCTTCAAAATGAGGTTTCAATAATCATGGCTTCTTTTGTGTCGTCTCTTGAACTAATTTACAAATTCCATTTAGGAAAAAGCAATATAGCTGTCTGTGCAGATTTGATATGATTCAGCAGTGATAACTAAGATCAGTTTGTCCAGTTGAACAAAGACAGGTTGAATTTGTGTAAGTGAATCCTTGTGAAAGGTTGTGTCACACTCCTTCAGTGAATGGAAAGGTGGACATTTTGCCTAATTAGAATTTGGCTTAATTTTGTACAAGGAATGCCTCACTTTATATACTCCTTGGTAAATTAGGGGGTGGGCTGTAGTCCCAAGGCCCAGCTCACCCATGGCTGAGCACCAGGAAAACACATTCCTTATTACTGTCACATTTCTGAAATGTGATATTGTCACACCATTATGTGGTGAGTGGTATCAGATGTATCCTGCAGTGTGAAGTCATATGAACACTATACATTTTTAAAGTCAGAGTCATTTAAATTGTTATGCTTTATGTCATTTGCAATATCATTTGTTCTACTTAGCTTCAAAAAATGCTTGTCAACTGAGAGGTCCTTCCCCCTGTGGTCCCTCCAGCCAATGAGCCTGTCACGCACACACCGTCCGGCCTTCTCCCATCTCCCACAAAGATCAAATGTCGGTGCCATCCTGCAAAGGAAAAATTTGGGGAACACCCTGTCTGCACCTTCAGTATTTACATCAACAGGAGTGCAAATTTTATCACATCATAAATTGATTTTACTAATGTTCCAGTGATCATCATTATTTTTGTGTCCCTTAAATATTTACCCCAGTTGTTTATCCCACCGTTTATTATAACGTGTAATGTTAAGAACCACAAGTGAATTATTGTTTTTTTATTATTTTATTACATATTGCATATTTCACCAAGGATTTATTAAATTGAAAGGTAATGATGATGCTATGATTCCTTGTTAATTTGGCAAATCTAATTCCTGGTGAAAGCTAAAAAAGTTTGTGAATGCTTTCCATTTCCTGTTGAAAAACGAAGAATGAACAATAGCAGAAAAACCTTTAAATTACACATAAAGCTTCCACAATTTGAATGTGTTTTTGCTATTCACAGCAATTATTCACTAAATACTCGAATCAGTAAATGTTTTACCAATTGACATGGGTAATCACTAGTTTAGGACAGTATCATATGTTAGAAGCCTTAACCCAATGCAGCAGTTAGAATTAGTAACTGGAAATGCAGGCCTAATCTCTGTTTTCAGGAATTTATGGCACAGGACCACAACCCATGGTCTGTGTGTGTGTGTGTGTGTGTGTGTGTGTGTGTGTGTGTGTGTGTGTGTGTGTGTGTGTGTGTGTGTTTCCCTTTGAAGGCTGATTCTGTCTGTTAATGTTATCTTATCTAGGTCAGTCTGACACAACTCCTCTTGGTGCTCCATCCACCGCTAATCAGTCTGAGTTTACCATTGAAATTAAATTCCCTTTCTCCATTTTACCAGATATCTTGTACTATTTCTGTCTCTTTTTTTTCTTACCATCTCCCAATAATAAAAAAATCCATTCTCATCTTGCTGTGTTCTTTTAGGAGGGAAAAAAGTCACAGTATGAACTGTCTCAGATCCTGCTCTTGCGTTCCCCCCCCCCCTTTTTTTACATGGACAGGCCCAGGGTCGAAATGTAAATAAGATTGTATATGTCATTTATTAAAAAGTGAGTATAGTATTATTTAACCTCTTGCACTCCAGTGTACCGCGGATGGGCGTGTCTCTGCGTCCCAGAGCACACGAGGGCGCTCTCGTGATGGAGCTGCGTCCAAGCATGCACTGAAAATAAAAGCTGCGTTTCCATTCTTCCACTGCAGACACAACCGCAAACAGATTAGTTCATCGGATTGACCTCTCATTCGGCTAATAAGAGCCTTGAATTGGGTTTCTGAAACCTTGAAGAACCAATGACTGAAAACCTAGCAAGAAGGACCTGCCTACCAACGCTGTGAATGCAGCGAGCCAATTGAAGCACAGAAGTTTGCAAGCTGTTTTTTGTAAGGCTGGGTGAAGACAGACTGCTGCAGCAGATGACAAAAGGACACGCAGGAAGAACCGTCACAGACCCAGCAGCACGGAGACCATCCACACGTGCAACCTGTGTGACAGCGACTGCCATTCGCGCATCGGCCTGTTCAGTCACGGGCGGTGCTTTTTTTTTTATTCCAACAGAATAGACATTAAGGATTTTCTTCCATGGTCATCATAGACCGATGGAGGTGGACGACGAAGGTCGTAAATCATTCGCCAAAACCGCTATCATGGAAGTGCAAAACAGCAATAATGGAATTATGTTTTGACCGGGTCGCCGAGACCAGAACCATGAGTCCGTAACAAGGGACCAGTGTCGCGTTCGTCTGACAATGAGGAAGAGAAGTTCGCCAGGACACTGCTGCTGTGAAGAGGTAAGGTGTTATAAGCTAAATTATTCTTTATCCCTGAAAATTGTAATCAAAAATGACTTTTGACCAATCGGTAAATTACAACTGTGCGGCGCACGAAGTCCGAAGTTCGTGCGCCGCAGTACACGGGTCGTGCGCCGCCTCCGGACCATGAACACCCCCCCCCCCGCTACACTTCTGTAGCGAGGAGGGGGGAAGCCGCGGTGACTGCGCCGCGGTCGCCACATGACTATTCCGTCATGTAGCGATGGCCGATGTCCGTCCTCTGTAGCGAGGGGGGGGACAACTCCCCCCCTAAACACACACACACAGCCCTGAGTGTCATTAGAGCCCAAGATCAAGCTTCTATATTGAATCATTCAAAAGTTACAGACATTTTTCCAAACTGTGCCATTTGGCACAATTTGGCACAGTTCAAAAACGCCTGGGAACTACCTGAGGAAAAAGCCATGTAATATATTCATTTTTTGTGGTATTGTTACAAAATTTTGACCTCAGCTGGATAACACTTGGTTCTAAATTTATGTTGCATTTTCCAGCCTGGATCTGAAGCTGTGTGTTATTTGCAAGCATTTGTATCCAAAAAAAACACCCAGGCCAAATTTATTTTCTTCAAGTTCAGTATGTTTAGATGACTGTAACTCAGTGGTCGGGGCACTTAGAGATATTATGAAAAATACAAAGTGTTTTCTTTTAAATGAGACCAATCCCATGAAGATGCTGCAAAGGGTTGAAGAACAGCTTTCGATTTACTTTGGGCACGTTATTTTTTGGCGTTTTTAGGGAAATTGACCGGAGTGCAAGGGGTTAAACAAAGCAACAATATGACATACAATTACCAAGACCTCTGTTTGATAATCAGTAGTTTCTGGCAAATTATATGCACAAACACATTAATTATCAATCTCTTTTGAACCTCTATGCTTTGAATCATGTAATATCGGATATACATAAAGCATTCAGTGATTAGGCAATATTAAGTGACAGCATGATATTGTAATGTTCAGTTAATTTCAACATTGTCATGCTGGTAGCATTGATTAAGATGCAAGCATTTGTACTTAACTTAGATGTTCAGCCGCCTCTTTGATGTCGATTGGAGGAGAGCACGGATGTGACAAGGCTGGGTCTCAGAGGCTGGTTTTGTTTTGGCAGGAGGAAGGAGAACATCAGACCTGCGTCCTTTTTCCCTGTAAAGTGCACTGTTATGCTTCAGTCTAAGAAAAAAAAAAGAAAAGTCAGTAATACGTCAAAAATTGGTAGTAAAAAACCTGTAAATAGTTTATCATGTACGCAACATTAGAGTTAAAAACCCACAGTTAGATTGAAAAAGTAAAACCCCAAAACTTTGCAAAAATACCCATATATATATACAGTATATATTATATTATATTATACTGTATATATATATATATATATATATATATGTGTGTGTGTGTGTGTGTGTGTGTGTGTGTATATATATATATATATACTGTATATATGGATTGTTTTTTTTTCTCTCTTCCCTTTTAACAAGTTTTCACACACAAATCAGTAGCTACACAGCCTTTTCTATTTTTTTCCCAAGTTCTCTCCCTCTCTGTCTGTTTTTTTTTTCCCTCTCTCTCAAGGATACACATACACACATACAGACACAGATATACACACACACAGACAAACACACAGGGCCCACAGAAATGTTCTCTTTTGCATTATCTCCACAAGGTCATACAATAAAGACTTTTATGTCCATGCCAAAACCCAAAACAGCATGAGAATTACTTCAATTAATCTCTGGAACTGGCAACTTTTAGAGGAAAAAAATCACAGATGTGGCAACCCCCACACTGCCACTTGCAGCATGAAGCTCCCCCTTTTTTTTTCTTTTACACTGTCGTAAAAACACAACACCAGTCCACTGGTTTTGCTCAAAGCTACTATTATCAAATACCTATAATTTTGAACACTTCTCAAAAGGAAAACAATTAACTAACCAGCCTTTTTGTGCTCCACAAATATCAGAAAAAAATCACAACCAGCAATTTCACACCCTATTCACTCCATCTCCATGGGAACCCAGCCTCTGCTTCACACCAGAGCGGATTTCATGTAACACTAAGACAAAACAAGTTCAGACTGCAGTAACTTTTATCTAAAACTCACGAAATAAAATATTTCAATGATCATGTTAACCCCTCCGCTGTGTGCCGAAAGCCCAAAGTAAGACCTCCTCCCCTGGCATCTTGCAATAGCTCACCATAGCCGGGGAAGTCCCATGGGTGATAAGCAGACCCAGTAAGGGCATGAACCTTCCGTGAAACTTTTTCTCTTTGGGGTTCACGTAACCTCCCCACAAATGCTGAAGGTCCAAACCCTGGACCATGAGCAGGGTCTCACTGACCCGGCATCAGCCCGGTAGATGACAGCTGAGCCTCCCACACAGATTCTTAGAATCTTGTGATTGGGGCTTGCCGGAGGAACTAACCGAGGCAACAGGTGAACAGGAGCCGGATCAGAGCTCAATTATAGCGGCGGGGCTCGGCAGAGGAACTACTGAGGAAGATGGTGGTAGGTGGTGGGGCTCAGCAGAGGAGCTACCGGGACCCCAGCTGGACAGGAGCCAGATCAGAGCTCAACTACAGCGGCGGGGCTCGGCAGAGGAACTACTGAGGAAGATGGTGGTAGGCGGCGGGGCTCAGCGGAGGAGCTACCAGGACCCCAGCTGGACAGGAGCCAGATCAGGAGCTCAATTACAGCGGCGGTAAGCAGCAGGACTAGCAGCGGAGGGGGGTAGCTTAGGCCCAGCTGGATTTGAGGTCAGTTGGATCGGATACCGGCAACACCAGCAGAGATTTTTTTTATTATCAACAGGTCAGTAAAAATGCCACCGAAGAAGGAAGAAATGAAAGAGGTAAAAAAAAATATCTCTGAACTTCTTGTCAGAAGAAGTGAACAAAGTGGCCAATCAACAGCTTAAACTTTTAGGGCTAATGGAGGAAGTCCAAGAACTGAAATTAACAATTAAGGAAAAAGACAAAAAAATTGCAGACTTGGAGCAACACATCGAGGATCTTGAACAATATTCTTGTATGGATGATCTAATTATAAGTTGACTAGACATTAAATGTCAAACATATGCCAATGCTACAGCAGGAATGAGAGGTGAGGAGGCTGGCTCCCTTAAGTGAATCAGTGACCCTGGAAAACCAGGTGTTTCAGTTCCTTGAAAGCAGAAATATAAAGGTTGAAGGAAATGCAATTTCAGCCTGTCATACTTGACCCAGAAAAGATAATAAAACAAAGAAATCAATTGTGATGCACTTTGTGAACAGAAAGGTAAAGAATGACATACTGAGGCAAACCAGAAAGCTACGGGGAACAGAAGTTTACCTAAATGAACATTTAACAAAGACTAATGCTGAAATAGCACGGCAAGCACGGATGCTGAAAAGACAAAATAAGATACAGGCAACATGGACAAGAAACTGTAGAGTTTGGCTCAAACTAAATGGAACACCTGAGGAAGCAAAGGCCATAATAATCAGATATCTTACTGACATAAATAAATACGTATAGATGAACACTGATTAAGAAAATTAAGAGACTGTGATAATCCATATCCACAAACGGCAAGAATAGTTCTTTTGTGACATACCATGTTAATATACGTTAAAAAAACAAAAAAACAAAACAAAACAAACAAAAAAACTTATGTTGACTTTAGTAGACATCAATTATCCACAGTTGGAGGAAGTAATTTGACAATGAGTGAGGAAATTCAAACTCTGAAAATATGGCATTATGCTGAACATAAACTACAAGAGATGGAGAATGATATTGATCCTGATAACCACTTCTTCAATAATATTCATAATCATTGTGAATATTAAACTGAAAAGCAATTTAAAAGTCAAGTGCAATTAGATGGTAAACTATCAATAATACACTTCAACAGCAGAAGTCTTAACAACTTTCCACAAATTCAGGACTATTTAAAACAACTAGATAGAAAATTTACAGCTGTTGCAGTCTCTGAAACTTGGCTTAATGAAGAACAGGTTTCTATGATGGCAATAGAGGGATATCAGATGTTTTATATTAATAGATCTCAAAAAAAGGGTGGTGGTGTTGCACTGTATATTGATGACCTGTATAGGTGTAAACTTGTAAATAGAATGTCCTTTGCACTACCAGGGATTCTGGAATGTGTTACTGTTGAGATTGACCAAGATAAAACAAAAAATCTAATTATAAGTTGTATATATAGAATGCTGGGAACTTGCATTGATACATTCAGAGATAAATTAGTTGAGCTGTACAATAATACAACTAGTAAGAAAATGGTTATAATCTGTGGAGATTTCAATATTGATTTACTTAAATCAATTGCAACATAATGTAATTACAGCGTTCATGAATTCTGTGTACAGTATGAGTGTATATCCCACAATAACACATCCCAGTAGAATCACAGTTCACACTGCTACACTTATTGATAACTTGTTTGTTAATATTTTTGATTAAAAAAATAGGACGTGGATTATTGATAAATGACATAAGTGATCATTTGTCAGTCTTTGCACTTATCCATAGCCACATGGGGGCCAATAGAGAAATTTTTTAAAAAATCTTTCAGATACAAATCACAAATTGCAATCAGTTCTTTTAAAGAAGACCTGCTGAAGCAAGACTGGACAAAAGTCTATGTATCAGATGTAAATGAAGCCAATGAGACATTTATGAACATTGTACCCACTCTTTATATGTATATATATATATATATATATATATATATACAGTATATATATACACTACCGTTCAAAAGTTTGGGGTCACTTAGAAATTTCCTTATTTTTGAAAGAAAAGCACTTTTTTTCAATGAAGATAACTTTAAACTAATCAGAAATACACTCTATACATTGCTAATGTGGTAAATGACTATTCTAGCTGCAAATGTCTGGTTTTTGGTGCAATATCTACATAGGTGTATAGAGGCCCATTTCCAGCAACTATCACTCCAGTGTTCTAATGGTACAATGTGTTTGCTCATTGAGTCAGAAGGCTAATGGATGATTAGAAAACCCTTGTGCAATCATGTCAGGTCTGCAATGCTGTAATTGCTGCAAATGGAGGATTCTTTGACGAAAGCAAAGTTTGAAGGAAAAAATTATTATTTCAAATACAAATCATTATTTCTAACCTTGTCAATGTCTTGACTATATTTTCTATTCATTTTACAACTCATGGTGGTAAATAAGTGTGACTTTTCATGGAAAACACAAAATAATTGTCTGGGTGACCCCAAACTTTTGAACGGTAGTGTATATATATATATATATATATATATATATATATATATATATATATATATATATATATATATTAGTAAAGAAAAAAGCTTAAACAGAAATTTGTTGACAAGCCATGGTTAACCAAAGGATTACAAAAAGCATGTAAAGAGAAAAAAAATCATTATATAAAGCTTTTCCAAAGAAAAGGACAAAAGAAGCAGAGCAGCAGTACAAAACATGCAAAAATAAGTTAACATATATAATAAGATGTAGTAAAAGAGACTATTACAGTAAAGAGTTGGAGAAAAACAGAGATAATATTAAAAATACATGGACAATACTGAACAGTATTCTTGGAAATAAAAACAGAAATACAAGCTACCCAACCAATCTTTCAAAAAAAAAAAGCAAACAAAAACGACTCAGAGTGTGAATGCAGTCTCACCTGCAAATGAATTTAATAATTTTTTTTGTTAACATTGGTCCTAATTTGGCTCAAGAAATACCCATTACGGAACCTACAGGTGACATAATAAGCAAAAACATTGCTATAAAAGACTTCATTTTCATAAAGAACACAGACGAGAGAGAGGTCATTGAAATTGTTGAATCATTTAAACGTAAAACATCTATGGATTGTGATGGTATTGACATGCTTTTAGTCAAAACTATCATTGAATGCTTAGTGAAGCCACTGACGTATATTTGTAACCTGTCTCTCCAAACAGGTATATTTCCCAATGCAATGAAAATAGCTAAAGTAATTCTGACATACAAGACAGGTGACAGAGGGGAATTTTCAAACTATAGACCAATTTCACTATTGCCGCAATTTTCCAAGATACTTGAAAAAATATTCTGTGAGAGAATTGACAACTTCATAATGAAGAATAATTTATTGTGTGAGCAGCAAAATGGGTTCAGACACAAGAGGACAACTGCGTTTGCTCTAATGGAATTTATAGAAAAAATATCAACTGCCGTTGAAAATAAAGAGTATTCAATTGGGGTATTCCTGGATCTTAAAAAAAGCATTTGATACAGTGGATCATAATTTATTATTAAAGAAACTACAAAATGATGGTATTGGGGGGTAGCACTGTTCTGGTTATGTAGTTACTTAAAGAACATATATCAGTATGTATGTGTTGGTAGCAAAAACTCACAGTTACTGAAAGTTACTTGTAGAGTCCCACAGGGTTCAGTTTTGGGGCCATTGTTATTCAATATGTATATAAATGATATATGTAAAGTTTCTGAAAAAATGGATTTGATATTGTTTGCCGATGACACTAATTTATTATGCAGTGGAATCAATTTGGAACAACTTTTGGATACACTCGGAAAGGAATTAGGAAAGCTCAAACTGTGGTTTGATTCAAACAAATTAACGCTCAATTTAAGTAAGAAAAAATTTATAGTTTTTAACAACCATCACAACAATTCAGTATCTAAACTCAGTGTAAATGGTGTAGAGATTGAAAGGGTATCCAAAACTAAATTTCTTGGAGAAATAATTGATAATAAACTGTGGTGGAAGTCACATATTAATTATATTAAAGGTAAAATATCTAAATCAACTGCAATACTACACAGAGTGAAATATTTGCTGAATCAACCCACACTATATACTTTGTATCATTCATTAATACTCCCTTACATGACATATTTTACCGAAGTATGGGGAAATACATATAAAACAAACGTATCTGATCTTTATGCTTCAGAAGAGAGCTATTAGAATAACAAACAAAGCTGCTTACAGGGAACCAACAAACCCACTTTTTCTCAAATTAAAAGCTCTCGAGCTGAAAGATCTGGTTGACTTTAAAACTGCAGTAATAATGTTTAAAGTGAAGAAACTATCACTGCCCACAAATATCCAAAAGTTGTTCCAAATAAGGGAGAAACAATATCATTTCAGAGGAACATGTATATTTCAAAAACCTTCAGTGAGAACTACCACCAAACAACACTGTGTCTCAGTGCAAGGAGTTAGACTGCGGAATGCTTTTGGACCTGAATTAAAATCATGTACGCTTGGACAATTTAAACAAAAACTAAATGGTAAATGGCATTCACTTATATAGCGCTTTTATTCTCATCTCTTGATGACCAAAGCGCTTTACAGATCCTGCTATCCACCCATTCACACACACATTCACACACTAATGGTGGCATGCTACCTAACATGGCGCTTCCAGACCCACCAGGAGCAGTTGGGGGGGTGAAGTGTCTTCCCCAAGGACACAACAGCAGGATATCCGGGGAAAGCAGGATTTGAGCCACCAATCATGCCGTTATTGGACGACCAGCTCTACTTCCTGAGCCACTGCCGCCCCCAAAAGGGGTGGCAAGAAATACTCCAAACATATATACAAGATGACATGTAAAATCACATAAGGATTATCATATTCAGTCTGTGTTGTGTTGTTGCTTAGATTTTTGTTACGTTTTGTCTTAGCTTTGTTCTGAATTGTAATCGCTCTTGTTTTGTTTTTCTTTTCAATTCTTGGATGGAATATGGGTGGGCAATATAAGTTGCGGCTTCAGCCATCACCCATTTCGGATAACTTGTTAAACTGTATAATCAGAGGAGTTATTGTTTAATTTGACCTTGTAAGATGATTGTTTCCTCCTTTGTATACTATTCTGTTCCTTTCTTTTAATCTTTACTTTTAATCTATCCAAAATAAAGTTTCATTCACTCATTCATTCAAGCAGAAGTGGTCAAAAAGGTACGAATCTGTCTCCAAAAATTTACTTCTCTGGGATCACATGACTTTTCCACAGGACGTCAAACGTCTGCAGTTAAAAGACCACGAATCTTTCCCTTTTTCTTTGCATGCACTTCCGGACCTCCACTGCACTTACTAGGGCATAGAGAGCTGCGGATTTCTAAGATTTACCCCAGATCTTGTGATAATGGTCACCGTTTGCAGAGGAAAAACCTTGTTCCTCCCAAGGGATTATTATGGTACTGCTCACCGTGGGCAAAATTAACCCAGCAATCAGGCCGCTAGTTTCACTCCTTCAGCTTTTCTCAGTGTATGATCGGTCTGGGGATTCTCACTATCTTTTATCCATAAACAACAACAAATGTACTTACATTCAAGCCACCTATAGGATTCTCAGATCCGTCACCCAGTCAGATCCAGCGCCCCGGTCTGAAATGCCTTCATTGCAGTAACACTGAGCCTTTTTTTTTTAACTCAACCTGGGAAGGTCTTTTTATCAGCTGTGCATTTGCTGAAATCAAGCAGAGGCGCCGGAAAGATGGAGATATGTGGATCCACTGTTCGGACGCCAAAATTTTAGAATAATTTTGAGCTTAAATTATTCAAAGTCAAATAATCAGGCGGAAAGTTGAATTTATGTACATTTATTACAAAAAATATAAGGAGTCACCCCAATGGCCACGTTGGGGGAGAAATGACAAAGCATGGCATTCAGACACGCTTAGAATCCCTTAAGGATCCATTCTTCTAAGTCTGATATATATAGGTAGAAGAAAGCAGGGGGAGGATGGGACGAGAGGAGGAAAGGAGAGGGACAAACAGAAAGTCCTTATCACTGAGCTTATCCATGCAGACGTCACAGACACTCTGGTGACAAGAATGAAAATTTAACAGAACGTCCATAAAACACTAATTTGTATAAGATGAGGAGTTCATGTGCATTCCTGTGACCCAAAACAGGACATGTCAAAGAGATTATACTAAATGGCTTAGATCATTCCTTACGCATGTACTAACCCTGTACTGATCTTCAGTCTGAACTCTCTGAAACTGCTCACAGAAACATGCCAAGAATACTGTATATAAACGTATCCTATATGGAATGCACATATAAACATGGCATATGTATGAAAGGTATAATACTTCTCAAATATAATAATACATTATTAATATCAATAATAATGTAGATAATATGGAATTTTTCTATCACCCTCTCTGGCACCCGTCTAGCCACCGTCTCAATTCAAACTATGCCAATTTCCCTGTTGTTGTCAGGTAATCACCATGAGCATCTCCAATTTTTTGGCCTCCCTGCGACCTCCTCACCCATTATCCTAGTAGTAGTAGTAGATTAGTTTATTTGACAGGGACAGTGCAATAAACATAGACAATTAATCAAAGACAATCAATCTGATGTGTTGCACATAGAGTGTATAGCTATTAGCTAATTTGCAACTCTTGTCCCTGGATGGGCTTTAGAAAAAAGAATCAAGATAAAAAATATACACAATAACCACATACATCAATGCAGAAAAATTATAAATACACAATTATAAATATTATAAATATTATAAATACACAAATATAACAGCCTGACTCACATTTAACATAAATATTATAAATACACATATATTATAAAATATTATAAATACACAAATATAACAGCCTGACTCACATTTAACACATATAACATAACTCACATTTGCCTATTTCAGGCCTCCCTCCCTCCGTCACTCACTATAAACAAACACATTTATTCCTTCCCTTCATTCACTCTCACTTTGCAGACAAATAATTCATACATGAGTACATTCTTGTTTATTTTTCAGCCAGTTTTTAACATTTTTAGTGAATGTTTTAAAGTCCGTTATTATTTTAATTTCATTTGGCATTGTGTTCCAGATGTGACTGCCCTTTATAGAGAAAGCTGTTTGTCCAAATGTGGTTCTGCGGTGGAATATTTTACAGTTATTGTTAACAGAACTCCTGGTGGCTCTGCTGCTGTCCTGTCTTTGGACGAAACCAGCAAGTGGCTCGGGTGCTGATTTATGGAAACATTTGAACGTTAATTTCAGAAGACAGAGGTCAATGAAGCTCTCAAAACTCAATAGGTTGTATTTTTTTAAAACATTACAGTGATGCCACCTAATGGGCTTTTTGTCCAAGATTTTTAGGGTTTGATTATATAATGAACCTATATGTCTTATTGTGGAAGGGGCTGCTTGAGCCCAGACTGTCAAACAGTATGATATATGAGAAAAAACCATAGAATGCATATACAGTGCAGCTGCTTCGTAAGGTATGTAATATCTAATTAATTTAAAGCAGTTCAGATTTTTTTTTTACTGTTTTTGAAATTTTCTTTATATGAAGATTAAATTTGAGTTGAGGATCTAGTACAATGCCAAGGTATTTGAATTCTGTAGCTAAACTGATGTCATGATCATGTATATTAACTTTAAAATGTTGCAGGTTACATTTTTTGATTGAAAAGCACATTGAGACTGTTTTCTGAAGGTTCAGCAATAGATGGTTCTTGAGGAGCCACTCTTGGACATCAACCATACTTGTAGACAGTACATCTGCAGCCTGTGCTGGAGTCTTGGCAGCTGTGTAAATAACTGCATCATCTGCATAAAGTTGGCATGTTGCAGCTGAGCAGTGTAACGGCAAGTCATTAATAAAAATGCTGAAAAGTAAAGGACCAAGAATGGACCCTTGTGGGATACCCATGCGGTTGTTTAAAAATGAGGATTTATCCTGGTGAACTTTTACACACTGTTCTCTATTCTGGAGATAAGATGCAAACCATTCTAATGTATTTGGGGAGAAGTTAAAAGATACCATTTTGGATAAAAGCAAACTGTGGTTTACAGTATCGAAAGCCTTTTTGAGATCTAGAAAAACAGCTCCTACCACATTACCCCTGTCCAAGGACTGTTTGACGTTTTCAATAAGGCAACAATTTGCTGTTTCTGTTGAGTATCCTGGTCTAAAACCAAATTGATGTGGATGAAGAAGTTGACTGTCTTGTAAGTAGTCTATCAGCTGTGTAGCTACAACTTTTTCAAGAACCTTAGATAGGACTGGTAAGATAGAGATTGGGCGGTAATTGCATATATCGTCTTTACTGCCTGATTTATGAACTGGTATGACGACAGCTTTTTTCCAGCCAGATGGAAATGTACTAGACCTAATGGAGAGATTAATGAGATGAGTC
This sequence comes from Pholidichthys leucotaenia, assembly GCA_020510985.1. Taxonomy (NCBI): domain Eukaryota; kingdom Metazoa; phylum Chordata; class Actinopteri; order Cichliformes; family Pholidichthyidae; genus Pholidichthys; species Pholidichthys leucotaenia. Next base: position 284,559,248 of record CM035842.1, read on the forward strand.
AGTGGTTTGATTAATATTTTGCTGTGCATTTTGAGAAAGGAGGTGCTCATATTGTAGATATCATTAGTTTTTGAGTTTGACAGTGTTTTAACAATACCAGCAATTAACTTCTCATTTACCTCATCGATGTGAAAAGTATCTGTTGGAAGTATGGAATTTGTGTTGTTGAGCACATTTGGCAGCACAAAAATTTTTGTTAAGTCTTCCACAGAGCCCACAAAGTGTGAATTAAATTCATTTGCCAAAGTAGCCTTGTCACTGACGGTCTTGCCATTGATTCTAAGTTCCTTTACCCCCTTCTGATCGTTTTTTTTATTAGTTAAGTTATTTAAATGCCTCCATAGGGAACTGTTGTTACCCTTTGCATGATCTATCAGTTTATTGTAATAAGATATTTTTGATTTTCGCAGCTCATGTACCACTTTATTTCTTAAACTTTTGTACACAAGGTGATCATTTTGTAGTTTGGAGGTTAGTGATGTTTTCAGTGCATAGTCTCGCCTCTTCATAAGTTTTCTTATTTCATTATTTAACCATGGTAGGCTAATCTTCTGTTGTCTACTTTTAATTTGCTTTGAAAATTTTTCTATAGACTTTGTGATTGTTGCAGTTATAAAATTACAACAATCATCTACTTCACATGTTGCCATGAGCTGCTCCCAATTTTGATTCTCTAAGTAATGTTCAAACTCCTCATTTTTTGATTTGGGGATAATAAAATTTGATTTGTCAATATCGACTCCCCCAAAATACTGTAGTCGCTTTTTAGTAAGTTTCCTGACAGCAAGAACCATGTTATGATCTGAGAGACCAGTTACAAGATTATAGGTTCTGGTTATTCGTTCTGGTTTATTAGTAAATACCATGTCAATAAGTGTTCTGGATTGTTTGGTTATCCTGGTGGGTCCTTTGATGATTTGCTGGTAATTAAATTTAGTCATGAGGCTTTTCAGTTTTTGTTTGTCTTTTTTATCAGACCAGTTGATATTAAAGTCACCATGAATTATTGTTTCTCTGTTCTTCTCAAGTTGTTTAACCAGATCACTTAATTCATTATAAAAGGAAGAGTTGTGTGATGGTGGGTTGTACACTACTGCAATGTTGAAATTCATTACCGGAGAGAGACATACATTAACAGCTAAACATTCAAGTGAAGTATTCAAATCAACCAGTTGACATTTATATTTCTCTTTGATGTAAATTAAAACACCTCCTCCCCTCCCTACCTGCCTGTCTTTTCTAAAACACTGGTAGCCCACAATATCGATCATATTAGTGTCTATGTTACTGTGTAGCCAGCTTTCTGAGAGACAAAGGTAGTCCAGATTTGAGTCCAACAGCAACACCGAAATCTCATCTCTTTTGGGGATTATGCTCCGTATGTTTAAATGACCGCCGAGGATCCCCTTTGGTTTAGCCTTGGTGTCCCAAAGAACTCGTGCATGATTAACAGTTTGGAAAAATAAATGTTGTTTTTGCTTTTGTACAGCTCGGTTTTGTGCTAACCCAGTGGTCTGCTGTTTAATAGTGGCAGGTCCAGGGTTAAGGTGAATATCTCCTGCCAGAAGTAGCAGAACTAACAGAACTTTAACTGTATATCCTCTGCCATATTGTGATTTTTGCTTAACAGCCATGTTTGCCTTAATTTGGAAGTTTTTGCTCAGGGCTTTTAAAGACCACATAGAGTGTAGGGTGAGATGTCCAAGCCCAAATCCATACAGATAAAACTTTTTAACTTCACCTTTGGTTGAGTTTGTCGGAAAATCCTTCTTGTTGCAGGTCCAGACACACAAAGACAAAACGAAGAGGAAGTATAGAAGTAGAGAATGCTTATTAGTGGTGCCCATCAGCCCACTTTTTAATCCGGTGGCAGCCATCTTCAGTCTTTCTTGGAAAGAAGGAAAAGGAAAATCTGTGGATAGTAAAGTAAATCCTTGATTACCCCTGGCTACATTTTCACAACCCTACCATAGACTGGGTAAATCACAGTGTATCTGCCTAAAGTAACTTTTGTTTGTCTTCCTGTCTCCAATCAGCCATGTGTTCCCCCAGGCAGCCCCTTACCCCGGCACTTGAGGAGCCCCCAGACCTGAGTCTTGTTTCCGAGGACTTCCAAGGTCTCTCTTGAGGTATTCAGTAAATCCAAAGCATTATCCTTGCCTCCCCACAGACCCTGCGATCACCCCATAGAGCTCCCCGGGACCGGCTGCCAGCGAGCCATTTATACAACCTTTCCAGCCCAGAGAGAGAAGCCATGTAACGCTACATCAAGGAGTCGCTCAACACAGGGATAATATGACCCTCTTCCTCCCCGGTAGGTGCTGGGTTCTTCTTTGTGGGCAAGAAGGATTGGTCACTGCGCCCCGTATCGATTTTAGGGAGCTAAATAAAATGACCATCCAATGTTAATGGCGTTCACTTATATAGCACTTTTTTACTCATCTCTTGATGACCAAAGCACTTTACAGATCCTGCCATCCATCCATTCACACACACATCCACACTGATGGTGGTGGAGCTGCCATGCAAAGCACTGGCCTGATTCATCAGGAGCAACTCGGGGTTCAGTGTCTTGTTCAAGGACACTTTGACATGCAGACTGCAGAGTGGGAATCAAAGCACTGATCCTCTGATTGGTAGTCAGCCACACTACACCTGTGCCACAGCCACCCCCAACCCAACCACCATCAAGAACAAATACCCATTACCTCTGATCAACTTAGCCTTTGAGCTACTCCAGGGGGCAACCCGTTTTTCTGAACTCGACCTCCGAAACACTTACCATCTCATACGTATCAGGGAGGAGGATAAATGGATGACAGCATTCCATACACCTCTGAGACATTTTGAAAATCTTGTCATGCCTTTTGGCCTCACTAACACCCCAGCAGTCTTCCAGAATATGATTAATGATATGCTTAGGGATTTCATAAATGTATTCATTTTTGTGTACCTTGATGACATCCTGATTTTTTATGCACCATTGAGGAACACAAAATACATGTTCGGAGGATTTTCCAGAGGCTGCTGGAAAATAAACTGTTTGTAAAGGCTGAGAAGTGTGAGTTCTTTACCACTTCAACCACCTTCTTGGGCTTTATCATCTCAAGCAGGCAGGTGAAGCTGGATCCCGAAAAAAAATCAGAGGTTACTGAGTGGCCAACCCCTGAGACCAGAAAGCAGCTCCAGCATTTTTGTTGGGTTTTGCCAATTTTTACAGGTGCTTTATCAAAAATTACAGACTGATAGTTATCCCCCTCACCACTCTTACTTCACCCAAGATCCCATTCCTGTAGTCTAACGAGGCCCAAATTGCTTTCACCCAGTTAAAGAACCTCTTCACTCAGGCTCCCATCCTGTCCCAAATTGATCCTAGCCAACAGTTTGTTGTGGAGGTGGATGCTTCAGACAGCAGGTTGGGCGCCATCCTCTCTCAATGATCGGTCTTCAATGGTAAGCTCCATCCATGCGTGTTTTTCTCCTGGCGCCTGAGCCCAGCCGAGAGGAATTATGATGTCAGAGACCGCAAGTTGCTGGCCATGAAGCTGGCTTTGGAGGAGTGGCATCACTGGTTAGAGCCATTCATTGTTCTGACTGACCACAACAATTTAGAATACCTCAAGACAACTAAGAGGTTAAGCCCCCGCCAGGCATGCTGGGCACTTTTTTCAGCCAATTTAACTTCTTCATGACCTTTAGACCAGGCTGCAAGAACTCTAAACCAGATGCACTGTCCCACCAGTTCTGCTCTGACCCAGACTCCGTGATCCGCGAGAACATCCTGTCACCCTGCTGCTTAATTGGCACCCTTACTTTTGAGATTGAGGAAAAGGTTTGCCAACCACAACAAGAGCCTGACCCAGGTGGGCACCATCCCGGCCGTCTTTATGTTCCATCCTCAGTGCACGCAGATGTAGTTCACTCGACTCATACATCAAAATTTGCTTCCTGGCATCACTCACATCGCAACCCTATTCAGCCATGCCTTTTGGTAGCCCACTCTCAGTAAGGATGTTCAGGAATATGTCCAAGCATGGCCTGTGAGCACAGCTAATAAATCTTCTCATTGTCCACCCAGGGTGGGTTTTAGAAAATCCTTCTTCCTATAGTGTTTTTGCAGCAGGCTGTAAATGACCTTTTTAATTTGTGGTGTCCAATGTGTGTGGTCAAACACGAAGATCCTTCCACCTGTCTTTATGGGTCACAGAGGTAATGGTAGTGCATGAGAGACTTCTGGAAAAATAATAAAACAAACAGAGTTCATCAGTTGATCATGTTCATACATGACATTATAATATAGAATTATTAGTTCGAAACACCATATTGCTTTACCACTAAGTGTTGGAGGTCCCTGGCTTTCTCCTGATAGCAGCTCCTTATTTAGAAATACTCCAGCAGAGAAGGTGAAGGTCAGCTGGTGTTGGTCCAGGGTCTGCCCAGCTGGGAAATGGTAAAATGTCTTTCATTTAAAAATCTGTCTTTGCTCCTGGTGACACTAGGGCAGCGGCTGCTGCGGCTGGCATGACAACTGGTTACAGAGACAATACAGAGGTACTGACATCAGATACAAACAGACATAGCCATAACCAATACTGTCATTTAGTCAGAATGATAAACATGGACGTACAGCTCTTCACTTGTAGCTTTGCAGGTGAGATGCTCAATATTGCTGCCTCCAGCTGTTGATCCTCATCCATCCCTCTGGGGAAGAAAAGAATTAGAATGTACAAGAAAACAAGAATAAGTAAATCTCATTTAACCCCTTGCACTCCGGTCAATTTCCCTAAAAATGCCAAAAATTAACGTGCCCAAATTAAATCAAAAGCTGTTCTTCAACCCTTTGCAGCATCTTCATGGGGTTGGTCTCATTTAAAAGAAAACACTTTGAATTTTTTGGCAAAATATAATCTCATAATCTCATAATCATAATCAGTCATAATCTCTCTAAGTGCTCCAGCCACTGAGTTACAGTAATCTAAACGTAGTGAACTTGAAGAAAATAAATTTGGCCTGGGTGTTTTTTTGGATACAAATGCTTGCAAATAATACACAGCTTCAGATCCGGGCTGGAAAATGCAACAGAAATGTAGAACCAAGTGTTATCCAGCTGAGGTCCAAATTTTGTAACAATACCACAAAAAATGAATATATTACACAGCTTTTTACTCAGGTAGTTCCCAGGCGTTTTTGGACTGTGCCAAATTGTGCCAAATGGCACAGTTTGGAAAAACGTCTGTAACTTTTGAATGCTTCAATGTAGAAGCTTCATTTTGGGCTCTAATGAAAGGTCACACTGAGGGCTGTCTGTGTGTGTGTGTGGGGGGGGTTGTCCCCCCCCCCTCGCTACAGAGGATGGACATCTGCCATTGCTACACAATGGATTAGCCTCATGTGGCAATGTGGGACAGCAGCACAGTCACTGCGGCTCCCCCCCCCCTCGCTACAGAAGAATAGCAGGGGTGGGGGGGGCGGCGTTCACGGTCTGGACGCGGCAAACAACCCCTTGTACCGCGGCGCACAAACTTCAGACTTTGTGCGCCGCACAGTTGTAATTTACCGATCGGTCAAAAGTCAATTTGGATTACAATTTTCAGGGATAAATAATAATTTAGCTTATAACACCTTACCTCTTCACAGCAGTGTCCTGGCGAACTTCTCTTCCTCACTGTCAGATGAACGCGACGCTGGTCCGCTCGTGGTTCTGGTCTCGCGACCCGATCAAAACATAATTCCATTATTGCGGTTTTGTGCTTCCATGATTGCGGTTTTTGGCGAACGATTTTTCAAAACAAATAACAGTAGTAATTTAAAAAAAGACTGGCGAAGGCGTGTGTGTCACTCAGCCTTCGTCGTCAGCCTCCGTCGGTCTATGACCATTGAAGAAATCATAACGTCTACTCTGCTGGAACCAAAACAAAATAAGCACCGCCTGTGGCCGAACATGCCGATGCGCGAATGGCACTCCCTGTCACACAGGTTGCATTTGTGGATGGTCTCCGTGCTGCTGGGTCTGTGGGGTTCTTCCTGCGGGCCCTTTTTTGATCCGCTCCAGCAGTCAGTCTTCACTCAGCCTTAAAAAAAACAGCTTGCGAACTTCTCTGCTTCAATTGGCTCACTGCATTCACAGCGTTGGGAGGTGGGTCCTTCTGGCTAGGTTTTCAGTCATTGGTTCTTCAAGGTTTCAGAAACCCAATTCAAGGCTCTTATTAGTCAAATGAGAGGTCAATCAGATGAACTAATCTGTTCGCGGCTGTGTCTGCAGCTTTTATTTTCAGTGCGCGCTTGGACGCTATACACCACCTACATCACAATCTCAAACATGCATCCTAGAGCGCACGAGAGCGCCCTCATGCGCTCTAGGACGCAGAGACTTGCCCGTCCGCGGTACAATGGAGCGCAAGAGATTAAGGTGAATAAAAATATTTTTCACATGACAGACAGAATGTCTAAAATGTAAATGTCATAAATCGCCCTTTTTAAGGTCTACGAAAGACACCAAATGCATGCTGTGAATTTGCACATTTATTTACAAAAAGACAAATCACAGAAAAACACTACACATACAAATAATGATGAAAAGAAGGTGCAGGAGGAGAGCAGGGCTCATGACCAGAAGGGAGAAGAAAAGCCGGGGGATAAAATACCTCCTGAGATGCTCGGACATGTTGGGGAAAGAGATAAACTCAGCCGGAGTCACACCTGAGGAAACCAGGGGTCACGGCTGAGGGGAATGGAGGAAAAGGATAAACGTACCTGGTCGGAGCATACCCGTTCACCTCAACGGTGGAACCAAAAACACTCAGCATCTGACTGAGAACTGCTGAGAAGGATAACAGTAGGACATGACAACAGGGAAACGTTGTTGTGCCCTTAAGTAGGTAAGTGGGACAGATGATTGATGGATGACAGGTGTGGATACATGAGAAGGATATACTTGTTGTTTGTCCATTGTTTTCGACAATGACCAAGGACATCACAGGGAAGAGGACTGGGTTCAGTGTGTCCAGCTGTGGCTTACCAGTCTGATGTGGGCGCTGAAGGCTCTGCCGCAGGTCAGGCACAGGTGGTCTGCGTGGGCAGAAGATACAGGGGTGGCTCATGTCTTGCAAAGCTCACATTTTCTCTGGGCTTTGGCAATCCTGTTCAGCTCAAAGGAGGCAGCACCTTTGCTGGTACGGCTACGCCAGTCTGACTAACTAACTAACCTGCACTTATATAGCGCTTTTCTAATCACAAAGACCACTCAAAGTGCTTTCACTAATACTAACCCTCTATTCTAAGGGCCTATAGGAAACAGATATCTAGGGACAATTTAGAACAGCCAATTAACCTAACATGCATGTCTTTGGATTGTGGGAGGAAACCGGAGCACCCAGAGTAAACCCACGCAGCACAGGGAGAACATGCAAACTCCACACAGAAAGGTTCTAACCCCTGCCAACCTGGCGATTCGAACCAGGAACCTTCTAGCTGTAAGGCAACAGTGCTAACCACTGCACCACCGTGCTGCCCAGTCTGGTCGATTTAACACTAGGATCTCCCAGGTGTCAGGACTGATGTCAAAGCTCTTCAGGGAGGCCTTAAGAGTGTCTATGTTGCGCTTCTTCTGACCACTTTGTGAGCTCTTGCCCTCTGCTAGTTCGCCGTAGAACAGTCTCTTTGGTAGGCGTGAGTCAAGCATACGAACAAGGTGGCCAGCCCACCTAATCTGGGCTCTCTTGAGCAGGGTGTGGATTCTAGGCAGCTCAGATCTGGAGAGGACCTCTGTGTCAGGAATTTTTTTCCTGCCAGGTGATCTTCAGGAGCTTTCTGAGGCAGTTCAGGTGGAAGCAGTTTAGCTTTCTGGTATGAAGCTCGTAGCCTGTCCAGGTCTCGCAGGTGTACAGTAGGGGAGGCAGGAACCCTGCCTTTTACACATTCAGCTTTATGGTCAGCCTGATGCCTCTCCTTTCCCACACTTTTGCACGTAGCCGTCCGAATGCTGAGCTTGCCTTGGCAATGTGTGAATTAACCGCGTCGTCGATGTTGACAGACTTGGACAGTGTGCTGCTGAGGTACATGAACTTGTCGCCAGCCTTGAGGGTCTCCCCATTGACAGTGATGGCTGGTTCCACGTAACTCTTCTGCGGTGCGGGTTGGTGCAGGACCTCGGTTTTCCTCATACTGATTGTGAGCCCAAAGTTGTTGCAAGCAGTGGAGAAGCAGTTCATACTCTGCTGCATCTGGGGCTCTGAAGCATTGTTGAGTACGCAGTCATCTGCAAACAGGAAGTCACGTACTGAGTCCCCTCCCACCTTGGTTTTGGCTTGGAGCCTCTGCAGGTTGAAGAGTCTGCTGTCCATCCTGTACCTGATCCTGATGGCGCTTTCTTCATCGTCAAAGAAGGCATCAGACAGCATGGCTGTGAACATCATGCTGAAAAGTGTGGGCGCAAGAACATAGCCCTGCTGAACCCCGTTGGTGACTGGGAAAGCTTTGGAGGAGTCTCCATCATCCAGTACTTGAGCAAGCATGCCATCGTGAAACTGGCGCACCATGCTGATGAACTTGTCCGGGCAGCCGAACTTCGCCATGATCTTCCACAGCCCTCATGGTTGATGGTATCAAAAGCCTTGGTCAGATATACAAATGTTGTGTAGAGGTCCTTGTCCGGCTCTTGACATTTCTCCTGAAGTTGGCGTGCGGCGAAGATCATGTCAGCAGTTCCGCGACGCTCTCTGAAGCCACACTGGCTCTCCAGTAGATGACCGCCTTCCATGTACTGAATGAACCGGTTGAGAAGGACTCTTGCAAGGATCTTGCCGGCGACGGCGAGGAGAAAGATCCCATGGTAGTTGTCGCAGGACTCCCTGTTCCCTTTTCTCTTGTAGAGTTGGACCATGGAGGCGTCCTTGAGCTCCTGGGGGATAACTTCCTGCTTCCACATGGTCTGAAAGAGCTTGGTGAGCTTCTGTATTAGAACTGGTCCTCCTGGACCAGGAGCAGTGTACAAATTGAAGTGTTTGGCCATAATGACCACTGTTACATTTGAAGGAAAAAGGGGGAAGCTTGCAAGCCTGAGAACACCATCCCAACTGTGAAGCACAGGGGTGTGGATGGAGTCAGAACTTGGTGCTTTAGCATTTGAAAGGTATCTGATCGCTTTTTGGACTTCTGATTCCTTTGGAGGTTCTGCCAGAGATGTATTCACCCCTACTTGGGGCATGCGAGTGATGGCTTCTGCATTGATGGACGAAGGTCTATTCACAATGCTGCTGAAATGTTCTGCCCATCTTTCCAGGATTGTGTTCTTGTCGGTGAGGAGAGTGGACAAGTCAGTATTGGGCAGTGGTGATGTTCCAGAATACTGAGGCCTGCGGATGGTCTTAAGGGCATCATAGAAGCATTTGGAGTTGTTGCTGTCAGCGTACTGCTGTATTTCATCTACTTTTTTTGCTGAGCCAGAAGTCCTGCATCGCTCTGAGCTTTGCCTGCACCTTTCCATTGACAGAGTTGAAGGTTGCCTTCTTAGAGGCAGCTCTGCTGTCTTGCTGGTATGATCTGTGGGCTTCACGCTTCTCATCAAACAGCTTTTGGATGTCCTCATCATTTTCATCGAACCACTCTTGGTGTTTGTGCGTGTTCTGACTCAGATGAGTGAGTGAGGTGTCATACACCAGGTCTCTGAAAGCTGCAGTTTTCTTCTGCGCCATATGCCCCAAGGTCAAGCTGACTAAGCTTGCTGTCCAGGTCCTCACTGAGGTTCTGTCACACAGAGTGCTGTTCCAGCTTGCTGACACTGAGTTGCTTGTTTGCCTTTTTTCCCCTGTGGATGCCATTTGAGCTGGATGTGCATGTTGAGCTTTGAGAGAATGAGTCTGTGATCCATCCAGCAGTCTGCACCACACATAGCCTTCGTCATTCTAACGTCCTGCCTGTTTTTCCTTCTCACAATGATGTAGTCGATCAGATGCCAATGCTTGCTGAGTGGATGCATCCAGGAGGTCTTGTTGTGATTTGGCAAGCGGTAGACGGCATTAGTGATCAGAAGTTCATGAGAGGTGTACGTCTTCAACAGGAGAAGACCGTGGCTGTTGCACTTTCCAACTTTATTTCTCCCAAGGACTCCCTCCCATGTCTGATAGTCTGTACCAACTCTGGTGTTAAAGTGTCCAAGAACAATGAGTTTGTCCTCCTTCGGTACACCTTCAATGAGAGTCTCTAAGTCCTCATAAAACTTGTCTATGATCTCATCTGGGTTCATCATGGTGGGGGCATATGCACTGTGAATGAATGTTTTCCTTGGAGGGGGAGCAGCAAGGTCATGAGGTGGTTGTTGGTTCCTTTGGCGAGGCTGGTAAGCTTGCTGATCAGATTGGATCAGATTGCAAAACCCACTTCTGCTTCATGGCATTCTTTGCTGCTTCGGTCGCTCCAGAAAAAGGTGTTGTCAGCTTTGACTTCTTTCAGCTGACCTTCGTCTGCAAACCTAATCTCACTCACAGCTGCGATGTGGATGTGGTACCTGCTGAGTTCTCTTGTGACAAGTGCTGTCCATCTCTCAGGTCTGTCTGCTTTGGAGCTTTCCATGAGCGTTTGCACATTCCAAGTGCCAGTGGTGAGTGATGTCACCTTAGTTGATGTCTGAGAATTCCGACTGCTAGGGTGGGATCCCCCCAGCCGCGGCTCTTTGGTCAGGGTGTAGAGAAGCAGGCTATGTTTAGGGCACCTTTTCTAGCCCTTTCCTCAGACCATGGATGTGAGCAGAGCGAATCCTAAAGAGGGGTGCTCAGACACCCAGGGGGCTGCCAAACTCCTCTGCTGCTTCGGTCCAGTAGAGAGCAACCCTATGCCCTGGGTTGCCTGTGTGTGGGATTGTGGCTACAGCTTCCACTGTATCTGCACCTGCTGCTTTGTCACTTGCCCATCGTCACAGGACTTGGGGGGGGGGGGGGGGTAGAGAAGGAAATTGGGATAGGTGATGACTTGTGCGTGAATTTGATTTAAGTGAGGGAGAGTTGTGCAGGGTCATCATCCTCACTCCTCTCTCGTTTCAGCCTATCTGGATCAAGTGGCAAGACGTAGTTCAAGATTGCTGGAGATAGGTTAGGTTGCAGTGGATGGCCAGCAGTATCCTCTGTCTCACTGTGCCCTAGTTGCACTTCAGTGTTTTGCAGGGTCTGCCTTCCTGCCCTTTGAGCCAGTCTGGTGGTTTCCTCCGTGCAGTCTGCCAGGTCCAGTCTACGCATGCGTAGGTAGAAAAGTCCTGCCTCACCGAGGGTTTCAAACCCGTCGGCTACTCTCACCTGGTTTCGCCTGCCAGTCAAAGTGGTTTACTGAGGTGTGGCTGCTGTTGCATGCAAACAGTTACTTGGAGCCACAGGCGAGAGTTGAGTACCAAGTTTGAACCAAAGTTGACCGACCACCTGGAGGTGTGACTCTTGCCCCATCAGAGGTACGATCATTGCCTGACACTCCATACACCCCAAAAGGAAATACACATAATCAGTGATAGCTGCACAGTCCACAAAGCAGAGTTTTGACTGCCGGAAGCTGTGCAGCACTGTCAAAATAAAAGCACAAAACTGGAAACTAAATAATCCACCCATCCTCAGGATCATGACAGTATCCCGCCAAAGGGTTGAACCCAGGCACCCCAGGGCAACATCAAAAAGAAAAGAAGGCCCAACCACAAAAGAGACCCCCCCTCCCAACAAGCAAAACAACCCACCCCGGGTGGGAGGAGGGGGAACCTAGGCACAGAGGGACCAAAACAACCCAGAAAAACAAAGGGAGAAAAAAAACCCTCATGACCCACAACACTGACAACAGATATGGTGGCCAGAACTCTGGGATACTAAGTGGAAAAATAAGGAGGTTCAGGTGGTTTATAAGACCCTCAAAGTCAACCAACCACCAGGTGGAACAAACCGGATGACCTCGCAGAGTCCCAGGGCCACCCTATTAAGCACGGAAACCTTTTTGGTGGCCTTCCAGGGTTCTTAAGCCACTTGAGCAGATGGCATAGCCCATCGGGTGGTCTCCCAGAGTCCCAAGATCTCCAGCACATGTGCTGGCAGAAGTCGGGTAGCCGCCCCATGTTCCAGGGCCACCCGAGCAGAAGGAGCAGTCCATCGGGTAGCCTTCCAGAGTTCCAAATCCACCCAAGCACATGATTAGGCTTATCAGATGGTCTTCTCACATCCCTGAGCCAACAGGACACAAGGCAAGATAGGCCACCTCCTGGGGGTGGCAGCTGGAACTCATGCCCCCTACTGACCACAGGTACTGAGGGGTAGACACCAACTGAGGTGGATGGTTGATGAGCAAAGAGCCCAGACAAAGTGTCAGCTGACCAGCGGGGAAACCAGGTGAAGAGGGATACTGATCCGGATAGCTGCCCGGTGAGGGGACCCGATGAGGAGAGTGAATGCTCAACGGGGACCTCCGATGAATACAGAGAACTCACTATGTCCTCAGCTGACCATGGAGAATGCTCAACGACCTCAGGCGGAGATGGGGAAACCTCAACAATCTCAAGTAGAGGTGGAGGCGGAGCACCCATGGAGACCTTGGACAGAGGCAGAGTACCAATGGAGACCTCTGGCAGAGAGGGAGGACCCACGGAGACTTCTGGGAGAAAGGAAGGACCCACAGGGACCCCAGGCAATGGTAGAGGATCCTCAGTGACCTCAGATGATGATGGAGAACCCGTGATGACCTCAGCGGACCCAGACAAGGACTCGATCAGAGGAAAAGAAACGTACACCGGGTTACTACCACCGGCAGCAATAGAGCCCGGTGAGTTGAATTAAAGGGCAGCCAATGGCTGTGCCTTGTTCTCCTCACCAAGAGTTAAGCTAGATTTCTCTAATACTGACTGTGTGAAGACAAAGAAGAGAACTTGTCTTACCTCGAGCTCCACCGCTGTTCAGCACTCCGGCAACTCTGGCTGGGACATCTCAACGCCATTCATCTGGTGCTTCCACCCCGGCTCGGCCACCTCAGAAGGGGAGGAAGAGAAAAACATGGGAACGTAGTTACCACCAGTGGTGGAGCTCTGCAAGGAGAATTCAGACCCAGAGGACATCTGTAGCCGGTTCTCCTCACCATGAGCAAGATTTCTCTAGCTCTGAAGGTGTTAACACAGAACAGAGCACTTGCCTGGACTTGGGTTCCAACACCATCCAGGACACCGGCGACACAGGCTGGGACGTCTTGAATCTGCACCTCCGGACATCTACTCCTGGCATAGCCACCTTGGATGGGAAGGAGGGGATAAGATAAGATAAGCCTTTATTAGTCCCACAATGGGGAAATTCCAGGATTGCAACAGCACAGGGATAGCAACACTGAGAGCAACAATCAGAAGGCAAGAAAAGAACAAGAACAGCTAGTATACATATGTACATATTACTATATATACAGTGGGGCAAAAAAGTATTTAGTCAGCCACCAATTGTGCAAGTTCTCCCACTTAAAAGATGAGAGAGGTCTCCAATTTTCATCATAGGTATACCTCAACTATGAGAGACAAAATGAGAAAAAAAAATCCAGAAAATCACATTGAAGGGTTTTTAATGAATTAATTGGTAAATTCCTCAGTAAAATAAGTATTTGGTCACCTACAAACAAGCAAGATTTCTGGCTCTCACAGACCTGTAACTTCTTCTTTAAGAGGCTCCTCTGTCCTCCACTCGTTACCTGTATTAATGGCACCTGTTTGAACTCGTTATCAGAATAAAAGACACCTGTTCACGACCTCAAACAGTCAGACTCCAAACTCCACTATGGCCAAGACCAAAGAGCTGTCAAAGGACACCAGAAACAAAATTGTAGACCTGCACCAGGCTGAGAAGACTGAATCTGCAATAGATAAGCAGCTTGGTGTGAAGAAATCAACTGTGGGAGCAATTATTAGAAAATGGAAGACATACAAGACCACTGATAATCTCCCTCGATCTGGGGCTCCACGCAAGATCTCACCCCGTGGGGTCAAAATTATCACGAGAACGGTGGGCAAAAATCCCAGAACCACATGGGGGGACCTAGTGAATGACCTGCAGAGAACTGGGACCAAAGTAGCAAAGGCTACATCAGAAACACACTACGCCGCCAAGGACTCAAATCCTGCAGTGCCGGACGTGTCCCCCTGCTTAAGCCAGTACATGTCCAGGCCCGTCTGAAGTTTGCTAGAGAGCATTTGGATGATCCAGAAGAGGATTGGGAGAATGTTATATGGTCAGTTGAAACCAAAATAGAACTTTTTGGTAAAAACTCAACTTGTCATGTTTGGAGGAGAAAGAACACCATACCTACTGTGAAGCATTGGAGTGGAAACATTATACTTTGGGGCTGTTTTTCTGCAAAGGGACCAGGACGACTGATCCGTGTAAAGGAAAGAATGAATGGGGCCGTGTATCGTGAGATTTTGAGTGAAAACCTCCTTCTACCAGCAAGGGCATTGAAGATGAAACGTGGCTGGGTCTTTCAGCATGACATTGATCCCAAACACACCGCCCGGGCAACGAAGGAGTGGCTTCGTAAGAAGCATTTCAAGGTCCTGGAGTGGCCTAGCCAGTCTCCAGATCTCACCCCCATAGAAAATCTTTGGAGGGAGTTGAAAGTCCGTGTTGCCCAGCGACAGCCCCAAAACATCATTGCTCTAGAGGAGATCTGCATGGAGAAATGGGCCAAAATACCAGCAACAGTGTGTGAAAACCTTGTGAAGACTTACAGAAAACGTTTGACCTCAGTCATTGCCAACAAAGGATATATAACAAAGTATTGAGATGAACTTTTGTTATTGACCAAATACTTATTTTACCGAGGAATTTACCAATTAATTCATTAAAAATCCTTCAATGTGATTTTCTGGATTTTTTTTTCTTATTTTGTCTCTCATAGTTGAGGTATACCTATGATGAAAATTGGAGACCTCTCTCATCTTTTAAGTGGGAGAACTTGCACAATTGGTGGCTGACTAAATACTTTTTTACCCCACCGTGTATATATATATATATAGATATATATATAGATATATAGATATAGATATAGATATAGATATATATATATAGATATATATATAGATATAGATATAGATAGATAGATAGATAGATAGATAGATAGATAGATAGATAGATAGATAGATAGATAGATATAGATAGATAGATAGACACACAGTGCGGAGCATTGTGGTTGGTGAATGTGCAGCAGAAAGTCTAAGCTCTCTCTCCCTCCGTGGGTGCGGCGGGCCAGCTGGATGTCTTTGGGCATAATGGTAGTGACCCTCTTGGCGTGGATGGCGCACAGGTTGGTGTCCACGAAGAGACCCACCAGGTAGGCCTCGCTGGCCTCCTGCAGAGCCATGACGGTGGAGCTCTGGAAGCGCAGGTCGGTCTTGAAGTCCTGCGCGATCTCCCTCACCAGGCGCTGGAAGGGCAGCTTACGGATGAGCAGCTCCGTGGATTTCTGGTAGCGACGGATCTCTCTCAGAGCCACGGCACCAGACCTGTAACGGTGAGGCTTCTTCACTCCGCCGGTGGCCGGAGCGCTTTTTTCGAGCAGACTTGGTGGCTAGCTGCTTCCTGGGGGGCTTTTTCCTCCAGTAGATTTACGGGCGGTCTGCTTGGTTCTTGCCATCGCTCTTTATTATTCTGTCTTATATTTCTTGCACGCCGCCTAAGCAGTGGAGCAGTGGTAGCAGTGGAGCCCGGCAAGGAGATCTCAGGAGCAGAGGACATCTGCAGCTGATTCTCCCCACCACAAGCAAGACAAGAATCCTCTAAGGCTAATAATGGAGAGACTGAACAGAGAACTTGCCTTGACTCAAGCTCCACCGGTGTCCAGGACTCCGGCGACTCTGCAGCAACGATCCCAGCAGCAGGCATGATGGTGGATGCAGCCCAAAACCCTCTAGACGTGGCAACTGACACGGGTGGAACTCCTGACATGGCGGAAGAAGCTGGAGGTTGCCTCACCAATGATGCCGGCTCCCGTGCTGCTGAAACCATGGGACACTCTGTCGGCTCAGGTTTCAGGACTCAGGATATGTTTTCTTCCCATCCGGTGTGTGGCTGCGAGGCTGGAATGGCATCTCCCAGGGTTGCAGGCCTCTCCGTCATCCGGCGTTTCCATCCCAGGACCGGCGGACACAGGTGTAAGAGAATATATGAAATTAATAAATATGATAAGGTATAAATTATTTAATTTATATTGATGTATTAGAATCTGAGATCGAATCTCGTTTCATATACACCAGAAAAGTTAATAACACTCATAGGGGCACCAGCTTCTATCTTTAAGAAGCAATTTTAATTTTAATTTCACTTTATACCTGTTTAATCACTCAATAAATTAATTAATAATCAGTCTCAAAAAATTTTCCGAGAATTCGATACCTGTGCTTGAAACAGACTCAGAATGAAATAAATTCTCAACAACTTTTCTCATTTTCACATATTTATTAAATGAAATGATTAACAGACATTGCAGTAATTTCATTAATCATAAAATCAATCTTGTAAATGATAGATTAACAATGTCAATATTTTCGGAACCAGGGTTAAACTGAGAAATGAATTTCTATCAGTTTGAGTTAAAAGATTATGGAAACAACGCAAATTTATGGAGAAAGTTTACTAATTATATGAAAAGTCCTGGATTAATCTTAAGAAAATAAAAACGGAATGTTAACGAAAAGAAGAGTTAAGTTAATGGCTTCTTAATTTGCATCTGATTAGATATACAAATTATTACCGAACCTCAGACGTTTAATTCAGCAGATGAATTAAAGTTGCAGCTCACGTGATTCCTCGTTGATCTGGTCAACTTTCTTTCGTCGTCCTCAGCCCAAGATTTCGTGGATGTTTGGGGAAATATCTGTCCGCAGATATTTCAGGGTCCACAGTTCGACATTTAAAGTCAAGCGGTCGAAGTGGCTGGATTTTGGCTGTATGACCCACAATTGTAACTTGGATCGGAGCCAGATGGTGCCGACGTTTCTTCAGCGTGTGATGAACAGCTGCGCATTTTCTCCTTCGTAGACAAGTGGCTCCAGAGGTCTTCGAGAATAATTAGATCTAATCAGATCTCAAATTAGAAAAAGACTTTCGGACTTTAGATAAAATAATAGCTTCTGGTATGTGATTGGTCAAGAAAAATATTAGAAAAATAAAGTCAAGATTAAAATTTATATTAAAATTAAAACGGTGGATTTACAGAAAGTTTAACAAAGAAAAAGTGATAAATAAAAATTTGAGTTTAACTCCGATTAAGAATTGAGCTCAAAGAAATAGGAATTCCTAGGCATTTAAGAGAAAAAGGAAAAAACATTAAAATACAAAGTTACATAAACAAATTACGAGTTATCTGCTCTGTGCTCGAAAAGCAACACGTGGGAGAAGTCTTTGTTTGTTCAGGCAGTCCTTTGTTCTTCCCAAAGTCCTTTCTTGCTGTGTGTAGACAATAGACAATGAAGAGAGACAAAAGAGTGGCGCAAAAGGGAGAGTCTGAAAGATAGGTGAACGGAGGCGAAAAGAGGGCCGAAAGAGCAACATTAAAAGAGAGTGTCGAAAGAGCAAGTATCAGGGGGTTTCCCTCCTTTTATAAGTTCTGTTGAGCTTTCGCGGGCTTCCGGGTTGACCGGAATCTCAGCCATTGAGCTTCCTTTGTGGGCAGGCTTTATGAACTTTCTGTCAAATAAACAGTCTATTGTCTGGAGCTTTTGGGAAAGAGTTGTTGTCATGCAGAGATTGGCTGCTGGAGTCACATGGTTTTAGAGGCAAATCTTGATACATACTGGAATGTGCTTTTATACCCTTATGTATTAAACTAAGTTAACTTTAGTGATTAGTATAACTTATAAGCAGTGCTTCTAAATCAACATGCAGGATAATTAATTAATTTAATAATTCACATATTAAATTTGTTTCTAAGACTGCCTTCTATCATTTGCATAATATTGCCAAGATTAGGAGCATCTTGTCTCAGAGTGATGCTGAGAAACTGATCCACACTTTTGTTAGCTCGAGATTAGATTATTGTAATTCTTTATTATCAGGCTGTCCTAAAACATCTTTAAAAAGTCTTCAGCTGATCCAAAATGCTGCAGCAAGAGTTTTAACAGGTACTAGAAAGAGAGATCATATCTCTCTGGTTCTGGCCTCCCTTCATTGGCTTCCCATAGAGTTTAGAATTAAGTTTAAAATCCTTCTTCTTACTTACAAAGCTCTAAACAATCAGGCTCATTTTTATTTAAAAGATCTGATACTACCGTATTATCCTAACAGAGCACTACGCTCCCAAAATGCAGGATTACTTGTAATACCTAGAATCTCCAAAAGTACAATGGGAGGCAGAGCCTTCAATTATCAAGTTCCTCTCCTGTGGAATCAGCTGCCAATCTGGATTCGGGAGTCAGACTCGATCTCTGTTTTTAAGAATAGGGCTAAAACCTACCTTTTTGATATAGCCTACAATTAGGGAGGGATCATGTGTTTCTGAACCCTCCCTTAGTTATGCTGCTAATAGGTTTAGTCAGCCGGGGGACCTCCAGTAATGCACTGGGCCTCACTCTTTCCTCACTCTCAATGAAATATTTTATTTTGCTGGTCATTAACATTTGTTTGTTCTCTCTCATAGATTGAGTCCCCATCGTGCTGTTTGTTCTCTACATGTCTGTTCTTTTCTTCTTCTCTATCCCCTCACCCCCCAGCCAGTCGCAGCAGATGACTGCCCCTCCCTGAGCCTGCTTCTGCTGGAGGTTTCTTCCTGTTAAAAGGGAGTTTTTCCTCTCCATCGTCGCCAAGTGCTTGCTCACAGGGGGTCGCCTGATTGCTGGGGTCTTTCTGCAACTGTGGGGGTTCCCCCTACAGTTGATAGTGCTATGAGATGACTGTTGTTGTGAAATGGCGCTATACAAATAAAGTTGATTTGAATTGAATAAACATTCATTTAAACATTTTTAACATGCGTATATATATAAAAAAAATCACAGATTAATGCATTTCACACATATTATTGATTTTCCACATTAAAACATCAGAGTCCATTTGCTTTTCATAGTTCTGAAAAGAAGGGAAGATTAAGAATTGAGTTTGTAATAATGTACTTTAAAGTCCACTGGTTAAATACAGCATGTCTCAGAGTTTAAGGAATTTTTATTGAGCTGTGGAACGGACCGTGAACGCCCCCCACTCCCCCGCTGCAGAAGAGGAGCGGGGGGGGGGGGGCGTTCACGGTCCGAACGCCCCCCGGTCCGCGGGGGAAAGCATATCAGTCTATTCCATCATGTAGCGATGGCCCTCTTCTGTAGCGAGGGGGGGGGGGCGTTCACGGTCCGTTCACGGTTCCCCACACACACACACACACACACAGTAGCGAGGGGGGGGGGGGGGGAGCCGCTGTGAAAACATGCAAGGAGTGTAATCCGTCTGTAGCGAGGGCCGAAGTCGGTCCTTGGTAGCGGGGGGGGGGGGGAACGACCCCCCGCCCACACACACATGCACAGACACAGCCCTGAGTGTGACCTTTCATTAGAGCCTAAAATGAAGATTCTACATTGAATTATTCAAAAGTTACAGACGTTTTTCCAAACTGTGCCATTTGGCACAATTTGGCACAGTTCCAAAACGCCTGGGAACAGCCTGAGAACAAAGCTGTGTAAAATATTTATTTTTTGTGGTATTGTTACCAAATTTGGATCTCAGCTGGATAACACTTGGTTCTACATTTCTGTTGCATTTTCCAGCCGGATCGGACAGCTGTGTGTTATTTACAAGCATTTGTATCCAAAAAAACACTGTGTCCAATTTTTTTTCCTTCAAGTTCAGTATGTTTAGATGACTGTAACTCAGTGGCCGGAGCACGTAGAGAGATTATGTTTTTTTTGCCAAAAAATTCAAAGTGTTTTCTTTTAAATGAGACCAACCCCATGAAGATGCTGCAAAGGGTTGAAGAACAGCTTTCGATTTACTTTGGGCACATTATTTTTTGGCGTTTTTAGGAAAATTGACCGGAGTGCAAGGGGTTAACCACTTGCACTCCGGGCAATTTTCCTAAAAATGCCAAAAAATAATGTGCCCAAAGTAAATCGAAAGCTGTTCTTCAACCCTTTGCAGCATCTTCATGGGGTTGGTCTCATTTAAAAGAAAACACTTTGAATTTTTTGGAAAAACAGTTATAATCTCTCTAAGTGCTCCGGCCACTGAGTTACAATCATCTAAACATTGTGAACTTGAAGAAAATAAATTTGGCCTGGGTGGGTTTTTTTGGATACAAATGCTTGCAAATAACACACAGCTTCAGATCCGGGCTGGGAAATGCAACAGAAATGTAGAACCAAGTATTATCCAGCTGAGGTCCAAATTTTGTAACAGTACCACAAAAAATGAATATATTACACAGCTTTTTCCTCAGGCTGTTCCCAGGCGTTTTGGAACTGTGCCAAATTGTGCCAAATGGCACAGTTTGGAAAAACGTCTGTAACTTTTGAATGCTTCAATGTAGAAGCTTCATTTTGGGCTCTAATGAAAGGTCACACTCAGGGCTGTGTCTGTGTGTGTGTGTGTGTGGGGTTGCCCCCCCCCTCGCTACAGAGGATGGACATCGGCCATCGCTACATGACGAATTAGCCTCATGTGGGATGTGAGACAGCAGCTCAGTCACCGCGGCCCCCCCCCCACCCCCCCCTACAGAAGAATAGTCAGGAAAACGAATAATTTAGCTTATAACACCTTACCTCTTCACAGCAGTGTCCTGGCGAACTTCTCTTCCCCATTGTCAGACGAACGCGACGCTGGTCCGCTCGTGGTTCTGGTCTTGCGACCCGATCAAAACATAATTCCATTATTGCGGTTTTTGGCGAACGATTTTTCAAAACAAATAACAGTAGTAATTAAAAAAAGACTGGCGAAGGCATGTGTGTCACTCAGCCTTCGTCGTCAGCCTCCGTCGGTCTATGACCATGGAAGAAATCATAACGTCTACTCTGCTGGAACCAAAACAAAATAAGCACCGCCTGTGGCCGAACATGCCGATGCGCGAATGGCACTCCCTGTCACACAGGTTGCATTTGAATGAATGAATGAATGAATGAGTGAATGAATGAATGAAAAGGTTTATTGTCAATACTACCATACGTGCAATACATACAGGAGAATTGAAATTTGACTTGACATTGGGCGCGCTTCTGTAAGTGCATCCCACAGCCGCGGCAGCCCGAAGGCGCCAGTCGAACAGGAGGGTAAAGAGGGCAAGGGTCAGGGTCAGGGAAACACAATAGGCAGAAAGAAAAAAACATATTTATCAGAATAACGCTCGTATAAGCTTACATAAGCTCATATAGCTCATATAAGCTCAAATGAGCCAGATTATGATCACACAGAAAAAAAAAACCCTCAATGCACAATTAGCAGACAATAGATCACACATTGCAAAGGCAGAGAGAGGCAGTGAATGTATATGTACATCAGTGTAAATGAATCAGTCGTGTATGTTGAATGCAATGTGTAGTGTAGGTGTGTCATTGCTAGTGAACAGCAGAGGGCACCCTCTGGCAATGGATAGATATTATACAGTCATGTGTTCTATAGTCCAGACACATGGTAACGCTGTCCTTGGAGCTTGGTCTGTTGAAACAATAGCAAATGTCGATTGTTTGGGTTACCACTTCTCCAGCCTTATCTTCATCGAGGAGGAATGTAAACAGGGCACCAAAACAAGGTCAAATCTGCACAGTACACTCAGAGAATAGAATTTTCCTCTCTTCATGCGATCCTGTGCTTCATAATTTCCATAATCATTCCATGGAGAGCACTAGCGACTCCAGATGTATACCATTCTTCTGAATCAACCATCATTCAGTTCACCATTGCCGCTATCAGTGCACTCCCTGACTGGTCGAATTTGTTGTTGAAGGAGCGTTGCTGGGTCCGCTTTGTTCAGCTGTCCCAACTTTAATTTCTGATACATCAGGAACTCCAGAGCCAAAATAGAAATCCTGTGATCAAGCCAAACAAATAGAGATTTCTTCCGCATCTCAGTTGAATCACACAGACCCATGAATTCCCAATTGTCCATGAGTCCAGGGCTCCCCCCTAGCCCGATCTTCTTTTAAAGTGGTGTCAATTGCATTTAAAAGCTGCTTTTCCAGATCCATAATTTCCATTTGGATTAAGATTCAGCCAGATGAAGGGCAAAAGACACAGACATCGCAAGCGGGGAATAGTATCAGGGAAGAGAAGAGGAGAGGAGAGAAAAAGCGTCTGCTCTCTCTGATAGCCGGAAGTGAATGGTTGATTTGTAGATGGTCTCCGTGCTGCTGGGTCTGTGGGGTCTGTGGGGTTCTTCCTGCGGGTCCTTTTTTGATCCGCTCCAGCAGTCAGTCTTCACCCAGCCTTAAAAAAAACAGCTCGCAAACTTCTCTGCTTCAATTGGCTCACTGCATTCATAGCCTTGGTAGGCAGGTCCTTCTGGCTAGGTTTTCAGTCATTGGTTCTTCAAGGTTTCAGAAACCCAATTCAAGGCTCTTATTAGTCAAATGAGAGGTCAATCAGATGAACTAATCTGTTCGTGGCTGTGTCTGCAACTTTTATTTTCAGTGCGCTCTTGGACGCCATCACCACCTACATCACCATCTCCATCATGCATCCTAGAGCGCACGAGAGTGCCCTTGTGCGCTCTAGGACGCAGAGACTTGCCCGTCCGCGGTACAATGGAGCACAAGAGGTTAAATGAAATGATTAACAGACATTGCAATAATTTCATTAATAATAAAATAAATCTTGTAAATGATAGATTAACAATGTCAATATTTTCGGAACCAGGGTTAAACTGAGAAATGAATTTCTATCAGTTTGAGTTAAAAGATTATGGAAACAACGCAAATTTATGGAGAAAGTTTACTAATTATATGAAAAGTCCTGGATTAATCTTAAGAAAATAAAAACGGAATGTTAACGAAAAGAAGAGTTAAGTTAATGGCTTCTTAATTTGCATCTGATTAGATATACAAATTATTACCAAACCTCAGACGTTTAATTCAGCAGATGAATTAAAGTTACAGCTCACGTGATTCCTCATTGTTCTGGTCAACGTTCTTTCGTCATCCTCAGCCCAAGATTTCGTGGATGTTAGGGGAAAAATCTGCCCGCAGATATTTCAGGGTCCACAGTTTGACCTTTAAAGTCAAGCAGTTGAAGTGGCTGGATTTTGGCTGTATGACCCACAATTGTAACTTGGATCGGAGCCAGATGGTGCCGACATTTCTTCAGCGTGTGATGAACAGCTGCGCATTTTCTCCTTCTTAGACAAGTGGCTCCAGAGGTCTTCGAGAATAATTAGATCTAATCAGATCTCAAATTAGAAAAAGACTTTTGGACTTTAGATAAAATAATAGCTTCTGGTGTGTGATTGGTCAAGAAAAATATTATAAAAATAAAGTCAAGATTAAAATTTACAATAAAATTAAAACAAATGGTGGTTTTACAGAAAGTTTAACAAAGAAAAAGTGATAAATAAAAATTGGAGTTTAACTCCGATTAAGAATTGAGCTCAAAGAAATAAGAATTCCTAGGCTTTCTTCTTCTGGCTTTCAGAGAGAGCAGACGCATTTTTTCCCCTCTCCTCACTCCTCTCCTCTCTTCACTGATCCCAGCTTGCTGTGTCCTGTCTGTGCCTCACTCTTCTTCTGGCTGAATCTCGATCCAAACGGAAAACTATGGAATTGGTAAGCTGAGCTTTAAATGCAATTGACACCACTTTCTCAAACAGAAAATCGGGCCCGGGGGAGCCCAACTGCCCTGCAGGCACTACGGCTGCGGGTTATGTGAGACTCATGGACAATTGGAAACTCGTGTCTGTGTGACCTTTCGATCGAAGATGTAGAAGACATCTACCTGTTTGGCGTCATGATCACAGGATTTCTGCTGTTTGGCTTTGGAGTTTTCCTAGTGTATCGTAAACTAAGGAAGTTGGAAAGAGCTAATCAAAATGCAGACCCGGCGAAGCTCTTTCAACAGTTCGACCAGATGGTGAGGGCACTGATAGCGGTGAATGGTGAACTGAATCGGAAGATGGGTTACATCTCGGAGTAGCTGGGTGCTCTCTAGGAAATGATATTAAAGCCTGGAAATGTACATGGAAATGTATATGCAAATTGTGATGCACAGAATCACATGAGAGGTGAAATTTCTATGCTCTAAGTGAACTGTGCCTATCAGACCTTGATTCGGCGTCCTTGGTATTCATTCCTCCAGGAGAGACGATAAGGCAGAAGGGAGTTTTGGCTTCTCCCTAACCCAAACACTGTTGTGCAGCAAACTGAACTCTCCAAGGACAGCGTTATCACGTGACTAGCATGGAATTTTACCATCTGACTTGAACTGAAGAGAGATGAACTCTTGTGGACATGTTATCTATGTTTTAGGACACTAAAGACATAACATCTAGCCGTTGCCAAGGAGAGAGGATTTTTGTTGTCCAACAGTAACTGATACCTCACACACTGCATTCACACTGATATCATTACCACTGATATACACACACTGGTCTCTCTCTTGCTTTGTTAATGTGTGGATCTGTATTGCCTGCTAATTGTGCAATTAGAGGGGGTTTTTTTTCTATGTGATCACAATCTTGCTCATTCGAACGAGCTATATTTTGATAACTATGTTTTTTTCTCTCTGCTCATTGTGTCATCCCCTTCCCCTCCCCCTCTTTACCCTCCACTGTATGAGGCACCTTGTACGGCTGTCGCGTCATTAGGGAGCGCTTAACATGAGCGCACCTTAGTGATAAGTGGAATTCCTTGTATGTGTAAGCATACTTGGCAATAAAGTTGTTTCTGATTCTGATTCTGATTTAAGAGAAAAAGGAAAAACATTAAAATACAAAATTACATAAACAAATTACGAGTTATCTGCTCTGTGCTCGAAAAGCAACATGTGGGAGAAGTCTTTGTTTGTTCAGGCAGTCCTTTGTTCTTCCCAAAGTCCTTTCTTGCTGTGTGTAGACAATAGACAATGAAGAGAGACAAAAGAGTGGAGCAAAAGAGAGAGTCCAAAAGATAAGTGAACGGAGGCGAAAAGAGGGCCGAAAGAGCGACGTTAAAAGAGAGTGTCGAAAGAGCTTCCCTCCTTTTATAAGTTCTGTTGAGCTTTCGCAGGCTTCCGGGTTGACCGGAATCTCAGCCATTGAGCTTCCTTCGTGGGTGGGCTTTATGAACTTTCAGTCCAATAAACAAACAATCTATTGTCTGGAGCTTTTGGGAAAGAGTTGTTGTCATGCAGAGATTGGCTGCTGGAGTCACATGGTTCTAGAGGCAAATCTTGATACATACTGGAATGTGCTTTTATACCCTTATGTATTAAACTAAGTTAACTTTAGTGATTAGTATAACTTATAAGCAGTTCTTCTAAATCAACATGCAGGAATAAACATTTATTTAAACATTTTTAACATGCGTATATATACACTACCGTTCAAAAGTTTGGGGTCACTTAGAAATTTCTTTATTTTTGAAAGAAAAGCACTTTTTTTCAATGAAGATAACTTTAAACTAATCAGAAATACACTCTATACATTGCTAATGTGGTAAATGACTATTCTAGCTGCAAATGTCTGGTTTTTGGTGCAATATCTAGATAGGTGTATAGAGGGCCATTTCCAGCAACTATCACTCCAGTATTCTAATGGTACAGTGTGTTTGCTCATTGCATCAGAAGGCTAATGGATGATTAGAAAACCCTTGTGCAATCATGTTAGGTCTGCAATGCTGTAATTGCTGCAAATGGAGGATTCTTTGACGAAAGCAAACTTTGTCACGCGCGGCTCTAGGGAGCCACGCAATAAGAGCCAAGGGCGAGCCAGTGAGTCGTGATGTTTTATTAAAGGTGAGGGATGAGGGATGAGGAGAGCACAGATACTCGTACAGAGGTACACTCACAGGTTGCACAGCGCAGGAGCAGAGAGCTCGTACCGGACATAGGGGTAACAAGGCGTACATACAGCGGGTTACAATCACAGGAATGCTGTAAGGGGAGTAGAGGCTGACACCAGACGAAGGGGCTTCAGCCTAGCAGTGCTTATGTCGCAGCCCCGAGTCATCGAGGCTGCTCCTATTTATTCTCATTGGCAGCGCCCCAGCTGATGAGGATTAATTGGCCCCAGCCGTCCGTAATGCTGCCAGCTGGGAGCCTGCTGAGACGCTGCTCAATGAGAAGCAAGGATGAAGGGACACATGGGCTGAGAGCTGAGACGGCATCTCATCCCATGGTGACAAAGTTTGAAGGAAAAAATTATTATTTCAAATACAAATCATTATTTCTAACCTTGTCAATGTCTTGACTATATTTTCTATTCATTTTACAACTCATGGTGGTAAATAAGTGTGACTTTTCATGGAAAACACAAAATAATTGTCTGGGTGACCCCAAACTTTTAAACGGTAGTGTATAAAATCACAGATTAATGCATTTCACACATATTATTGATTTTCCACATTAAAACATCAGAGTCCATTTGCTTTTCATAGTCCTGAAAAGAAGGGAAGATTTAGAATTGAGTTTGTAACAATGTACTTTAAAGTTCACTGGTTAAATCCAGCATGTTCCAGAGTTTAAGGAAATTTTATTGAGCTGTGGATCGGTGTGGCAATGAGGGCTCCAGGTCTGTTGCATATTTATGGGGGCAATAAAGGGTCAAAACAGGAAATGCATTAGTTGAATTCTTTAGACTGGTTTTAACAAAGGAATGGGATTTCAGCTGTGGCCTGGGGGAGAAAATCAGTTCTTGACTGTCTTACTCCTGGGTGAAACAAAATGTCTTTAAGCAGAAGAATAATTATTGCTGAGCCAAAGTGAGATGATGCTACACAGGACGAGACACGAGGAAAGCAGGTGGGGAACAGGTGGCAGTAGCAGGCAGTGAGAACTCAGCTAAAATTTGCTGCTGAAGCTGAGTCTCTCCACCGGGAATAAGGCAAGGCACTTCATTTTCAAATATGATGAATGAAAAGGTACTTACTTGCCTTAGTTCATGTGGTTTGTTGGTATCTACCGCTGGATGGCCTCCAGTCGTGGCAACCGACACTGGTGGACTTCCTAGCATGGCGGCTGGTGCTGGAGGCTGCCATGCAGCTGAAGTCAGGTGACACTCTCTTGTTGGCTCAGTCTTCAGGGCACAGAGGGTGCACTTCTCCTATCCAAAACATGGCTGTAGGGCTGGAACGGAATCCTCCAGGACCACAGGCCCCTCCGTTATCCAGCAGCTCTCTCCCAGGACCGGCGGACACACAGGGTACACAGAGGAGTGCACGAGAGAAGCAGGTGAGGGAAATATAACAGCAGCAGGTGGTGAGGACTCAGCTAAATTGGACTGTTGTTGCTGAGCCTCATCACCGAGAATAAGAGAAGGCATTTCATCAAAGTGTTTGAGAATGAAAATGTACTTACCTTATTTTCCAGGGCGTGATGGTAACTCCTGCTGGAGACCCAGGTGAATTCCTCTTCATGGCTGCAGTGGGCATGGGCACCAATGTAGAAAAAGGAGGAAACAGCCCTGCAGGTATGCTGGTGGCCCCGCAACTCAGCAGTGGGAGGTATCACCGTGGAGGAGTAGGGGACAGCAGCGGCAGATGAAGAGGAAGGGACTGATGGGACAGCCAAGGGGAAACAGTTCAGAAATGGTGAAGAGACTGCTGCTGCGGTTCTCCAGAGCAGCGAGGAGGAGCCTGCTGGGAAGGTGGAGGCTGTGGAGATCAAATGGTGAGGAGGCGGAAGCAGACAGGAGACTGGAGTCCAGGGAAGCTTATTCATCGGTACAGACTTCGGCAGGGATGGCTCACCAGACCTCCACCAGCAGAGTGGCTGTGAAGTTAACGGAGCAGAAGCTGGAGATGGGGGCTGGCGAGTAGCCGATGGCAGGGAATGCGCTCTCATCTGCGCAAACCCCTGACAGTCACTGATAGGACTCTTAACCTTCCCACGATACTCCCGCTGCAGGTCTTCCATCAGGAAAATCCTCTCCCTTCCCTCAGCATGCAGCACGAAACAAGGGAGACGCTGCACAGCCGCCTCCACAAGACATAACACCACAAAGCATCTTTAGGGGTGGAAGATTGACGAGTGTTGGCAATATGTTCATCCATCTCCCGGAGTGCAGAGCTCCCACCCCAAGCTCCGTGGAAACTGTCTTCTGCCTGCTGACACCTCAGCAGGCATGGAATGGCAAAAAAGGGGAAAAATAATTACCAAAAAGTAAAAAATGCAAAAACCCACAGTGGCTGGTGTCCACACACACCGGTTGTGTCCTCCTGTCATAAATCGCTCTTTTTAAGGGCTACAAATGACACCAAACGCATGCTGTGAGTTTGCACATTTATTAACAAAAAGACAAACATACAGAAAAACAGTAAACATACAAGTAATGAAAAGAAGCTGCCAAAGGAGAGTGGTGCTCACGACCAGGAGGGAGAAGAACAGCCGGGGGAAAAAACACCAGCTGAGACGCTCGGGCACGTTGGGGAAAGAAATAAACTCAGCCGAAGTCACACCCGAGGAAATCAGGGCTCACGGCTGAGGGGAATGGAGGAAAAGGATAAACGTACCTGGTCGGAGCACACCCGTTCACCTCAACGGCGGAACCAAAAACACTCAACGTCTGACTGAGAACTGGTGAGGAGGACAACAGTAGGACATGACAACGGGGAAATGTTGTCGTGCCCTTAAGTAGGTAAGTGGGAAAGATGATTGCTGGATGACAGGTGCGGATACATGAGAAGGAAATACACATAATCAGTGACAGCTGCGCAGCCCACAAAGCAGAGTTTTGACAGCGGGAAGCTGCGCTGCACTGTCAAAATAAAAGCACAAAACTACAAACTAAATTATAAGACAAGAATAAGACAACTCAATCCCAAGATGTAAATAATACTATAAATACAAAATGACAATAAGTAGACAGGACAATAAGGGCAAGACTAAGAAAACAGACAACTCATAACTACACAGGAACCAAATACCCCAGACCATAAAAACAAAGAAACAAACATACAGAAAAAGACTATACTTGAACTGAGGCTGAGCATGGCACCAACCCGTCCTCAGGATCATGACAGTAAATTAATATAATCAGTAAAAAAAAAAAAAAAAAAAAAAACCCAAAACATTAAATTTACATTTTTAATGAATGTTAATATTCATTAGGATAAAAACTTACCAAGGTGCTTCTGAGCATTGAGGCAAGTCCTGCAGGTGTGGTGGCAGAAGCTGACTGTTGCTTCTTCTCCAGCAGGTGCCACTGTATGCTGTACATGTGGGTTTCTTCAGTACAGGTCTTCCTCATCACAGAGTGTACATAGCCATTTTCTCTACTTTCCCAGATCTCTTTGCAGGTGCTCTTGACATGTGAACCAAAGTCAACCAGCTGATCATCTTCTGGGGATGTCTCAGCAACAACACCCACTCCACTGGCCTCAACACCCAAAGGAGACTTGATCTCTGGGAAGCTAAAAGCAGAGTCTATCAATGACTGTAGGCTGTCCTTCCTGTTACCGTCAGCAATGCTTATACCTTAGGCCTTCTTCTTCTGAAGAACCTTGATGGGATACTTAATGTACTTAATATCATTTTTCAGCAGCCATCTGAAGGAGTTTCCTTTAGACTTTCCAAACTGGAGGATGTAGTCCATCATGTCTGTCACATTCCCTCTGTCAGACCACAGCAACAGCATTTTACAGAACAAGGTCCTCCCTCATGGGAGCAGATTTGTCCAGATTTGTGGGGACATCTTTAATCCACCTAGTATTTAAATATTTAAAAAAAAGGAGAGAGAGAGAGAGAGAGAGAGAGAGAGAGAGAGAGAGAGAGAGAGATTTTTGATTTTTCAACACACCTTTATTGTCACAAATTCAACAGAAAAACACAACAACTAGAACAACTAAAAGAAGCAATGGAAAAGAAAAATGACTCACTGACAAGAAATCAAAGACACAAGTAACCAAACCAGGAAAACTAAAACAAAAAACTTGCTTCTTACATCAGGATTATACCATAGGTAATTTTCCCCTCCTTAACACAACACAGGATGTGCTTAAAGCACCACATAGCCTCAAAGGTTTCAACATTTTGCATCAGATGATAGTAATTGTAATCAATCATTATTCGAGCCTTAATCATGCCAACCAGCATGTCTTTTACATTACAATCCAGTATTTGTTCAATTTTTCTTTTCCTACTAACATAGATAGCCATTTTAGCCTGACCCAGGATGAAATTTAAAAGTTCACTCTTTTTCTTAGTTCTCTGCCTATATGGAAAACCCAAGATAAAAATCTGCAGGGAAAAGACTTCTCCAAACAGATAAAACAGCTTCCCCAAAAAAACAAACAACAAATGCAGTCTGTTACAGTCCAGAAAACAATGAAACACAGTCTCTTTCTGAGGACAAAAAGGACAAACCTCAACAACATTTGGGTTTAAAATGGAGATAAAAGCATTTACAGCCACAGCACCATGTAAAACTCGCCATTGTAGGTCTCCAACCTTCTTAGTTAATGGTGGTTTATAGAGTGCTCTCCAGGCAGGCCTCACCTCTGAACCCAAACCCAAGTGTTTCCTCCATGGTGTATCAGCTCGACCTTTTAACTTATTTACATTTAAAACTTTCACCAAAAGTCCATACATTTTTTTACCCGGAGAGTCACAAATGTTAATGTGTTCAGAGTTTAAAAACACACCAGTGCCATCTTTAAAATCAGGAGATAAAACACTAAAAGGAAAAGGCTCATCAGAAGTTTGCACAGAGTTTTTGCAGTGTAAAACAATAGCAGAGTGTTCTTCTGCAGACAGGCAGTCTCTCCAATCTTTCAGCAAATTCATTATAGTTCTGACTGAAGAAACACCAAGAGCAGAACACAGGGCAACAGCATTGTCCAAGTTAGGACCACATAAATTTACCAAGTGTCCCAGCGTTGTGACCTTTGCAGAAATGAACTTTTTTAAAACAGAAGGTCCTAAAGCATTGCCCACATCAAAACGGGTCCCGAACACAAGTGGTTCCTTTAAAAGCCAGAAAGGTGACAAGGAAGCCTGGGGAGAGTTCTTTTTAAAAAGTCCCCAGATTTTAAAAGCACTTTGGTAAAACTGGGGAAGTTCTCGGAGTTTTTGGCTCCTTAAGTCCATTAAAAACAGCGACTCCTCTAGTCCAAGCCCTCCACAGCGAGCCAGGACAGCCCTGGCAATAGGTCTCCACACAAGGTCGAGGGGGCCACTCAGCAGTCGCTGAATGAACTGCAGGCGGAAGACAGCCCCCCTGCTGGCCAGATGGATGAGCCCTTGACCACCTTCTTCCCTCGGTAAAAACAGGATGCTCTGTGGAACCCAGTGAAGACGGTCCCAGAAAAAGTCCACGACTATAGACTGCACTCTGGCCAGCAAATTGGGTGGAGGGTCCAGACAAGACAGTCGATGCCACAGCATCGAAGCAATCAAATTGTTGATGATTAAAACACGACCCCTGAAGGACAAGTTTGGCAGAATCCATTTCCATTTTTTCAGTCTTCCTTCAACTTTTTCTAAAAAACACTCCCAATTTTTCCCAGTAAAAGTCTGATTTCCTAAGAACACACCAAGATATTTAAAACCACCTTGTGTCCATGAGAGGCCACCAGGTAGGGCAATTTTTTGTGGTCTCCCCCCCACCACAACAGCTTCACTCTTACCCCAATTCACTCTCGCTGAGGAGCACTCACCAAAAAGATTGACAGTTCTTAAAAGGTAGTCTACATCATTTTGATTTCTTGTAAAAACAACAACGTCATCAGCATAGGCAGACACTTTAAAAACAGAGTCAGAGTTGGGGACTTTAAAACCAGTGAGGCCTTGCCTTAGTTTACAAAGGAGGGGCTCAATGGCAAGAGAGTACAGCATACCTGAGAGGGGGCAGCCCTGTCGGACACCCCTCTCAACTTTGAAAGGAGCACTCAAACCACCATTAATCTTAAGAATACTCTCAATGTCTCTATACAAAGCCTGGATCTTGGCGATGAACCCTGAGCTGAAACCAAAGGCCTCTAATGTCTGCCAAAGGTATGAATGTTCAACTGGGTCAAACGCCTTTTCTTGGTCTATTGAAATAAGACCAAGTTCTTTGACCAATGAGCTGGAGAGGTCCAAAACATCACGAATTAAAAAAATGTTGTCTGTAACCAACCTACCAGGTACACAGTAGGTCTGGTCTACATGTATGACCTGCTCCATCGCCTTCCTCAGTCTGGTAGCCAACACTTTGGAGAGAATTTTGTAGTCAGTACAGAGGAGGGCCACCGGACGCCAGTTTTTAATGTCTTTCAAGTCGCCTTTCTTTGGAAGGAGGGTGAGGACTGCTCTCCTACAACTTAGGGGCAGGTGACCCTTCCGCAGACTGTCAGACAGTACTTCCAGTAAGTCCTCACAGATCTCAGACCAGAACGCCTTGTAGAACTCCGATGGTAGACCATCTATCCCTGGGGCTTTTCCACACTGAAGAGACTGGACAGCCACTGCTAGTTCTTGCAGAGTGATCCTGCTCTCCAGCTCCGCATTCATGCTAGCCATCATCTTTGGCAAGTCCGTCAAAAAATGACTCAGTGCATGTGGATTCTCAACAAATTCTTTCTTAAAGAGATCCTTGTAGAAAGCAGCTGCAAAGCGACAGATCTCCGCAGACTCATGGATCAACCGCCCGTCCTCGGAGCTAAGAGAGTGGATCATCCTCCTCTGACCATTCTTCCTCTCCAGACCAAAGAAAAAATGAGATGGAGCATCCATTAGTGCGATGTTCTGGAACCTACTGCGTACCACAGCGCCCCTGGCAGCCACACCTAGTAGGTCAGTTAAAACAGACTTTTTGCCATTGAGGGCCTCAAAATGTCTTCTTTCTCCTGTGGAGCCTGCCAAAGACTGCAGCTCCACTACTTCTCTCTCCAGGTCCCTGACAGACCTGGCCAAGTCTCCAGAGACATTGCGAGTATACTGTAGGCACAGATTCTTTATTTGGCTCTTCCCTACATCCCACCACTGCTGCAAAGAACTAAAATTTGATTTTGTTAATTTAAAATTACTCCAAAAAAACATAAAAGCAGTTTTAAAACTGTTATCCGATAAAAGTGATGTGTTAAAATGCCAGTATGCACTACTGCACTTTATATTCTTGATAAAAACACAACACTGAACCAGGGAATGATCTGTGAAGCCAACAGGGACTATAAAAGCACTTTTAAAAATGCTAAAATGGTGCTTAAAACTGTAAACCCTATCCAGTCTAGCTAAGGACAGAATATTGTCCTTTCTATGGCTCCATGTGTACTGTCTAGCCTTGCCATGAAAATTTCTCCACACATCACACAGATCATGAGCTTCTACGAGACCTTTTAAAACTCTCTTGGATGCAGCATGTGGCTCTGGGTGATTCCTATCCATAAGAGGATTTTCTGTACAATTAAAATCACCTCCCACAAATAAAAAGTCATCATTACTGCAATTTTTAATTGTGTCATCTAAAATATTTAAAAAGGCCAATCTTTCTGTGCCTACGGTTGGAGCATACACATTTATAAAAACAACTTTCACATTCTCAAAAACAGCTCGAACTTTTAAAATGTTGCCTGCAATTATCTCATCAATGTCATAAGAAAGTGGAATAAAATCTCGAGAAAATAAAATACCCACTCCACCACTACTGCTGCTTTTATGACTAAGAAAAATTTCCCCTCGAAATTCCCTCCTCCAGTCAGCAGCATTGTCCTCAGAACCATGAGTCTCCTGAACAAACAGAACATTAATTTTCTTGCATTCTGCAAGAGTAAAAACACACGCTCGCTTGGACATTTCTCTTGCCCCATTGATGTTGAGTGGGCCAAAATTAAAACTACACATGTGTATAAGAGGGCAAAGCCAATACAAAAACAGAAAAGAAAGAATGAGCGATAAAAGACTAATCATCCTGGGCAATTTGGTTCTTAACTTTTAGTACAAGCTTTTTTAGTCTGTAGATCTCCTGATCAGTAAAACTTTCCTGCTCAAGCTCTCCCCTATTTTTCACGTAGACTCGAGCAGAGTCAACAAAACGTTTTAGATCAGGGAAGAAGTTTTCAACTCTAACCATTCTGGATCCCTTAGTGTCCTGCAAAAACTTCTGTATTTTTGTGAAGGGGTAACCGCCTCCACTGGCCACATAATCACTGCTTTCACCATCACTCTCTATCTCAGACCCAGCATAAGAATCTGGCTGAGACAGAGAAACCTCAGAACTGTCTTTGACAACCCTTTTTACTTTGCTCCTCTGCTGTTTGGTTTCCAAATTCTTACGCTTGATTGAGATTTTACATAACTCTTCATCTATTTCGATGTCATCCTCGTCCTCCAACACTGACTCAGCCACCCTGGTAGCTGTCTCTTCCTGTCTTTCGCTCACCCTGTGCTGTGCTTTTATATTCATCTTTCTAGTCCCACCATCTACCTGGGCCTCATTTGGCTCATCTGTCTGACCCTCAGCGTGATCCCTCTCGGTAATCTCACCCTTGTCCGCAATGTTGGTCTGTGCAGCAGCCCTGCGATGTACTTTAACTTTTGCTGCCGTTTCATTTATGATCGACAGGCTGGCTGCGGAGGGCGGCGAAGCCGCCCCGCCACCAGATGGCCTCGCAGCCTCAGCCGAAGTGCCGCCGCCAGACGGCCTCGCGGCCTTGGCCGAAGCGCCCGACGGCGCAGCAGCGCCGTCAGTTTCGGAAAGCGGCGATGCCGCTCCGTCACCAGACGGCCCCGAGGCCGCACTAGCGGCCTCCCCCGAGTGGTCACCCCCCACTCCCTGAGGGCATGATCGAATCAAATGTCCCTCCATTCCGCAGCCGAAACACTTCATATTATCGGAGGTGACGTGGATGGTATAATCAAAGCCGTCAATCCGGTATTTAAATACGAGGTTGAGGCTTTCCTCACTATTCTTTAAAATCATGAGCACCTGTCGCCTAAAAGACATGACATGCTTTAAACGCGGGGACTTACAACCGAGAGGGATGTGCTTAATCGGGGACAAAAGCTGCCCGTGTCTCGACAGCTCCTTCTCCAACAGCTCATTCTTTAAAAATGGTGGGACATTTGAGATCGTAATTCTCTTCGCGGGATTCACCAGAGACAGAACAGGAACCAGTGTGTCTTTAATCACAACCCCGCTCTCCACTACCTTGTTAACTTTTTCAACACTATCGAGGAAGATCACCACGGCACTGTTCATTCTAGAAGCTGATTTAATGCTTTCATAACCGACCAGCTCCCCCACAGCCAGACTACATTCCTCCACTGAGCAGCTGATAGCCGGTGTCAGTTTGACAGCATGCCGGCGTGTCAGCTTCTCGAACCCGGAGCCTCGCTCCAAAACCATGCTGACCAGCAGAGCTGGCAGCAGAAACCCCCCTCCCAGAACGCCTACCCCACCCCAGCTACAGAAAACAACAAAAATTAAGATTATTTAGCAGAAAAAACCCTTAAACACAAAAAGATAGAGAAAAGTTTGAGATAAATCACTCACGCTGTCACACGCTCTCAGCTCGCACTCACGACCACGCCCACTCAGAGAGAGAGAGAGAGAGAGAGAGAGAGAGAGAGAGAGAGAGAGAGAGAGAGAGATTTGATTTTTAAAAGATCTTTAATAAACACACTTGTCCATCATTCAATACAATTTCTATGTCATGCTATATTACACAGAAAATTATTCCCCCAAAAAACGCCCCCAAAAAAGCTGTCCATCACGAACTAAGCAGAGGACATTCTCCAGGGACCAGAGGGTCCTGAAACCTTCCACATCCCCATTCCCCATAAAAAACTGAAAGTCCAGCCTGATTCTGGCTTTAAGTAGCCTCACAAATAAAATTTTGACATCAACATCATTCTCAACGTTTTCAAGTTTTCTTCTCCGGCTTACATAGATAGCCAACTTTGCCTGCCCTAAAACAAAGTTCAGTAGTTGACACTTCTGCTTAAAACGACGATTGTGCATAAAACCACAAAAGAAAACCTTCTTAGAGAAAACTTCCTTAAAAATGTGAAAAAGTTCTGTGAGAAGTTCAAAGAGGCCACTCAGGTGCTGACATTCAGTAAAACAATGAAAAACTGTCTCCCTAGAGGAACAAAAAACACACTGATCACTGACACTGCTGTTAATCACAGAAACAAAAGCATTGACAGCTATAATGCCATGCAGGACCCTCCACTGTAAGTCTCCATGCCTCTTAGGGAGAGGGGCTTTATAAAGAGCCCTCCAGGCAGGCCGATGCCCTTTTCCTAGTCTAAAATAGGCTCTCCATGGAGTGTCCACACAGGTGTTCAGTCTGTCTTTGTTGAGTGCCATCACCACCAGTCTGTAGAGTGCCTTACCACTGGCTCCCCCAAAATCCACACCAGTGGGAGCACAGAATGCCAGTAAGAAGCAAGGAGCGACGTCAAAGTCCATATAGAGCGTGAGAGAGGGAAAGGGGTCCGTGCTTTCCGGCTGCAGTGTGCCATTGCCAAAGTCCAAGAGTAGGGAGTGCTCAAGTCCATGAAGCTCCTGTTTCCAGTGTGCAAGAAGACCAGCGATGAAACGATTTGACCTGACACCAAGATGAGCTGCTAAAGCTGAGGCGTTGTTGAGGCCAGGACCAGCCAGTTCCACCACTTGCTTCAGAGTGAGAACGCTCCTGGAACACAGCCTATCAAGGAAGGTCCTTCCAATTCCCGGCAGGACACCAAGGCGACCACCAAAAACCAGCGGCTCCCTCAACAACCAGTAGAGGGAATCGCATGGCCCTCTTTGTTTTTTAAAAAGAGTCCACACTGAAAAGAGACTGCGGTAAAAGCTGGGTAAAGACAGTGCATTAGAGTTCTTAAAATCCATTAAAAACACAGGGAGGTCTAGCCCAAGCCCAAGGACTCTCTGTAAAATAACACAGGCCAAAGGCCTCCATACCAGGTCCTGGGGGCCCGTCAGCAGTCTCTGTATGAAAGTCAGTCTAAAAGCAGCACCTCTACTAGCTAAATGAACCACTCCTTGCCCCCCCTCCTCTTTGGGAAGAAATAACAGAGCTTGAGGGACCCAGTGGAGTCCACCCCCCCAAAAAAAGTCCACCAAAACAGACTGAATTTTTGACAACAGACCAGCAGGTGGGTCCATGCACATGAGGCGGTGCCACAGGGATGAGGAAACAAGATTATTTAAAATGAGCACTCTTCCTCTAAAAGATATTCTTGGCATTAGCCACTTCCACTTGTTAAGTCTCCCGTTAATTTTCTCTATGACCCCATCCCAATTTTTTTGCTCAAACTGCTGATTTCCAATAAAGACACCAAGATACTTAAACCCTCCTTTTTTCCAAATCAGCCCACCAGGCAGCGTAAGCTGATTTTCTAGTTTCTCCCCCACCATCAGAGCCTCGTTTTTTCCCCAGTTTATTTTTGCAGAGGAAAGTTGGCCAAAAAGATTGACACTCCTAACCAAAACATCAATTTCACTCTGCTTGTTTAGCAGAATGACTACATCATCTGCATAGGCCGACAACTTGAACGTGGTGTCACAGCCAGGAAAAGTAACTCCTGATAGATCCCTTCTCAGGCAGTGAAGCAAAGGCTCTATGGCGAGGGAGTACAGCATACCTGAGAGAGGGCAGCCCTGCCGAACCCCCCTCTGGACTCTTAAAGGGGCAGACAGGCCCCCTTTTATCTTCAGCACACTCTCAATGTCACTGTACAAGACCCGTATCCTGGCTATGAAGCCTGGGCTGAACCCAAAAGCAGCTAAAACTGTCCATAAATATTGGTGTTCAACCCGGTCAAACGCCTTTTCCTGGTCAATTGAAATCAAACCAGTTTCTACCGCCAATGAACCAGAGACCTCCAAAACATCCCGAATTAAAGTGACGTTGTCACTAATCAGCCTGCCAGGCACACAGTAAGTCTGGTCTACATGAATGAGCTCGCTCATCACCTTTCTCAGTCTTCGGGCCAGAGCTTTTGAAAGAATCTTATAGTCTGTCCAGAGCAGAGAGACTGGCCTCCAGTTCTTTAGGCTCTGGAGGTCCCCTTTTTTCGGCAATAGTGTGATGATGGCCCTCCTGCAGGTTGTGGGTAGGGTACCCCTTTCCAAGCTATCTTGGAGAACCTCCAGCAGGTCTGGACCAAGCAGGGGCCAGAATTCCTTAAAAAAGTCCACAGAGAGACCATCTATGCCTGGTGATTTTCCATTCTGGAGGCTCATTAGCGCCGTATGCAGCTCAGACAGAGACAGTGGAGCATCCAAGCCGGCAACAAGGTCCTCTGAGAGCACTGGAAGACCATCAAGGAAAACCTGGCCCAGTGACGTGTCCTCCCTCCACTCTGCTCTAAACAATTCACTGTAAAAGCTAGCAGCGTATTTCCTGATCTCTGCTGCTGTGGAGATTGTTCTTCCGTCATCGTCCAACAAGGAGTGAATAAGCTTTCTCTGTCCATTTTTCCCCTCCAGTCCAAAAAAGTACTGGGAGGGCGAGTCCATCAGAGCTACATCCATGTAGCGTGAGCGGACCAGAGCACCCTGTGCGGTGACCCCTAGCTAGCTAGCCAAGGCTGACCTTTTTGACTTGAGAGCCTCTAAGTGCTCTCGTTTTCCTGTAGAACTGAGCAACTCCTCTAGCTCTACCACCTCAGTCTCCAGAACTTTCAAGGATTGGGTCAAGCTACGAGTGACATTTTGAGTGTACTGTTGGCAGAGTTGTTTTATCTGTGCCTTACCAAAATCCCACCACATTTGGAGAGAACTAAACGAGGGTTTTTGTTCCCTGTGTGACTTCCATACATCATGAAAAACCTCTTTAAAAAACACATCATTTAAAAGTGTATTGTTAAAATTCCAAAAAGCACTCTTACACTTTACATTTTCGATAAACACAGAACAAAACCGCAGGCAGTGATCAGTGAAACCAACAGGACAGATACAACTATTTTTAAAAACACTCATTTGATGTTTAAAACCATAAAAACGGTCTAACCTAGCCATAGATAAAAGGTTATCTTTGACATGGCTCCAGGTGTACTGCCTCTGGTCCCCATGATGTGATCTCCACACATCGGCCATTTCATGTGTTTTCACCAGTTCCCTCAGCCTATTGGCAGAAGCAGGGTGAGGTTCCTGATGGTTCCTGTCCAGTCTGTGGTTCAATGTACAGTTAAAATCACCCCCCAGAAATAAAAAACTATTTGGATTACAGGACCTAACCGCATCCGAAAGCACGTCAAAGACCCTGATCCTCTCTGCTCTCTGTGTTGGCACATACACGTTTATAAAAACGAAGTTCACGTTTTCAAACTGTACCTTTAATAAGAGGAAATGACCTTTCACCACCTCTTCTACCTCATAAGAGACAGGCACACAACCCCTAGAGAAAAGTACAGCCACCCCCCCACTGCTATTGGATTTGTGGCTAAAAAAAATGCAGCCATCCCACTCTTTTCTCCAATGGCTCTCAATGTCTACAGTGCTGTGAGTCTCCTGGAGCATCAGCACGTCAAGTTTCTTTAAATTAAAAAGCTTGTACAAAGAGGCCCTTTTTACATCATCCCTGGCCCCATTAATATTGAGAGTGCCAATTCTAAGGTGGGGCATTAAAAAGGATAAAAATAGGGTACAGTAAAAAACACACACATAGCATAAAAGGGAAGAAACAAACTAAGAGTCAACATGACTGTTAGTAATTTGCGATTTCAGTTTAACAACTAGTTTCTTTAAACGATATATTTCCTGATCAGTGAAAGTCTCATTCCCATCATTCAGTTTCATAAATTTGCGAGCTGATGCCACGAATAACTCCAGATCTGGAAAGTAATTTTCCACTTTCACAGCTCTACTCCCCTTAGTCACCTGGAGAAACTTCCTAATCTTGGCAAAACAATAGGAGCCTTGCTCCTCCTGCGTCTGCATCAGTTCAGACTCAGCTCCACTTCCGTCAGAAGCGCTCTCATCCAGTAATTCTAAATACCCAACCCTACTAGATTTAGCAGAGCTCTGCAAGTTTTCAGCACTTTTTCTTTTTTGTGCAGCTTTAAAAGGATCCTCTTCAACAAAACTACATTCCTGCATTTCTTCGTGAACTGCAACGTTTGTCATGCAGTGTTTGC